>CM075062.1:130716844-131316844 GCA_037428765.1 Rubia yunnanensis
GAGTTATATGACTGTCAACCACCAATGTAAGACTAGTTCTAACACGCCCCCTCACGTGCAGCGGTATGAATCACCGCGCAAACGTGGACAGAAAGGGGGTAACATGCCAACCTTGGGCTCTGATACCATATTAGAATCACGGGGTTCTATCGTAAAACCAATTGGTACTGTGTAGAGGTGACTCATGATCTTATATACTGATTGATATGACTGTCAACCACCAATGTAGGCCTAACTCTAACAAGCCCCTCACGTGCAGAGGTATGTGCAAACATGGACAGAAAGGGGGGTAATGGGCCAACCTTGGGCTCTGATACCATATTAGAATCATGGACTTTTATCATAAAACCAATTGGTGTTATGTAGGGGTGACCCGTGATCTTATATTTTGAGAAATAACTCTGTCAACCATCAATGTAAGACTCTAACACGCCCCCTCACATGCAGTAGTATAAATCATAACGTAGACAGAAAGGGAGTAACATGCCAATCTTGGGCTCTGATACCATAATAGATCATGGACTTCTATCATAAAACTAATTAATACTATGTAGGGTGACCCATGATCTTATATATTGAGTTATATGATTGTCAATCACCAATGTGAGACTAAATCTAACATCTATCAACCAGCAACCAGCTCAACACAGCCCTCCAAATGTTGTTTGTTTTCCTGCATTGAAACAGTAAATGTTGGATTGTCTCCACTTAATTGCAAAAGACACAATCCTCATCCACTGGTATTCCAATTTTCTTTAGCCTATCTTTGGTAGCTAATCTTTCATCAAAATATTTATGATTTTAAATATATTTTTAGAAACTAATTATTTTAACAAGTTATGATTGATTATATATAATAAAAAAAACTCAGTAATATATATAATAATAATAATAATAATAATAATAATAATAATAATGGTATGTTAATTTTAGACAATTTGGCTTTAGATTAGTCAAAATCACTTCAATATCCCCGATTGACACCATCAAACCACCAAATTGCAGAAGATAAACAATTTCTATGGTACTTTTGAAAAGAAAAAAAAAACTAAAGGGATATAAAAAGCAACAGTTAGCGACCATCTACCAGAGGCTTTCTTTGCCTCTTGTAATTTTCTTAAGCAAACATTTTGCAAAAACATTTTGCCTCTTGTGGCCTTTTACAAAAACATTTTACATTTATACTCCCTCCATCCCCAAAAAGTTTCCTATTTTCATTTTTAGTCTGTCTTACAAATAATTTCTCAATTTATAAAATTTTCATATATAGTCATTAAATATACAAAATTTACCTTCATGAAACTCTCAAATTTACTATTATTTGCTACTTTTTGACACTATTTATAAAATCACTCATGTAAGTTGATTTTTTGACATCAAAAGATACTGTTGCATAAAAGATTGAATCAAAAGCAATCAATATGTTTATTATGGGACAGGAGAAGTATCTATACAGTGAGTCAGCGACCCAAATATTGAAGGGGAAAAAAAATCAAAATAAGCATAAATTTAACACCAAAGGCGTTTTTCGGGTAGACTACTGTGCACATCCATATCAATCAAAGAATGCTTAGAAAATTCCATCATTATTTGGTTGATGCACGTTCACTTGTATTGCTGCCAACCTCTCCAAGAACAGATTGAAACCTTCATTGTTGCTCAGCATACTAATCCTAGCATACCTACAGTCTGCCCCAAAACGACCACCACTTCTCGCAAGAATCTTCTTATCCCTCAAAATTTTTGCAAGATCTTGATTGGCAGGCTTGCAACTCATCCATGCAAAAGCTGTCAAATAAAATTTTTAAATTGTTAGGCCCTGTTCTTTAAAGAATATTTGAACCGGTTTCAATTGAATTGAACTGAACTAAAATGAATTAAAACTAGATGTGTTGAGGAATATTAATAATACAATGAAATAAAGCTAAAGTTCACCAAGTTAAATTTCCACTCAACTAAACGGAAGAACCGCTTGTAACTGAGTTGAGTCAAAGTGCAGATAAACTATGCACTTAATTTTGAAATGAAATGAATCATGACAATGGAATATATATTTTACCAGGATATGTTTCAACAATGGTCTGGGAGAATTTGCAGTAATTCGTAGGATAGTTAGGAAGAGTAAATTGTCCATTTGACTCGACTATTCGCCTCAACCTTTTCCACCGATCAGACATCATGTTCCGACCGTGTAAGAAGAAGTTCTCCAACTCAGAATTAGAAGGAAAATATTTATTCTCACAACTTTCTGAAACCACACCAAGAATCTTAGCGGTTTTGAGTTGGGATTCTTTCGAAACCCCAATTGTGCTTACTTGAATAAACTTAATCATTTTTTGGGCCACCTGTAGATCTCTCGCAAGAGCCCATCTTCACAAGAAAAAATAGCTTATTAGTAGCAACCATGAATAATTAACTGTATATTAATTGCATTTACAAAAGTTTTAAAAACTATTTTAAAAGTATGTGATTTAATGAACATAATAGTTTATACATTTACCATAACTACAATACATGAATCAAGGGCGGAGGTAGGATATATATACGGTGGTGTTTAGAAGGATATTTGTATTTTAATTTTTTTTATATCAAAGGGGACTGGAAGAAAATTATTTCAAATTTACCCTTAGTAATTGCACAGAAATTTTCTTTCCGTGATTTTGACGTGAGTGATGAGTAATGCTTACCCTACTCTAGAACCAGCATGCCCGGTGCATTTGGATGCGGTAAATAACATAATGTCTTCATCCATTTGTGAGGTGATCGCCGTGTACTGGGGCCAGTAGTAAGCAAGGTCATATACAAGTTGTCCTCCAGTCTGGTTCACCACGGGTGTTCTGATTGCCCCGTCCGGGTTATTAGGTGATGTGACCAACTCTACGTAAGGTCCGTTGTCCTTAAACTGATTCGCATCGCCCATCCATCTGAAGAGCGTAGAGCGCAACAAATTCGCATCCTCTTGGTATGTCTGCATGAGTGAAATCGATGATGCAACAACAAAACCAAAAAGGAAATAGCATCATTTTTGCTGGGACAGAGGGAATATATTATGATACAGATAAAATTAATAATACCGAATAAAAAGGAGTAGCTGAGACCACACTAGCAGGCTTAGGTTGATCAGGAGGACTTAGGGCATAAAGAGCAGCCTGGATCAACTGACTTGATCCATTTCCCACTACTATGTAATGATCGTCCACCTCGGCATTTCCGACCACCCGATGCAGTCGTTTTATCGCTTCCTCAAGTGCTGGTTCCATGAACCAGCATAAGCTTTTCGGGTTCGTGAAGTAGCTCAGTGATTGGTCCCCTCGTATAGTGATGGAACTCCTGTCACTGGCCTTTTTCCAGTAACTCCCAAATATCGTAGGATCGCCACTGCAGCAAATGAAAAAGAATACTCCGTTATTACACGTAATTAAAGATATTATCAATTAAATATGTTTCTTAGAGACCATGAATGGTGTCTGGTGCAGTTTGAATTGGGATAAAGGAAGTATATATAGGCTCTGTTTGACAGAGCTCATAACCTGCTTTGCTTATGAGCAAAGCACATTTTAGTATTTAATAAAGTGTTAAAAACAATTTATTTTGAAAGCATAAGCTATTTTTTGAGGAAAAACATAAGCTGGTCTACCCCTGCTTTCAAAATAAGCCAATTTTTCTAATAATCACTGCCAAATAAAGTCATATCTAGTCAATGATAACATGTTAATGCCTCAAATTGGCAACGATACATGGATTGCCGATGAGATGAGAGTTGAGTAGGGGTATTCGGCTGACCCGACCCAAATTGACCCTAAATTTGGGGTCAAATGGGTCGGGTCAGGTCGGACAGGGTCATAGGTAGATCCAAATCAATCCAAATCGGCCAAAATTATATAAAAATAGTAAATTTATTTTTTTCAAAAAATATTTTTTCCAAGAATCTTAAAATTTTGTATGAAGAAATTTAATGATGAATATATTGTATTAAATTTTTTTTTAATGATTTTTTCAAGAAAATGAGACAAAATTACAAACGGGTCAAAATGAGTCAATTTTGGTCAAAATTTGCCCTGATTCTTTTTGACCCGACCCATTTTAACCCAAATGGGACATTGATCCAACTCGACCCAAATGGGCCAGATCAAAACGGGGTGGATCAGACAATTTGAACACTCCTAGAGTTGAGTACGAAAATTTAGGAATTTTTGTAGAATTTTTAAACTGGTACTTTTTGATCAAAACTTTAGTTGGGAATTAGCCCAGTTTGTCATTTCCATTTTCATGTGCGTTAAAAGATATATCGCACATCAATTTCTTAATGATAAGGACTAATATACTATAAAGTCTTGGGTCAACTCCACTTAGTGCCAAATTGGTTTTAAGATGGAAGCCCACGATACATTGAAATTGAACATGGTATCGAAGCTTGGGTTGAGTTATTGGGCCAATATGTGGATCCCTCTAACTTGACCCGATATGGGTCGTGGAGTGTTTCCTCGCTGGCACATGAGGATGTTGAAAGATATAAAGATATATCTCATATGAAATTTAACAGTGTAACATACACACCGAGGGCACTCAAAACTTGTCTCACAAGTTTCACAATTACATGTATTTTTAGAATATTTCAGTGCTAGTAAGAATCTAAAACTAACCATATTGATATAAATATAAAATTCATTTTTTAACAGATCAACCATTAGTAAAATCAATCACACTTACTGATCCAAGTTGATAACACGATCATCTGACGGGATCTGTACCGATTTCACCTTTATTTCTTGTATTCCTTCAGAGTTTGCAGTGACAACAATAGACTCTTGATCAATCTGGGAAGTTGTATGAACACTTGGCATTTCATTTCCCATTTTATTTCTGTGTTTGAGATAGACAGATGTGTAATTTTCTCTATCTTTCTCTCTCTTTGCAAACCTTTCCGAGGATTGAGTTTTGTGGTCTAGATTGAACTCTACTTATAGAGTTGGAGATTGGGTGCATTGACAACCTGCATCAGACAAAAATTTGTATATGAATATAACTATAATCTAACAAATGTACAATATATTTTTGGAATATTTAATAAAAAAAAAGAGAAAGTCTCAGAAATGATGGCATTTCCATAAGGTTATGGACATTCCACGGTGGCTTTTACCTTAAATGTTGTAATTTTTTAAAAAATTAAAAATTGTATTTTAAAAGTTAAAACAAATAATAATGTGCATAGTTCAGTTTGTAATATAAATATCTGAATGTGAAAATATAAAAATATAAATATAAAAAAAATATTTTCAAAATTTTAAAATTTAGTATGTAATTTAACAAATACATTATATAAGATAAAAAATAACTAGCATATCCATAAGGTTATGGATATGCCGGTTATGGATATGCCGTCTGGTAGGAGAACTACTTAAAAAAAAACAAGGCTAAGCTTTGAGTTGGGAGCATGATGCTTGACAGAAAGTTGGGGATTAATTTATGGCACCTGACTTTCAGTTAGATAAGCTTTCTAAAAATGGCAACGATTGAATGGAGTTGGTTTTGAGAGCTGAATTCTCTTCCAAGTTTTTCACATATTTAATTTGATTTATATAAAAATGGCAAAAATTAAATGGACTTAAAATAATTTGCATTTGAGGATGAGAATTAGGGAGAGCTTGAAGAAGGTGAGAGACAGCAGTTGCAAAATTGTTTTGTCAGAATAGAGCTAAAATTAGTAAAATTGGGGAAATACCAATGTCACAAAAAAAATAATTTAGAAAAAGAAGAGATCGGTGGAATTAGGTTCCCAGACTTTTTATAGCGAGTTTTTTAAGACACGAAATTATTAATTCTACAATTATTTGCACTCACTAGTGTAAAGGCCTCTATTTAAGGTTCCCCTTATTTTTTGTGGAACTGCCTTTCTGAAGAGGTTCCGAAATCGGAATTGCTATCCCAAGATCCCCCTTCATTTTATAGACGTACTTTTTGGAACTAATTAAAGACGTTTCTTGAGAAACTGGCTTTAATGAACATCAATTAAATGTAATTCTATTATAAAACTCCTTTTAATAGGTTGCCTTTGTTGGTTCATTCAGCCTACTATATAAAGATTTTAGGGGTTTTCTCTTCCCTTAATGTTTTTTCCCAAAAAATCAAAAAGCCTCCTCCTTCACTTCATTACCTTCAACTAAAATGTATATGAATACAACTGAAATCTCTAGTTTTTATTTTTCTTAGAGATTGACCATCTTGAAGTTGAGCGATGTGGTGTAAAAGTACAATTAATAAAGTTTTCCTTGACTTAATCATACACTGTTTTGGTCAATAAGGTTAATTGGTTTAATTTATCTCAATTTTTCTTTTTATCGGCAAATCTTCACAACTAGAATTACCCCCTTTTATTACAAAATTTAACAAAAGAGTGAGAAAATGATTGTAGAAAATATGCATTTAAAACAAGACTTGCAAAGAGCAATTTCTTCTACAATCAGATATATAGAGAAGTCATCCAACTAGCGGATCACTTAGCAAAGATGGCAGTGGAACAATGACATTAGATTACTTTCAGCCAAATCAAGACCTCCTAGAAGCTCCAATTTTTTATCAGAAGAGATGTCCTTTATCCCCACTTTAGAAGATTGAAAACGTTAGCCTCATGGATCATATTTTGTCTTTAGAAAATCTTTCTAAGTTTATGGATCTAAGAGGTGTTCGGCCATAATAAATCAAATAGAGGGGTGGGAGATTTGGATATGGAAACACATATATTGAAATCCATAATTTCAAGTTGGAAACCTATTCTTTTAAGCTTCATTCAGATATGAGGGCTCAAGTTATTCTTGATCTCTTATGTATATTCCTATTTGGATACTTTATATTAGTTAGGGGATCTATAAGTAACCCCAACTCACCAGATGTTGAGTCTTAAAAAAAATTATAAAAGAAGAAGAGATCGGTGGAATTAGGTTCCCGGACTTTTTATAGCGAGTTTTTTACAATTATTTTCACTCACTATTGTAAAGGCCTCTATTTAAGGTTTCCCTTAATTTATGAGGAACTGCCTTCGTGAGGAGGTTCCAAAATTGAAACTGCTATCCAAAAACTCCCCTTCATTTTATAAACGGTTTGAAACTGATTAAAGAAGTTTCTTGAGAAACCACCTTTAATAAACATCGATTAAATGTGGTTCTATTATAGAACCCCTTTTAATAGGTTACCTTGGTTGGGTTATTTGGCCCACTATATAAAGAATTTAGGGTTTTTCTCTTCCCTTAGTGTTTTTCCTAGAATTTGATCAGTACTAATAAAACACATACTTGGGAGTGCGGGTATTGTGTAATGCTATATGTCACCGAGTGCATTCAAGAAGTCTGAGTGGATTTCCTAGAAATCGATAAAGTATCACGTCTTATTTTTTGTCATTTATTAAATTATTTGTCGTCCTAATTGTAATACTATTGTATTCACAGATTTTTCAAGTCTACAACAAGCCATATTCATATGATGGTATCATGCCTCCTCCTTCACTTCATACCTTCAACTAAATTGTATATAAAAACCACTGAAATATGTGGTTTTTATTTTTCGTAGAGATTGATCATCCTTAAGTTGAGCGATGTAGTGTAAAAGTACAATTAATAAAGTTTTCCCCGGCTTAATCCTGCACTGGTTTGGTCAATAAGGTTAATTGGTCGAATTTATCTCAAATTTCCTTTTTATCGGTAGATTTGCACAACTAGAACTACCCCCTTTTACAACCAAAATTTACAAAAGTGTAAGAAAATGGTTGTAGAAAATATGCATTTAAAACAAGACTTGAAAAGTCGTAGCCATAGCACTCAATCTATTTACAATGAGACCCAATCTTAATTTCAAAAAATTTTGCAGTTTTCCATGCATTTTTATACGTTTGTTATTTGCATATAAAATATCAAAGAAAAAAATAAATGCATTCTCAAAATATCCTATATAATTGGTGATGAAAATTTAAATTATTTATATTATCAGTAAATTTTATAGAATCATACTTTATCTAAGACCGGCATCGAGCAAAAGACTATTATAATGAATATGTGAAACATATTCTTCAGAGATTGTAAAGGTAGCTAGTGATATGTGTTGTGGTTTAATCAGCTAACTATTGTATGTGTGTGCATGTGTTAGTGTATGAGTGTGTTCATGCATGTAATGTGTGGTGGTTGTGGTGGTTTAGAACGGAATTGACACCAATTAACAACAATAATTCATAAACAAGCTACTTAATTCTCCGCTTGCTTAAGTTTTTGTTTTGGAATTTTCAGTAAAATCCTAGGAAAAAAATTTGAAAATGAATTCCTAACTAATGTTATTTTCATACAATTTATAGAGTTAAAAGAAGCATTTTGCATTTAACAAGAGGTGTTTTTTTCTACTACTTGTAATGTGTATTCTTGTTTCCCTTTTCTTAAGGTGTTTTGATTATTTATTTATGCATGCATATATTGTCAGGCAATCAAGATTGGATTTTTATCTGTTTCTAGGTGTCTTTGGTGTGTTTTTTTTAGGTTTTGAGATCTAATGTTTAATGGGTTCTGACCAACTTTTAGGGTATTGAGGTTGGATTCATAAGATTGTTGCTTTTCTGTGATTATTTAGTGTTGAACTTGAACATGAATGTTGAATTTTGGTTGGTTTTCGTTGAGTTTGTTAATGTTGTGATTGAATTGAGGTTTTGTTTTGTTTAGTTATAATAATTTGAGATGAAATTTGTGGTCTATCAATATGGGTGAATTGGTGAGGAGTGATGAAGTTAAAACATTGGTGGTCGCGGTTTTGGGTACCAAAGCTTTTGAGTATTTGTTTTCGAGCTCCCTGTGTGTTGATGGTTCGCTAATGGTGATGACAAATGATGAGTAAATTTTCCAAACAAACTTTCACATCTCATGGGCCACCGGAATGCCTCAAATTTCAGCTAGAGTGAGGCAAGTCATCGATTTCGAAGAATAATAAATGAATTTAATGTGCAAGTATAGAGTAAGGTGCAATAAATTATTTTTATATTGAATATAATTTTTTCTTGAACGAATTTATTCCCAACATATATAAGAAGAAAATTTCTAAAGACTTAAGTTGTGTATGGACTATATTTGTGATTAAATTTTCAAATAACAAACTCAAAAAAGTTGCACGTAAAATTTGTATCCACTTCATTTTCTGGCGGGACTCCCTCTCGAAGATATGCCCTGAACGCTGTCATCCAGGAGTCTTCCACTTCAATCGCTATCACTACAGGTTCTTCAAAAATTTGCTTGCTCAAAGTTTCCACGAGGAGTTGCTGCTAGGATTGGGTTCCCAAATCCGAAGAAGCGAGCTTACTTAGAGCGTCTGCTTTATGATTGCTTTCCCTCGGAACCTGCGTCAAAGTATAAGATTTGAAAATTTTTAACAGGCTCTTCACTACCTCGAGGTATCTCTGTAGGTTATACTCTCTGGCCTCGTACTTTTCATTCACCTGCTGAACCATAATTAATGAGTCACTAAAAACCTCCAGTTCCTTTTCAAGGCGCAATCCAGTGATCAGTGCCTCATACTCAGCTTCATTGTTAGTTGGTTTAAATGCAAATTTCAATGCATAAGGATAATCTTTGCCATTGGGGCTAGTTAGTAGGACCTCGGCTCCACTTCCTCTTGAATGTGATGAACTATCCAATTACAACCTCCATATCTTTATTTTCCTTGTTTACTCATCCTGAATGGGATCCAAACACACCTCGAGGGGCTCTGTAGTTTCCACTATAAATTTTGCCAGCGCCTGCCCCTTAATCTCAACTCGAGGTTGATACTAGATATCATTCTCTCCCATTACTGCCCATTTCATCATTCTTCCTGAAATCTCTGGCCTTAGCAGGATCTATCGAATGGGGTAGTTCGTGAGCACCACTATCTTATGTCCCTGGAAGTAGGGTCTCAACCTTCAGGCTGCATGTACGAGGGATAGAATAAACCTTTCAAGAACCGTATACCTTATCTCCAGCCCGTGCAAGGCACGGCTAACAAAGTAAATTAGATGCTAAACCTTTTCCTTTTCTTTTAACAGAGCTGCACTGATTGCTAGCAACGACACAGAAATACACAAGTACTGCGTCTCCTCCTTGTCTGGTTTCATCAAGGTAGGCAATGTCCTCAAACGTTCTTTCAACTGCTCGAATGCCACATCACACTAGCCATTCCACTCAAACTTCTTTTCCCTTCGAAGAACATCAAAGAACGGCAATGCCTCTCCGCCCCCTTCGATAAGAACCTGTTTAATGCTGCTAGAGACCCTGTAAGCTTCTGCACATCCTTTATGGATTGTGGGGTTTTCATTGTCCTTAGAGCTTCGACCTTTTCCGAGTTTACATCAATCCCCCTCTTTGAGACCATGAATCCAAGAAACTTCCCTGACACCACACCAATAACACCCTTAGACAGGTTCAACTTCAAATTAGCTTCCTGAAGCCTACCAAATGTTTCTTCTAGGTCTTTTAAAAATTCTTCATAACTTTTTCTTTTGACCACCATGTCATCCACATATATTTCCATATTCTTCCCTATCTATCCCCTGAACAGTCTATCAACCAGCCTCTGATAAGTAGCCCCATCATTCTTTAACCCAAAGGGCATCTTCTTATAGCAGTACGTGCCCACATCTATAATGAATGATGTCTTTTCCTTGTCTTCTTCTGCCATGAGGATTTGGTGATACCCCTTATGCGCGTCAAAGAATGCCAAAATTTGATATCTAGTGATGGCTTCCACCAGCTTGTCGATTGGTGGCAACAGGTAGCTATTATTGGGGCATCATTTATTTAAGTCAGTAAAGTCTATACACATCCTTCATGCTCCATCATGCTTTGGAACCATAACTGGGTTAGCGATCCAATCGAGATAGAATACCTCCTTGATTACGTCTGCCCTTAATAATTTCTCCACCCCTTCGTTAATTGCCTCGGCTCTTTCGGGAGCGAACACTCTTCTCTTCTACTTCACTCGCTTAATCGAAGGGTTAGTGTTCAGTCTATGTAGCGCGAGACTCGAAGGGACCCCCTTCAAGTCAGATGTATCCCACAAGAACAGATCTCTGTACTTTCCTAACAAGTCTTTCAGTCTTCCTTTCACATCCTCGGGAATTAGTTTCCCAACAGCTACTGATCCTTTATCCCAAATGGGCATCTGTATTGTATCAGCTAATTTTGCCTCTGCGTGTACTGCAGCTACATCCCCCCCATTTCCTCGCTTCTCGTACCGCCGTGAGGTTACATTTTTGGGCCACAGTCTGATCCCATCGAATGGATGCCACTACTTTTTTAGTTGGGAACTTCATCATCAAGTGATATGGTGACCAGACCACCCGAGCCTGGCATATCCATGGCCTTCCTAAAATCATATTATAAAGGGAAGGTGCATCCACGACAGCTAAATTAAACTTGATGGGCATTCCCTTGTCGCCATCCGCTACTCGAAAGGGAAATGGTATCTCTCCTATAGGGAATATTGGGTTTCCCGTGAATCCTGGTAAAGGGGAAGCAGATTTTTTCAAGTTTTCACGCCCTATGTCTAACTGGTCAAAACACTCAGCAAACATCAGTTCTACCCCACTTCCATCATCAACGAACACCCTTATGATCAAAGACGTTCCAATAATGGATAAAATTACCATAGGCGCCGCATGGGGCATTTGGTCTGGCACATCATCCGCTTCCAAGAAAGTGACCGTCTCATCCGGTCGAAACCTCTTATGACTGGGCTCTTCTGCGGTAAACCTTCGAGCTTCCACTCTTTTAACAACGTTCAAAGATCTCTCTCTCACTATGCCATTGATGACGTTAATTACCCTTCAGAAGGGTGGGTTTTCTCCATTTTGATTCCCCCCTGTTGCTCTTGGGGTCTATCGTGCATTCTTTCCTGCCCCCTGTCTCGAACCACCTGTTCTCGAGGACTTATATCTCCTCTACCCCTATTGTTTTGATTGTTTCTTCTATAAGGTTGCCATTGGTTCATCTGGGGCTTCGAGGGGGCAACCTGGTTCCTATGTCCCTGCCCTCGAAACCGTCCTTCCCACTCACACCTATTAATCTCCATCCTTCACTGTATGCAATCGTTTGTGTCATGGCCGTAATCCCTATGATAATCACAGTATCAATTTGTTGCTCTTCAGGCTGCAACCTAGTTGTGCAAACTCTGCAAGGGTGGGGGTGTCCGGAAAAACCCTCTATGTATGATTAAAATCTGTGCAGGGGTTCTTCCTCCGAGTGTTGGAGGTAATGGATTATACCTCTTGAATGGTGTTCTTATGGGTTCGATCGACCTTTTTTCCTTTATACTCTACATTTCTTCCTGCTTTCTTTGCAAGGCTATCCCTTTTCCTTCTAGTTGTCTCCTCTACCCTCGAATACTATTCTACGACCTCCTAAAGTTTTTGCAAAGTCTTAGGGGTATTGGTACTCAGCTTCTTGAATAATTCCAGGTCCTGCATCCCCACCAGGTACCCTTGGATTACTTCATTCTCCATCATTTCTATCATCCCCAAATTCTCGTCTACATACTGGTGATATAATGTTTCCTTACTTTCCCCTGCCTTTTGCTTCGTCTGGTAGAGTTCTAACAAAGTTTTTGTAAACTTCTTCTTCTATGTGTATTGGGTCAACAATGCTCCGCTGAAGACCCGATACGATCAAAGGAAGCCCCTTAGCGACTTATTAAACCACTTTTGTGACTTTTCCCGCAAGTAGCTACTTACCAGCTTGCATGTCAATTTCTCATCAAAGTTCCTTGAACTCATCAAGCCCAGGAACATCTGTATGAACTCCCAAGGGTTAGTTTCACCACTATACATGGGAAGTTCTTCTGGGGGCTTCACTTCTATTGGCCATCAAACCCCGGTGATCACCGAGCTGAAAGGAGACCCCACAGCCTGGCCCATGGGGCTGATCAACCTATCCAATTCCTTTCTTAAAGATTCAGTTGCATCCGATGGGGGTTCGTTTTGCCCCCAGGAAGGTTCAACCCCCCTATCGTGACCACCCAACTGTGGAATATAGAGAGGTTAGGTTCCTCCATATCCTGGGTTCATCCAATGATGTCTGAGATTTAGGTATGCTGGTGGTGGAGATGGTTGGACATAAGGATTGTACAGCCCCTAACTGATTCCCATACTCCTATATCCTCGTGTGCCAGAAGAGGCCATTATTCCATATGCTATTCCTGGACCAGCCAGGTCGAGGGTAGGAGCAGATGGGGCTAGCGGAGGTAGCGTATATATGGGACCTTGGGAATAACCAAGAATAGAAGGCTGGGGCTTAGCCTGTAGCAGTTCTCCAGCATATCCTTGATAAGTGTAGGCTATCAAGGGTTGTGACGTCCACCTCGTAGTTATTCCTAAAGGTGAGGGCAGTAATGCCCCCATCGTGACCTTATCATCCCTCGGAGGAGGGGTGATTCAGTAGCCAACCGTAGCCAGGACCTGAGCTGCTCATTCCACATCTTGATTCGGGGTTTCCCTCCCCGCATTCTGATTTCCTTGCCCATGTTAACCATATGCTTCCTTATATGAATCTCCCAAAACCTCTGTAAACCTCCCATCCCTCGGATCAGCCACCCTTTCGAGCAGGGAATTGGTGTTTCCTTGTTCTTTCTCTCCCGTCACTTCTAGCATCCTCAAGGGCCCTGGTACATCATTCTGGATGGGCGCCAGGGTAGTCGCGCCAACCACCACCAAGGTTCCCCCCCCCCCCCCTCGTGGCCTACGCCTGTATTAGGCTCCGCCCGAAACTCCATTCCCATCGTTTGAATGTTAGCCATTTTGTTATCCTTGATGCGGGCATGATTTTCTCCTCCTGGATTCTCTAATGTTAACCTTGGTGGAGATCCAACCCCTGTACCAATTGACCTCAACCTTTCACTCCTTCGAACTACCGTGGACATAAACTCTCAAAACCCTTGATCCGGCTTAGTCGCTCCACAGATGGTGCCACTTGATGCGTCTTCGACCACCGACCAATTCATGGGCCTGGGTTCTTCTCAGACTAACCTACAATTAAAATGTCCCTGGGGTTCCAGGGGTCAGCACTCCGATGCCTAAGTTAGTCCAAGAGTCCAAATATAATTAAGACAGAATGAATCATAAGTAAATGCGTACCTTGTATTTATACACCATGTCCTAAATAATGTTCTCCTTAATTATCGCCCTTAATTACCCACGAATGCAATAATTAAGTTAGAGTATTAAATATTCCCCTTACTGGGCTGCCATACCTTCGGCCCAATGACCTTCTTGGCTTAAACTCTATCAACACTGATTTTTGGAGTTCCAGTTTATGGAGTTCGAATCCGTCTACCATCAAGCTCATTTTCCGGAGTGCCCATTAAACTCCTTGCCCGCGTTAATCTTTCAAACTCGCCGATAACTTTGAGTATTCCACTGTCCTTTGCAGGAGACTAGCGACAACCTCTTGACCGAGCTCTCCTCGGTGATAGAGGTTACACCCAAGAAGGCCATTGGGCCACAAGTATGGAAGCTTGGTTAGGGGATAATTTTTAATACTCTAACTTAATTACCACATTCGTTGATAGTTAAGGGCAATAATTAAGGAGTATGTTATTTAAGATGTGGAGTTTAAATACAAGGTACACATTTATCAATGATTCGTTCTGTCTTAATCATATTGAACGCTTGGAATAACTTAAGCATCGGAGTGCCGACCCCTGAAACCCCAGGAACAGTTTAATGACAGGTTAGTTTGAGGATGCATCAAGTGGCACCGTCTGCAGGGATCGACTAAGCCAGATTGATGAGGCGTCAAATGCATGTATTTTTCAAAGCATTTAACATGTCTTTTATCATATTTTTGTTGTAAGATTGCTATATATAGGCAGATTTACATGATAAGGGGTTTAGATAGTCATTTTCAATTTTTATATCTAAGTCCTTCATTTTGTAACCTAGGTTTAGTCTAATGGAATTTTGGTCCTTACGCGCATTTAGATTCCTCTTTGTAAGCTTAATTTGTAGATTTATCATGAGAACTTAGGAGTGGTTAGTGAAGGCCATTCGAAAGGATGGTAAAAGATGGACGGCCACTCACAAAGTGGTAGAAGATAAAGTGAAGAAAGGAGAGCAAAGCAAAGGGTGAATAATGATTTATGTTTTGAAGTAGAGTTCTGAGAATTTTCCGAGAAGAAACAGCCTCCAAAGGTGGTTCCATTGGATTTCTCTTCTTGAGTACTATAAAATCGACTACAAGAAATCCCAAAATGGATCAACGGTTCACCCGGAGAAAGTAAAACAAAACAGGACTTTTTTTCGGCGAGAGTCGCGAGTCGTGAAAAGTTGACATGAGAGCTCACAATTTTCTGATCTGGTCGCGACTCACGATGGAGGCATTGCGACTCGCGATAATTGCCATGAAACTTTCTTTTTACTCCCTTTTTCCTTGTACTATAAATAGCTTTTCACCCCATTCTTCCCCAACTCTCTAAGCCCTACTTGGGGGCTCCAAAACCCTAGTTTTTCACCATTTTCTTCCATTTCTTCTTCTTTCTTTGTTGATCTTTGTTCTATGTTATGGGTTTGGATTATCTAGATTAATTTTTTACTTGGAAGCAATTTATTTAAGCTTCCATATCTATGTAGTAATAACCTCTATTTCACTCTTTCTTGAAGCATTTGTTATTTAGCACTCGTGTGTTTTAATGTGATGTTTTACTTCATTTATGCTATGGGTTGTTTGAGTATATGAAGTTTTTGTATGATTGAAGTTTCAGGGTGTTAGGAAAGTTGCAAATTTATTAGCTCTTTGACATGAGAATCCAAGAACATGGAATTAGAATTTCTTGTGCATAATGTGTTGTGATTCTTGCTAGATAAATATGTTAATGTGGATTATTCTCATGTTTATCCAATAGATGCAATGCAAGGTTGAATCTTGAATGTGGTTTGTTCTAGGTTTTGCCTAATGAATGCTATGTTTGGTTAAAGGGCTATGTCTTTGGTAGAAGGCTTATTGTTATCAAATCTATGGTCCTTCGTGTATAATTCCGTTGATGAAATACCTTTATGGTGTGGTTTGCCTAAAGTGATTATCAATGAGATTTGCAAATGGCCGTTGCTGGTCTTTGCAAATTACTATTAAGAAGGAATGAATGTTGATCTTCGAATGTGAAGTTTTAGCATTCCTCATAGGTAACGAATGTGATAGAATGAGTGAATGGTTCAATGATCTACATTAGGTTTGGAAGTGGATATTAACTGCCCCTAAGGCTTTGTCTTTTGTAGTTTTTACCCCCTTTTCTTAGTTTGTTTGATGATTAGCATAGTTTCTTGACTTTGCTAGTTATCTTGTCTTTTAATTTCATAACTTAGGAAAACTAACCAAACAAACCCCCCCTTTTTACATGCTTTTATATATCTATATCTATATATATCTACTTCTAGCCTATTATGAACCTTATATATTTAAACGCTTAAGAAAATCTCTTTTCTTTGTTGACGACCCCGATTTTCCACTACCTTTGCTCCGTTGGTCATTTCTTCTAGATGAGCTTCTCTGTTGTTGGCCATTGATTCTTGCATAAACACCATAGAAAATGACTTATTTTTGGAGGCACTGCTAGATGTTAGATCTTTTTCCACAGAGGAGATGGGTTGTTCGCTATATCACCTGCGTTAGCCAAATAAATGGAGTTATTAGAGGCACTATAACTAGATTTAACTGTGTACCTTCCATATTATGATGGCTTCCATGTCTAAATGTCATCAAAATTGTTTCATGGTCTTGGCATAGAAAGGATGAGGTTTGCTTCTTCATTAAAAGTTTTTGATTAAATCCGTATTCCATCTCGTTCCATTTGCCTCCATGGGATTGCTTATTGTAGTCTCTTCCGGGTAGTCAATTGGTAGTGAAGTAGGCTTTGCCGAGTTTTGCCTTCGTAACCACATATCAACTTTTATCCTTGTGGTAGCTCCATTTCCTATTCTTCTTATTATTCCTTTGAGCAATAGATTTCTCCCTTCAATGATTGATCTACAGAAAAAGGTTGGACGATAACCCATTGTCGCTTCTAACAATGATGTACGTGGGTAGTACCTTGCTTTAATTAGCAATTTAGCTACGAACAATGTTGGATGTGTTGTTAGTCTCTAGACTTGTTTCCCTAGCATTTCTGGATTAAAATAGTTCAGATTCTTGAAACCAAGGCCCCTATTCCTTTTGGCGTACACATACCCATTTTGCCCAGTGAATTTTCCTTTTATTGTCTGAGCTACCCCACCAATACTTTGCATACATCTTGTGAATATCATCAATAAGCGTATCTGGTGGTTTGAAACAAGATGTGGTATATGTCAGCATTGCTTATAAAACTGCCTTGATCATCACTTCTTTCCCTCCCTTTGATAACTATTTGTGCTCCCAACTTTAGAATTTTGCCCTGATTTTGGTCTAAACACTCTCAAGCAAAGATGTTTTTGATATTCCAAAGTAGTTGGTAGACCCAGGTACTTGTCAGGCCCTTCTGATTCATTCATTTCCATAACACCTAGGATATTTCTTCGTGCTTCATTATCCACGTTGGGGTTTAATCTAATGGATGATTTATCAAAGTTTAATTTTTGACACAATACCTTCTCATATTTTTTCAAGGTTTGTTTCAATTGAGATGCTTCTCTCGTCGTCGCTCTACCAAATATTAGTATGTCATCTGCAAATAGTAGATGAGATATAACTTGTGCCGAATAAGTTATTTTTAAACTCGAGATTCATTTCCTCCTCATCTTTTCATGTAACATACTGATAACACTTCCCCACAAATGATAAATAAGTATGGTGACAAAGGATCACCTTGTTTGATTTTGCTTATTTGTTTAAGATTCCCAAATCTTGTGCCATCAACATGAAAAGAGAATTCCCCCGAAGAGATGCACCGTTGGACAAGTGTAGTGAAGTCAGATTGGAAACTAATACTTTGTAAGACACTGAGCAAGAAAGGTCATTCCACTCTGTCAAAAGCTTTGCTCATATCTAGTTTAATCGACATGTACCCTGTTTTTCTATGGTTATTCCCCTTTATATAGTGGTGTGTTTCATGTGCGATCAATATATTATCCGAAACGAGTTTGTTTGGAACAAAAGCACTTTGCAATTCCAATATAATATCTCCCATAATTTTACACAACCCATTTGAAATGCCTTTTGAGACGATGTGGTATGTGACATTACATAAGCCAGTGGGTCGAAACTGTAATATTATATGTTTGATAAAACAAATAAAAAATAAAATTAAGAACGAGAGAGTAATTGAATTTTTCATATCTTCAAGAAGACAAAATGAATTTCATGAAAGCCCTAAAAGTCACTAATTGGACTACAATTAAGAAAGATCCATAGGCAGAGCAGCAGTAGACGAAGCAACATCTTCCTCAATAGGCGGAGCAGCAGCAGACGGAGCAGCAGCAGACGGAGCAGCAGCTTCCTCCATAGGCGGGACCCACTTTCCGTACACCCATTCCCGGTGCAACCGAATCTCCGATTCCTGAAACTGAAACTGCTCGCGGCTTTTAAGGTAAACAGAGTAAGTAGTCCCGGCGGCGACGGTTGTCGAGCCACTGCCATCTGTCGAAGGCGGCAGCGGAGGATGGACGCCGGTGACGACACCTTCCCACCACCCGTCCCCATGTGCGGCATCAACCTCTTCGTCCAGTTCGAACGACCGCGCGGCCTCTCGCGGCGGAATGGGGCGGACGGAGATGAAATCGACGTCTTCTTTCAGCTTGCGGCGGTGTTTGTTGTCATCGAAGAGGTTGTCGAACCGGACTTTGATCTTGTTCGTCCTCTTGTTAGCCGCGCGGATGATGGTTCCGGTGAACCACGATCCCCGGAATCCGGTTCCGGCGAAGTTCACCTCTACCTTCGCCCCCTTCTTCAGGCTGTCGATCTCTAACGGTGTTGCATGTTCCATGTTTTCCGGTGGAATCAGTGGAAATGAATATGAAAACTGGAAATGATGACCTAGCTATATTTATAGTGGAGATGAATTTAGTTAATTCATGTCATCTGTAATATCCAAATATAGGAATCTGCATATAGGATTACTGTAATCTCGAAAAAACTACGTTTGACTTACTAAACTGGCATTCAAGTGAAATTGAGATCCAGTATTAATTTCACATGATTTCTAAAACTTTGAGTTGATATGCATAAAAGTTAAAAATATGAATGATAAAGATATTGCAAAAGGTGAAGTGTGGTTTATTGTGTCACATCTTTTTGTTTGAAAAGTAAATTCAATGAATCTTGACTTCTCGAGTAATAATTAAGTGTAATGTTAATAGAATGCAGTAAAACAGATATAAGATGAAATGTTACTAGAGAGCGATGACACCTTTTCTTTAGATGGTACACTTGCTCTTGTGGGGAAAAAAAATTCATTTAAAGAAAATTGGCATTTTTGTTCAAAAAATAATATTATAATTATAACTTAGAGAATTTGAGAGAAGTACTAGATTATTCTTGCATCTGAGCGACATGATAGGATTTTAAGCTAATGGTGTTGTACGGTGTTAGGTACAATTCATGAATTTCAGTTTATGACAAAAAATATCTTTTGGCATTAAAACACAATCCATGAAACCTAGGAAGATGGCTACAATCTCATTATGAAAATTCAGTATATATGATGACGTTCAATATCCTTTTTTTAAAATGAATTATCCGGTTGGTGTTCTTTTTTTTTTTTTAATTGAAACCAGCCAAGGATGGAGGGAATATATTAGGCTCCCCGAACCGAAAGAACATAAAAAGAAGTGGTCTCGACGGCATAGTTCAGTACACATAAGATCATCCGAATTGATGATTCAAGAACCCTAAGAAGCTCTTAAAGCAAAATAACACTTGCTTCCAAAAATGGTGTTTAATGTACATCGATGATCCAGTAGGGAACTTTGTATATAAGTCCCAAAGAACTAGTAATGCTCCAAAATCCATTGTTTAGTGTGTCGTTCTGGTGATGTTGAGCGGCAGGTGGAGTCGACGCCCCATCGAGGACTAGAAGACGCCTCTAGAACTGGAAGCATCCTCAAGTAGTCGAAGCACCTTCAGGACTCGAATGCTTCGTTGGTACCCGAACTCTCCTCGAGTACTCGGAGCCCCCTCGAGGACTCGGAGCCCCTTCGAGGACCTGACGCCCCTTCGAGGACTCGAAGACCCCTCGAGGACTCGAAGCCCCCTCGTTCAATATCCTGAGTATTTTCAAGTAATTAACTTAATTATATTTATTCCTATACATCAGCCAGTATTTCACCAAAAACATCCATTGTCCTGAATTCGTTAGTTCTATTGAATCGTGAAGATAGAGCCATGCAACATAATTTGCACAATGGATCACACATGTCCTTTGGAACAAAAATTTAGGGTACCTAACCCATACATTAATGAGACCGATTCCTTTTACAATGTAGTGGGATCTAGTCAGATTTGATCTCTTTTATACAGAACTACTTAACTATAAGAACCTACAAATCTAAAACTCTCGTGGCAATATGAGAGCCACACTATGATTGAGAATTTGATGTAGCAATTAAAATCAACCAATTAGAAATCCTGCAAGTAAAAAAGAAAAAGAAAAAATTACTTTGAGTCAATGTCATCCACCTAAATTTTTTATTTCCAAGACCGCAACTCCAAAATGCTTAACAAAGGAGATTTTTTTCTATCTTTTTTGGACGGTAGAACCGCCTTTGTTGTGTTCCAAAATTGAAGCTCAAGGCAATCGGGTCAGCCTCAAACAAGTTCCAAATTCGGAACTTGTGTCCAGTTCTGGTGACGGAACCTGACTTTGGTGCAGACATTGATTTTTATTTATTTATTTCTTAATTGTGTTCCGACATCATAACCTTAATCAGCTCTTATCATTTCCAGCTTCAGGCGACATTTAGTTTCTCCTTCCATTTTTTCACTCAATTACATTGGTTTTAAGCATTTAAAGACTTCCGATATCGAAAATCTGCCGGTGGCTGAGGTTCCAATTTCGGAACATCAATTGGAGAACGAGGCCCTTATTAAGTAAAAACCTGGGAACCTGTTCCAAACTCGAAATAGAGATAGGATGTTGTAGCAAAATGTTTATTTCATTTAATAATCAAGCTGCAATTAGCCATGAATCACATAATAGCTATCATACATTACATGACAGATTTTCTGTACACAACAAATATCTATAGAAGAAACTACACGAGCAAATATTTAAATATTGAAATAGATTGCATAATATCTAGTCCGCACAATACATGTCATGAAAAAGACCTGCGAGAGTTTGAAGAGGGGCCAGTGTAAAACGGGGAAGGCAAAAATGGTGAACCAAAAAAACCTGCGAGCCACTTTCTCCAAGCGCTGCACCAATCTATCAAAAAGGCTAATAAGCTCCCCATTCTCACGGGAGCAAAAAAGACGTATTACCACCAATCCTTCGTTCCTAAATCGAACGATATCATTACAAATTCGGTTTTTATAGTAAGTTGGCAATAAATTCTTTCAGGAAAAAAATAGATTCAATTTAAAAACAATTCATTGCACCTTACCCTAAACTTGCATAGTAAATTCATTTATTATAATTCGAAACGGATGACTTGCCTCACTCTAGCTGAAATTTAAGGCATTCGGGTTGCGTTCCACGAGATCTGAAAGCTTGTTTGGCAAACTCACTCATCGTTCATCATGACCATTAACGAACCATCAGTACACAGAGAGCTTGAAAAAAAGTACTCAAAAGCCTTGGTACCCAAAACCGCCATCACCGACGTTTTATCTTCATCATTCCACACTAATCAATCCATACCGATCGTCCTCAAATTTCACCTCCAATTTTCTAATTAAAAAAAACAAAACCCTGATTCAATCACAACACTAACATACTCAATGAAAACCAACCATAAATTAGCATCCATGTTCAAATTCAACACTAAACAATCATATAAAAGAAACAATCCAATGAATCCCCCCTCTATGCCCAACAAAATGGTAAGAACCCATGAAACATTAGATCTTAAAACCCAAAAACAAACACCAAAGGCACCAAGAAAACACCTCAAGAACATGGAAACAAGAATACACACAACTAGCAACAGCAGAACGCCCCAACCTCTTGTTTTGAAATTATTGTATTTAATTGGGGTCAAATCCATTTCTAAACCACCACTACCACCACACAACACATGCACGCACGCACATGTACACATGCACACATAGTTAGCTGATTAAACCATAACCAATGTCATTAGCTACCTTTACCATCTTTGTAGCATATGTTTCACATAGTCTCTATCCTAATCTTTATATCAGTGTCAGTCTTAGATGAAGTGAGATTCTATACAATTTATTTTTAATATAAATTATTTAAAATTCAAATTCAAATTATATGGGATTTCTGAAAAATGAGTTTATTTTTTCTTTGATATTTTATATCAAAATACAAAAGTTATTTTAAAAATATGCAAAACACAAACTTTTTGAAATTAAGATTAGATCTCATTGTAAATAGATTGAGGGCTATTGCTATGCCTTTTCAGGTCTCTTTGTAAATGCATATTTTCTACAATAATTTTTTCACTCTTTTATAAAATTTTATTGTATAAGGGGGAAATTCCAGTTGTTCAAATCTGCCGATAAAGAGAAACAAATTGAGATCAATTCAACCAATTAACCTTATTGACCAAAACAATGGAGGATTACGTCAAGGCAAACTTTATTAATTGTATTTTTGCACTACATTGCTCAACTTCAAGATGATCAATCTCTAAGAAGAAAAAAATCCAAAGATTTCAATAGTTTCTTTATATATTTTAGTTGAAGGCATGAAGTGAAGAAGGAGGCCTTTTGATTTTCTGAGAACACCCTCATTGGTATATATTCGAAGGGCTAACACAACCAATTGAATGCGCCTTAAGTGTCATTCTCCTCAAATCGGAGTTATACACATTCGATGGGCCAACCAGGCTATCGAACGGGCAACAAGTGCCCAAGGCACATACCTTGTAATATATTTGAAGGGCCTACAAAACCCATTGAATGCGCGACAAGCGCTCAAGGCACAGACCTTGTAAAATATTCGAAGGGCCAACAAAGCCCATCGAATGCACATGAAGCGCCATTCTCCTCAAATCGGAGCAGTACATATTCGAAGGGCCAATGTAGCCCATCGAACACTTTGTGGCCGAAATCCCCTTAATGCGTATCAAACGCCCAGGACACGGACCTTGTAAACATTCAAAGGGCCAATACAGCCCATCGAACACTTTGTGGTCGAAAGCCTCTCTCATGATATGAGCGCCAAGGCATTCATAGCCTATTTAGCGCTCGGGGTCAAAAGCCCCTCTAATGAAATGAGCGCCAAGGCATTCATAGTCTGTGTAGTGCTCAGGGTCAAAGTCCACTTTTAGATGAATAAGCGCTCAAGAATCGAATCCTCGAAAGTAATCAAAATTGGTTTCGATCAGCCTTTCATTTTTTAGTATCAACTCAAAATAGGCTTCGATCAGCCTTTCGTTCTCGAGCTTTAGCTCAAAATTAGCTTTGATCAACCTTTCATTTTTTAGTCTCAACTCGAAATAGGCTTCGATCAGCCTTTCATTCTCAATTTTTGGCCCGGTGGTCCTTCCATCTCAAGATTTGGCACAGTCCGAAACTGGCTTTGATCAGTCTTTCATTTTCGAGTCTCATCTCGAAATGGGCTAATTGGCTTCTATCAGCATTTCATATTTTGGTCTCAACTCAAAATGGGCTTCGATTAACCTTTCATTCTCAAGTTTTGGCCGAGTGGTCTTTCCATCTTGAGATTCGGCATAGTCCAAAATTGGCTTCAATTAGCCTTTCATTTTTAAGTTTCAGCTCGAAATGGGCTTCGATCAATCTTTTGTTCTCAAGCTTCTGATCGAACTTGGCTTCGATTAGCCTTTCATTTTCGAGTCTCACCTCGAAAATGGCTTCGATTAGCTTTTCACTCTTGAGTTTTGACCCGGCGGTCCTTCAAACTCGAGATTCAGCTGCAAAGGTTTTTCCCTCCCGAGTATTAGTCTCCTTAACAAGGAGCATCAAAAAATTATAAGACCTCCATAGCCCATCGAACGTTAGGGGTCGATATCCCCTTTTACATGATTTAGTGGTGGGGATAAAAATGTTGTGATTAATCAATGTGGAACCCTTTACTACCGATGAGTGGAACCCTTCGATTAGGGGTAGCGCACCCGAGGGAAAGCACCGCTGTAAATCCAAGGATACCCTCATCAGTACCAAATTAATGAGATCCTAGATCACGGTATAACGCCCCCAACATGAATGACGCTATAGGTAAAAGGATTCTCCTTTAAAGGCCTCAATGGCCTTGTAAATATTCAAACCCTTATAAACAGGCGCTCAGGACCAAACTCCCCTTTCATGATATGAGCGCCAAGGCATTCATAGCCCATCTTGAGCTTTGGGGCCGAACCCCCCTTTCGATATGAACACCAAGGAATTCAAAGCCTGTGTAGCACTCGGGACCAAACTCCCCTTTCATGATATGAGCGCCAAGGCATTCATAGTCTATCTAAAGCTTTGGGGCCAAAATCCCCTTAACACATGTAAGCGTCAAAGATGAAAACTTTGTAATCGAAGGGCCTCCGTGGCTTATCAAATACTTAACTGTGTAAAAGCGCCAACACATAAGCGCTTGGGGTCGAAACCCCCCTCTTTACATGTGTGATAATGCTAACACATGAGCGCTTGGGTTCAAAACCCCCTATTTACATGTGTAAAAGTGCTAGTACACGAGCGCTTGGGGTCGAACCCCCCATAGGCATAAGCGCTTATGGATAAAATCCTTTCATACACTTGAACGGCCCCCGTGGCCTTTCAAGCGCATGGGGTCAAACCCCACACACATATAAGAACTTAAGTATCATATCCTTGCATACACTTGAAAGGTCTCAATGGCCTGCCAAACGCTTTGGGTCAAACCCCACATATGCGTAAGCACTCGAGGATCATATCCTTGCATATACATAAGCGCTTTGGGTCAAACCACCCGTATACTTAAGAGCTAAAGGATCTAAATCCTTATGCACACTCAACATACAAATCCTCAACCAAGGTGTAGTGTGCCCAACACAAACGTTGCTATAGGTCGTTGGGTGTCCCCTAATTTTAAGGAAGCCGGAGCTCCATTTGTCAAGGGCCATGATGGATTTAAGGGGATTGTGTCTATCTTTGAAAAACTTCGCGATAACTTATAAACAAAAGGGTCAAATCCTTTACATCTATGTATAGATACCACAGGGGCTTGTAAACGAAAAAGGTTAAACCTCATACATGTATCTAAAAATGCCTCAAGGGTTTAAAATTGAAGGGGTCAAAATCCCCTTCTTGCACTTAAGGGCTGAAAAACCCTTGTAAATACTTAAAAGGACTTTGAGTATTGTTAAGCGCTTGGGGGTCGAAATCCCCTATTCCTAAATACAGGGATTCGAACACCCTCAGATTCTAACACAGATTAGAAGGCCGGAGTTCAAATTCCCAATTCCTAAATATTAGGATCCGAACATCCTCGTTCTCTAACACAGGTTAGAAGATCAAAGTTAAAATTTCCTTTTTCTAAATACAGGGATTCAAACATCCTCAGATTCTAACACAGATTAGAAACCCGAAGTTCGAATCCCCAATTTCTAAATACTAGGATTCGAATGACCTCAGATTCTAACATAGATTAGAAGCCTGAAGTTCGAATCCCCAATTTATAAATACTAGGATTCAAATATCCTCGAATTCTAACACATAAGGAGCCCAAAGTTCGAATCCCCAATTCCTAAATATTAAGATCCGAACATCCTCGTTCTCTAAAACATGTTAGAAGACCAAACTTTGAATTTACCTTTTCTAAATATAGGGATTCAAACATCCTCGGATTCTAACACAGATTAGATGCCCGAAGTTTGAATCCCCAGTTTCTAAATACTAGGATTTGAATGCCCTCAGATTTTAACACAGATTAGAAGCTTGAAGTTTGAATCCCTAATTTCTAAATACTAGGATTCGAACGCCCCCAGATTCTAACATAGATTAGAGGCTGAGAGTCGAATCCCATAATTCTATCTATTGGGACTCGAAGGCCCTAGGTTTTCAACATGGATTAGAAGGCTGAGGGACGAACCCCTTACTCAGAACTTCTAGGGCCTGAAAGCCTCCTGGAAAATAAATGAGGCGGGATCTAGGTCCTTGCGCTCTAACACAGACTAGAAAGCCAAGGGTCAGATCCCCGACACATTAATCTGCTTAAACAATAAATTCAAAGCTAACGTGGAATGAACCCTTAACGCATTAAGTGCTTGGGGTCAAAATCCCCTTCCATATAAAAAAGCGCTTGGGGTTGAAAACCCCTTTTACATGTATAAGTACTAGGTATAAAAACTTGGCAAATAATTAAAGGGCTTCCAGGGCCCGTCAAGTGGTTGGGGCCAAAATCCCCTACATATATAAGTGCTTGGGAATTAATTAATTGAAAACGCTTGAAAGGCCTCCACAGCCTGTCAAGCGCTCGAGGCCGAGATCCGTTACATATATGAACGCCAAGATTTAACCCCTCAAAATAATCAAAATTAGCTTCGATCAGCCTTTCATTTTTGAGTTTCACTCGAAATAAGCTTCTATCAGCCTTTCATTCTCGAGCTTCTGCTCGAAATTGGCTTCAAGCAGCCTTTCATTTTCGAGTCTCAACTCGAAATGGGCTTGGATCAGACTTTCATTCTCGAGTTTTGGCCCAGTTGTCCTTCTATCTCAAGATTCGGCACATTCCAAAATAAGCTTTGATCAGCCCTTCATCTCTGAGTCTCAACTCGAAATGGGCTTCGATTAGCTTTTCACTCTCGAGTTCGGCCCGGTTGTTCTTCTATCTCGCGATTCGACACATCCCAAAATTAGCTTTAAGCAGCTCTTCATCTTCGAGTCTCAACTCGAAATGGGCTTCGATCAACTTCTCACTCTCGAGTTTGGCCCAATGGTCCTACTATCTCAAGATTCGGCTCAGCCCAAAATTAGCTTCGATCAGCCTTTCATCTTCGAGTCTCAACTTAAAATGGGCTTTGATTAGCTTTTCACTCTCGAGTTTTGGCTCGGTGGTCCTCCTATCTCAGGAAAATGCTCAAATGAGAGAATATTATATAACAAAATCATATATGTAGCACCTATTCCAAAAACAAAACGTCATATCGGGGATTGAAGTCTCAAATCCCTTAAACGAGTTCCCCCGAAAGGCTCCTAAGGTATCAACCTATTCCGAGAGCCTTTTAGACCTCGAATGGACCTTTGATTTTCTGGGAGCTTCTTGATATTGCATAATTCTTTAGTGGCCCAATAATATTGGGTCACAAACTAAGATAATGAATAGTCATATAATATTAACATTGGGTTGAGAGAGTGTATAAACTCATGTATGTCTCCTATTATGATTATGATATGTTATTCCTCATTCCGCAGATTGGGGTTGACTTTACCATCAGAGACTCTTCCCCCGATGCCAGGTCACGGTGAAGGGATAAAGCGGCGCTTCATAATCGGGTTCCATGCAGCATCAGTGGTGTTGTGAATTCATCAATATTCCGGTGCTTGGCTAAGTGGCACCGGAAATGGTGGTGGTGGTGGCCAAAGCTAGGGTTTCGGTGGAGGGCTGGGATAGGGCTATGCTAGGATCGTCGACCCCGGCAGAGTTAGGGATTTGGGGTGGTGGAAAAGTGGTGCTAGGGTTTGGGGTGATGCTATGGCAGGGTTCAGGACCGGAGGTGGCGCTATAGTGGGGTGGCACAAGATGGCGCCCGGTCAACAGGCAAAAGGGTAAAGATTGAAGAGACAGAGTCATACGCTAGCGGCTGAGATCTGAAGGAGCTCCGGTTCTATGGTAGTGGAGGAGGGAAGAATGGTGGTGGGGGGACTTTGGTGGTGGTGCCTTTGGTTGTGGTGGAGCCTAACTGACCCTGTTCCAGAAAAGTGCGGTGCTGAGTAAGAATCTGGTGGGGAGTAGTAGCAACAGGTGGTGGCTCCACCAGGCGAGTGGTTGTGGTGGGTTGGAGGTCGGTGGTGCTGGGGAAGAAATGAGAATGGGCGAAGATGGTGGCACAGACACCAGGTTTATCGCTGCTGACGGGCTAATTTTTTGAAAAGAAATGAAGTTTTGATTGTGTTTTGTGGGGCCCACGTTAATAAGGGCAGAATAGTCTTTCTCATTTAAGGCTTAGGGCAGAAGGTTATTTTAGACTTTTTAAAGTTGGTCAATGGCCGAAAATTGTAATTGAACATCGGAATCATGGTCAGAGGGTTATATTTGCACTTTCATTCAATAGCCAGGGTTATATTTGCACTTTCAAACAATTGAGGGTTATATCTGCACTTTCCTCAACATATAGGGTTATATTTGCATATTACCCTTTCATCTTAAACCTTGTTCTTTCCATGACTTATGGAAAGACCTTCTTTCAAGAGACGGACTCGGATGAATATGGGTCTAAAATTTGACCAAAATGTGCAAGGTAATAAAAAATGGCTCGGATACATGCTCAATTTTTTAGATCTATTAGGTTCCGACTGTGTCTTGGTTCAGATAATAAAAAGTTGATCTAGGTCCGTGTCTAAAATATTAAAACCCAGACTTAATTTAGATCCAAACCCATAGGCTTGTGTAAAAGACTATACCTAACTAGAAACTAGGGATGTCAAATGTTCAGTTGCCCAATGGATAAACTCTACCCACTTACTTTTTAAACTTATTGAGTACTGATTTAGTGGATCACTAATTTATTGGACCAAGAGCTCAATAATGACTCATAATTATAGGGTTCGATTGGGTTGGGCGGGGCAATCCGTGAGCCATTGAATATTTTGGATTGGATGTTGGGCTGGGTTGGGTAATGAGTCTCGGGAATTATTTTTTGTCATAAGGTAAATAAATTACCTTTTTTTACATGAGTGAGTCTCCTAAAAGATGGCTTATCCATAAGCTTATGGACATGTCACTTATTTTTTACCTTATACACTGCATTTGTTAAATTACATACTAAATTTAGTAATTTAATTTTTTTTATAGTATATATTTTTATATTTTCACATTCAAATACATATTATTACTTGTTTTAACTTTAAAAATACAATATTTAAAGTTTATAAAATTACATTATTTAAGGCAAAAACCACTGTGGACTGTCCATAAGCTTATGGAAATGTCATCTTTCCTGAAACTTTCTCTTTTTACAGAATAAAATCATGGGATACTCATTTTTCCCAACAACCTATACTGCCATATTTATAATGATCTGACATGAAAAATGACTTGAATAGTAGGAGTGCGCATTTTGACCCTCGTATAAGGTTGGGGCGGGTAAACTTTTCATTTTGATATTTTGTGTTGTGTTGGCACTTTTTACCCGACCCAACCGAACCTATAGTCAAAATTTTAATTTAAAATCACTTTATAATATTTTAAACAAATTGACGGGAAAATTTTGGCTATGATCCGGCCTGGTCGACCTGTCACAGACCTAGTATGCTTAAATCCAACCTGACCACGGCCAAAACCTGACCAACCTAGACTCAAAATCCAATATTGAACCGACTTGGGACCCGATTGACCCTGGCCCTAAATTTGAAATCTGATCGAACCAGACTGAAAACCTATCCCGACCCAACCAACCTAGGTTTGAAACTCAACTCGACAAAATAGACACAAAACCCAAAATCTTAATGACCCGAGCTTGAAATCCGACCGACCAAGGCCCAAAACACGAGTTGATTGACCCAAATCTGAAACACTCTTTAGGCCAGACAAGAACAACCAAGGCTCGAAAGCTAAAACTTGACTTGCCTAGACCCGAAACCCAACCACATGATTCCAAAACCCAACACAACATCCAAGGACTAAAACTTGACCTGACAATCTGGGTTTGAAACCCAATTGACCAAGGCCCAACCCGACCGACCCCTACCCAAAACCAGATCGGACCACCGCACCTGAAACACAAACTTGACTCGATCAGACCAACACGAGACTTAAATTCATCCGACAGATACCTAAAGTCCAGAATATGACCAACTCAGACCTAGAACCTAACCCCAAACAGTTGGGCTTGAAACACGATCTGACCACGTCTCGAACCCTAAAATCTGACCAACCCAAAACTCAACCCACTATCCCAAGTCCAAAATCCAACATGACTAGTCTGGGCCTGAAACCTGACCATTACAGTATGTGGATGATGTGGTTCTTATTGGTGATTCTATTTTTGATATTTTTCTGTCAAGAGATCCCTTCATGCAGCTTTTACCATCAAGGATTTCCAGGATGCACAGTTATTATTGGGATTGAGATAGCTGGATCTTCGGCTGGTCTTCATCCCAGTAAAAACAAGTATATATTGGACATAACATATGATTATGGTCTCATCTTTGTTACTGTTGTTTCCTCTCCCCTGCCATTCCCCTGTAAAGAGACTCCAGCTCTCCTGAACTTTCTCATCCTTGAGTTTTCAGAAGACTATTGGATAGAATTAAAGGCAAGAAGAAATTCTGTGTCTTCATCAAAGTGGTTTAAGATATGTTTTCAATGGAAGACACCTCCACCCATGTGATAATGTCTTCCATTGGCCAGATATCTTTCACCTATTAGCTCCCAAAAGAATGATTTTCAAAGGATGATCTTAAATCTCAAACTTTCCTTTTTTTCCATGTCCAGAATTCGAGCAATTAACTTTTGTGAAAGGAATGGAGATCATAGACAGTATCTTGATGATGATGTAACAGGTTAAGACATACTTACATAAGTATTATAGGAAGATGAATGTTTTTTTTTATGTTTGATGAAGTGAAGATTTTTTACAGGAGTTTCATGGATTTTTCTAAACGCCATCTTGAAATTAGTTTTTTCTTGTCACTTTGTCTAGCTTATAGAAGAAATATATAGGCACACAATATTACCGTAACATGACATATTATTCTAAAGTTAGATGTTGAGGTACCTAAAAATTTAAAATTAGTAACATACACTCAATGAGTAGTCTTGGATTATTAGGTTGATTTTCTTCTCACAACTACACTGAAAAAATAATCTACCCCACCTTCTCTAAATTCCCCCCATTTATTTCATGCAATTAATCAATTCCTCAGTTCCATATATAATTTTGAATTTTATTTATAATATTAAATGTTTTTTTAAAAACTAAAATTCTTTAATTATGTTTAAGCAATTACAAAATTTGGAGTTGTACTCCAATAAACATAGTCTTGTGGACTTGTTTTTAAGAATTGTGCCAACTGATGGGCTATCCTATTTTCTTGTCTAGCAAGCAATTTGATGATTGGTTCATGCAAATTTACTAGACCGGATTTAATATCTCCTATAATCAAACCAAACTCTGATCTATGATCGCATGTTCCTTGTATAGCAAGAATTACTATCCGTGCATCTCCAATAATGAAATTTGGGGATAGTTTTTGCATAGCACATTCTTCTATGGTTGCTTTTAGCGCTACTGATTAAGCGATTTAGCAAAATAAGGCTATTGCAGTTTCAGAGATTTTCCATATAACCATTCTTTTTTTGTTGTTTGGACGTACCAACCCAAGTAAGTGTGGGTAGAAGTTGTGGCTGCATAAAAAATTAATAACCTTCCTAAAGGTGTTGTATATGTGGTTGTTTCCGATGTATTACATTTAAACCCATTGGATATGCCTTGGTTGCCCCCTTCTTTGATTCCCTCTATATGTTTTAGCAACTGAAGAAGAGTTTGAGAGGGTACCAGAATATGTTATTTCTCGTGAAGAAGTTCATTTCTGTGGTACCATAATTGATTGAGTAACAAGGCTACCAGAGATAACAATTCTATGTCTAATGCTCAGTTGTTGGTATCTGTAGATCTGATAGCGCAAGTCTGTAGCAAACCATATTTGGTGGGCAAGAGGGCAGTGAAAAAATGTATGCTCAGCCGATCTATCTTTTACTGCACAAGTAAGACATATTTGCTCCGCTGGGCATTTCTTCTAGATGAGCTTATCTGCTGTTGGCCATTGATCTTTGCATAAACACCATAGAAAATGACTTATTTTTGGAGGCACTGCTAGATGTTAGATCTTTTTCCACTGAGGAGATGGGTTGTTCGCTATATGACCTGCGTTAGCCAAATAAATGGAGTTATTAGAGACACTATAACTAGATTTAACTGTGTACCTTCCATATTATGTTGGCTGCCATGTCTAAATGTCATCACAATTGATTCATGGTCTTTGCATAGAAAGGATGAGGTTTGCTTCTTCATTAAAAGTTTTTGATTAAATCCATATTCCATCTTGTTCCATTTGCCTCCATGGGATTGCTTATTGTAGTCTCTTCCGGGTAGTCAATTGGTAGTGAAGTAGGCTTTGCCGAGTTTTGCCTTCGTAACCACATATCAACTTTTATCCTTGTGGTAGCTCCATTTCCTATTCTCCTTATTATTCCTTTGATCAATAGATTTCTCCCTTCAATGATTGATCTCCGAAAAAGGCTGGACGATAACCCATTGTCGCTTCTAACAATGATGTACGTGGGTAGTACCTTGCTTTAATTAGCAATTTAGCTACGAACAATGTTGGATGTGTTGTTAGTCTCTAGACTTGTTTCCTTAGCATTGCCGGATTAAAATAGTTCAGATTCTTGAAACCAAGGCCCCTATTCCTTTTTGCGTACACATACCCATTTTGCCCAGTGAATTTTCCTTTTATTGTCTGAGCTACCCCACCAATACTTTGCATACATCTTGTGAATATCATCAATAAGCGTATCTGGTGGTTTGAAACAAGACGTGGTATATGTCGGCATTGCTTATAAAACTGCCTTAATCATCACTTCTTTCCCTCCCTTTGATAACTTTAGAATTTTGCCCTGATTTTGGTCTAAACACTCTCAAGCAAAGATGTTTTTGATATTCCAAAGTAGTTGGTAGACCCAGGTACTTGTCTGGCCCTTCTGATTCATTCATTTCCATAACACCTAGGATATTTCTTCGTGCTTCATTATCCACGTTGGGGTTTAATGTAATGGATGATTTATCAAAGTTTAATTTTTGACCCAATACCTTCTCATATTTTTTCAAGGTTTGTTTCAATTGAGATGCTTCTCTCGTCGTCGCTCTACCAAATATTAGTATGTCATCTGCAAATAGTAGATGAGATATAACTTGTGCCGAATAAGTTATTTTTAAACTCGAGATCCATTTCCTCCTCATCTTTTCATGTAACATACTGATAACACTTCCCCACAAATGATAAATAAGTATGGTGACAAAGGATCACCTTGTTTGATTTTGTTTATTTGTTTAAGATTCCCAAATCTTGTGCCATCAACATGAAAAGAGAATTCCCCCGAAGAGATGCACCGTTGGACAAGTTTAGTGAAGTCAGATTGGAAACTAATACTTTGTAAGACACTGAGCAAGAAAGACCATTCCACTCTGTCAAAAGCTTTGCTCATATCTAGTTTAATCGACATGTACCCTATTTTTCCATGGTTATTCCCCTTTATATAGTGGTGTGTTTCATGTGCGATCAATATATTATCCGAAACGAGTTTGTTTGGAACAAAAGCACTTTGCAATACCAATATAATATCTCCCATAATTTTACACAGCCCATTTGAAATGCCTTTTGAGACGATGTGGTATGTGACATTACATAAGCCAATGGGTCGAAACTGTAATATTATATGTTTGATAAAACAAATAAAAAATAAAATTAAGAACGAGAGAGTAATTGAATTTTTCATATCTTCAAGAAGACAAAAACAATTTGATGAAAGCCCTAAAAGTCACTAATTGGACTACAATTAAGAAAGATCCATAGGAATTCGCGAAGAAAGGAAAATAAACCGGCTTACTTTTTTGCTCCCAGTCAAACTTTCCTGGATTACTTAATTGGTATTGGTGTACTGGCTTACTCACACTCTTTACCCATTGAGTAGAAGCATTGAATCCGAGACTGATTCCTCCTTCTGAGGTGCGAAGCGCAAAGAAGGCACGATTATATGACCAATTATACAAGGCATTTAAAATTTTGTCCCAAAAGAGTCTCTTAGAACCACCTTTTTTCGCCTTCAAGTTTACCTACTACAGTACCGGAGTGAATATGATCTCCGCCAGACATACGTAACGCTTTAGCTAGGACGCGGAAGTGCATACCATGGTTCTTCTGCCTATCAATAACTGCATGCATTGCACGGTGGATGTGAAGAAGTAAGCCATTATCTCGGCAATAATGAGCCAAGGTAGTATTTGCAGTGAACCCCCCTGTTAAGTAATCATGCATTACGATAGGAACTCCCAATTCTCGAGCAAATACAGCCCTTTTGATCATTTCTTCGCAGCATCTTCCTCCATAGGCGGAGCAGCAGCAGGCGGAGCAGCAGCAGGCGGAGCAGCAGCAGGCGGAGCAGCAGCAGGCGGAGCAGCAGCAGGCGGAGCAGCAGCAGGCGGAGCAGCAGCAGGCGGAGCAGCAGCAGGCGGAGCAGCAACAGGCGGAGCAGCAGCTTCCTCCATAGGCGGGACCCACTTTCCGTACACCCATTCCCGGTGCAACCGAATCTCCGATTCCTGAAACTGAAACTGCTCGCGGCTTTTAAGGTAAACGGAGTAAGTAGTCCCGGCGGCGACGGTTGTCGAGCCACTGCCATCTGTCGAAGGCGGCAGAGGAGGATGGACGCCGGTGATGACTCCTTCCCACCACCCGTCCCCGTGTGCGGCATCAACCTCTTCGTCCAGTTCGAACGACCGCGCGGCCTCTCGTGGCGGAATGGGGCGGACGGAGATGAAATCGACGTCTTCCTTCAGCTTGCGGCGGTGTTTGTCGTCATCGAAGAGGTTGTCGAACCGGACTTTGATCTTGTTCGTCCTCTTGTTAGCCGCGCGGATGATGGTTCCGGTGAACCACGATCCCCGGAATCCGGTTCCGGCGAAGTTCACCTCTACCTTCGCCCCCTTCTTCAGGCTGTCGATCTCTAACGGTGTTGCATGTTCCATGTTTTCCGGTGGAATCAGTGGAAATGAATATGAAAACTGGAAATGATGACCTAGCTATATTTATAGTGGAGATGAATTTAGTTAATTCATGTAATCTGTAATATCCAAATATAGGAATCTTCATATAGGATTACTGTAATCTCGAAAAAACTACGTTTGACTTACTAAACTGGCATTCAAGTGAAATTGAGATCCAGTATTAATTTCACATGATTTCTAAAATTTTGAGTTGATATGCATAAAAGTAAAAAATATGAATGATAAAGATATTGCAAAAGGTGAAGTGTGGTTTATTGTGTCACATCTTTTTGTTTGAAAAGTAAATTCAATGAATCTTGACTTCTCGAGTAATAATTAAGTGTAATGTTAATAGAATGCAGTAAAACAGATCTAAGATGAAATGTTACTAGAGAGCGATGACACCTTTTCTTTAGATGGTACACTTGCTCTTGTGGGGGAAAAAAAATTCATTTAAAGAAAATTGGCATTTTTGTTCAAAAAATAATATTATAATTATAACTTAGAGAATTTGAGAGAAGTACTAGATTATTCTTGCATCTGAGCGACATGATAGGATTTTAAGCTAATGGTGTTGTACGGTGTTAGGTACAATTCATGAATTTCAGTTTATGACAAAAAATATCTTTCGGCATTAAAACACAATCCATGAAACCTAAGAAGATGGCTACAATCTCATTATGAAGATTCAGTATATATGATGACGTTCAATATCCTGAGTATTTTCAAGTAATTCACTTAATTATATTTATTCCTATACATCAGCCAGTATTTCACCAAAAAAATCCATTGTCCTGAATTCGTTAGTTCTATTGAATCGTGAAGATAGAGCCATGCAACATAATTTGCACAATGGATCACACATGTCCTTTGGAACAAAAATTTAGGATACCTAACCCATACATTAATGAGACCGATTCCTTTTACAATGTAGTGGGAGCTAGTCAGATTTGATCTCTTTTATACATAACTACTTAACTATAAGAACCTACAAATCTAAAACTCTCGTGGCAATATGAGAGCCACACTATGATTGAGAATTTGATGTAGCAATTAAAATCAACCAATTAAAAATCCTACAAGTAAAAAAGAAAAAGAAAAAATTACTTTGAGTCAATGTCGTCCACCTAAATTTTTTATTTCCAAGACCGCAACTCCAAAACGCTTAAAATCAAGATTCACCACCGCCAACATTATATCTCTCTACCCAAATGAAATTGTACAATTAATCCATTCAATCATTGTGTTACATACAACCGGTCTTTGATGTGTTGTATCACTAGTGTAATTAAGGAGGGGCGATTAAAGGTGGTCCCATCTTACCAAAGAATGTTGGCTACTTCTCTGGTCCCTCCTTTGATCAGAATCAATCAAAGGAGATTTTTTTCTATCTTTTTTGGACGGTAGAATCGCCTTTGTTGTGTTCCAAAATCGAAGCTCAAGGCAATCGGGTCAGCCTCAAACAGGTTCCAAATTCGGAACTTGTGTCCAGTTCTGGTGACAGAACCTGACTTTGGTGCAGACATTGATTTATATTTATTTATTTCTTAATTGTGTTCCGACATCATAACCTTAATCAGCTCTTATCATTTCCAGCTTCAGGCGACATTTAGTTTCTCCTTCCATTTTTTCACTCAATTACATTGGTTTTAAGCATTTAAAGACTTCCGATATCGAAAATCTGCCGGTGGTTGAGGTTCCAATTTGGGAACATCAATTGGAGAACGAGGCCCTTATTAGGTAAAAACCTAGGAACCTTTTCCAAACTCGAAATAGAGATAGGATGTTGTAGCAAAATGTTTATTTCATTTAATAATTAAGCTGCAATTAGCCATGAATCACATAATAGCTATCATACATTACATGACAGATTTTCTGTACACAACAAATATCTATAGAAGAAACTACACGAGCAAATATTTAAATATTGAAATAGATTGCATAATATCTATTCCGCACAATACATGTCATGAAAAAGAAGTTTTGCCTTATACCCCTAGTTAGGAGTTCCAAGAGCCGCAAAGTGGACGTGTATAAGATGTATAGCCAAGGCATTTCTCCCTGTGTTGATATCCTCTTGGGAGTACACTTGAAGTCTTTGTGGAAAATATGTCGGGCCTATAACAATAACAAATTATTGTGAGTAACTAATAAACCCAATTTTAGAAAAAATATTCAGTCAGCAACAATATGCTCACTAGTTCTATTTGAGTGTAATCCAGCCATACATCCTTGATGCACTCCGCCGTGTACAACATGATGCAATACCTAAATCCCACAATTTTGCTTGTTTCTTGTGCTGATTAATTAATAACAATTGAAATTATGTTGAATCGAACATATATTTTCAGCGGCTGGGGAAGTATTTGAGGAGAAATGCACACCATGATATGAATGATGTCTAAACTTAAGGATTTGTATAATTAATTTCATCAAATGCAAAATATTTAGAAACAATGCGAAAGGTTCGAAGTGGAACATATCCATCCAGTAAACACATTTGTTCTCCGGGACATGGAAAATTAACCTTCAATGGTCCCTACATAAGTGGTGTCTACAATATTACAAAATTTTCGAAGAAATCGATTTTTATATATGAAAAATGACATATGTTGGTGTTCGCTGTGTGTTGGTGACATGGTGAGGAGATCGGTGGCAATGGGCCAGAAGGGAAGAGGGTGTTCGATCGACCTTGAAGGAATGAAGTGAAAGAGGAGGCGTTTTATATTTCCTAGAGAAAACACTAAGGGAAGACAAAAACCCTAAAATCTTTATATAGTGGACCAAATGACCCAACAAAAGTAGCCCATTAAAGGAGGTTCTATAGTAGAACCACATTTAATCTATGATTTAATCTATGTTCATTAAAGGCAGTTTCACAAGAAAAGTCCTTAAAATGAAGGGGACTCTTGGGATAGCAGTTCCGATTTTGAAACCTCCTCAAGAAGACAATGCCTAAAAACATACTAGGAAACCACCTTTGATCGCTCCCTTTAATAGAGGCCTTTACACCAGTGAGAGTAGATAATTGTAAAATTAATAATTTCGTGTAACAAAAAACTCGCTATAAAAAATCTGGGAACCTGATTCCCCCAATCTCTTCTATTTTAACTTTTTTAAAGACTCGTCATATGATGACTAGGGGTCATTTATAGATCCTCTAACCAATATAAAGTATCCAAATAGGAATATGCAAAAGAGACCAAGAATAATTGTGCCCTCCTATCTGAATGAGGCTCAAAAGAATAGCTTTACAACATGAAATTATGGATTTCAAAAGTTGTATTTCCATATCCAAATCCTCCACTCTTGTGTTTGATTTATTATGGCCTAACACATTTTAAAATTCATAAATTTAAAAGGCTTTTCTAAAGACAAAATATGATCCCATTAGGCTAATGTTTTCAATCCTCTGAAGTGGGGATAAAAGACATCTCTTTTGATAAAAAATTGGAGCTCCTTGGAGGTCTTGATTTGGCTGAAAGGAACCTGATGCCATTGTTCCACTACAATCTTTGCCAATTGATCCGCTGGTTGGTTGGCTTCTCTATATGTTTGATTGTATAGAAAAGTGCTTTTTTTCTCATATCTTTGATACTTCTAATCAGATAAGTTAGCTGCAAGGTTGGTTTTACTCCTGCTCTTAGAATTACTAATTCCACCAATCTCGTAGCCACAATCAAACTGGACAGTGAAGCCGGGGTGTACACAGGAGGCGTTGATGTGCTTCAAAATGAGAGATTTATGGGTTTGTTTGGTGGAGCTGTGCATATAAGAAAATTTTTTAAAAAACTAACTTATTTTCAAAGCAAGGGGAGATCAAATTCTACTTTTCCCCCAAAAATAGCTTATGATTTAAATAAAAAGCATATTTTTAGGAATATACCAAACCCATAAAATGTGCTTACTTATTAGCAAATCACTTGTAAGCCATGCCAAACACACTCACTCATGGGAAACATAATATATACTTCCTTCTCACATTGTAAGGAATATATTTCATTTTTGAAGTATGAAATATATAAATTTGGTTTTTATTTTATGATGGGAATAAATTCATTCATAAAAAAATAGATTCAATTTCAAAAAAATTCATTGCACCTTACCCTAAACTTGCACGGTAAATTCATTTGTTATAATTCAAAACTGATGACTTACCTCACTCCAGCTGAAATTTAAGGCATTTGGGCGTTCCACAATATCTGAAAGCTTGTTTGGTAAACTTACTCATCATTCATCATCACCTTCAACGAACCATCAGCACACAGAGAGCTTGAAAACAAGTAGTCAAAAGCCTTGGTACCCAAAACCGCCAAAAACTCCAATTCATCATTCCACAACAAAACAAAACTCCAATTCAATCACAACACTAACATATTCAATGAAAACCAACCAAAAATTTGCATCTATGTTCAAATTCAAAACTAAAAAATCACAAAAAGCAACAATCCCATGAATCCCCCCTCAATGCCCTACAGATTGGCTAGAACCCATGAAACATTAGATCTCAAAACCTAAAAACAAACACCAAAGACACCTAGAAAACACCTCAAGAACAAGGAAACAAGAATACAAACTACTAGCAACAGCAGAATGCACCTCTTGTTGAATGCACTATACCTTTTTTTAACTCTACAAATTGGATGAATATAACATTAGTTAGGAGTTAATTTCCACAAATTTTCCAGGGGTTTTACCTAAAATTCCTAAATAAAAGCATAAGCAAGCAGAGAATTATGCAACTTGTTTAGGAATTATTGTATTTAATTGGTGTCAAGTCCATTTCTAAACTACCACTACTACCACACAACACATGCACACACACACACACACACGTGCACATGCACACATAGTTAGCTGATTAAACAATAACCAATGTCATTTGCTACCTTTACCATCTCTGTAGCATATGTATCACATAGTCTCTATCCTAATCTTTTGATCAGTGTCGGTCTTAGATGAAGTGAGATTCTATACAATTTATTGATAATATAAGTTATTTATAATTCGAATTTGAATTATACAGGATTTTTTTTATAATGAGTTTTTTCTTGATATTTTATATGCAAATACCAAACTTTATAAAAAAATGCATGCAAAATTTTAAACTTTTTGAAATTAAGATTAGATCTCATTGTAAAGAGATTGAGTGCTATTACTACGCCTTTTTAGGTCTCGCTGTAAATGAATATTTTCTACAACAATTTTCTCACTCTTTTGTATAATTTATATTGTAAAAGGGGGAAACTCCAGTTGATCAAATCTGCCGATAAAAAGAAAGAAATTGAGATCAATTCAACCAATTAACCTTATTGACCAAAACAATGGAGGATTAAGCCAAGGAAAACTTTATTAATTGCATTTTTGCACTACATCCCTCAACTTCAAGATGATCAATCTCTAAGAAGAAAAAACCCCAAAGATTTTAGTAGTTTTTGTATATATTTTAGTTGAAGGTATGAAGTAAAGGAGGGGGCATTTTGGTTTTCTTAGAAAAAAACACTAAGGGGAGAGAAAAGCCCTAACATATTCATAAAGTGGATTAAATAACCCAACAAAGGCAACCCAATAAAGGGGTTCTATAATAGAACCACATTTAATCGATGTTCATTATATGCAGGTTCTTAAGAAATGTCTTTATAAGTTTCAAACAGTCTTTAAAATGAAGGGGAGTCTTGGAATAGCGGTCAAATTTTGGAATCTCCTCATGAAAGCGATTCCTCAAAAAAACAAGGAAACCTTTACTAGAGGCCTTTACATTAGTGAGCGCAAATAATTGTAAAATTAATAATTTTGTGTAGTAAAAAACTCGCTATAAAAAATCCTGGAACCTAATCCCACCAATCTATTTACAGATCCCCTAACCAATAAAAAGTGTCCAAATAGGAATATAGAAAATAATCAAAAATAACTTGAGTCCTCCTATCTGAATGAGGATTAAAAGAATATCTTTACAATATGAAATTAAGGATTTCAAAATTTGTGTTTCCATATCTAAATCCTTCACCCCTGTGTTTTATTTATTATGGCCTAACACATTTTAAAATCCATAAACTTAGAAAGCTTATCTAAAGACAAAATAAGATCCCTTCATGCTAATGTTTTCAATCTTCTAAAGTTTTGATAAACGAAATCTCTTCTGATAAAAAATAGGAGCTTCTCGGAGGTCTTGATTTGGCTGAAAGGAATCTGATGTCATTGTTCCACTGCCATCTTTGCCAAGTGATCCATTGGCTGGCTGGCTTTGCTATATGTTTGATTTTAGAGGTAAGTGCTAATTTTTCCCATATCTCTGATTCTTCTAATAAGATAAGTTAGTTGCAAGGTTGGTTTTGCTGCTTCTCTTAGAATTGCTAATTCCACCAATCTCCAGCCACAGTCGAACTGGACTGTGAAGTAGAGGTGCACGCAGGAGGCGCTGATGTGCTTCAAAATGAGAGAATAATGGGTTTGTTTGGTGGAGCTGTGCTTAGAATCAAGATAAGCAAAACTGACTTATTTTCAAAGCAAGGGGAGACCGGCTTTTACTTTTCCCTCAAAATAGCTTATGATTTTAAAATAAGTAGATCTTTAGGAATTTACCAAACACTAAAAATGTGCTTAACTTATAAGCAAATCACTTGTAAGCCATGCCAAACACACTCACTCATGGGCAAAATACTATATACTTCCTTCTCACATTGTAAGGAATATATTTCTTTTTGCACAAACATTTATGCATATTGATATAGTAGGGGTTTGAAATAAACTGGCCAAATTTTATTGATAAATTTCAGCCCAAACAAAGAAATAAGAACATTTGGTTGGACTAGACGAAAATGGAAAATAAGATCCGTATGCAGGGACGGAGGGAGTATACAACAACAACCCAAATACAAACGAAAATTCAAGTATAACATATATAACTCATATACAAATTACTTTAATATGGACATTTTGAACATTTTTTATTCCCTTATAAATCAGCGTGCAATTAACGTACAAAATTTGCAATCTTACGTGCAACCTTTGTGAGTTTGTTATTTGAAATTTTAAACACAAACAGAGTCCATACACAACCTACGCCTTTCCAAATAAGCTATTTCAAAAAAGACGTATTACCATAGAAGCTATTTCAAAGAAGACGTATATCAAGCTAGCGTCCACCTGTACGTTCAACTTTGAGTTGTTCGTTGAAAGGTTATTGTGATCTGTAGCTGGTATTAACTCATAAAATTTAATAATTGTAATAAATACATGAAACAAATTTTCCAATAACGCCATCTAGCGTATTAAATGAATCTATAAATTTATCAATTCCCTCTCCTTTTCAAAGACACAACACATCATTCTTTTCTTCACCAAATTCCCGTGCAAGTGAATTAGATTTACCCTATGGCTTCCGAGAGTTTGAAGAGGGGCCAGTGTAAAACGGGGAAGGCAAAAATAGTGAACCAAAAAAACCTGCAAGCCACTTTCTCCAAGCGCTGCACCAATCTATCAAAAAGGCTAATAAGCTCCCCATTCTCACGGGAGCAAAAAAGACGTATTACCACCAATCCTTCGTTCCTAAATCGAACGATATCATTACAAATTTGGTTTTTATAGTAATTTGGCAATAAATTCATTCAGGAAAAAAATAGAATCGATTTAAAAACAATTCATTGCACCTTACCCTAAACTTGCATGGTAAATTCATTTATTATAATTCAAAACGGATGACTTGCCTCACTCCAGCTGAAATTTAAGGCATTCGGGTGGCATTCCACGAGATCTGAAAGCTTGTTTGGCAAACTCACTCATCGTTCATCATGACCATTAATGAACCATCAGTACACAGAGAGCTTGAAAAAAAGTACTCAAAAGCCTTGGTACCCAAAACCGCCATCACCGACGTTTTATCTTCATCATTCCACACCAATCAATCCATACCGATCGTCCTCAAATTTCATCTCCAATTTTCTAATTAAAAAAACAAAACCCTGATTCAATCACAACACTAACATACTCAATGAAAACCAACCATAAATTAGCATCCATGTTCAAATTCAACATTAAACAATCATATAAAAGCAACAATCCAATGAATCCCCCCTCTGTGCCCTACAAAATGGTAAGAACCCATAAAACATTACATTTTAAAACCTAAAAACAAACACCAAAGGCACCAAGAAAACACCTCAAGAACAAGGAAACAAGAATTCACACAACTAGCAACAGCATAACACACCTCTTGTTGAATGCACTATACCTTTTTTAACTCTATAAATTGGATGAATGTAACATTAGTTATGAGTTCATTTCCACAATAATTCTAGGGATTTTACCTAAAATTCCAAAACAAAATCATAAGCAAGCAGAGAATTAAGTAGCTTGTTTTGGAATTATTGTATTTAATTGGTGTCAAATCCATTTCTAAACCACCACTACCACCACACAACACATGCACGCACACACATGTACACATGCACACATAGTTAGCTGATTAAACCATAACCATTGTCATTAGCTACCTTTACCATCTTTGTAGCATATGGTTAGTTGGGGTTATTTACAGATCCCCTAACTAATATAAGGTATCCAAATAGGAATATAAATAAGAGATCAAGAATAACTTGAGCCCTCCTATATGAATGAGGCTTAAAAGAATAGCTTTCCAACTTGAAATTAGGATTTCAATGTATGTATTTTCATATCCAAATCCTTCACCCCTATATTTGAATTATTATGGCCTGACACCTTTTAAAATCCATAAACTTAGAAAGATTTAATAAAGCTAAAATATGATCCCGTTAGGCTAAAATTTTCAATCTTCTAAAGTGGGGATAAAGAACATCTATTATGATAAAATATTGGAGCTTCTCGGAGGTCTTGATTTGGCTGAAAGAAGTCTAATGCCATTGTTCCACTGCCATCTTTGCCAAGTGATCCGCTAGTTGGATGTCCTCTCTCTCTATATATATATATGTGTGTGTGTGTGTGTGTATATGATTGTAGAGGAAAGTGCTCTTTTTTCTTTGATATTGTTGTTTCTTCTAATCAAATAAGTTAGTTCCAAGGATGGTTTTTCTACAACTCTTATAATTGCTAATTCCACCAATCTTGTAGCCACAACCGAACTAGATTGTGAAGTAGAGCTGCACGCAAGAGGCTTTGATGTGCTTCAAAATGAGAGAATATTAGGTGTGTTTGGTGGAACTGTGCATAAAAGCAAAACTTGCAAAACTGGCTTATTTTTAAAGTAAGGAAGACCAGCTTCTACTATTCCCCCCAAAATAGCTTATGATTTTAAAATAAGCAGATATTTAAGAGTTTACCAAACACTAAAAAACTGCTTCGCTTAAAGGCAAATCCCTTGTAAGCAATGCTTAACACATTCAATCACATGCCTTCATTAATTAGGTTTAACCTTGTATATACGCTTATATTACAAAACTAATGAGCTAAACGCTATATAATTCCTCTGTCCCAATGTAAGGTTTCTGTTTTCGATTTGCCCGAACATTTATGCATATTGATAGGTAGGGTTTGGAATGAGTTGGACAAATTTCAGCAATAAATTTCAGCTCAAACAAAAAAAAATAACATTTGGTTGGGACGGATGAAAATGGAAATCAGGATCCTTACGCAGGGACAGATGGAGAATATAATAGCAACCCAAATACAAACAAAACCCCAACTATAACATTAATTACTCATATACAAATATTTTTAATATGGACATTTTTTAATATTTATTATTCCCTTATAAATCAGCGTGCAATTTAGGCACAAATTTCACGTCCAACTTTTATGAGTTTGTTATTTGAAATTTAAACACAAACATAGTCCATACATAACCTAAATCTTTAAAAACAATTCTTCTTATATATGTTGGGAATAAATTCATTCAAGAAAAAAATATATTCGATTTAAAAATAAAGTATTGCACCTTACTCTAAACTTGCACAGTAAATTTATTATTATTATTCAAAACTGATGACTTGCCTCACTCCAGCAAAAATTCGAGGCATTCTGGCGACCCACGAGATGTAGAAGCTTGTTTGGAAAAATTACTCATCATTCGTCATCACCATTAACAAACCCTCAGCACACAGGGAGCTCGAAAACAAATACTCAAAAGCCTTATTACCCAAAACCGTGGCAACCTATGTTTTGTCTCATCACTCCACACCAATCCACCGATACCGATAAACCACAAATTTCATCTCCAATTATTCCAACTAAACTAAACTAAACCCCAATTCAATCACAACACTAACAAACTCAATGAAACCAACCAAAAGTTGACAACCATGTTCAAGTTTAACACTAAAAAATCAAGGAATACAAACAATCTTATGAATCCAACCTCAATACCCTATAAATTGGTCAGAACCCATTAAACTTTAGATCTCAAAACCTAGAAATAAACACCAAAGACACCTAGAAATCGATAAAAATCCAATCTTGAATGCATGACAACATATGCATGGATAAATAAATAATCAAAAAGCCTCACTAATAAGGAAACAAGAATAGACACTACTAGCAGTAGCAGAAAACACCTCTTGTTAAATGCAAAAATGCCTTTTTTTTAACTCTATAAACTGGATGAAAGTAACATTAGTTAGGAGTTCATTTTCAATTTTTTTTCTCGGGATTTTACCAAAAATTCCAAAACAAAAACTTAAGCAAGCAGAGAATTAAGCAGCTTGTTTGGGAATTATTATTTTTAATTGGTGTCAATTCTGTTCTAAACCACCACTACCACCACACAACACACACATGCACTTGCACATGGACACACACACAATAGTTAGCTGATAAAACCATAACCCATATCATAAGGTACCTTTACCATATCTGAAGCATATGTTTCACGTATTTTGTATCATAATCATTTCCTCGGTGTTGGTCTTAGATAAAGTATGATTTTATACAATTTATTGATAATATAAATAGTTTAAGTTTTCATTGCCAATTATATAGGATATTTTGAGAATGCATTTCTTTTTTCTTTGATATTTTATATGGAAATAACAAACTTATAAAAATGCAAACAAAATTGCAAACTTTTTTAAATTAAGATTAGATCTCATTGTAAGTAGGTTGTGTGCTATGACTACTACTTTTCAAATCTTGTTTTAAATGCATATTTTCTACAACCATTTTCAAACTCTTTTGTAAAATTTGGTTGTAAAAGGGGGTACTTCTAGTTGTGAAAATCAACCGAAAAAAATAAAAATTGAGATAAATTCAACAAATTAACCTTATTGACCAAAACAGTGCATGATTAAGCCAGGGAAATATTTATTAGTTGTACTTTACACTACATCGCTCAACTTAAAGATGATCAATCTCTAAAAAAAAATAAAAACCAAAGATTTCAAGATGATCAATCTCTAACGAGAGGGAAAGTGAGGTTGCATCAAATTTTCGACACACTTCTAAATTTAGAACCACAGTGAATAATCTGAACAATGATGGTGTGATGTCACACATGATTTTTCAGGAATTAAAAAAAATTACCAAAAGCAGAATTGACGTTGATTCTGCTTTTGGTAGTTCATAACCTAACATGAGTTTTCCAACAAGATTCCAGCCTGACTAGTGCAAAAGTAGAATGAACAGAGCCAAAAATGAATAGAATACATAGAAATTACAAACAAAAAAATAGAGATGAATTACAAACAGAGAATACAAATATATTACAAAAAAATTGAACAGAACCATCAGCGGACAGAGACGAGAAAGAGCAGACGTGACGAAGCCCGGTGAAGCCTGGTGGAGCACATTGGAGCATTGCAGAGCACGACGGACCTCCGATGAGACCTCCGTTGAGACAAGGCAGAGGCGACGTTGGCTGAGCACGGCAGAGCCTAGCGGAGCACGACGGAGCCTCACAAAGCACGTTGGGAGGATCGATCTTCACACCTCCATTAAATTTAAACTTTTATATTAAATTTAAGGGATGAAATTTATATTTTAATATATTATATAAAATTAAAAATTCAATTCTACTTTTAAATTTTAAAAATTCAATTCTACTTTTAAATTTTGTTCAACATAAGTTTAAGAATTTGAGAATACTTTTATTATATTCATATGTACAATTTCATGGATACGTGAAGATAAAAAATAGTATCCAAATTTGATGAAAGAAACAAGAGTTGACAATTTATTAGTTAAAGTTACGATCGTTCATTAGTATGTATAATAGTATTAAGTTAATTAATAACCGACTCGTTCATTAATTAAAGTCAAACCTTTTTGTTTTTATTTATATATGGAGGGTCAAATAAGGGTTGACTGTTGATCGATTAAAGTCAAACCATTTTCTTTAGTGTTTATGTATGGAAAGCCGATGATTAGTTAGTTAAAGTCGGACCATTTTTGTTATTCTTGTATAAATATAGAAATATTAAATAGTTGAAGTTTTTGGTGAAATGTTGGAAAGCGCTAGTATATGTTCTAAAGTAACTTAAAGTTGGTTACATAAAGGTAAATCGGAAAAAATTACAAATATATTCTTGTGCATATTTATTTTTAAATACTATGTTACGAACTTGGAAAATACAATTGGGGTGTATAGGGTAGCATCACGTTCGAGCTGATTTCAATTTGGAGTTATGAGTAAAGTTTTTTTCCTTTTGCACTTAGGTCCCTCCAAGAAAGTTGAAGTTGTCGAATCACGAAATTGGCAGCATCAAAATTCAATTGAATAATATACAATTTCAAATTTTCAATCTGGGCATGTATGGGTGAACGGAAGGACCTCGAAAGTCAACATTGATTACTTCTACACAATCTTGAAAAATTACCCAATGGCCCAAAATTGTGTTACCCTATAACCCATTGCTCCAAATGACATGATTTTTGTTATTCTTGCATAAATAAAATAGTAAATAAATAATTTTTTTGGTGAAATGTTGGAAAGTGCTAGAACATGTTCTAGAGAAACTTAGAGTTTGTTACATAGAACTAAGAAAGGAAATCAGAAAAGATTACAAATATATTCTTGTTCATGTTTATTGATAAATACTATGTTGCAAACTTGGAAAATATAATTGGGGTGCATAGGGTATCATCACGTTCGAGCAGATTTCAATTTAGATATACGAGTAAAGTTTTGACTTTTCGCACTTATGTCCCACTAAGAAAGTTGAAATTGTGAAATCACAAAATTGGCAACACCAAAATACAATTCAATAATATATGGTTGCTATTTTCCAATTTGGACATGTACAGATGAACAAAAGGGCCTCTAAAGTCAACATTGATTACTCATACACAATCTTAAAAAATTACACTATGGTAAAAAATTGTGTTACTCTATAATCTGTTGCTCCAAAATACATGATTTTTTTTATTCTTGCATAAATATATAAATATTAAATAGATGAAGTTTTTGGTGAAATGTTGTCAAGCGCTAGTACATGTTCTAGAGTAACTTAGAGTTTGTTACATAGAAGTAAGAAAAGGAAATCGGAAAATATTATAAATATATTCGTGTGCATGTTTATTGATAAATACTATGTTACAAATTTGAAAATTGCAATTAGGGTGTATAGGTTAGCATCACGTTTAAGCGGATTTCAATTTGGAGTTACGAGTAAAGTTTTTACTTTTTGTATCTTGGTCCCTCCAAGAATGTTGGAATTGCTGAATAACAAAATTGGCAACAAAAGTTCAATAACATAGAGTTGTTATTTTCAAATTTGGGCATGTACAGATGAACGAAAGGGCCTCGAAAGTCAACATTGATTACTTATACACAATCCTGAAAAATTACACTATGGCCCAAAATTGTGTTTCTCTATAACTCGTTGCTCTAAAATACATTTTTTTTTTGCATAAATATAGAAATATTAAATAGATGAATTTTTTTGTGAAATTTTGTGAAGCACTAGTACATGTTCTAGAGTAACTTAGAGTTAGTTATATAGAAGTAAGAAAGGGAAATCAGAAAATATTACAAATATACTCTTGTCCATGCTCCAAATCCATTGACATGTGTCACCCTTGGAATTAGTCACGTGTTAAATGAAATAAATTAAATATAGGATTCAAGTCATATGTGATCGAAGTCGAGTATTAATAAATAAACTGTGTTTTTACAGAATAAAATTTTATATACCACTTATTCATAATTATATAAAATAAGTAGTATATAAAATTTTAGATACAACTTATTTTATATACAGCTTATTTTATATAATTATGAATAAGTAGAACATAAAATTTTATTCGGTGAGAAAATAATGTTAATTTATTTATATTCGACTATGGTCATGTATTACTCGAATTCTACGTTTAATTCATTTTATTTGAAAATATAAACATAAAGTCATAGTTAAAAACATAGTTATAAAATGTTTTAAAACATAAAAGAAATCGAGTTGTATAAAAAAATTAAAAATTATATTTTAGTTTTGTTAAAAAATAAATTACATTATTAATCTACATATATATATATTCAATTATTTTAAATCGTGCATCACAAGGGTGTTATTTGTTATTCATATACTTATAATTGAGTACCATGTCTGTGAGAATGACATGCGATGCCAATCACAAAACAATCGACGTAGATGAGCCAGACATGCGTGCGACGTCGGTCATTCTTGTCTAGGATAGATATGTGCAACATGGGTCACAAGATCGGTAAGTTATACATGCATGCTACTTCGGTCATTCTTGTCTTGGATAGATACGTGCGACCTCGGTCACAACATCGGTAAGCCAGACATGTGTGCAACGTCGGTCATTCTTGTCTAAGATAGGTACGTACGGCCTCGGTCACAACATCGGTAAGCCCGACATGTGTGCGACGTTGGTCATTCTTGTCTAGTATAGGTACTTGCGACCTTGGTCACAACATCGGTAAGCCAGGCATGCGTGCGATGTCGGTCATTCTTGTCTTAGATAGGTACATGCAACCTCGATCACAATGTCGGTAAGCCAGACATGCGTGCAATATCGGTCATGTCATACTTTTTACCTCGGTTTTTTATAAAAAGAGTACTTTTTATCTTAGTTTTTTTAACCGAGGTAAAAAATAACTTTTACTTCAAAAAAATGATGGATACAGTTTCTTGGGATTAAGAAAAAAATCCGAGGTAAAAGGGGCAAAGTAATGGATACAGTTTCTTGTAGTGCCTAACTAATATAAGAGCATCTCCAATGCAGGTTTCGTTAGAGTAAACTTTAATTGCCACGTAAGATTTACTAACGCCTATTATTAAATTTAATCTCCAATCCAAGAGTCAGAGGTGAACGTCGATATTACGTGGCTAAAAATATAAGTGACCCCGTCGAATGGACTTCTATTCTCCGAGGATGATATCGAAGGCCGCGCTTTGCCAAATCAGCCACAAAAAAAACAAAAACGCCTTATTTAATTTTTTTATTGGGGTAGATACTTTGGTGTTTTGATGTAGTTTTGTTGGGAAAAATTCTCAAATTCACGTTTAGCATAATTTTGTACCCCACTAAAAATAAACCAAACTACATTGGAAAATGAAATGAAAAAATTAATTTTAAACGTTGATTTATTTTTATATATAAAATAAAATAATAATTTAAAGAGATTTAAAAATATTTTCAATATATGTGGTAATATATATATATATATTTATACTCAAAAAATTATAATTATTAGTCTATTAACATTAGAATTCTTTTTTTTCAAATTCTAAAAAGTAACTATGAATTTATAGGTTATAAAATAATTGAATGATGTATTTTAATAATAATGAAAAATCCACATGTTAAGTGCTAAATATATTCATTTATATTTAATAATATATAAATAATAATATTGCATATATTATAGATTGGCAAAAATAAAAATTAATTTCAATTAATTTTTATTTTTTACTCTTTCTCCATAAAAGTAAAATTGAGACATAAATTAGAAAGTTTCTTAACTCATTGTCTATTTAATAATTAGTTAATTTAATTAGAATAACAAATTAATTTCTAGAATAGAATCAATTTTATTTTAAACATGAACTAAAAATAAGTTAGTGCCGATTAATGTTATACTCGAGTTCATAAAAACTATTTTATTGAACCAATTTAATTATTTATTCTCCATCATTACTCTCTGTCAAATAATTAGATGCATCCAAAATATAATTAACTGTATGAATATAATATTTGCTGAGATCAAATATAATATTAAAATACAATTTCAATATTATATATATACACCTCACATAATAATTGGGAAATAATTGGGAGTTTGTAGCATATTCACGTTACATAATAATTATTTATTTGAAGTTTGGATTGGAGAATGATTTCAAACGAGACCCACAGTCGAAACATTTAATATTACGTCAGACTGAAGGTGAATCGATGTTCCAATCAAATTCTACCATTTGTACCCGTTAAATAAGAAAAATCCTTCATGCATTGGAGATGCTCTAAGGTATGCAAATAGGAATATACATAAGATATCAAGAATAACTTGAGCCCTCTGAATGAGGGTTAAAAGAATAGCTTTCCAACTTGAAATTATGGATTTCAAAGTATGTGTTTCGCTATCCAAATCTCTCACCCCTCTATTTGAACTATTATGGCCTGTCACCTTTTAAAATCCCTAAACTTAGAAAGATTTTATAAAGACAAAATATGATCACATGAGGCTAACATTTTCAATCTTCTAAAGTGGGGATAAAAGACATCTATTATGATAAAAAAAATTGGAGCTTCTCAGAGGTCTTGATTTGGCTGAAAGGATTTTAATGCCATTGTTCCACTGCCATCTTTGCCAAGTGATCCATTAGTTGGATGGCTTCTCTATATATGTGATTGTAGAGGAAAGTGCTCTTTTTTCTTCCATTCGCCAATTCTTCTAATCAAATAAGTTAGTTCCAAGGGTGGTTTATCTAAAGCTCTTACAATTTCTAATTCCATCAATCTCGTAGCCAGAATTGAATTGGATTTTGAAGTAGAGCTACACGCAAAAAGGTGTTGATGTGCTTTAAATGAGAGAATAATGGGTGCGTTTGGTGGAACTGTGCATAAAAGAAAAACTAGAAAAATTGGTTTATTTTTAAAGCAAGGGAGACCAACTTCTACTTTTTCCAAAAAAAATAGCTTATGATTTTAAAACAAGTAGATATTTAGGAGTTTACCAAACACTAAAAAGGTGCTTCGATTATAAGAAAATCCCTTGTAAGCCATGCCAAACACATTCAATCACCTGCCTTCATTAATTAGGTTTAACCTTGTATATACTCCTATATTACAAAACTAATGGGTTAAACGCTATATACTTCCTCTGTCTCAGTGTAGGGTTTCTATTTTCTATTTGCACGAACATTTATGCATATTGATAGGGTAGGGGTTTGGAATGAGTTGAACAAATTTCAACGATAAATTTTAGCTCAAACAAAGAAATATTAACATTTGGTTGGACAGATGAAAATAAAAATAGAAACCTTACGTAGGGACGGAAGGAAAATATAACATCGCACCAAATACAAACAAAAAACCAACTATAACATTAATTACTCATATACAAATATTTTTGGGACAAATTTACTTTTATTAATACCTCCTCAAAACTTTTCTGTACAAATCCCCAAACCCCTAGTCATTTAACATAAACATAACACATTTCTCCCTTAATTTTGTTTTTACCCAAGCTCTATAAACTATACACTCAATAATGCTGTCAAAAACATTTTTCCCATTCTCTTCCTTTCCAAGCTTCTATCATTTCTCCAGCTCCATAAAGCATACAACGTTTCCGCAATCGCTATTTTAAAGAGTTGAGCCCTGCTACCTTTACCCTTACATTTCACGGCCAGCCACTGTTTTTCCTCTTCTCATCCTACTGGGACATGCTTCCATTTCATCCAGTGATGGATTTTGCACCAGATATCCTGGAATGTAGCACATTCAAAGAAAAGGTGTTGTACCGTTTCTTCTGCTGTACAAAAAAAACACATCCACCAGCAACCTTCATTTCTTCAACCTTTCTTTGGCCGGTAGCATGTTATGGCAGCACATCTATAGCATAAAAATAGCACTTGGTCGTGATTGATTAGCAGTACAGATGTGTCGCCAAAATATAGCCTCTTGCTCACCTTGTAGTGCCTTGTAGATGTCTCCAGTACAGAAGTATTTTTCCTATTTCAGTTCCTGCCATATCTCCATAGCATGAAGGATAGTTTTTCACTTACCTACTCGTTTCAAAATCCACGAACTATCGTTTGGAAACTTCACAGTCATGATATCAGCACCCTTTATGTAGAAGGAGTGAATCCATTTAATCCACATTCGATCCATTTTCCTGCACATATTCCACAATGTTTTAATCAAGTTAGCCTCATTCCATTCTACAAGTGCAATCATATTCAGCCCTCCTGTTTTCGTCGGTGTACAGATTTTTTTCCCCACGAAACTGGTGACTTCCTTGTAATGAAGTCAGTGCCACTCCATAGGTACGATCTACAGATTACTTCCAAGTGTTTCAAGACAGTCTTTGGTAAGGGAAAGACTAGCAACCAATAGTTAGCAATTGCAAATAGAACGCTTTTGATTAGCTGCAACCGTCCTGCGTAGCTAAGCAAACAAGCACTCTAATGTTTTATTCTACTGATCATCTTCTCAATAAGTGGCTGGCATTGTTGTACTGTGAGTTTTCTGCTCGTGAGTGGAACACTTAAATATTTGAAGGGCAGGGTTCCTTCCTCAAAACCAGTGACAGCTAGTACTTCCATATACAAATATTTTTAATGTGGACATTTTGCATATTTTTTATTCCCTTATAAATCAACGTGTATATGTTGAAAGAAGAAGGGTTGTATAGAAGGGGTCATTTGCAGTCATTACTTCGATGTGTTAACCCTCACGAGACCGATTACCTCATAAGAAAGGTTCACGAAGGGGTATGTGGAAGCCACCAGGGAGCCAGGTCCATGATGAGGAGGCTCATTCAAGCGGGTTTTTACTGGCCGACAATGTTCGAGGATGCGAACCGGTATATTCAGGCTTGCCATCAATGTCAGAGACATGCACCTATAGCACATGTTCCACAGGAAGAAATGAGAAGCATCTATAGTTCATGGCTATTTTACAAATGGGGGATTAATTTGGTGGGCCCTTTTCCGGAAGCGCCAGGAAAATTCAGATACCTAATAGTAGTTGTTGATTATTTCATAAAGTGGGTAGAGGCTGAGCCCTTGACAAACATAGGAGGAAAAACAATCATCTCCTTTTGTTGGAAGAACATTGTGTGCCGCTTTGAATCCCAAGAATGATCATTACGAACAACGGAACACAGTTTGCTCAGGATCCCTTCAAGAAGTGGTGCGAGAAATATCAGATTAAGCAAAAGATGACATATGTTTACCACCCGCAAGCCAACGGGCAAGTGGAAGTGACCAACAGAACAATAGTAAATGGAATATGAGCACGCCTCAAGGGGGCGGAATGTAACTGGATATGGGAATCACCCAATGTGTTGTGGGCATATCGGACAACTGAGTCTTCCACTACTGGGGAAATGCCTTATAGTTTTACAAATGGCTCAGAAGCAGTAATTCCTACAAAAATAGGAGTTCCTAGCCCAAGGATGATAGTTGCTACATATGAGATGATCAATCAACAAAACTGATATCTAGATTTGGATATGGTGGAGGAAAAGAGAGATTTAGCTTCTCTACATGAGACTAAAGTCAAGGAATGGGTCAGAAGATACCATAACAAAAGGGTAAAAAGGTGTTGTTTAACCCGGGAGACTTGGTAATGAGGAAAAACAAGAAAAGCAGAAAGGGACCCGAGGGGAAGTTAGCTGCAAATTGGGAAGTACCTTATAAAGTGATCAAATCGCACCCGAGAGGAAGCTATGTTCTCGAATAGATGAATGGGGTTCAAGTGCCAAGAAGGTTGAACATTACCAACTTGAGAAAATACTACCAGCTATGATGTCCAAGTGGTTTACTCTAAAGTGCCACTCTAGTTGATGTTCGAGTGGTTTGGTCTAAAGCGGCACTCTGGTTGATGTTTGAGCGGGTTGCTTTAAAGCGGCGCTCTAGATGATATTTCCAGCTAAGGTTGATGTTCGAAAGGTTTGCTCTAAAGTAGTACTCTAGTTGATGTTCGAGTTGTTTGCTCTAAAGTGGTACTCTAGTTGATGTTCAAATGGTTTGCTCTAAAGTGGCACTCCGGTTGATGTTCGATCGGGTTGCTTTAAAGTGGTGCTCTAGATGATATTTCCAGTTATGGCTGATGTTCGAGTGGTTCGCTCTAAAGTGGCACTCTAGCTGATGTTCGATTGGTTCGCTCTAAAGTGGCACTCTAGTTGATGTTCGAGTGGTTTTCTATAAAGAGGCACTCTAGTTAATGTTCGAGTGGTTTGCTCTAAAGAGGCACTCTAGTTGATGTTCGAGTGGTTTTCTCTAAAGCGTCACTCTGGTTGATGTTCGAGCGGGTTGTTTTAAAGTGGTGCTCTAGATGATATTTCCAGCTACGGCTGATGTTTGAGTGGTTTGCTCTAAAGAAACACTCTAGTTGATGTTCGAGTAGTTTGTTCTAAAGCTGCACTCTAAGGCTATCTTGGCATCTTGAAATGATAAATTAGTAGGTGAGATTAGCAGGATTTAGGTGGAAACACTGAACTTGGGTAAAGTGCTTGTGTCTCTAAATTACTTAATTTCTACTTACCAAATGTATTCGTACTTTGCTCCGCCTAAGGAAATTGCATAGGGCGCTCACATTCGATGGGTAAAGTATAAGAGATAGAAAGAATATTGGTTGTTTATTCAAACTTAAACAAATATATTAGAAATACAATATTGATACTAAAAACTATCTAAGTTTATTCGTCTAAACGTATTTATCTAGTGGGAGGAAATCCCGCCTGAAACAATTCTTCAATGGAGATAGGTTTTCTTAGCTCTTTCACGTTTGCCTCTGTTTCTTCAACTTCTTCAAGTTTTATACCAACTTCCCTTCGGATATCCTTCATTTATTCCTCCACATGATATTCTAAGGGATCAAGGGGAGTGATGATAACGGTCTTACACCACTTTTTCGTGGAAGATTCGAATAGGCTCTTCGAGGATGGCCCAGCACTTTTGCGATGTTTTGAGGAATATCCTTGGGTAACTTTGTTCAAAGGGACAAGATGTCGTTCAGCTTCCTTAGTGGCAGACTTCTGTGACCGAGGGGTAGAGCGAAAGCTCGAGGGGATGAATCCATTTACCTTTAGCCCTGCCAGTCAATCGAGAATGAGGACAAAAGCCTTTTTCCGCCGAGGAGTCCCATTCTCATGAATGTTGGCTTCTTCCATCTAGTACTGAGCAGCTTTAAGTAGAAACTTTGGAAGATGGTCATTACTAATCAAGTAGGAGGAGGGAATGCCGTGGGAAAGCATGTGGGCACGAAGGCTCACTTCGTGTGCGGCAATTTTTTCTTTGAAATCAGTGAAACGATGCTCCACTTTTGTGGCTTGTATCTTCCAGGTCTCAATCTCCCCAGCAAGTTTTGCATTCTCCGATAAAAGAGATTCCACCAAAGAGCTATCTTCACCTGAGGGGCTCCCTCGAGGGGCCGGAGGAGGTTCGCTTGAAGAAGGGGGATCCTCGTTGGCTATCTTCCAAGCGAGCAAGTCATCTTCATGGCTAGCCACTCTGCGTTGAGCTAATAGATGTTGTTCGGTGAGTAATTCCCTCTGGGCTACCAGTCTGCAATTTTCACCTAAGCAACCAATTAGGTGCCCTTCCACTACTGAAAGCTTAGTCGCAATGGCAAGGAACCAAACTTCAAATAAATTTGACGTGTTAGTTCTTCTAGTTCATCATCTGCGAGATCGCAACCCTTGACCACTTCTAAGGGATAAGTGCCATTAAATTCTTTGCTAAGGAAATCCTTAACAAACCCCTTAAAAGCGGGATGGTCTTTAGATTGCCACAGTTTCATCTCAGCTTCGAGTTGGTGGAGCTTGTCCTTCAAGGGTTCCTTCTCTTGGTTACACTTAGAAAGATATCGAAGGGCTATTAGTAGCTATTTGTGTGTCTCATTCAGCTCTTTTTGGCCACTCGAAAGCTCCTAACAAGCGCCTTCTAATACCATTTTCAACTAATTATACTATGAAAAGAAAACAAAGGTAAAATCAATAAGTCACAGAAAAAATGTATTTTTATTGATACTCAAAGTTTTAAAAAAAGGGTTACAATTGAGGGGCCCTAAGTGAAAAAAAATTACAATCGGATACCAACCTTAGAATCATCTTCCTTTGATGTGGAAGCAATCATTTCTTCCACTCGGGCGGTAGTGGAATCCTACTCAAGAGAGGCATCTATAGACTCTGGAAGGGGGATTGCTCAAATCCCCTCAGCAGTGAAGAACTGTCCTTTGGACTTTATGAAATCCAAAAGGGCAAAACGAAGGCCGTTGTTCTTGATGGCCTTGTCCCATTTCACATCCATAGTGATTTCAAGCTCTGGATTAACACGTTCGTCCACCTGCTTGGCCAGATCTTCAGATAGAGAGGATGACACTTGTGGCTTTAAAAAGTCCTCGGCCAATTCACTACAGCCGATTTGCTTGGCCACACCCAGAAGATCCAGGAAAAGTTGAAGCAGCTCGGGGATGTTCAACAGCTTGTGTTTGAAGGCCTCGAATAGTTGAACTTGCGTGGCTGGATCCTCTTCTGCTTAAACCCTCTTCACGAGGGTGTCCTTATCTAACGTCCATTGACGCCTCTCGGAATTAACACATTGCCTCTCCCCTTCCATAAGTTTTTGATTTTCCTCAAGCGCCCTATCTTTTTCCTCGAGCGCCTTATCCTTCCCCTCAAGGACCCTATCTTTCTTCTCGAGAGCCCGCTGGTGATCCTCGAGAGATTTCTTTAGCCGCAATGCTCCTCGCGGAAGTTACCGCAGCCATAGGAACAAAGGGAAAAGAAGGCTGCCATTCTATCGGTGGCGTCGTGAAAAATTTGGGAGGCCTGGTAAAACAACTCTGCTCAGATTGATGATATAAAAAAAAGGGATGGTAATAAGTATTTAAAAAAATAGAAGAATGGAAGAAAACCTCAGGGTCAGAGGCCATCTTCAAGAGGTGGTGCTCGATCCTAGATACAGATGCCGCATCATTCGAAGGGGGAGGAGAATGTTGATAAACATCCTCACCACCATGTGTTCCTATCAATGGCCTTGGTGAGGAGGAATCGATAGTGTTGTTGTTCGCCCTCATTTTCTAGTAAACGTTCCTAGCGTGAGGTGGCTGCTCATCACCGATAGCAGAGGAAGGCCTTTCGCAACCTACTACAAGAGGGGAAGCGGGGTTCGAGGGGAGAGATGCCAGATTTGGGGGATTAGAAGCCTGATTCGAGGACTCAATAATCCCCTTGGGAGGAACCTGACTCTACTTTGAGGGCTTCTACTTCTCTAAGCTCTTAGTGAGACCCACTGAAAAAGGAAAAATAAAGTTAGTAACAATAAACTCAATAACACAACAAATAGGAGAAGTATTGCTCTATTAAGGAACCTTCAGAGGCTCTCGAATGCCTAATATCACTAACGATGGTCTCGAGTGGAGGGCCATATCTGGGCCCTTGAGTCCTCTTCTCCTCCTTCTGGTATCCCTCCGAAGTGTTTTATATACATATTCTTCGTAGATTCTGGGCGAGAATGCAAAACCACCAATCCGAGAGTTAGGATTGTTGAAAAGGCTGTAGTCGAGGGAGCTGGACAATAGTTTTTGTCTATCCCTCTTGAGGGTATTTAGGCATATATGTTCCCCAGGTTTGGGAGATTCAACTCACACGGCCCAATTCCACAGAGGAACTTGATACCTCTTGCTATCAAACGAGATACCTTTCTTCCAGCTTTTCCAGTCACCCAAATTGCCAAGAACCCCAAAAACCTTATGGTGTACCTCTCGGTTGACAAAGGTGACAGTCATATTGGTAGACCGCCCACTATAGGACACGAATTATAGCGAACGAAGCAGCTTATAACTAGGCTTAATACCGAACTCGTCACATCTAGTCAAGAATATCATAATGATTACCAAGACATTGGGGTGGACTTGTGCAGTGCTCACCTGGAATTTTCTAAGAAGTTTGGAAAAAAGGGGCAGAAATGGAAATGTGAGCCCGCAGCGAAGATGTCTGAGAGAAATAGACAATCTTTCTTCGGGGAGGTTATGGGGGGTATCTCCCTCTTGGAAGGGTTGAAAATCGGCATCTCGGGCTACTCGTTGGCCAGGAGAGATCGAGTCCAAAATTTAGGAAATAGCGGTTCCCACTACTGGAACTGGGAGCTCCCTCCCTGAGTCATTTAGCCTCAATCTGCGATAAACCCCATTTTTCTTCTTTTGAGAGGGTTTAGCTAGAAGAGATACCTGAGGCACTCTCAAGGGTGTTTCCTCCCCCTCGAGGATTGTCATCCCCTCCTCTTCCCTGGCTTTGAGAGGTGTCTCCCTGTAGATCAAAGATGTACTTGACACCCTTTCTGACTCAGGTTCTAGATTCGGAGGAGGGTAGAAACCAATCTTTCCGCCGTAGGGGACCTCCTTATGTAGGGTTTGCCCATGCATGGAGGCCAGTTTTCAACGGCATCTCGAGGAGGCATATCAGTTATGGGGAAAACCCTCTCTTCTCCATGACTATTACCAACATGATCAGATACGCCCTCTCCAGCATCTGAGTCGTACCATAGTTTTTCGGAATAAGTGCATTTTGAATCGCTAATGGCCCTCTCCGGCGTGTTAACCCTTGTCCTGCCTACCCTAACCTCCCCAAAAAATTTCTCGGCAGTTGAACCCTCATCAGAGTGGGACATGATTGTAAGGGGGGAAATAAAAAGATTAGAATGAGAATAGGGATGAAAGAACTTACTAATTTTCTAGGAAAGGAGACGGGAATTGAATCGTTCGAGAGAGAAATACAGAAAGAATGCTTGTAGGAAGATGCCTGCAAACGAGAAAAGTGAATAAGGAAGAGCTGATGGGAAGTAATTATGGAGGCGGAAGTGACGGATACGCAGTTTGGGGAGCAGTAACACACTCGGTTGTACAGTACACATGCGCCCTTTTGGAATCCTAAACGACGGAGTTGAATAGAAACTAGGTTCTCACCCTCAAAAGCAGAAGGAACGAAGTGCAAGGTTCATTTTGAGTCTTCAAAGTCCTCTAACTATCCCATGCATTCGAAACCTCGAAGACCTTCGTGACGTTCCAGCTTTCAAGGGTCGAGAACCTGCTTTTCTAGGAGATCTTGATAGAGGTTAAGCCCAAGAAGGTTATTGGGCCAAAGGTATGGCAGTCCAGTTAGGGGAATATTTAATACTCTAACCTAATTACTGCATTCATGGGTAATTAAGGACGATAATTAAGGAGAACGTTATTTAGGACATGGAGTATAAATACAAGGTACGCATTTATCTTAATTATATTTGGACGTTTGGACTAACTTAGGCATCGGAGTGCTGAACCCCTGGAACCCCAAGGACAGTTTAATTGCAGGTTAGTTTGAGAAGAACCTAGGTCCACGAACCGGTCGGTGATCGAAGACAGGTGTCGAGCTCAATAATCCATGAAACTTGGGAGCTTCGAACCGGAGCTGACAGCGGGCTTCGAACTCTAGCGGCACAGCAGAGCTTCGAATTTGAGGGGGCACCACTAGCGATTGACTCTGTTCGAAGGCGTTACCTGTTCTCTTACTCATTCCCATCCTGCTCGAAGGCCACCACCGCCGGGATTTCTAAGCCGTGTTCGAAAGTGATACTTTTCTGGTCTGCCTCAAGGACAGGGACGAAAGCCCATCAAATACTTAGCGCGTGATTGCATGTGCAATATTACAAACAATTAAGACAGCGTGCGTGGGGCCATGCACTGGGTCTTCTCCTCCTTCTTGGCGCGTGGACTTACGCGCGCACCTTTTGGTTGGCAAAAATCTGCCAGAGAAGGCGAAGGACTGGCAGCAGTGATGAAGACTTCGCTCGCTGCTTGTGGGCTTAGGTCTCCAGTGCTAATGTCCGCCAGAGAAGGCAAAAAGCTGGAGGTGATGAGCTCACAACATGCCGAAAAGGACGGCGAGCAGGCGGCCACTACACACTGCCGATGTTGATTGGGATCTCTGGCGATGACATAACATCAATTAATGCCACCGAATATTGCACCAATTTTATTATATTGGTGTGTAATTATGAGATTTTGACCAGCACTAATTATGCCCATTTTTTATCAGAAAAAATGGGATTTGTGATGCCCACTTTGACCAGATCCCTCTGGAGGAGAATTTGCACGAAGTAGATTACAGCTTCAGCGGACTTCTCTCGGATTCCAATGGGCTCGATTACACAGCATTGTCTATCCCTTCACTATGACCTCCAAAACAAAATCTCGGGGGAGGGGGAGTCTCTGATTGTAAAGTCAGCCCAAATCTGTGTAATGAGTAATAACAGAGCATTATCATAATAGGAGACATACCTAAGTATATATATTCTCTCAACCCTAAGATTTTTATGGGATTACTTTTCAACCTGATTGGGCAAGTAGGCTCAATTGTTAATATTATATGACTATTCATTATATATTGGGTCACTGAGGATTTATGCACTATCAACCATCGGCGAAGCCACCAACCCTAAAATCAATGAATCGATGAAATAGACTGGGAAAGAAGAGAAAGGCGAAGAGGGGAAGGAGAAGAGAGAAACGAAGAAAGAAAAGAAAAGGGTCTGGGAACAAAGAAGAGGGCTTTTAGGGGTAGGATTGCAATTTCAATGTTTTTTCAATTTTTTTACAAAGGGGCAAAATAGTTTTTCCATCGTATTCCGGCCTCAAACTCTCTGAAAATGTTATATTTGCACATAACCTGAATAGATAAGGTTATATTTGCACTTTCAATTAGCGCGAGGTTATATCTGTACTTTCGTCAGTTATATAGGGTTATATCTGCACTTTTCTCAAAATGCAAATTAGAAGGAGGGAAAGTCTCAGGAAAGACGGCCTTTATGTAAGCTTATGGACAGTCCAGGGGCATTTACCTTAAATGTTGTAATTTTCTATAAAATTTAAATATTGCATTTTATAAGTTAAAACAAGTAATAATATATAGGGCAAAATATTGATATGACCTTATATTTTGGAGGTTGTGCTAATATGACCATGTGAAGTTGTAAAGTGCTATTCTAGCCATGTGTTTTGCATCAGAAGTGCCGATATAACCTTTTGGCACTATTCTGGCATTGACTTAGTAATTTTTGGCGTTGACCAAAATTAAAAAGACTAAACTACCCCTAGCATTCAAATTACAAATCTATAAACTAAAATACCCTAGCCTTCATCTCCAGAAGCACCACCACCATGCAACCACCGCTCCACCACCACCACCCCTCCACCACCACCACCACCACTCCACCACCACCACCATCGCCATCGTCGCTCAACCACTACCACCACCACCCCCGCTGCTCCACCACCACAACTACTCCACCACCACTGCCACCACTCCACCACCACCGTCACTTCACCACCACCACCACCATCGCCGCTCCACCACCACCACTACCGCCGCACCACCACCACCACCACCATCATCGCTCCACCACCACCACCATCGCCGCTCCACCACCACTACCGCCGCACCACCACCACCATCATCGCTCCACCACCACCATCGCCGCTCCACCACCACCATCGCCGCTCCACCACCACCACTACCGTCGCACCACCACTACCACCATCATCGCTCCACCACCACTACCACCATCATCGCTCCACCACCACCACCGCCACTACCACTACCGCTCCACCACCGCCGCCGCCGCTCCACCACCACCACCGCTCCACCACCTAGCCCTGCCACCACTGGTCCATTGCTCGTTCCTAGCCCCGCCACCACTCATCCCAACTACCACCACCACTCGTCCCTAGTCCCGCCACCACTGGTCCCAACCACCACCACCACCACCGCTCGTCCCTAGCCCCACCACCACTCATCCCAACCACCACCACCACCGCTCAATCCTAGCCCTGCCACCACTCGTCCTAACCATCACCACCACTCGTCCCTAGCCCCGACCCAGAAAAACCAAACCAAATCCATCTGAAATACGCTCCGATACCCAGAAACAAATAAATCCAAACTCAAGAGCCGACCCAGAAAAGCAAGAAAATTGAGAAAATGGATCTAATTGCATACTTGAAAAGAAGGAAATGACGGTGGTGGTGGGATCTGATTGCGGGTGGTGATGGGAAGTACGGTGAGTTTGAGAAGGTATCAGAACCAGCGGCGGAGCGGAGGTGGCGGAAAGAATGAGGAACAAAGCTGAAGTTAAACCATTAAATATTTAATGGCGGAAATATTTAATGTTAAATGAATGAGGGCATAATTGTCCTTTCCCTTGTTCAGAATTTTATTTTATTTTAAACAGGGGTATAATAGTCATTTCATGTATTTCTGGCCAAATTCAGGCCTCCAGGATTATATTAGCACATTCAAGTAAAACACAGGGTTACAATAGCACTTTCTAACTTCACATGGTCATATTAGCACAAACCACCAAAACATAGGGTTATATGAGCATTTTACTCTAATATGTATTTGAATGTGAAAATATAAAAATATATATTACAAAAAAAAATATTTTCAAAATTTTATAATTTTTTATGTAATTTAACAAGTGCAATATATAAGGTAAGAAATAAGTGGCATGTCCATATGTTTATGGACAATGCCGCCTGTCAGGCGACCTACTCTTAGAAGAAATGAAGATAAAATTTTTGGGTTATAAATTTTATAGCAACTACACATTGCATAATAACTTTTTAATATTGCAACTAACTCCTTTTACCTTTTATTATTATAATTAAATTCCATCTTTTCATAAATTTATGAAAAAACGATTTTTCCCAATAATTTACCAATTCATCCCTGCCCTCCTAGCAAAAAAACAATAAATAACTCTCGGTCATAGAACAACCCACAATCCAACGGTTTCCCTCCTTGAATTAACAAATCTTGAACATTTGGGAACTGATATTAGAAATCTTTGCCGGGCAGTCGAGCTTGGTGACAAGAACACCAACGGCACAATAATCTAGATTATTTGTTGGATTTTGCTTGTAACTATCATATTTGGTAATTCTTATCCCGTCAAACCCTTATGATATTTTCTGATTTGGCTCACTAGCAATTAAACTTTAATCTAGTAGAAATTAGTTGAATCTATCGCCAATTAAAAGATAATAATCAAGATGTAGAGTCATATTTTAAAGGGAGATAGTCACCTTACCGATCATTAAAAAATTCATATTAATTACCTTCAGGGCCATCTTCTAATTATATATATGTTGTGATACAATTTAAAAGTTATAGTTATAGAAATCTTGTAAAACTAAATAAAAACATACCTGACATCAATTAAAAAAACTTCTCATTTTAAAGATGGTTCTCACTTAAACCCTCCCCTACAAAGGTAAATATATGAACCGTAATCAAACAATAAACAACGAGAAAGCCATATATATCATAATATTGTCAAACAAACGTTCAAGAGTGGTCTCAGAAAATTCATGTCACGGTGAAGCTTGATCAGAAAACCACACTTATTATCATAATTTTCATTTTACTAGTACAACTTTTCGGCATAATCAAACATATTTATCCAACATATATATTAATGCCACAAAATCTGGCATAATATAATCATGAGAAGAACTTGTAACCCCTAGCCGCCAATACAAGCTCCCTCAGTCCTCCAATAGGAGCTAACAACATCAGCACAACGCCAAGTATGATAAAAATCTGCATCAACAAAAGTAAATCAGAACATGAAATTTAAAATTTATAAAATTTTATGTGTTCGTATATACTGACCCAGTTGATGCACCAGCTCAAGCTAAACCTCTTAGGCTTCTTAATCGCCAGCCAGATGATACATGGAAGCTGAAAAGATCGAAAAAACTATGATCAGAATGCATTTTACAGGTTTTGTATGAACTAAAACACAAGGGAGATTGAGCAATTACATAGTAGGTTGTGGGAGTAAAAGCAAATCCTCCGAAGAATCCGAGAAGTCCACCGAAGAAAGGAACTGCTATTCCTATGAACATAGTCATCACTGCAAATAAGAACAATCATCGGATTAGAAGCATAATCTTGCAAATCGAACATACGGAGCATAGTGAATGAAATCTATAACTTACAAACGTAGGAGGTACGAGTGATGAAGCGAAGGCGAAAGCATGGCTTGAAATGCATGCTCTTCACCAAGTAGGATTCCATCATGTCAAACACCGGCATTGCAAAAACCTAAATCTTGTAAAGATAACAGATTACACAATGAATTGCTCAGAGAATCGTAATTGTCACCAAATCAGTTCTTGCGTGTAAATATAAAAAAACATAGTATGCATAATGCAGTCTTGTCGTGACCTGATAACTTCCAATGACATGGATCACAACGAACAAATTGGCAATCGCGACGAGCCAAACAGGTTTCTCCAGTGAGATTAGGATATTATCCTGAACAGAATTCCCAAACGCCCAATACCCGATGAATGCAACTGGAAAATAACACAGCGCGACCAAGATATACGCGACCACGACCCCCTTCCACATAGGCTTCTTCGAAGGTCTCTCGGGTGTCGAGGGAATTCCAGCCTGAATCTCCAACACAACATTATGGCCCGCGTAAGCGAAAGCAACATCCCCCAATGCCGCGAGAAATTGGAAGAACCTTCCAACTTCCGTGGAAGACCTAGGGCTGTAGTCGACATCTGACACGGTCCCGTGCTTCTTCAGGGAAGCGATCCAGGCAATGGAGGAGTAAACCACGGACATGATTGCCGCGGCAAGGGAGATAAAGCCAATCGAGTTGAAATCAGGAAGATGGGAAAGAACCAGATGAACCGACCCGAAAATCATGATGAAATATGGGGTTTTTATGGGGGTGCAATTAAGGTGAAGCCCTGAACATAAGAGTTCAGTGAATTTCTTCAGACATTTTCCTCCGGTGACCATGTAAACGATGTCGGAGCCAACTTCGACCATAAGCTGCTGAGGAACGACAATCCAGAGCCCTAGCTTTTCACCGAAAGCTTCTTGCCCTAATTCATGGTACCTGTCGAGTCTCCTACCGCTACCTGGCTCCGGCTCGTGCATCTCCACCATTTGCCACAGTGTGTAGAGAGTGATTATCCATGACAGAACCAAGACTGTAATTCCAGGACCCCTTCATGATTAGAGTAAAACCGTCAACGACGTGATGTTAGAGAATCCAGACCTTCACATTAATCGTATCGGCAAAAGTTTATCGTTTATGTTTCTAATCATCAATTTAAGTCACTAACTAGGAAATTAGATCCGTCAAACGTGATGTTAAAGAATCCAGACCTTCATATTAATCGGCAACTGTTTTTAATCATCAATATAAGTTATTAACTAGGAAATTAGATCAATGTGAATGATATTTTGATTAATGTTTGTGTTTTTTTAGAGATGATAGAATATTTTTGTATATCATACAACAAGATATGATTATTAATGTGTTTTGTTAGATAAAAAGTAAAGATTGCATATTATTTTGTTATAAACAAATTTGAGATACAGGGAATGTGGAGAGAAGTTGGCTATTAAATCGCATGCCAAAATTACGTAGAAGAGTCAGTTATGGCTGAGATCTGATTATATGGAAATTTTTGTTTGAACTTCAAGTTAAAAAGAAAGAAACAAAAAGAGTGTGAAAGGAATCAATTAGAGTAAATCAACTTCAACTATCTCCAGAAAAAGGCAACATGCATTTAACAAATGTAAAAACAGGAGTTACAACAAGAGCATCAGGCAATACGTATTTCATTTCAATCAAAAGACCTCTTTTTCTGATATTTTCAACAATTGGAGAAAAAGACTCTGGACACAAAATAAATAATAATTAATCATCCAACCAAAAAAACAGACAAAAAAACTCCGCGAGTGCACAATTTTACTCATATCAGTTTGAACCAAAACCTAAATGTTCATATCACAATAACTTCATACGATTCTCATGACTTTTACAGTCCGATCAAAAACACATTCAAGTAGCGACTGAATAATTTCCAACGCGATCCATTCTCAAACGTATGATCGATGCAAATTCAACAAATAGCCTAATTGAAACCGAAGTATCGATCGACAATTACGTACCATCCGAGTTTGGACATGGCGTACGGAAGACCAAGAACTCCGGCGCCGACCATGGCAGTAACGTTGTGAAACGCAGAATACCACCATGTGGCCGACCTCGTCGACGTCACCGGAAGCCAGTCGTTGATTGCTTTCTCCTCCTCCGCCGTTCGCTTCTCTCTCTCCACCGCCATATTTTCTCCGATCACCAAAACAATATTATGAAAAGACTGAATTTGTTTCGGAATTAGTCTCAGTGATGAGTAAGGATTCTCACACTTCTTATGCTATTTGGGAGTTTGTTCCCGAGTATAACTCTTACGTTATTGTCTTATCCTTACCGAATACTACCACTTTTAGTTTATATTCTGGTGATTACATTTCGTATCTTTGAATTATTCACGTCCTTAAATAGGCAAGGGATGGTATAAGAGATTTTTGGGAAAAATAGATCGCAGTAACAAATCGTTATGGTTAATGTTTGTTATTTATTTCCTTAAATAAGCAACCGTGGGTGATTCACAAGGTGGTTCGCGGAAAGTGATTGATTTTTAACCCGATGGGTAAATCACCTACCCGACATTTTGTATAATATTCATGTATGTTTGTCGATTTTTTATTTGAGTCTGTCTCTTGAAAGGTGGTTTTTCCATAAGCCATAGAAAGACGGTATTTCTATAAATCATAGAAAGATCAAGGTTTAAATTTCAAATTTAAATAAATGAGATAAAAATTTTGGGTTGTATGAATCGAGTTATAAAATTTATAACTACTACATGTCGTATATTAAATTTTTAATATTGCAACTAAAACCTTTTCCCTTTTATTATTCTAATTAAACATCGTGTTTCCCAAAATTTTGCCTATTTTTTTCGTATTATCTGTTCAGAAAATTTTATATGTCGGAGAATTGAGTATGTGAGGGTGAGGGGTAGCGGCTATCAGGAATCAGAAATTTAGTTTATTGGATGCCAATACGTACCGAAGAGGAGTCCGTCATCAATGAAAGATCAAGGTTTAAAAGTAAAAATTATAAGAAATGAAGATAAAATTTTTGGGTTGCATGAATCGGGTTATAATTTTATAATTACTTCATGTTGCATAATAAAATTTTAATATTGTAACTAAAATCTTTTACTTTTTATTATTCTAATTAAACCATGTCTTTCCATAAGCATATGGAAAGATGGTATTTCCTAAGACTTTGCCACTGAAGAATAAGAAATTGTATTGAAGTTGATACTAAATACAAAAAAATACATACAGAAATAAGAATAGTTATGAAGTTAAATTAAAATATTTGATAACTTTAAACATGTAAATTTACAAGAAAAAATATGTAAATGATACTATAAAAATTTTATTGAAATTTTATATTTCTTTAAATCTAAAGGCAACATTTTGGAAAAAACCTATGAAAAGATGGAATTAATTAGAATGATAAAAAACTAAAATATTTTGGTTGCAATATCAAAATTTATCGTGCAACGTGCAATAGTCATAAGTTTATGACCTGATTAATGTAACACAAAAATTTTATCTTCATTTCTTCTAATTTACAATTTAAACCTTGGTACTTCCGCAATTTATAGAAAGGTCGTCTTTCAAGACGGATTCAAATCTACATTTAAGATTTTTGCATTTTAATCTATTGTTGCCTTTGATTCTTAACAGTTATCAAAGCATTTAGGCTCTGTTTGGCAGAGTTTTACTTATAAGCAAAACTGGCTTATTTTGAAAGCAGAGCGAGACCAATTTCTATTTTTTCCCCAAAAATAGTTTCTGCTTTCAAAGGCTCTGTTTGGCCGAGCTTTTAAGCTGTTGTGCTTATAAGAAAAAACATTTTTAAGTGTTAGGTAAAATGTTAAAGAACAGTTTATTTTGAAAGCATAATCTATTTTGGGGGGAAAATAGAAACTAGTCTCCCCTATTGTCAAAATAAGTCAGTTTTGCTTATAACCACAGTTCTGCTAAACAGAGCCAAAATAAGCTATTTTTTAGCACTTTATCAAACACTAAAAAATAATTTTCTTATAGGCAAAGCAACTTATAAGCCCCTGCCAAAGAGATTCTATGATAAGAGAGAATCAAAATTCAAATTAAATCAAAAGTTTATTCCTTTTTTATTTCTTCTGAATCCATTAAGTTTTAAGAAATAAATTTATTAAGCAACCTTATCCAAATTTGGATCAGAATGATATTTAAAACTTCCTTTTTAATTCTTTTAAAGTCTTCTGCATACCAAATCACAAAGTTTTGTTTTAGGCCCATTATTCGGTATATGGAGTTTATTTTATAATTGATGTAATTAATGGAGTGATTTGATATTTTTTACATTTATTGTAACGATTTCGATAACTATGAAAAACTTTTAAAATTTATTGTAATATAAGCAATTATAATTTGGCAAAGTCTTGGGAAAGACCGTCTTTTCATAGGCTTATAAAAAGATGGGATTTAATTAGAATAATAAAAGGTTAATGCCTTAGTTGCAATATTAAAAATTATAAAGTTTATAACCCGATTCATGAAACCCAAAAATTTTACCTTCATTTCTTCTTATTTGCACTTTAAACATTAGTGTTCCCATACCTTATGGAAAGGGACTCGATATATTTAACCCTAAAAATTATTGAGATAACTTTTAAATATTTCATCTAACCATCAGTCGACCTACCATGATACTTTCTCCCGTACAAAATTAACACTATTTTAAGTTGTTTAATTAGTTAATATAGCCTACAATTAACACGCAATCGAGCGCTTCACAGTGTAGTCTATCCCCATTATCTCTCCGCAGAAAAATCTCTACGAATAAGGAAGGTCACACAACACAATGGTCGCTGAGAGAGAATCATATTCTGTCCTGATTAGTTAATATTAAATGACAATATAACTGAAAATGATTCTCCTTAATTAGTAAGACTACTGAACATTATTGTGAATTGCGGAACATCATATCATCAGCTAGGTGGATATGCATCTCCAGGGATTTGAAATGGAATGCAATTGAAGTATTGCTATAAACAGTAGAAATCACGCGGTCGACAACAAATGCCAATTTAATGTGGGTTAAGAGTTATACTCAGAATTTAAAGATGAAAATAAAAGAAATTATCCTCGTGATAGCATCTCAAAATTCGTAGTATGACAATTAATCAAAATTCGTAGGATGACAATTAATCAAAATTCGTAGTATGACAAAATGCGTTGTGTTACAGGCTGAACCTCGGCACTATGAGGTACCTTTTTTTAAACTGTCATAATATATTATGGTGTTGGATCTGTCAACCTACGTGTCTGGATGAATTGAACGTGTCATCCATGTCTAACGAAAACGTATCGTGATTTAATGGAGTAAATTCCCAATTTTCCCATTCGCTCCCATGGTATATATACCAGAAGCTTCCTTACAACACCCCCGTTCACATAGTGAATACTATCAAACTTTCTTCCGACAATGGTCATCCCAATATTGGAAGAATATTTAGAACCCAAATGACCCCACAATGACCAGGCATTTTGATATCATGTATTTTGTATAATTTACCTAGTGATTATTAGAATATTTAGAGTTATTCTAAACACTTATTTGTTTGTAATTATGTTATCTGGGGTTCATGTGAAGATGTGAATAAATTAAAAGATTTTATAGCATTATAAAGAATGGGCTAACCGGAAGGTCTACCATCGATCCCAAAGCGAAGAACTGGGAAAAAAAATTAGAATGGTTGCCAATGTGGCAACCACCAATGGCGGGATTGCCACAAGTCGCGGCTAACTCAAGTCCCAAATATCACTACTGGAAAACCCCCCCCTCCCCCTCCTTCTCCTTTAGCAGCAATTTGTGGCAGTTATTTTAAAAAATAGCTGCTATGTAATTGAGTAGCAGCTATTATTTTATTTGTAGTACTTCTATTACAAATTGTTAGGTAGCTAATTATTGAAGAACCGCTTCTAGAGTGAGGTATTTTAGTATTAGCGGAAAATCATAGCAGCTATTTCCTAAAAACCGCTACTATATTAAGTTAGATGGGAAATCATAGCAGCTATTATTTTAAAATAGTTGCTGCGTGTATTTTTAAAGCTTCTAATTATTTAAGAACCGCTTCTAGAGTGAGGTATTTATGAATTGGCGGGAAATCATAGCAGTTATACCCTAAAAAGCACTGCTACATAAATTTAGGAGGGAAAACATAGCAGCTATTTTTTTAAAATAGTTGCTTCGTGCACTAGCGCGATGGTGGAAGGGAGCCTGCTGCATGTAGGGACCAAAATGATGGAATTTGGATTGACGACAATGGTTGCACCTTCGAAGATGTCGAGAAGTCCACCAAAAGGCCTAGGCATGACTAGATGAACGTCCACTGTCTTCATTGACATGTGTGATTTTGGGATGGTGTCTTTGTTTTCTTATGAATCTTAAAAATTTACTAGTGATTCGAGTGTGGTTATTTTGTGGTTATGACGGTGTTATAAAATATCATGCCCGTTAAATCATTAATTCATTTAGGCATGTATTTGAATTGGAAAAAAAGAGTTTAAGTAGTGATATGTCACAGCCTTTTGAACATTGTAGCAGCTATTTTGTGTAAATTTAAATATCTGCTACGGTGTTAGAAAATTTAACATGTTTCAAAAGGTGAATGGTCTCGGCCAAGCTTTACTAACAAATGAAAAATAATTTAAGTAGTGATAAGTCACAGCCATTTGAACATTGTAGCAGCTATTTTGTGTAACTTTAAATAGCTGCTACGGTGCTAGAAAATATAACATGTTTCAAAAGGTGAATGTTATCGGCCATGCTTTACTAACAAATGAAAAATAATTTAGGTAGTGATATGTCACAACCATTTGAACATTGTAGCAGCTATTTTAAGTTGCTTTAAATAGCTGCTACGGTGTTAGAAAATCTAACATGTTTCAAAAGGTGAATGGTCTCGGCCATGCTTTACTAACAAATGAAAAATAATTTAAGTAGTGATAGGCCACAACCATTTGAACATTGTAGCATCTATTTAAAGTTAGCCATTTAAAGTTATTTTAAATAGTTGTTACGGTGTTAGAAAATCTAACATGTTTCAAAAGGACTTGGTAGATGGAGTGTATCTCCATCAGGGACTAGGTCAAGGGAATAAAGCTTTCAAACCTTTTTTTTGGGTGGTCGTGCCTTCTTGACCTAGGCTCAGAGTGTTTAGGTCCCTTTTCGAGCCATCTATCCCCCTCCCATTTTCTCTTCGTGGTCTCTTCAATTTTTGAATACTGCTCTACGATTTCCTGTAATTGTTGTAGGGAATCCAATTTCTTCCAGATCAGCTTTTTGTACAAGTCGAGTTTGACATCCCATTCATATACCCCAGAATTACCCTTCCTCAGTCTAATCAATTACGCTAAGACTTTCATCCACATATCGATGGTAGAATGCCTTCGTCGACTCGCCCGGCTTCTGCTTGCTTTGGTACAGTTCTATTAAGGTTTTTGTGAACCTTTTCTTTTGAAAAAATTGACTCGGGAGGGCCTTTCGAAATCTCTATACGAGTTTAGCATCCCCCTGCCCAGCTAGTTGAACCATTCTTGGTCTTTCCCTAGAAGGTAACTTTTGACCAACTTACATGTTAGGTGTCCATTGAAGTCCCTCGAGTTCATCAAACTAAGAAACGTTTGTATGAACTCACGAGGGTCCGAGTCTCCACTATATGTGGGGAGCCCTTTGGGTGGTTTCATTTTGCTGGGCCATTGGGCAGTCACTATAGCGGGACTGAAAGGGGATGTTGCAACCTAACCCGCTAGATCTCGCTGTGACGGGGAGCTCTCCTTGCTCGTACCCCTTGATGCTCGAACAACCCCGCTCGAGATCTCTATTTGTGAATCCATCATAGCCTCCGTAAATTGTGGTTTGTTAGCCCTTTATCGACGTGCCTGACTTTGCGAGGTAGGAGCTTCAGCTTCACCTACCCAGGGTTCGACAGTGACCTCTATAGTACGTGGGGGTGCGTCAGCTTCTTCGCGAAGAGCTTCCGGACCCCTAACTTCTGGGACCTGGTCCTGGCCAGCTTCCAGAGGCTCAATACCGGCGCTAGAGGGAGTGGGATCCGGAGGCATATTGGATCTAAGCCCTCTCATTTTCCGGTACGGGGATTGTACTTCTTTGTCGACGCCTAAGCTTTGCCTTTTAACCGTTCACTCCTACGGAAGGCGCTAGATGTAGATGTGGACATAAACAATAAGTATTTAATCGCAAATCTAATTGACGGTCCCATTGGGTGTGCAACTTGATGCGCCCCAATTTACCACCGCTGCTACTCCGCCGTAGGTGATCGGAATCGGCAAAGATGAAGCCCCCAGAGGTTTCCAGAGGGAAGAGGCTCCGACGGCCAATTTAGCAAATAGGCTACCCAAGTGTAATCAGCGATGAATAAGTGAGTTGTGTAAGGTTACCTTTGGCCATTATATAGGTAGGCAAGTAGGGCAACTATTTTGTTTGCTTGTGGAACAAGTACTCTCACCTTGGGCCAACCCAAAAGGCTTTACTCAAAGGGTAAAGGTATGGACTTATGGTCGGTCGCATGGGCATTTAGGCTCATAAGAATTTACACATTATCACATTGTACATTAGCGCACAGTGTATAGTTTTGTAGCCATATGTGAAATATTTTCAGGGTGCAACAATTGATAGCTAAACCATGATATGACTCGTCTGACTATCTCTCTATCCCAATTATAGCATCACGTGAATGAAATCTTTCATGGAGAAGAGCGTGGATTAGAACCACAACATTTTATTCTATATGACGTAAAATGTAGCACATGTTTTTGGCTTAATACACCAAACATTGTTTAAACAGTAGTACTCAATAGGAATGATATACCTCCCTTGTGTATCACACTTAATGTTCTCTGGAGCTTATATGAACTGATCTGAACTGATTTGATTTGATCTGATTTGAACTGATATGAACTGAAATAAGTGTGTTGAAAAATAGCAATGTATGGCTAAATTAAGCTAAATTCCACCAAAATTAAATTCACGCTGAACTGAACTGATTTGAAACTTGAAATTTAGTTGTACCGAATTTTTCTAATTTTTATTAGTATGTTCCAACATGTCCTATCTAACCAAGTATGCAATAAATTAAAACATTAACAACACAAGACTTGGTTACGCAGTTCGGTGAAATTCACCTACATCTGTGGGGCCTAGCCCAGTTCAGAATGAATCTACTAATTAGAAATATACAGTACAAAGTACATCATACAAAATACCTATCTTTACTAACTATAACGTGTGAATTCTGCAAGCTCCCTTTGCTACCAATCTTCCTTGATCAGACTCCATCTGACCTCGAAACTCATCGACGCTGGATCTCCTCCGAGGAATTAAGGCATGTGATTCTAAACTTTGAACAGCAAGTCAAGTATGTTGAAACATAGAATTCTGGCTCTTTGCAATTTTCTCGAAAGATTGAAAATCTGTGTGCAGATTTTTCTCTGTTAAGTCCGTAATCAATGTTCAATGCAACCGTGGTTGTTCCCTTTTATAGCCATGAGAAGATCGGAATACTCCCTGATTATCTCCACAATATTCATATTCCAAATCTGCTTCTTGAAGCATATCCAAATCCCATAAATAAAGGGATTTTCATTATCACAATATATCTCATATATTCGATAATATCACTCCATATATGTAGGGATTTTCCATAAATCAACTATGCTTCTATACGCCTAATATATAGCAGAATATTCTGATTTCCATAACTCACAAATACCATAATATTCTGTCTTCTTTTTCCGTAAACATCATTGGCGTAAATATGTTGTTTTTCGCATATTCCAACATGGAAAGTTTTTCGTTTCCAAATATGTTCACAAAAATTGTCAATTAAATATTCAATGCAAATCTCTTGACTTTACAATCTCCCCCTTTGGTATTTTTTGGACCCATAACTTTTTGGTCATTAATCACACAACGAAAAACTTGTCATCATACACATAGGTCTTCCAAACTCCACCTATACTGGAACATATGCACAACACTAAATCTGAACAAAAATTGAATACCAGAATTCCAATAAAACATGAATACCGAAACCCAATACCAGGAATCCAAGAATTCCATCAAAAACTAAACTTCAGATTACAGACCATTATAAAAAATTCTCCCCACGGGAACACACATATGCCAAAGGCAAAAAAACATTAAAAAAAACACAAGCATCAAGTTGGCTTCCCTTGACTTTGACCTCTATGTTGGAACATAGAGAAGAAATCCAGTTCAGGTGCAGGATTCCAACCGTGCTTTTTCTTCCTCCAGATTTTCTTTTTCAGCCTCTAGCGCTGCCATTTGAATGGCGATTGCTCCCAGTCTGGCATTCAGGGCTACCAGTTTAATCTTCTTTTCAGCCGGTGAAGAAGTTGGCCCAGAAGTACTCCATGGTAGATCATGCACATGCCTCAACCCCGAAAGTCTTCTTGTTTGGCCTCAGAAATTCCGTGTCAATCACCACATCTTTTGCCTTTCCTTTTACTTTGGCATTTTTAGCCAGTGCTGAGATCAACCCAGGATAGATAATGGCATGTTTGGCTTTGGGAGCAGTGGCTTGCCTGACCATGTTTTGCTAAATAAATAGTCCAAGATTTACAGGCTTCTGTGTTCCAACACAGTATAGTAACTTGGCAATTTCTCTTGTCAGTGTAGTAGTATTTTAAGATGGCATCCAGCAGTGAACCGCAATCTGATACAACCCAAAAAACCTTGAAGATAAGAATGAAGCTTGTGAATACCCTGTTGCAGGCCACTTTGCCTTGTATCCACCTGAGATATTTCCAGAATTTGATCATCCGTGACTTCCAAATCCTCAGGAAACACTCCTTCAATCTCTGGTTGTTGAAGCCCCAATACCTTGTTGATTCTGGCAGCAGACAACTCCATCATTTTTCCCCTCACATAAACCCTTCCAAACCAAGGGGAATCTTCTTCCAAGTTTCCAACCATTAGGTTGGAGTATACCTCAATGACAATCTGCCTGTTATACTGAAGCTGAACAGTGGCCGCTCTTTTATTCCTATTAACTCCATGAAGTCTGAAAATCCACTCTCCCTGTATACTTCTAAATCTACTGGTCTCTCAGGGATAAATTTTCTCTCAGTAAAAAATTCTCCCATTTCGTCACCTTTCAAATCAAAGTAAGAAAAAAAAGTGCACCACTTACTGGGAGGGGAGGAAGCACTATCCTCTTGATAGATTATGGGTTCTTCTTGGTTCTTTTTGGTTGTGGGGGTACCTCTGCATCAGTAGCCTTCCTCTTGCCCTTGGCTGACTGAAAAAACTCCTCCAGCACCTCATCACTTGAATAGTGCATCTCAGGATGTTCCTGTGTTGGAACATACTGATTATCCCCTGCTCCTCCAGTTTTAGCAGTCTGTGTTTCCATATTCAAATCATCTCCTGCTACTGATTCTTCACTGTGATCTCCTTCTTTGTCATCATATTCATTACCAGATACATTAACCTGGTCTTCTCCTCCCATGTCATCATCAATATCCATCTCTTCACTACTTTCATCCTTACCCTGTTGTGTTAGAACATATGCACCATGTTCCTCTTCCTCACTGTTAGAGAGATCAATAAATATTGGTTTCCTTAGCTCCTCCCATCTGCCTCAGAATCAAAGAATCCAATAGGTAGTTTATTTGTATACTTAATAACCTCCCTTCCTGCTGCTTCTTCATCACTAATATCCCTCAAAAACACATAACTTGGACAGGGCATACGGCAGTACATATGAAATTTATCCTTTCCTCTGTACTCCACATACTTCCCTCTTAGAAATTTAACCTTCCAATTTTCAACACTCCACATATCTCCAATATCACCACTAATTCTTTAACCTTAACCGACAAGTATTCCCCTTCTATAACTGCAACTCTATTGGCCTCTAACCATTCAAATATTTCATCTATGCTTTTGAACTCCATTCCCAAAATTTTTAAAGTAGGGAGATCAGGACCAGTTACCTTCCCATACGGATCATTTCTTTTGGCGACGGTGTGTTCCTCCTGACCGTCGCCATTGCCATCTGAACCACTGGTCTCTTCTTTTTCTTCACCACTATCTGTTACCTCTGCCTCGACATTCTCTTCACACTGACCGTTATTTTCTTCGGGAAGGACATCGGCCTCGATTTTGTCAGTCATCGATTCATCCTCCATGACCTCTGAAGGTTGAGAGGTTCCTGGAATTTCTTCTTCTAGTGTGGGAGAGTTAGGGCTAGAAACCATTCTTTCGCAAGGATTTGATGAGTAGAGGGATCAGGAAGTAGTTTGACAAGAGAATTCAAAAGAGAAATCGGGATGAATGTGAAAGTGGCCGAGAAGAAGGGGATATGGAAGGATTTGGACAGCTTAGAAACCAACACCAACTCTTCACATTACTTCCTCGTTTACCGCATAAACCTTTTTCCTTTTCCAAGATTTGCAATGATTCTCTCTTGTCAACTTCCAACATACCATACCTTCCAACTTCTACTTTTTTTACACCTTTTCTTATTTTCATTTTTTTGTTTTTTCTAAATTTTTTGATAGAAAATAATAAAAAAATAAAATATTTACACTGAACTAAAGATAAGGATTACCTCAAATTTGACAAACACCTAAGTGTTGTCTGAGACTTTCAAACATAGCAGTGTCCGACGGCTTGGTATAGATATCTGCAAATTGCTCGTGTGTTGGAACATAAACTACCTCCACTTCCTTCCTCTTAACAAGATCTCTAATAAAATGATATCTTATATCAATATGCTTCGTGCGAGAGTGCTGGACTGAATTTTTTGAAATATCAATAGCACTTGTGTTATCACATAAGATCTCCACAGGGCCTTGATGAATTCCATAGTCTTTCAACATTTGTTTCATCCATAATAATTGCACCCAACAGCTTCCTGCTGCAAGATACACAGCTTCCTGCTGCAAGATACACAGCTTCTTGCTGCAAGATACACAGCTTCTGCAGTAGAAAAAGAGATCGAATTTTGTATCTTACTATAACATGACACTAAGTTCGTACCAATAAAGAAACATCCACATGTAGTACTTTTTCGATCATCAGCATTACCATCCCAATCAGAATCACTGTACCCAATCAGAATCACTGTACCCAATCAACTTAGAATCTTGATTCTTAGAATACCAGACACCATACTCAGAAGGCCCACTTACATATCAAATAACTCATTTAACTACGGTAAAATGAGACTCCTTTGGATCAGCCTGAAATCTTGCACATATCCCAACGCTGAAACATATATCTGGTTTACTAGCTGTTAAATACAATAAACTTCCAATCATGCCTCTGTATAATTTCTGATCAACTGCAACCCCTTTCTCATCCTTTACCAGTTTGTCAGACATACCCATAGGAGTTCGAACTACTCGAGCATTGCTCAGACCGAACCTCTTAACTAAATTTAGAGCATACTTACTCTGATTTGTGAACAAACCATTCCTTTCTTGCTTGACTTACAATCCCATAAAGTATGTGAGCTCTCCAACCATGCTCATTTCAAATTCAGCTTGCATGATTGTGACAAAATCATGTACCATAGAAGATGAAGTAGAGCCGAATACTATATCATCAACATAAATTTGAGCAATCAAAAATTTTGATGCCTTTTCCAGCACAAATAAAGTGCGATCTACTCCCCCTTGACGATTACCTTTCTGAAGAAGAAAGTTAGTAAGTCGTTCATACCATGCTATGGGTGCTTGCTTTAGACCGTATAGAGCCTTCTTGAGACGATACACATGATGTGGATAATGAGGATCCTCAAAGCCTTTAGGTTGTTCCACATAGACATCTTCATTCACCACTCCATTTAGAAATGCACTCTTGACATCCATTTGATACAACATAAAGTTCATAGAGCAGGAAATAGCAAGTAACATTCGAAATGACTCTAACCTAGCAACTGGTGCGAATGTCGCATCAAAGTCGACCCTTTCCACATGTTATATCCTTGAGCTGCTAGTCTGGCCTTATTTCGAGTAACTTGGCCATCAACAACAGACTTATTCTTGAAGATCCACTTCGTGCCAATGACATTAATGCATTTGGGGTGAGGAGTAAGATACCAGACATCATTACGTGTAAATTGACCTAGTTCTTCTTGCATAGCAGCAATCCAGTACTCATCCAGCAAGGCTTCTTTGTAGTTCTTGGGTTCAATGAGAGAGACAAAGAAATGCAATCCAGCTAGCCTTCTGTAATCCACTCGAGGGACCGATTGAGTACTCCTTATGATTGATTCAGGTTGATCCTATGTTGGAACATAGGGTTCGGTAGTGGGGGATGATGTTTCAACATGCTCAGCTTCGACAAGTTCAGCACCAATCTGCCCAGATGTTCCAGCATGTTGCCGAGGTTCAGCTTCAACTAATGGAACTGCCTTGTTAGGTTGACGAGGTTGTGTTGGAACATGAGTGTTACCAGGTTCTTCTTCTACAACGTCTGACTTTTGTCCTTCTTCTGAATCATCCACAATAACATCTATAGACTCCATGAGAGTGTTGGTTCGATGATTATAAACTCTATAAGCACGGTTGTTGATAGTATACCCAAGAAAAATTCCAGTATCACTGCGATTGTCAAATTTTACCAACTGCTCTCTGTCTCTGAGAATGTATCACTTGCTTCCGAACACATGGAAGTATGAGACATTAGGTTTCCTGCCCTTCCAAATCTCGTAGGATGTTTTGATAGTGAATGGCCGCAGATATACTCGATTAATTGTATAACAAGCTTTATTAATAGCTTATGCCCACAATTTCTTGTAAATTTCTTTCTCAGCTAACGTTACTCGAGCCATCTCCTGCAAGGTTATATTTTTCCATTCTACAATACCATTCTGTTGAGGGGTGATAAGTGCAGAAAATTCATGTTGAATCCCGAGCTCGTCACAAAAATCACTGAATTGAGAATTCTCAAACGCTCTACCATGATCACTACGAATTCGAAAAATCTTTCCAAATGGATTTCCTTTTTCAGTTTGTAACTTTATTACCAGACTTCTAAATACTTCCAACGTATCAGATTTATCTTTTAAAAAGGCTACCCACATAAATCTGGAGAAATCATCAACACATACAAAGATATATTTCCTTCCACCCATACTAAGGTATTGACTGGACTCATGAAATCCATATGCAATAATTCCAGATTTCTAGAGGTGGTTATATATTGAACTGAAGAATGGGGAGATCGAATTTGTTTACCTTGTTGACATGGTCCACACACAATTCTGTCCTTGCAGGTTAAGACAGGCATACCTCGTACAACTTTTGCATTTGCAATTTTCATCAATGTTTTGTAATTGATGTGACCAAGCTTCCTGTGCCACAAAACTCCTTCATCCTGCTTCGAGATTATACATCGTACTTCCTGTTCCAACAGATAGCAATTATTTAATGATCTTATACCTAGCTAAAAGAACCTTGGTTTCTCCGTGTCTCACAACGCATTTATCTTTCTAAAATTCCACCGTTATATTGTCATCATACAACTGACTTATGTTCAACAGATTTATCTTCAGATCTTCAACAAACAGCACACTAGTGAATACTGGAAAACCTTCAATCTTTAATTCATTTTTTCCAATCACTCTACTCTTCTTTCCATCACCGAAAGTCACATACCCGCCATCGTATGGTGTGATATTTGTGAGAAATTCTTGAGTGCCAGTCATGTGGCGAGAATATCCACTATCAAAGCACCACGAATCTCTGGAATATGATATAAGCGAAGTATGTGCAACCAGACATGTGCCAGATCGTTTGACAACCCATACCTTTCTGACCAATTTTGTTTTCTGGACTTTGCCTATGTTGGAACATACCAAGAGTTGTCGTCCTGGCATTTGATCTCTGATCAGTTTCCTGCATTGTTCCTCTGAATGACCTTGATATGAGCAGTAGCTGCAGATGAGCGGTTTCCTTTGGTGAGGCTTGCCAAACTTCCGTTTTACCTCTCGAATCTTGGTCTTGAGAGTTACTGGACTCTTAAGTATCTCGTGTGCGTCATCCTTGAGTTGGTTGTAATACCTAATACCGTGTCCAGAATATCGTCAAGCATTGCTTTTCTATAGTTCAACTTAGAAATTACTGCTTCAGAAGTCTCAGCTCTTTTGATTGCTAATATTAGCTTCCCATTTATTTCTTCATTCTCCCTTCCAAGTTCAGCAATTTTCACACGCAATTCTCTTTCTGTTTCCATCAACTTCATTTTTTCTTCCTCCAGCTCTTTTTTTGTGTCAACTACTTGAAGCCACATAGCGTACATCTTTTCATAAGTGCTGTAGATTTCTTCATCACTTACAGAAAGTCCATTGTCTTCATCACTAAGTGCTTCATACGGATCTAAGTTGGAACATACAGCTTCGACTTTGTCCAGTGTGTTGGAACATCCATCCTCCAATGCATCATGAATATTTGTTCCAAACGCCACATAGTTGCTTGTAAGTTCCTCTTCGTCTTTCTCATCTTCTTCATCTTCACTCCATGAGGTGACATGATTTTCCCTATTTCTTTCGGGTATTTGCACATTCAGCCTGAATATGACCATATCCTTCACATTCTTTACATTGAATTCGTCCAGGCTGTTTTGGTTCACTGCTTTAATTTCTGAAGAACTGCTGATTTCCTTTCTCAAACCTCATTCCACAACTATTTCCAGAATCCTGTGGCCTTGGTCTATTTCCACCAAGCCTCTCCTGATATTTCTTGTTAACTACTTTTTTCAGCATCCTTGAGAAGTTCTTCGTGATAAGTGCAAGTTTTTCAAATATATCATCACTGTCAGACTCGTGATTGTCCTTTGATGAAGATGTTTTGAATGCCAATTCCTTAAGGACTCTTTTTGTAGCTTGTTGGAACGTCATCCCATATGTCTGTAGCGATCCCATTAGTTCATCTAGGCTCATGGTGGCTACGTCTCTTGCTTCTTCTATTGTCGTAACCTTCATTGCAAATCTCTTAGGAAGTGATCACAAGGTCTTTTTCACCAACTTTGTCTCTTTGTAAACCTTTCCAAGTTGATATACCATGTTGGAGATGTCCCTGAGTTTTTTGTTGAATATAGCAACAGTTTCATCCTCCTCCATCTTGAGTTCCTCAAACTTTGTAGCCAATATCTGTAGTTTAGACTCATGAACTCGACTAGTTCCTTTATGAACACTTTGTAGAATATCGCATGCTTCCTTGGCTTGATGACATGTAGATATGAGTTTGAACTGATTTTTATCAACCGCAGTGAAGATTGCATTTAGTGCCTTTGAATTCGTCAGAGATGCCTTGAGGTCATCAGGAGTCCAACTAGCTTTGTCTTTGAGTTTCTGCTCCCTTTGACTTGACTCTCCTTCTATCGCCTTAGAGCTTGTATCAGCATCTTCCGTAGGGTTATTCCACTCATTCTCAACATAGAACCACGCAAGTCCATCCAGTGAGTTGATGAAAACTCTCATGCATGCCTTCCAATAGTTGTAGTTGTTGCCCTCTAGCAGAGGTGGCCGAGACACTGAAGCTCCTTCTTTAGTTGCCATGTAAAATTGGATCACACTTTCCTTGACACAACCAAGGGAATAATAAGTGACCAAGCTCTGATACCAAATGAAATTTAGTTTTACCGAATTTTTCTAATTTTTATTAGTATGTTCTAACATGACCTATCTAACCAAGTATGTAATAAATTAAAGCATTAACGACACAAGACTTGGTTACGTAGTTCGGTGAAATCCACCTACATCTGCGGGGCCTAGCCCAGTTCAGAATGAATCCACTGATTAGAAAGATACAGTACAAAGTACATCATACATAATACTTATCTTTACTAACTATAACGTGTGAGTTATGTAAGCTCCCCTTGCTACCAATCTGCCTTGATCAGACTCCCTCTGACCTCAAAACTCACCGACGCTGGATCTCCTCCTTTCAAGGAATTAAGGCATATGATTCTAAACTTTGAACAGCAGGTCAAGTATGTTGGAACATAGAATTCTGGCTCTTTGCAATTTTCTCGAAAGATTGAAAATCTGTGTGCAGATTTTTCTTTGTTAAGTCAGTAATCAATGCAGTCGTGGTTGTCCCCTTTTATAGCCATGATCATAATATTCCCTAATTATCTCCACAACATTCCTATTCCAAATCTGTTTCTTGAAGCATATCCAAATCCCATAAATAAAGGAATTTTCCTTATCACAATATATCTCATATATTCGATAATATCACTCCATGTATGTAGGGATTTTCCATAAATCAACTATGCTTCTATACGCCTAATATATAGCAGAATATTCAGATTTCAATGACTCACAAATACCATAATATTCTGTCTTCTTTTTTCGTAAACATCCTTGGCGTAAATATGTTGTTTTTCGCATGCACCAGCATGGAAAGTTTTTCGTTTCGAAATATGTTCACAAAAACTGCCAATTAAATATCCAATGCAAATCTCTTGACTTTACATAATTGAATTGAATAGAACTGAAATGCATATAAGCTTAAGCGAACATGGTCTTAATTTGATAATGAATGAAGCATCTTTTTTTTAATAAGGTAGCAAGGGTGTAAATAGTGAACATGTGGAGAGTGTTAGTTTTATATTAGCTAAGGTGTCAAAAATTTTCAACTGACTGACTTATTTTGTGGACAAATAAATTAATATATGTATAATTGTTCAGACTAATTAATTACTACTAAGTTAGTGACTATAATGTTTGAAAGCTATTCCATAGACGGAAACTTTATGACATTATGGTGGCATGGTTCGAATCACGGTAGGAACAAGAGAAGATTTTTATTGGGGACTTATTTAAACTATTACCTTTAAAATAAGATTAATGAATCCATCATGCTTTCATATTTTATTAACTCTAGTGCATGATTAGTGTATTAAAAACGTTTAAAATCTAGTGTTGCACGGCGGTTCCGGACCACCATCCCTTCCTGGCATTGCCGTGCAATTGGGCGGCTGTTGCAAAGCGGTTGAAGAACCACCTTATAAGCAGTATCGAGTTCCAAAGTTGGATTAATGCTGCCCTTGAAAGTTAATAATAAATATGGGCTTTCAGGTTTCGTCGAAACCATAAAACCCAGATTGACCATATCGTCCACATCTTCATATAAATACATATTAACATTCATCTTTAACAAAAAAAAACATTGTCTTCCTCATCTTTTATATACTCATATCAGACTCACCTACAATCAACATATAAAAATTAACATTCAAACTACAATCATCAATGCACCTTGAACAATATTATTCATCAAAATCTATATGTGGATTTACCAATAAAAAATTCAAAACGAAGAAGAAACCATGCCATGATAATATGAATTTTATCTCCACATATTCTTCAAATCTGAAGTCGTCGCCGCTAAGTCAAATTTAAACTGAAAAGGAGGATGTATTAGACTAGGAAGGAATGAAAAGAGAAGAAGGAAGAAAGAAAGAAAGAAAGGTCAAAGCGTACATTCTTAACGATTATGCACTAGTGTAATGTAAATTCTACAAATTAGTACATTATTAATTTTTGAAAATATAGTCTTAAGCAAAAAAAAGAAGTTGATGAAAAATAGGAAAATAAAAAATAAAACATCGGTGGAAGAAATATTAAAATATACAGCAAATGATTTTAGTGACCCCCATAACTACCACGATCTTCCACCTCTAGCTACTTATCTTTTTTTGAACATTTTTGGGCCCTCAACTTGCAGAACTGTTGAGTCGGGGCCATTCCATCAGGTCAATGCGTTAAGTTTGGTCAAAATCATCAATTTTAAGGGCAAAATAGTTATTTGTCAGTTTTCCTTTTTTTTTCTTTTTCATTTCCCTTTTTTTCTTTTCCTCTTTCACTTTTTTTCTCTCCTTCCTGTTTCCCTTTACCCTTCCCCTTTCCCTTCCCTTTCCCTTCCCTTTCCCTTTCCCCTTCCCCTTCCCCTTCCCCTTCCCCAACTTCTCCATTATCATTCACTGTCCTTCCGATCTCTCCCTCCCCATCAACGACGATCTTTCTTCTTGATCACCATCTCTCATAACCTCCTCGGTCTCATTATTCGACATTTCATGCATCTTAATCTCCTCTTCTTATTTATGCTATGATCTGATGTTTCCATGATGTGAGCAATCAACCTCATCTTCATATTTCAGATTGACATGTAAGATCCTAACACTCATCTCCAAGCTGAAGCTACTCACTAAAAGATCGCTATAGTTGGAATAGATTTAAAATTGCATAAATTTCCCTACCTAAAGTTTAGGCTACCTAACAGAAGACCATCTCAAAAGGTATTAGTGTAAAATAGAAATATTGATACTTTGTATAAGAGAAAGGCTCCTTTACTTTATAATCATTTAAAGATGTTTGGAAAAATGTCGAACAATGATTACAACGAGTAGTGCCGGTCTAAAGTAATTTGAGGTCTGGACAGGAAAAAAAAGCTGCTTAAGTTAAAATTATTTTTATCAATCTAAGAAATTAATATGAAGAAATATATCTAATTTTGTGATGTGAGTTTCGTTTCACTGATAAAATTTTCAAATTTCAAATCACAGATTGCCATAAAAAAATGGGTAGGACATTCAATATTGTGAGGCCTAGTATAAGTAGCTGATTGTAATACTTATTCATGATCACAACAAAGTGTTGGAATCCTATTATTTTTAGTTAAATAATTTTTGAAAAATTATTGTTTATAAAGAATAAACGTTATAATTTTAATTTTTAAAATTTTAAAGAAATGTGTGTGATACAGTCTAGCATTTGATCAAGATGTAAGGATCTAGTCACAAGCATAAGTCTTTCCCACGGAAAATTAAAAATAAAATGGGATCCCTATAAAAAACAAAAGATAATAAAAATTAGTAGTTTTAGAACTTGATTGTTTGACAGAAGATAGGGTGAGATAAAAAAAATTCATATTAGATACAAAAATGAGATATATTTTTATCCTTTTTGTAATGGATTTATCTCATCTCGAGTATTAATATGATTCATTTGTGTCAATGAATCTTGATTATTCTATCACTAATATAAATGATTGGGATCCTTTTTATTTGTAAAAAAGTTGTTTACAACAATAATATAATTATTTTATGATTTTTCTTTTTTGGAAATTAGACCCATAATAAATTTTATGATTTTAAAAATTATTTATTTTAATTAAAATCAGTTTTAGAAAATAAAAGGTTGATGCAAAACAATAAATAGTCCAAACAAAGTTATATCTGATTACATGAATGTTACTTATAGGGTGAGAGTAGGAATGTTAAAAAAATTCAAAAAATCAATAATCGGGCCAAAACTAAACTGAAATTCAATTCGGTTAACCAGTTATTTGGTTAATCGTTCGATAACGATTATGGTTATCCAAACTGTTAATCGGTTCAATTCTTGGTTTTATTATTTTGGTAACCAGTTCAAGTGCAAAAAGGACATCCAAGTGCATGTTTCGACTTTCTCTGTCGAGCTTCGGCTATTAGATCGTTAGGTAAAATGAAATTATAGATTTTTGAGAGTCAAACTCTTTTTTTTCGAAGTCTAAGTCATACTTTTCGAATAATAAGTTATTTATGAAACTTTCAGTTTTTTGCAATTTCACAAATGACTTGTAACGGAAAGCGGTTGTTGTAAGCTCAACTTGATCCTTTTGTAGTTCGTCAACAATTAGAGGATTTCCATAAGAAGTGGGGTTTGTGTTCCCAAAAAGGATCAAGCTTCCGACAAGATCCCTCTAATGGAAATGCAAGAGACTTGTGTGATAGATTCGACCTAGGAAGTCAAGAAAGGCTAGTAAATAAAAATTGTATTCATCGTAGGCTTCCGCTATACTTATAATCATTTGCTCAGTATGGACGCACTATACATGCTTTGATAGCATCTTAGCCAACTTGTTAAAGTTATATTCTTTAAAGATTTTATGGATTTTTGAGTAGAAATCCTTATGGAGATTAATAGCTTCATGTAAATTTAGTAGTGATAAAAATTTTAGGTATAAAAAACCCGATGCCACATACTTATATTAGTATTTCTCGAGTTGATTTAACCAAGCGCTGTTGATTTTAAACGGCTGATCCTGAAGCCAGTTCATTGTTTCACATGTTGCTTTAAGATTGGTAAGATCCCTTTCATTATCGTCTTGACCAAAATAGATATTAAAAGGGGGCCGTTTTAAGTCAGCGTTTGGTAACGAACATAGATTAGAATCGTTTTTCTTATGTCTTATCCATCAAGGTTCTTGTGGGAATATCATAGGGAGGTTAAGTTTAATTGGCAGAAGTGACAAACCAAAACAAAAGGCTATGTAGTACTTCGTATCAGCATAATAGCCTCCCTTCTTTTTCTTAAGAAAGTTATCAAACATAAAAACCTTAGTATCCAAATTCCCCTTATTATCATAGCGATTTTTTGTTTTGACTTTGTCTTTCCCTTTGTTATCAACATCAATGATTTCAATTGAAATAATCTCACGATCATGAAGAATCTGAACTAAATGAGAACCTATAGTATAATACTTCTTAGTATCAATACATTCCCAATTTAATTATGGATCTAATTTATAATTAGAAGCCTTTTCTCGTTGGGTCCTTAATAAAGATACCCGAGTTCTGAAACAGCTATCAAGACGATCTATTAAATTCGCTAGTTGAACCAGAGATGTGTCAATTTCATTCTTTTTGTGATAGTCATGATAGATAAGGCTAATTACATGAACTATTAAAGCTTTAATAGTATACATACCGAATTTCGACAACACATTATAAACAAACTTATTCACATTCTCATCCTCGTATTTAGCCTTTATATAATCCTTTGCTCACACTTTGTTTTCATGTATCATTTGGCGGAGTATAGGCGTACATGTTTTATATATAGATTCTTCATCAAAGAACATAGTCAGATTTTATATTTCTAATTAAAGAGCATATAATTCCTCATAACTAAGATCTTTCTTTTTATTCTCCTTCAGTAATTCAAACACTTCTTTTTTATACTTTTGAGGAATACTAAATTTTAATGGTGACACCAATTTTTCTGTACCTTTATCAATTATTCTTTCACTTTATTATAAAATGTATCCCAAAATGCAATCAAAGACTCTTTAGATCCAAACCCAGCTCCCTCGAGAGCATAGGACATCCACCCTTTCTTTGAATCTTGTCAATGATTGAACTTAAATATATAAACTAAGTGTCATTTGATGAGTAGCTGAGAACATAGGTTAGGGATATGGAAAGAATAAAGTAATGAAAGATGAAGTCATTTCTGGTAGTAAAGATTTGTCACAATCCATTGGTTCATATAGAATCTATGTCCTAGGTGTACCCGAAAACATTCTTTTTCGCAAAGCGTGGGAGATAGTTGCCCACCATACAGCTCACTAACTTAACTTGCCTCTATGGGGGGATCGCTCCAAGCAGTTTCGATCACTTACAATACAGGACTCTACGACGAAAAGAGTTGGGTTATAGAAGCAGTTTCAATATTCTTCTTTTTTTGTAGATGAGAAATGCAAGTCTATTTTGTCCACTTTCTTCTCTATAAAAAATGATAAAAAGGGAAGGTAAGCTTGCTTCTTATTCCCATGTTTGATCTCTTCTATCTCTACCTCGCTCGTTGTCACCTATATTGAAGGAAGGTTTGGAACCCTATACAGAATCAAGAGGGGCTACTTAGGCACTTTTAGGCTACTAGGTTTCTCTAGTGCATCGGGTACTATGGACCCTCTGTCATCCATTGCATTAGAGCCCTTTCATAGGGGGGGAGGGGGGGTAAGCGCAGTTCTTTAAATCAAAGGTTGAATAAAATATATTATTTTTATATATCAAAATAAAAATAAAACTGGATAGATGGATGTCTCTATCTTTCTATTCATATATATTATTTAAAAAAGGATTTATATAGTTAAGTAGCATAGCAAGAAGCCCCCACTTGATTTGGCCAGGAAAGACTGCATTGCTTTGGGCCCAGGTAGCAAAGGGAATAAGCTCGGCTGCATTCGGATAGACTTCGTCATTCTTTCCCAACAAGAAAAGAAAGGGTTGTATCACATCCAGATGTCGATTTGTTTTCTGCCCCCCCCCCCAGTGATATGGGGAACTTTGAACCTCCTATTTATACTTTTTGGCCCTTCATCTTTCTGAATTGAAACCCAGCCCGACTCGCGTCATTCCAACAACTGGTGGGGGAGTACCTCAGTATACGATCATACGCAGTAATTGAGAGTCCTATTAGACCTAAGGCCAACTTAAATCCACTAAACTGTGGTTCATCCCGGGCAGTGATCGTGGACTCGTACAAGGATATTAAATAGATGGTTGATGTATCAAACCCGACCCTCTCTTTTGTAGCACGCATTCCCATCCGCATTGCAACTGATTCAGTAAGCTATGTGTCCGGTGTAAGGAGAACTGCCTTTGGTCTCCCAGACAGACTTACTCGTGGCAACCTTCCAACTGCCCAATTACCTATAACGCTAGTCACTACTCCCACTAGGGCTAAGAAGAAAGCCCCACAACCCATATCCGCGGAAGAAAAATAAAATTTGCTACAAAGTTGGCTAATGGAGGTATTCCTACGTATGAGAACATAATAATGGAAAAGGTAATAGCCATAATATGATTTGTTTTGGCTAGAGCGCCAAAAACTGCTATATATTTGACACGGGTTTACCGTAATGCTAAAAAAATGATAAATGCATCTATCGTCATTAATGCATAAATAAAGATACCAATTAGTGATTGAATTCCTTCTATGGTTCCACATGATAAAGCAGTACGAATATAACCTAAATGTCCAGTTGAACTATAAGGTAGAAGTCTTTTTTACTTTCGTTTGGCCATGTCGGCCAGTGCTCCTAAGATTATAGAAGTAATGCTCCAGAAAAAGAAGATGTGTTGCAATGTAGCCCCATAAGAACCATAAATAGAAACAAATAATTAAGACTAAATTGTTTTTTTATTCCCCTACAAAGTATCTTATACCATGTTTTGATCCCCGTTTGCAAATCAATCCTCAGACAGTACCAAACAAATTCAAAACGATTTTTTTGGTCCCTAAAGGTGGTTTCCAGGGAAAGTCAACGGTAAAATTGGTTAAAATGTGTAAAATGACCATTATACCCCTGAGTTTTAAAAAATAAAAAATAAAAAGAAAAGGTCTTCTTCACCGGGACAACAACTTGGTCTTCTTATCCGGCGGTCATCTGCTCAGCTTTTTGTGCTTTCATCGGCAGCATATTTCATCTACATCAGTACCTACTAAAGCCTTCGCCTCCGCTCCGGCTGCTTGCACTCCTTCCAAGAGGGCCACCACTCGTTCTGTATCCATCCCCAGTGTTGTTGATCCTTCATCTCTTCTAGGCCCATCGGATTTCATCAGAGACTTCTCGGACGGCAGTTCTCAGCTCCACTTCGCAGTGAGTGCTACAGCACGTCAGAATTACGCGCATGCACAAAAGGTTTTCGTCTTCTTCGCTATCTGTTTGGTGCGGCAAGTGACATGGCGGAGACAATTGCTGGGACAACAACGACTCATGGCTGGTGGAGCTTTGAGGACAACAATGAGTCACAGTGGTAGAGAACCGAGGTGTGGAGGAGTTGTGTCGTCTTGTGGCACAACTGATGGCATTGGGTGGTCTATAGGTGAAGGTGGGAAGAAGGAGAAGAGATTAATCAGCTTGGGTTTGGGTGGGATTCGGTATTTGCAATTAAGCCCCTCACATTCTGTATGGTCTTTGAAAATGACCCCAAAATTTAATTGAAAATATTTTTTAATATGTAAATTTACAAAAATACCCCAGGCCCAGGCTATATCGGAAAACAGTTCCGATTTACCTGAAAATCACCTCAGGGGACCAAACCAATCGTTTTGAATTTGTGGGGTACTGTCTGAGGGTTGATTTGCAAATAGAGACCAAAACATGGTATAAGATACTTTGTATGAGACTAAAAAAATAATTTAGTCCATAATAATTCATTTCAGCCCAAGAAAGTAATTCATTAAACTTTAGGCCCTTGATTACAAACCCAATAATAAATTTTAAGTTTCTAGCCCAAAATAACTTATTGTTTAAATAGTAATTCTCCAAGTTCAGACGTACTTGTACGTGAATCAGTTTTGGTTAAATGGGAGATTTTCTAGTTTGCCTTGTTTAGTCTTCTCGAAACTAGTATGGAATTATTGCTAGAATGATGAACAAATAAAATTATCAGTCCAGGTTAATGTTCAGTGAGTCATTAGACAACCTTTTCTTGATTTTCTCTTCAATATTTGCTGGCTCAGAATTGGAATAAAAAATAAAATAATAATTATGTCCAAAGCAAATAATTATACAAACAAAGTAGGATGTAATTAATAATTGTGCCTAAAACTAATTATTATCGGTGGCAACTCATGGTAAATATTTAATATTAATTTCAAAAAATTATTTAATTCCATGTAACACAATTATTCAATTCCTATTTTGCTTACTTTTTTTTAATAAGCTTTATGGTTCTAGCTACTAATCAATATTACTATGGATTCATATTTTAAATTTTAAATGAGTGACATATTAACCCCATAACCGGTGATTGCCGACACATCATCCGAGACCGATACTAATCGAACCGGTAAAACTAATAACATTATTGATTGATTATTCGATTCCTTCTCAAATTTTATAAACTAGTGGGAAATAAAACTGATTAACCGCCTAGCTGAGAAATTAATTTATTTTATAAGGCCCAGAAAATTAAATTAAAAGGTTGGCAGAAGTATTAAATCGGATCAAACATACAATTAAAAGGAGGAAAATGATATTTTCATACACATATAAAGGCCTAAAATGGTTATTATAGGCCCCTACAATTTCGGGCATGCATTGGGCTCAGGCAAGCCCTGATGAATATAATTGACATTCAACATGACTACCCTCTAGCAATAACTAACATATTGTAAGGATATCTAAATTACGTGTCAACCTGACTGATCGTTCGTACTATTACAGATTAAAGATCCAATAAAAGTTGTAACATCACCAGTATAAAGAGAGGTGATTAAAGGCGGTTTTTACAACCAGAGAAGGCACATTGCATATGTCTTATCTGGCTCCGTCTTTAATCATAATTAGGGTAAGAATTCAACTCTGAATTCAGAACCTATTTTTGAGGTTCTAAAAAAAGTGTCGGAAACCTTAGGTTTCTGACAGCCTTGACTCAAATCGTCAACAAAGCCAACACTTTCCAATTTTAGAAACTAAAAAAGAATACGAAAAGTTAAAAGCCTCAAATCGTCCAAAAATTAAAAACATCAAACTCGACCTTAAAATAAAACAAGCCCTCAGTCTTCTCTAACAGAGGCTACGGCTACGGAAGGCTATATCTGGCAGGGCGGCATGGAAGTGTGAGAGCAAGGAGGTAGCGTGACGGTGAGAGAGCCTGGTGGCAACGCGACAGCAGGGAGGCGGTGCGAAAGCAAGCTGAAGGGTGGAGGCGCGGTGCGAGAGCAGACTGAAAGAGAGACTTGTGGCGGTGGAGGCATGAGAATGTGGAGCCTGAAAGGGTGGAGGATGGTGGAAACAAAGTGAGGGTGGGGCAGGTAGGCCCGTCAAATGGGTTAATTGGATCAACCCATTATCTAAACCCAATTAACCCATTATCTAATGAGTCTTTATCCAATCAATTCATTTATTAATGGATCATAATGGATTGAATCATAAATGGGTTGGGGCATTAAATGGATAACTCATTGGGTAACTCATAAGATAACTCATTGACCCAATGAGTTAAAATATATTATCCAATAAGCTATTATGTAATTAACCCAAAAAGTTATCATTCAAACTAGAAAATTATATGGAAAAAACTAAGGGGGGAGAAAACCTAAGAGGGGAGAAAACCTAAGGGGGGAGGCGTTGCTTATGGAAAAAACTAAAGACTTGATTTTTATTTATATTTTGGGTCAAAAAGCCCAACAAAGGCAGTCCATTAAAGGCGGAACCACCTTTGATCGATTTAGAACCGCCTTTAAAATGAAAGGGTGTCTTGGGAGGGTATTTCAGAATTCAAAACTAACTTCGGACCATAATTAAAGGCGGTTCCTCAAAAATTCAAAGGAACCGCATTTAATTGCGAGGGTTTACACTAGTGTATCACCCAGAGGGATATTAACCCGCTTCCAGCAAAAATCATGATTACTTGGCAAGGATGAGTGTATCATGCATCAATCACTATGCCAAACATGTTATTCTATAAATGTAACATCACTTGAGGTCCAACCACGATCTATGTTGTCAAAACTGTAAACACCTTGAAAAGTACAAATATGACAGATCAAATTAATGGAAATTCAATTATCAAATCACAAATAAAATAACGAGCACACAATTTGTACAAGTAGATTGAAAACAGAACATTGACGTGACCAACTAAATCAAGCTATCATCGTGAACACAACGATCTAATTGATCACGTCGAAAAACAAAACTAGTGTGCAAAGAGAAATCTCACACTTCTTCAATAAAATGGACATCAATTAAAATATATTGTCGTTCCCCATCTCCCCATAATGTGAATATGGGGAAAAATAATATTGAAGAAAAGTAGGACTTTTTGGGAGAAAATATGGAGGGTTGTGGTATTAGGAGAGGCCAGAGAATGTTCCATGTTAAACCGTTTAACTGTTAGATTAATTATAAGAAATCTCTTTATGGTGATTTTTAATCTTAATTTATAGAGAAAGTGTCCAGAATGTTACCCACTTTTAAGTTAAATTAACAGTTTAGTACCCTATTTTTAAAATTGATCTTAAGAGGTACTCATTTTTTTCATTAATGACCCAAACAAGTACATTTTCAAATTGGTGCTCATTTTTTACTGAAAAGTGCCATTTTGAAACATAAATAAAAAAGTGGGTACCTTTAAAGAACAAATTCAAAATTTGGATACCAAACTGTAAATTTTGATTAAAAGTTTGTTCCATTTTTAACCGTCTCTCATAAATTATAATTAATTTTAAAATATTTTTTAATTATAGGAATGTCGTTTTAATAAATAAAATTAAATGTCAAATAATCCTATTGGTTACATTAATTATAAAATGATCACATCTAACGATTAGACAATAAAAGGAAATCTAGTGACGTAAAACCCTCAATTCTCATACTTTGACGCAAAACCTCCCTTGCGCAGCCCTCTCTTGCCGCAACCCTTCTTCATCAATTTTTCCCCATCTTCCCATTAGGGGAGATGGAGAACAATATTTTATTTTAATTCATGTTTTTGTTATTCGATAAGTGTGAGATTTATCTCCACGGATTAGTTTTGTTTTTCGACCTGATTGATTAGATCATTGTGTTCATGATGATAACTCAATTTAGTTGACATTGATGTATTATTCTCGATCTGCTTGTTTAGACCATGTGTTCGTAATTTTGTTTGTGGTTTTATTTTTGGGTTTCCATTATTTGGATTCTTCAGATCTGTGATTTTCAAGGTGTTTACAGTTTGGACAACACAAATCATGATTGGATTAAGTGGTGTTACAGTTGTAGAAGGCTCTTGTTTGGTGCAGTGATATTGATGCGTGATACGCTCCTCTCTGCCAAGTGGTCATGATTATTGCTGGAAGCAAGTTAATACCCGGAGGGGGATGTTACAATTTTTTTATTGGATCTCTGATCTGTAATAGTAAAGATGACCAGTCTGGTTGACATGTAATATAGATATCCTTGCAGTATGTCAGTTATTGTTAAAGGCTAGTTAGTTTGGATGTCAATTCCACTCATTGTAATCGTCGCTGGATATTTTTCCTAGCATTTTAGAATGATTAATTTTTTTTAAAAAAATGATCAGGCAATATAAAACAAAATGTTGTGTTTGAATAAATATATAATATTCCCGTTTAACACTAATAAAAGGATTCACCCCGTCAACGCATTTGAAAGAAATATCAGGCTAACACTAACTCAACAAAGGAAACCACAACTAACACACTACTGGCCTTATCTACGAACATAATATGAGTTTGTTCGGGTTTAAAATTTTTAACTAGTTTGACTCACTTTGACCCAACAAGGAAAATCAATTGTTAATTCAAAACTTGAAAATCACTCCATCAAAATGAATTGGACATATTAGCTTTTAATTAGATGCCTAGCACCTCCGATGTAAAAGAAGAGTATTGGCGTGTTTGACATGGCTTATAATTTGCTTTACCTATAAACTAAACATATTTACTTGTTTGCTAAATTGCTTAAAAGTTTATTTCAGAAGAAATAATTAATTTTGGGGGAAAATATAGAAACCGGTATACCTTTCCTTTCAAAATAAGTCAGTTTTGCTTATAAGTACAGCTTCGCCATTCACACTTAGGGAGTAATCCACTAAACACACTTAGATAAACTCTAGAGAACAAGATCTTAATCCTTACAATTTTCACTTTTCAAGAGAATCCATTAAAAACTAAATCTACACTTTTAAATATTATATATTTATTTAATAAATAAATATTTATAAAGCTGACGTGGAGTTGTCCTCATAAAGTCCTATCTAGTGGACTAGTCTTTGAAATTGTGCCAGTTGGTCCGCAATTGACTTTTCCTTTTAGGAATCCATTTCACTATAGAGTCACTAGGGTTGGTATGAGTGATTTGTATTATTTCTAAGCATGCCTAAATCTGGTCTATCCTCTTCTTGTGATTGAAGGGCATGCATTACTAGTTGCACATCACCTTTGATAACTTTAGGAAAGATTTTTTGTTTAATGCACCCTTTTACGACATATGTTAGTACTATTGCTTCAGCTATTTGGGCTGAGTATTTATTCCTGATACGATTTGGTTCTCCATATACCCATCCATTATCTTGTGTTTGGACATGCCATCCTAGGTATACTTCATTTGCTGATGTGCTCGCATAAAAGAAGAGAGTAGGTCATGGTATTGAAACCTTTGTGTCTTGGGCAGACCAAGCATGCTGGTCATGACCTCTATCATGCTCTTCTTTGAATTTTCCACTATGGATTCAGTCAATCTGGGATAGGGATTGCTGAATTTATCTCAAGGGTTGTAGACCATGTACTTCAGTAGTTGATTTTGGTGAAACCATAAGTGATTCATTGAGATGACCACTAATGACATTTGTTTCCTTATCAAGATCTAGTATTATGACCCTTAACCATAGCGCCACTGATGGTTCCTGATATGAGTAAATATGTCTATGAATATCTGTTGTAAACTATACTCGATGAGCTAGTGCAATGGAAAAAGATGTGTTTCGCATAAGTGTTTTCTGATGTAAGGCAAAATTGTTCTGTCGAGCATTTTCTTTGGATAAGATGTTAACCCGCCAGAATTTGATATTTGCACATCCGCCATATGAAGTGGCTTATTCTCGGTGGCACTGTTAATTGCTCAGTGGGGGGGATGGTCTAGTGTTGCTGCTAGCCATGACGTGCATTATCCAAATACATGGAATTAATATAAAGTTTATAGCTTGATTTTACCAAGTAATAACCATCCTTGTTAAGCTGCCTGCTCCACTTATCTTCCTGTTGATTTTGAGACCTAGGCATTTCAAGTATTAGCGCGACCTCATCTTCATCAACAGTGTCTCTTATTAAGATAGAATTCCATTTTGTTACATTTGACTCCATTAATTGGTCAACGGTAACATCCTCTGGGTAGTCCCGTGATTGTAAGTTTGGCCTTGCTGCCCCTTGTTTTGGTAGCCATAAACCTGATTTGACTTTTGAAGTATTTCCGCGTCCTATCCTCTTTCGGATCCCCTAAAGCATGAGGTCCATGTCCTCAATTATAAATCTCCAGGCATATGATGGTCGGTGTCCAATACATGCTTCGAGGATGGAGGATTGTAGGTGATACCTCGCTTCTATTAGCAACGCTATTGTCGACGACGAATTTGTTAGCAACCTTCAATCTTACTTTCCCAATATTGCTTTGTTAAAATGTTTTCGGTCTTTAAAACTCAAATCTCCCATGTTGACGTGGCCAATTTTAATACTGACACTTATTCAAAATCTTTCTTTATTATAGATTAAGATGAAAAAAACCAAACACGGCTACCAAAAAAAAACAAAGGAAATTCATTGCTAATTACTATTTAAAATTAAGAATAATAAAAGTCCTATTATTTTTCTCATTAAATAATAACTTCTATATATCTGTAGTTTAAAATGGTCAAAGATTTATATCCTTTCAAGTATTTAATATTTAACAAACTTTCATAAACCGACAGAAAGATTGGATTTCCAGAATTTAGAATTTAATTTTCATATTAAACTCATTAGTAATCCAAAAAAACAAAATAAAAAACAACATTTAAGTCGAAAAAATCTATTATTTTATAGTTTAAATGAGTGTTTTAACTTAACTTAATTTATTAACATTGTAGCCATTAGAATTGTATTGTCCTATTACTAAAATCAAATTCACTATTTTATTATACGAATATAATTAGTTAGTTTAAATAATCAGATTACATTAGTGAATCTATTTTATTTAATACACACAATATATAGAAAATAATATTATTACACTTAAGATCCAAAATAACCTTATCAAAAATATTTATTGATTCATCCTATAATATTTTTAATAACGCATATAATGATTTATATCCATATAAAGCAAAATCGTTTTCGTTCTTTTTTGCAAATTCGCTTTATATATATCTGATACACCCAATCTATATCCAGTTGATCATTTCGCTCGCACTTGCATTCACGCCCTACCGCTTGGAAAAGGTAGATGTAGATAGATTAATTTTAGCAGATCGTTGGTTTCACATGTTATCTCCTTCTATAGCATGTTGTTCTCGTCGCACACATAATTTTGTTTAGATCTATATATTTTTTCTCTAATCAAAATCTAATCTTTATGTTTCTCTATCTTTCAAGCAATCTCTCTCCAGATCGAGCTTCAAGTTTATTTCAATTGCTTCTGAGTCAAAAGCTCCCTCATTCAAAATTCTCACACACAAGATCTTGCCCAGGTATATGTCCTTTTTTATTCTTCTTCCAAGATTAGGCACTTTCAGTACTTTGTTATACATATACCATACAAGATTATAGTTAAAGAAAACTATACAGATGTTTGGTGAAGCAAATAGTTAATATTAAAATGGTAGGTAGATTTTTCCTTAGATTTCCACCAAAGAAAAGGATGACACTGTACGAAGATCCAATGCTAATTCGATTGACATATTTTTTTTTGTAAATTTTACCCTTTCATTTGAGAATGTTTTGTGTATAATTTTAGGTTGGGTCCAGGATATTTTAACCATTTTATAATGATTAAATGTTTTTCTAAATTTTAATTTTAATTATTGTTATTTTAATTTTTAAGATTATAAATGAATGTAATATGAAATTTAAATTAGGAATTCTGATCAAGCAGGCATTTGAGTTCTGGAGATCTAGGCTTTCTATCAGTTAGGCATCTGAATTCTGGAGATCCAATCTTTCTCTCAGTTTTGAAGGTTTGTGTTGTTTATTTATTATTTAATATTTACATTTATTACAAAGGATATGAACCTTTGACTATCTTAAAACTACCGACAGCACATATGAAAAAATATTTTTTTTAAGAAAACTTATTATTATTAATTTTAATTTAAAATTAATTAGAAATAAACCTTCCTTTATTTCATAAATTAGGTCTTGTTTGTTTTTTATCTTCTTATTTTGTTTTCATTTCAGCTTTGATTCTCCCCTTCATTTAAGAAAACAAATTTAATGCAAAGGCTTGAACCCTAGAATTTAATTAAGGGTTTACAATTCTCCCAGTCTAATTTGATTAAATATCTCACATTTTCTGGTATTTAAGTCCAACAAATATGTGAAAGCAGTTTTCAAGTTTCACTTTGAAAGAGAACTTTTAAGCGAAATCCAATTTCAAATCTCCTAAAACAACTTAAAATTCTATCTCGTTTTCAGTTTGGCAAATTATTGTAAAAGACAGTATTTTCATAATCTTATAAAAATACGAAGTTTAATTATAATAATAAAAGGTAAAAGATTTTAATTGCAATATTAAAATTTTAGTATGCAACATGTAGTAGTTATAAAATTTATATCATGCAACCCAAAAAATTTATTATAATTTTTTCTAATTTACACTTTAAACCTTGGTCTTTCCATAATTTATGAAAAGAACGTCTTTTGTTAAGTACATAAAAGGTGAGATCACATATTACTTTTAATAATGAAATATGTTCTTCTTCTTCTCACTTGCAAATTATAATTTTTCAACCACATTAAACAATTAAGCATTGGATACACATTCATTACTCTGGTTTTTAAAAAACCACACACCAAAATACTTTACTCCCTCTGTCGTAGTCATATTTACACAATTTTTTATCAACTTTCTCAAGACGCATTTGATCATAAATTTCAACTAGTATATAGACGCCAATATCTTCATGTGAGATATCGTTAAATTCCTAGCATAATGTATTTTCTAAATATTAAATTTTAATACACAATTAATATATGTAACTAAAGCTATCAGTGGTCAAACCGAAAATTGACAAAAAAATGTGCAGATATGGATGGAAAAAATGGAGTACTAGAAATTTACTAATATAATTATACATTAGCTGATTCAAAATTTTATAAAGGACACTTTATTTTATTAAGATTTTAAAATTAGGGTCGAAGAAAAGAAAATGATACTATAAATTTTTAATAAATTACCTATTAAAAAGAAGAAAAAGTATATAGATTCATCCAAGTGCATGCACTACTGGATATATTACCGTAATATTAATTAGTATAGATTTCATTTTCATTGGAGAGTAATTAATTAATACCAAAATGGTACGAGGAATTTTCCTTATTTTCTGTTGGGGATTGTACGAGGAATTTTACAATACGAAGTCAACCTTATTTTTCCAAAAATGCGTTTTTATTTTCCCTTTCAAATTTCCATGTTTTACCTGTCGTCTTTAAATCTTTTGATTTCAATTTTATGGAGGGAAATTTATCTATTAGGCCACACATATCAACGTCAAATTACAAAACCACCCCTGAAACCCATCCTCGAAATTCTCCTAATGTGTCCCCCCATTTCCCACTACACGACAAAATACGCCGTGTACTGAACCGTCATTTCACACCACCTCCCCGGACCCAAAAAATATATACTCACCGAGGAGGACCAAAAATCCCTCTTCGTTCTCCTCCTCGACGCAGAAACAGTTCACACAATCACACACTACTCCGTTCAAAAACACCTTTTCTTCCTTACTGTTTACAATATCTGAATCTTGCTTCGATTTCTGTTTTTCTGTCTGTAATGTGAGATTTACTGTATGGAAATGGATACAGGGTTTGAGCAGTTGCGACGGAATTTGCTGATTGTTAATCTCCTTGTGGTAAGTTATTCATGCACGCAATATGCTTGATGTTTTCGCTGGTGGTGTTATTGTGGTTTTGCATTTATGATTTTTGGGGTAGTGCTGTTTTGGGAACTGAATTAAGTTATATTTGTGTTTCCAGTTTTTTGGGTGCGATTTTGCTGGAAGATTGATTGTTTTCGGAGTTGAAGAGGTTAATTTCTTACCATATTGCTCTTTAGAAATGTTGATTTAGTGCTTTTTTGGGGGATATTGTTTAGGGGTTTTTTGAATTTGGGTTGTGATGTGGCGGTGATTTTGTAGGGTTATTGAAAGGATGAGGGAGGGTTTGAGATCACACTCTCGACGTTCTGTGGAGACAGGGAGGAGGATGATTGATTTGAATAAGGACCCGGTCGAGGAAGAGGATGTTGGTGCTGTTTCTTCCGTGCAAGGAGAAAATGTTGATCCCGAGTTTGATGTGGATGTCAGTTCCAATGCTGGTGGTGGCGATGGGGGTTTGGGGCAAGGAGGAGATACCAATATGAGCCTGGAGGTCCGGGTGGTTTTGCCTATTCTGGATGCTGATGCTGGTACTGGGGTCAGAGTAGAGGATGGAACTGCTCAGCGAAGGACACAGGGGAGGAAGAGGAAATCGGAATCTAGTGCCCCTGTTAAGAAGGAGAATGTTGCCTCTGATGCTGATGTTGGTGGAAATGTGGCTACTGAATCTGGTCCGAGGCGTAGAGGCAGGAAAAAGAAGGGGCAGGGGACCTCTGAAGCTGGACAGGAGGCTAATCACTTAGCTTTGGTGGTTATACCTCAGACTGTTGGAAGGGTTCTGAGGTCGAGGACAAGGATGGAGGAAGCTAATGCTACTCCGAAGCTGGCTTTGCCAGAGAAAGAAACTGATGCTAGTGAAATGCAGGCTTTGCCAGGCAAGAAAGCTATTGCTATTGAAAAGCAGGCTTCGTCAGAGGAGGAAGATCATTCTGGTATGGAGTTAGAGAGCCCGCGTCCTACAGAAAAAGGAAAAATACCTGCTGAGAAGGAAAGTCGGCTTGTAATTGTGGAAGGTGCGGTAGCGCCTGCTGAGAAGATGTTAAAACGTGGTCGTGGAAGACCCCCTAAAAAGCTTGGGGTACATGTTATTGAAAAGCAGGCTTCGCCAGAGAAGAGAGATCATTCTGGTATGGAGTTAGAGAGCCCTCGTCCTACAGAAGAAGGAAAAGCTAAGAAGGAAAGTCGGCTTGTAATTGTGGAAGGTGCGGTAGCGCCTGCTGAGAAGAAGTTAAAACGTGGTCGTGGAAGACCCCCTAAACAGCTTGGGGTACATGTTATTGAAAAGCTGGCTTTGCCAGAGAAGGAAGGCCATTCTGGTATGGAGTTAGAGAGCCCTCGTCCTACAGAAGAAGGAAAAATACCTGCTAAGAAGGAAAGTCGGCTTGCAATTGTGGAAGGCACGGTATTGCCTGCTGAGAAGAAGTTAAAACGTGGTCGTGGAAGACCCCCTAAACAGCTTGGGGTATATGGTATTGAAAAGTGGGCTTCACCAGAGAGGGAAGATCATTCTGGTATGGAGTTAGAGAGTGTTCGTCCTACAGAAGAAGGAAAAATACTTGCTGAGAAGGAAAGCCAGCTTGTAATTGATGAAGGTGCGGTAGCGCCTGCTGAGAAGAAGTTAAAACGAGGTCGTGGAAGACCCCCTAAAAATCTTGGGGTAGATGGTAGTGCCAAGGTGATCGACACTGACACTGTAAGTAATAAGGCTGAAATAGATCTTCAGAAGAAGATTAGCATGCCTGGAGCAAAAGTGGTGAAGGGTCAGAAGGGTGTGAGGTTGCATAAAAAGGGAGTCACTGCTGTCAAGTTGAAGAGTCAAAATAATATAGTGAAGAATAAAGGGGGGACGAGCCTTAGAGAAGAAAAGAATTTGCTGAAAGAGCAAATAACTAGCATCCTTATAAATGCAGGCTGGACTGTAGAATATAGGCCTAGGAATGGGAGAGACTATCACGATGCAGTCTATGTAGATGCCCAAAGAAGAACCCACTGGTCAGTTACGCTGGCTTACAGTAAACTTGAGAAGAAGATCGTTGAGGGGACTGCAGATGAAAAAGAAATTGCTGCTTTTACTCCAATTCCTAAGGACACACTCTGTAAACTGTTTAGAGTAACAAAGGAAGGCACGAAATCTAAGAAGGGCAAGAATGGAAGCGGGAGTTCAAAAAAGAGGACCGGTGGGCCACAAGGTGAGAAGTTGTCAAAGAGAAAAATGAAAGGGGTCAATGGTGAGCAAGAAAAATCAAGCTCGAGAAAGCCAATCGCAAGGAAGGGAGGAGGTAGAAGGCTCTGCGGCCTATCAGCTCGAGAATCTAAAGTTGAGTTGGAAGGTGGGAAGCTAACTGTTATTTCATGGATGATTGACTTGGGAACTATTTCGCCCGGTGACAAGATATTGTATATGAGCCATGAAAGGACAAATGCAACACATGAAGGGAAGATATCTAGGGAGGGAATATGTTGCAATTGTTGTGACCAAGTATTCAGTCTAGCTGACTTTGAGGCTCATATGGGTAGTTCGCAAGGCCAGCCTCTCCTAAACATACGCTTGGAGTCAGGACGATCGCTTCTGCAGTGTATGTCTGAATCATGGAGTAAACAAGAACAAATTCATGGGGTGGGGTTCAACTTTGTGAATGTTGAGAACGATCCCGACGATGATACATGCAACATTTGTGCAGATGGTGGGGATCTAATATGTTGCGATGGTTGCCCCTCTACATTCCATCAAAGTTGCTTGCAAATTGAGGTATGGTTATGTTGCATCCTATGCTTCCAAAATTGTGTTCATATTAGTTTACAGTAATGCACTCATTGACACACACATCTATTTGTGAATGTGCTTTGACAGGATTTGTGATCTCATCCTGCCAAATTTCTTTCAATATGATTGCAACTTTTGTTCTTCTGTTCTGCTTTGAGTTTGCATTGTGCTTAGATTTTAGAACAGTAGATGCAAGTGTATGATGACATGCTTATCTCCCGAAAGTAGTCATCCCAAAGTTTTGATGAGTGTTCTTATATTTTACATTTCATATTCTGATAGGCTCAGTTTCTCTCTTTGTACCTGGTTAAGAATTGTATATATTTTCTATCTATAGGGGCATTTCTCAGCTGTGCTGTGCATGATTTCTCTAGGATGATGTTATTTTAGTTTGTCAATAGTCTAAAAGCAGTCAATGGTTTTAAATACATGATTTTTAAATAAATATATGTGTGTTCTTAAGCCATTGTTCAGAACTAATTTATTTAAATAATGCATCACCTCTTTTGGAAATAAGTTTTTTTGTCGCGTCTTTGAACAACTTCAGTTCTTAGCATACCTTACATTTAGTCAAAGTGTATTCCTTAGACTGTCGATTTTCTAATGCAGCCCTAGAGCGTTGAACAGGTTTGCGCAGAAGTAATTTTGCTACTCACACACATTATTTCATACTGCGATGATTGAGAATTAAAACTTAGGCACTGCCGTCGTTCCAATCCGTCTCAGCAGTCTTGCTGGTCCCATCTTGTTTTGTAAACCATGCTTTTCCGACCGTTATTTAAGATGGATGTCATTATTCACTTGTCATGTGTATGTGTTTCAAGTGCACACTTGTCTCTCTATTGTGAAGTCAATAATGTATAATTTGCTTACTTTCCTTTGCAGAACTTCCCAACTGGAGATTGGCACTGCATATACTGTGCTTGTAAGTTTTGTGGGATAATTTGCAATGAAAATTCTAAGGGAAGTAGTGTTCGCGATCCAGATGATTCTGGATATCTTACTTGCCTATTCTGTGAAGAGAAGTGTAAGTAGAAATTTCCAGTCTTGTGCAGATTTTTAGATGGTATTCCTTTTTGTCATCATACTTGATTTGATAACTTGTTTCAATATCTTTCCTTTTGCAGTCCATGTGAAATGCATGCTGAAGAAGGAAAATAAAAACATTTATATACATGAGTTCCAATTTTGTAGCAGTGGATGTCAGAAGGTATCATGTCGATTATCTATTACACATTCACTACTTCCAAGAGCTACTTGTATTATAGCTCCCCAATATATGTTTCATTTTGAGATCTAATGTATAATTGCAATTTACTCCTGTGCTCTGACTTTCTCTTCTTGCTAATTAAGGGCATTTCATCCTATTAGTAGTCACCCTTAAATGGTTTGTTTACATTTTTAATTGAATATTGAACTTTATTTAATTGTTTCTAAGTGGTCGCTTTTGTGTAACTTTTTGTTGGCCTTTTGTATTTAGTGAACTATGATCTGCATTGAGTGGGAGGCTACATTAATAGTTGATCACTTTATATTGTTGATGAATGAGGTCAAATTGATTTCTTAGTAGCAATATCATGTGAAGATTTTATATGTGTATTAGAAAATTAATCTGTTCATGAAATTATACACTGTAGAATGCCTGATAGGGTAGGAAAAACTTCCATATCTGATGTCTATGATGTTTATGTAAGTACAGTAATTTCAAGGCTTCTTTGTTACTCTGTTGGTTCTGTTCCACTTAAAGGAGTTTTAAGTAACAATTTTTGTATTTGCTTTGACTTGTATGAAGTCTAGCATTTAACTCGGACTAAGACTTACTATGTATACTCAATATTTCGTCACTTCGAGTTAAATGAAACGTGAAAATATGAAAAGTTCGATCGTATAATATATTGCCATTCTTTTGGTATTACTTAATACGTGGTCAAACAATGGAGATTATATATTGCCATTCCTTTGAAGACACTGTACGTAATTGTCTTAGTCAATAGAATTATAGAAGTTACTATCAATCTGAGATAATTTTGCTGGAACTGGATTTAGTTCTGATGCTCCTTGGTAAGTATTTATATTGATTCAGTATTCTCTGCGAATTAGTTGAGCACTTTCAAAAAGTCTCTTAGTTTTTATTATATGTATATCAATGTCTTTTATGAATATAATCCCAAGTTGTATGTATATGTAATTCATTTTCTGCAGATTTACTTCTTAAAGGCGTGTTAATCTGCCCAGGTTTTGTTGATAAATCAGCTAGATTTATTGTTGCTTCTGCTTATGTATGTGAACTTAATACAAGGGTGAAGTTTGTATTGTGATAGCTAATTTTGCTTGCTACACTTCTCACATTCACCAGCTTTCTAAGAGCCTACAGAAGCTCCTTGGTGTTAAGCACGAACTTGAAAATGGATTTTCATGGACTATTCTCCGCCGCCAAGATTTATCTACTAGCTTTGATCCTTTGAAGATTGAGTGTAACTCTAAGTTAGCCATTGCATACTCAGTCATCGACGAATGCTTTAAGCCCATCATTGATGAAAGAAGTAGCACTAATCTGATCCAGAATATATGCTACAACTGTGGGTATGTAGCCACAATTTTCTCTTTAGTTAATTTGACTGTTTTCACAATATGGAGCATTTTTCCAACTTGTGGATTTTGTGCGTGACTGACAAATATGTTCATTGTTTTACCTTATACTTAACTTTTGCACTGGTGGGACAGATTGCATTTCTTGGAGTAGCTGAGCTTATATATTCATTTCGAAGTATCAATTATGATAGTTGCCCGCTTAGAATACTGATGTAGAATTAATTTGTCTCTAATCTTATGTAGAATTTTCAACTTTTCATTCTTACTGCATAGAGCTTCATTAATGATCATTTTTGCTGTATTATATTTGTTTGAATCTTGAACTCTATTCATCTTGTTGTATCACTCTGTACTACTCTACACTTTCCAGATTTCTCCTTTCTTTCTCCTCTAAACTGGCAGCATTACGAGTGAACCCTCTTATTTTTAATTTTTTTTTTGTATTCCAAATGCTCATAGTAACCTGTAATCTAAGAGAATGTTTATGTTTCGTAAATCTGATCACCTAGAATTTTAGTAGCATTCAAACTTTGTTAATTTTTTCATTAATTTTCCCAGGTCAAATGTTAGAAGGCTAAATTACAGTGGATTCTGTACTTTCATACTGGAGAAGAGTGATGAGCTTGTGGCAGCAGCAACTATAAGGTTGTTCTTATTCCTACACTATTTTTGCAATACAGATTTAAATTTTGCTTCATACATGATGCTACTTTTAAATGTGTATTGCTTTAAATGTTTGTTTTAACTTTATAAAACAATTCCCAATAGTTGTTGAACCACATGCACATATTTTATGCACCATTAATCTTGTTGCTTAAATGAGACAAAACGGCTCCCCATTTGGGAACTTACATTGTTCAGGGGTAAAACTGAATGTTCATATCATACGTTTCCAAGATAGATTTTCCTGTGTTGTAATCTGTCATATACATTTTTTGAGTTATTGTGTATGGGATTTGAAACCAAGCATGCAAGGGATAAACCAAGATTGCATTACTCATGCTCTACAAGAGAGATTTTCATGTGCAGTAATCTATCAAATGTGTATTCTGAGTTATTTTGTGTGAATTTGAAAGTCATCTGGGATTCATTTCCCCTTGTTTATCTTACTGAGGGCTGGACTGAACTTTATGGATCCATCGTTTCTAGACCATCTCATTGTTTAGGCCAATGGATCCCTTTGGCAATACAATGCACTATTGTTAAGATATATTCTGATAGTAGTCTTTGAAATCCGTAATTTAGGCAATCTTTGCGGGACCTTGTTTATCATCCTTAAGACTGGTTATAACCAGATTTGAGAGGAAACAGTAGAATAGTTAATGTGTAGCAAAATTGTTCCTTAAAGGCGAAATGTGCTTACTAAGATTGATGGTTAAATAGCTTTGCTGTTATACCCCTATTTGTTTGTTCCCTCGCCTCTAGCAAGGATTACAAAAATGCTCCATAGATGCTTCCCACTTTTGCTCTTGATATACTTCATCCTTTGATTATGTGTTTCTAAATGTTTCTCACTGTAATATTCTGCTTTCTTGATAAAGAATACACGGGAATCAGCTAGCAGAGATGCCTTTCATAGGAACTCGTGCGATCTATCGGCGTAAAGGGATGTGTCGCCGCCTTCTGACAGCAATTGAGACGGTATTTCCCTTTCCAGAATGTTATACACACACACACACATATTTTTATACAAAAGTATTGAGGTGTCATCCTTCAATTTTTATCAGTGGTCCATATGCATAACATTGCCTTATATGATTAGCTTGCATGTAAACCCATGTATGTCAATGTTATTTTAAAATACGTATTTATGACCTAATCTCATGTAAGGAGCAGGTTATTGGTAGACAATATGTTAGCAATGTCAAGACTTGTGTAAATGATAGGATTTATAATACATGCCAGTTGATACATGTAGCCAATGTTGATAGACCCAGCCAAGCTAAGGGGTTTTAGGGGCTGATTCGGGTCAACTCAGCAATGTCAGTAATATATCTAAAATAATATCTTCAGTATTCTAGGTTTATGGTGTCTTTGTAGTAAAATAAGTAATATGTTTTTGTATAATTGGTGATCTTATGGATTGTTTGAAATGTATAAGTATGGGCTGGTCCTGAACAATTCAGGGTCTAGGGCAAAAAAAAATTTAGGGCCCCTTTTTTAATATCATTTTAGGGCCTTTTAAATATATATCTTTTAGATAATGGGACCAATACAAATGATTTAACCCATTTCGAACATTTTCTGTAAAAAATATAAGGCTGAATTTTAAAAATAAACTATACATACCAAAATTTTTTTGGGCCCTGTCTTGACCCAGGGCCTGGTCGGTCCAGCTGGTCAGGGCTGGCCCTGTATATGGACAAAATGAAGTCACAAACTAGTAGTTTAATGAAAGAAATGAGGTTTCAGTATCTTGTAAATAGACAAGTGAGTTTGGTATATGAAAATATGGACCACTATATTCAAATGGGCCTATTTATAATTGAAATGGCCCTATTTTGTTGAGATTGAGTCCAAATATATAACTTATAATAAAGATTTGAAATTGCCATATTCTTTTGAGATTGGATCTAAACAATTTTTATTAAATAAAATAGTAAACAATTTCATAATCTGGTCAGCAATGGTCAAACCTAGGGTTTTGATTACAATTGACCGTGTAGCGTTTAGATGTATAGGCTTGTAGTTGTATGTGAGTAGCTTTCCAGGATATCAATGTACTTCCTCCGTAGTCCGTCCCAGCCAAAGTTGCCTAGTTTAACTTCAAGAGTCAAACTGAGCTAACTTCGACCATATAATTCTATTTATATATATGTAATACCATGTTTTATGTTGTTAGATTCATCATAACATATATTTTCAAATTATTGTTTTTTCAGAATATTTTTACACATGTAAATAAATATATGGTAAATTTAGTATTGATGCAGTAGACTCCTATAAGTCAACTAAGCAACTTTGAATGGGGCGGAAAGAATATATGATTGACTAAATGCTAAAGCTTTTAGATGATTCTGTCTTTTGTGCACATGCTTCAAATGTTTCTTTATAATTTCATCCTTTGGCAAGATAGTGAAGTCATCCTTGTATCTTTATGGTAGTGGCATTTGGGCCTTTCATGCGGTATGTGATTGCATTTCGCACTTGAGTTGCACTGTATAATATTTGAGTTTTGATGTTTGAATGCAATCTGCTTTCTGTTTTTTAGGTTCTCTCCTCTCTTGATGTGGAGAAACTGGTCATTCCATCCATATCAGAGCTTCTTGACACGTGGACAAGGGTTTTTGGCTTTGTCCCTCTTGACGAAATTAGGAGGCAGGAGATGAAGCACATGAGCTTGGTTGTGTTTCCGGGCATGGATTTGTTGCAGAAGCCCCTGCACAAGGACCAAGCCAGAGAGGGAGGCACATCTGCTGCTGGTAACTGATGTGTATTTCGATACATATCTGATACTTGTATTGTCAAACCATAGTTTGTAGGATCATGCACTATTTATCAGTCATTTCAGATAATTGTCAATCTGTTAACAATTACAATGATTATAATCAACATTTGTATGGTTTTAACTTTAAACTCAAATTTGTGCTAATTATAGCACTTTATCCGATTTATAAATTTTTAAGTTGCTGTTCTTAGTGAAAGTTAATTTTATTTGCAGTGTAAATTTAGTGCACGTTTTGTTCAAATATAATGCTTTCTTTGTGCAAAATTAGTACAAGTTTTGTTCAAAGATAGTGCATTTCTCTGTGCAAATAAGAGTGCACATTTTGTTAAACTCATGCATTTTTTGTGCAATATTAGTGCAATACTACTCCAACAGAAAACAAACAGCTGTTCTGTAAAATTTAGATTTATAGTGGTTTAATCTTCAATATAATAGTATCTCTTAATCATACGAATGCATCTATATTATCTAATATAATAAATTCCATTATCGTGCGTAATTTAGGGCAAATTTGTTCAAATTCAGTGCAATTTTGTTAAATTATTATATTCGCTGTTACAAGTCAGTAAGATTTTGATTTGTAGTAGTTTAATTATCTAACTGATAACACTTTTTGCAATGAGACTGGACTAGTAAAATTTGCTGTTTAGGTTAAAAAGTATGTTGTTTAAAAGGAAAAAAAAACTGAAGGACACTATATAAATCACGAATACATAAAAATCACATTTGAATGGCTTCCCTTCTAATTCTCACTCAAGTGCCAGAAAGGAAAAACATTTGTCTTCAATAGGATTCAAATACACGAATATATAGTCAGGAACTCTGCTTCTGGTGAATGTATATATGTAGTTATATTCAATTTTTTGAACTTGAGTTATCTCATGGATCAATTATCTAAGATCATGTTCATTTTGAGTTTGATAAAGTTGGATTGTAAAATTGTAGGTGTTGAATGCAATTCTAACAACTATGCAGTCTCCTTATGTGTTGCTTCTTGTTGACGGTGCAGATCTTTCGCTACCTTCAAGTGAGCACACGTATGAGAAAGGCAGTCCTACTTATTATACATCTGCTGTGACTGTTGGATATGGACCTTGCACAGTGAATAGTTTGGTAGATTCCATTGCTCCTAATAATGAATTGTCCCATGGCTTTGGCACATCTGAAGCTACTTCTAATAGTGGAACTCACAAGGGAAATTCTAAGGATGAGGTGTTCCATGGTTTGGACACATATGAAGCTAACCTCGAGACTTCCAAAAGTGGTACTCTTGAAGGAAATCATGTAGAACATTGTGCTTATGCACACGATGACGGGAAAGAGGCATTAAAGAGTTCGCAAAAGTCGGCAGTTTGTTAATGGTATATATCTTTTCCTTTTTGTTTTATCCGCTTAAATACTTGAAACTTTTTAATGTTACTGGAGATATTTTGGCTGGTTGAGATGAGTCAGATTACTTAGTTCAGTTCGTGCTTTTGTAACAGGTAAATATGATTAGTTATGTTGACTGTGGCATTGTTATGGAGTTTAGTTCCTAGCGGAAAGGTGTTTTTGCTGTTTGTTAAGGGTCTTACTGCTAATATCAATTCAAGGCTGAAAAAAATGTCAACACTCAAGGCGATAACTATCCAATTCCAAAGATGGTTTTGAAGAGATTTTTCTGCAAGATTACTAGGAAAAGGATTACAAGAATTTGCGTTGGTGAGGGATAATGAAATTCTACGTCAAATAAGTGCAAAGCTAAGGTAGAGATGGAGATTTTTGTATATAAGGTATGCATAGTTCATAATTCCATCATCTGTATTGTACAGCTATTGTGTCATCTACATGTGTTTTTCCCCCCTTCCTGTAAAGCACATGTGTGTGAGTGGGGTCCGGGGGTGTTTAAAGGGATCAATTCTTTAGTTATGCCCCCAGGGAATAGTATGCAAGGAGATAGTGCCTCTGGCTTAATGCTCTCGTTTGATAGGTAATTAGGATTGTGCATGCCCTCTATTTACCGTATTCTCATGTTGATTTCTTTTGCGAGTGATACAATGATAATATCTGGTTGTTGGTGTGTCGAGATGGAAGTATGAAACTAAACCGGCTTCTGATAAGGATCTTCTCTGCCTCTTTTTCTTCAGGTCTAACATGGTTGACTTGGCTATGGTGTACTGTGTACATCTGTTGGACAATATCAAGTGGTGGTAGACTGCTAGATCTTTATAACCCGCAGATGGTAGCATTGGGATTTTGGGAGCCTGTATTTTTGCTTAGATGGACAGGCTCATGGAATGATGTTAAAAGTGATAATTTTGGGGATAACTTACTAAGCTAGAGCGAAATAAATGCTTACCTACACTTTTGCTAGCTATTAATATTGTCTTGTAAATACAGGAATGTGTAGTGCCTTGAACCCTAAGATCAAACTTTAGAGATCTGTGGCCTTATTTTGGTACTAATTTGGAAGAAGGATATGTTGTTATGACTTCCTTTGGTCATTTTATTAACTAGACAAATGTTTGGTGTATTTACAGGTAAGTCTGGTAAGAGTTGGTGTTCGTGTAACCTAATTGCTCAACGCTTTGACATTTCAACTAAACTTGCGCAATATGATACCAAATTATACTAAACATTCCAATTTTTCACAAAATTTGTATATCTTGTTATAATTGCACAATGCTTAAACGATTGTGAAACAAGCGCTTCGCTATTTGTTTTAGGCTAATATATCGGAAAGTTTAAGTATTTTATAATCCATGTAAGTTTAACTTTTCACTAATTATGCTTAAATTATTAACAGTAATTGAATAATCGATATTCCATTCTAATTATAATAAGGATGAACTATCATTGAGAAAGTCTTTTATGAGAGCGGCTAACATTTAGACCAATTATGAAAAGCCTTGTTTCAATAATTTTTAAGGTTAAATTATAACTATTTATATCTTGTTTCCTAAATACTCATTAAAATAAATTGTCCCATTAATTACATTAGTTGTAAAATGATCTCATGGTTAATTGATTTAAAACAATACCTTTTGATTATCATTTAATTAATTAAGGATTATTATTATTTGCATACAATAATACAATGTATCCCGTATAAGAATTGGTATCTAACAAGAAAATACCATTTTGTCCCCAAGAAAAAAAATCGGGTGGATGTGTGACCGTTTAAGATGGGGTCCACCGAAATTAAAAGTGAGTGTTATTATATCACGCCATGTATTTTACTAGGTTATGCCCCTAATATATATATATATATATATATATGTATAATACAAATTTCAAAATAAACAAAAACTAGAAAAAAATAAATTAAAAACAATGGTTCCGCAGGCGCCACTGTCGTCGGTGCCAACACCACCGCCACCGTCCCCAACCATACGTCCCTGGACTTCTCCTCCGCCGTCCCCAGCCTTCTCTGCCGCCGTCCCGAGCCCATTGTCCCCACCCCAGCAAAACCCTAGCCCGCCGTCCCTAGCCACCCACAACTGATGCTCCACCTTTGTCCTCCGCCGAGCAAAACCCAACCAAGAAACTGGTCCGGCGAGAACGGGGACAGGGAAATGAGAACGAGAATCGAAGAGGAGACGGAGAACCGGGGCAGGTAGGGCGGAGGAGAACCGAGATGGGTAAGACGAAGGAGAACTGGGGTGGGAGAATCGGGCAACGAGAACCAGAAAGGAGAAGGAGAATTCGGACCGGAGAAGGAAAACAGGGAGAGGATATCGGGGCGACGAGAACCAGGCCGGGCAAGGAAAAGAGAACGGGCAAGTTGCTGGAGTCGCCAGAGTAGACAAACCAGTCACCGGAGAAGATGAATCAGTCGCCAGAGAAGACAAACGATGTACCCATTTTATACAGTTATATTAGGACATTTAAGATTCACTTTTGTATACTTTTGTGCTCTAAATGGGACATTTTGCCTTGAAGTTCTCTAACGAGGATTAAAAGCGACTTTTACGCTTTTATTACTTTTCTAGAGGATTTTGTGTGACAAGGCAATTTGTTTGAAGACTTTGAAGACGTTGAGGAATACCTTTGAAGATTTAAAGACTTTTAATTGAGCTTTTGAAGATTTAAAGAATTGAGGGAGTGAAGAGAAGAGTAGGGTATGAAACAAAAAGGAGAAAAGAAATGGTGCTGGACTTGGAGTCCGTCCCGAGGTCGTCGCGAGCACGTTGCGACTCGCGACGAACGAGTGGTCAGAAACCCTTCTTTCTTTTTGCACTATAAATACTCACCTTATCCTCTCCTTTTCAGCAGCTTTTCTACCTTCTTCTTCTTGCATTTTTGGTGGGTTCAAACCCTAGTTTTTCTTTCTTTCTTTTCTTAGTTTTTGTAGGTTAATTATGTCTTTTATATTGTCTAGCTTAGTTTCATCTTGGGAGCAAAGGATTGAAGCTTCCATTTCTATGTAGTAAGAGCAATTTATATATATCTATTTGGTGCTTTTGCTATTGTGCATTTATTGAGCTTTGAATGTTAATTGTTAATGACATTGATGTTGTTGGAAGCTTGAGTATATGAATTGCTTGTATGATTACTTGTTAGGGTTGGGAGAAAGTAGTTAATTCTCCCATCTTTTAATGTGGAATCCAAGAGTATGAGTTAGAGCTTCTTAAATGATGTTCGTGTGTTGATAATTGCTAGATGAATGTGATGATGTCGAACTCGTTGTCATGTTTGTTTTAGGTAGCAAATGAGAGAGGTCTATGAATGTCGATCGTTCTTGACTAATCTTGTGTAAATGCATGAATTGGTTAAATGCTTAAACACAGGTAGTATTTATAAGTGTTGCCAAGTTTGTTGGTCCGTGCAAAATGCCATCAATGGGATACTCTTAGTAATAAGAGAGTCATTGGTGAGGTTTGACAAGAGATGTCGAATTCACTCTTGCAAACTACTACCAAAGAAAGATAGAAGATTCATGTTCACAACAAGTAGTAGAAGTAGTGAATAGATTGTTTTGCTCGTTCTTGAAGCCTTTGTTATTTAGCATGCATGTGTTCTTAATGCTATATTTTACTTCATTTATGCCATGAGTTATTTGAGAATAGGAAGTGTTTGCATGAATTAAGTGTTAGAGAGTTAGGAAAGTGACGAATTCCTTAGCTCATTTGCACGAAAATCTAGAAACATGAACTTAGAACTTCTTATGCATAATGTGTTGTGATTTTTGCTAGATAAGTATGTTAATGTGGATTGTTCTCATATTTATCCTATAGATGCAATGAAAGGTTGAACCTTGAATGTGGTTTGTTCTAGGTTTAGCCTAATGAATGTTATGTTTGGTGATAGGATGAGTGAATAGTTCAATGATCTACAATTGGTTTGGAAGTGGATATCAATTGCCCCCAATGCTTTATCTTTTGTAGTTTTAAAACCCCTTTTCTCAGTTTTGTTTGATGATTTAGCATAGTTACTTAACTTTGCTAGTTGTCTTGTCTTTTAACTTTCATAATTTAGGACCACAACCAACCAAACCCCCCATTTACATGCCTTTATATGTATGTATATATATCTACTCCTAGCCTAATAACAACCTTTTGTGGTTAAACACTTGAGAAAATCCCCCTTCTTCGTGGACGACCCCGATTTGCCACTATCTACTTAATTGTATTTAGTGCGCATAAATGACTTATAAATTATAACTTTTAGAGGTACGACGACGACCTCCCAACAAACTCACCACCGGCCGTCCTCCACCTCCGTCGAAATCACCGCCGTCGTCCTCCACAACCGGAGAAGATGAAGTCGTTGCCGTCCTCCACCTCCGGCGAAATCACCGCCGGCCGCCGTGCACCACCGCCGGGAAACACCTCTAGTGGCAGTGGTAATGTGTTTAATTAAAATTTTATTTAATATTATTTTAAAATTAATTTAATTATTTAAATTAAATTGAAAATACATATTGTACATTCAATAGTATAAATACAGGGCGTGATTAAGTAAAATACAGGACGTAATATAGCGATTCAGTTAAAAGTGGGCATCCACGCTGTCTGCCAGCTTTGTTGACCCAATCCACACACCACATTTGAATTTGAACAAAATGCATATATAATCCTATATAATTAGTGAAATTGCAGATATAACCCTGCTATAATTAAAAATGCGAATATAATCCTAAATATTTAGGTTATGTGCAAATATTACTTTTTCGGTAGTTGAAAGTCAGAATACATTGAAAATACAATTTTACCCCTCTATAAAAATATTAAATTATAATCTGAAACCCCTAATTCCTTTCGGCTTCCTTCATTCTCTGTTCCCCCAAAACAGAAGTTAATTCATTCTCCGTTCTTCAAAATTCCCATACCCGATTACTTTCTCATTTCTCCGTTCTCCCAATGCCAATTCCTTTCTCCGTTCACCGTTCGCTCCTCTTCTCCGGCGAGCTTCATCGCTGTTTCAGAACGGGTTCCCTTCTCCGACCATCCACCGCCACTAAAATTGCCACTGCTGAAGAAGTCGAAGTTGCCCTCTGAAATCACGGCGGTGGGGCTACGCATTCGATCTCCGGCCGCGAGGTTGGACATTGATGAAGGAATGCAAGGATTCCGTTTCAGTGATGGATCAGTGATGGAGGAAGTCTGATGCAGAAGAGAAATCCGGAGGCAAAAGTTCAGAGGTTGGCGCCAAATTCAAACTTCTCGTTGGCAGCTTGAAAAGGATCGAAACGACATCAAGCCACTGCGTTCCATTTGTTTTGTTATTTTTCGTTTTTGCCTGCACACGTGTCGTGCTCTTACTGGCTTTCTTTTTTTCTTGTTTTCTTCTTCTGCATTTCCAGCTATAAAGCTGTGGTTGCTTTGTTTTGTTGGATCGGGTTGTACGAATGAAAACAATGCCAAATCTATGAACCTTCTTCTTCTTCTTCTCCAAGTTTCTCTACTGTTTAAATCTTCTTCATGGAATCAGAGCATAACCAGGAAATCTAGAAATGTTTTTTGTTTAAACCTCTGTTAAATACTGAGCATTTTGAGCTGCGAATCATGGCCTCTGATGATGAATCAGTGAATTCGGTTCATCATTCATCTAGATCCAACTCATACAGAGGAAGGGCACGGATTAATGATCCGTTTGAATTGCAGAATGGTGACAACTCAAGTCTGGTATTGGTGGCAGAACCTCTGAATGAGGTTAACTATATCACCTGGAGCAGATCGATGGTGATAGCTTTCAAATCCAGAGGAAAACTGAAGTTCTTGACTGGAGAAATACAATCACCAGATCCTGATGATCCTTTGTATGACAGATGGGATAAGGTAAACTCAACATTGATCTCGTGGATTCTGAATTCTATTTCAAAGAAAATTGCAAGAGGATTCATGTTTTTTGAAGATGCTTATGCTTTATGGACTGAGCTGAAAGAGAGATTTGGGGAGAGTAATGGACCCCTTATACATAAACTGAAAAGGGATATATGTGAATTGAAACAAAACAATGAATCTATTGCAGTTTATTTCACTGAATTGAAAAGCCTTTGGGATGAGTATGCTTGTTTGAGGCCTAGGAAGAAATGCAGTGTAGACTGCATTAATTATACTTGTTTAGCTGCAGAGGAGGAGGATGATAAGTTGCATCAATTTCTGATGGGGTTGAATGATGAGTACAGCACCATCAGTCATCAGATTTTGTTGATGGATCCACTTCCCAGTATTGGGAAGGCATATTCCATGATAACTAGAATAGAGAAACAAAAGGCTATTCACTGTGGTTATCAGGAACTTCATGGAAATTCTGCTATGGCTGTGAGAGTATATAGGGACAGGAGAGCACCTTATCAAATTAAGGAGTCAGTTTCTGATCAATTTGAAGATTCAGAAGGTTTCAGGAAGAGAAATGTCAGGAGACCTGACTTGAAGTGTGATCATTGTGGAAAGCTAGGCCATGTGAAGGAGAATTGCTTCAAGATCAAAGGATATCCGGATTGGTGGGAAGGTAACAGAGATATTGCAGTTAAACCACAGTTTATTCCACAAGTTTATCAGAAACCAGCTCAGAAATTTGCAGCACATGTAGCATTGGAGGAAGAGGATACACCACTGAGATCCAGATGAAAAACTACATGCACTAGTTGCAAGACTGGTGGAAGCACAACTTGAGAAGAAACAGAAGGGGAAGGAACAAGTTTCAGATCAGTATGGAGCAGTGAATTATGCACACTATCATGATTTTGCAGGTAGCTTAGTCACAAACTTTTCTCTTAATGTGTTTACTTTGAATGATGATAAGTGGATTGTTGATAGTGGAGCATCAAGTCATATGTGTGCAAATCTGTCTATGTTACATAAAGCTGTTGCTATACACAATCCTACCCCAGTCTACTTGCCAGATCATACAGTTAAGCAAGTCACAGCCATAGGATCAGTCAAGTTGAATTCATCACTCATTCTGCATGATTGCCTACACATTCCTGATTTCAGATACAATATTCTCTCAGTACACAAACTTACTAAGTCCATGCCTGTTGTTTTCAAATTCTCTTCTGGCCTTTGTGTGCTGCAGGACCTCAGAACTAACAGAGTTCTTGCAGCAATTAAAGAAGAAAATGGCCTGTACATCCTAGACAGTCATTCATTTCATCCAGACAACATCAAGCTGAGCCTACATTCAAAACCATTTACCAATTTTGTGATTGGAGCTGTTGTCAATCAGAGTTCACCATCTCCTCATTCTTGGCATCTTAGACTAGGTCATCCTTCTAATGATGTACTAAAGCACATTTCAGAAACTGCTACTTTGTCTAAAACAGATAGTATTTGTACTGTTTGTCCTTTGGCAAAACAACACAGATTATCATTTCCACTCAGTTCCAGTTCTACTCAATCTCCTTTTGTGTTGTTGCATTTAGATCTGTGGGGACCTTATAAGATCAGTTCTATTAATGGTTGCAAGTATTTCTTAACAGTAGTGGATGATTATACTAGATCTACATGGACTTATTTAATAAAATCCAAAGATCAAGTATTTTCTATTCTCAAACTGTTTCTTGCCATGGTTAAAAATCAGTTTCATGCCTCAGTCAAATCAGTGAGAACAGATAATGGGAGTGAGTTTGTTAGTCTTGAATGTGAACAATTGTTTGCTGATTCAGGAATCCTTCATCAGAAATCTTGTCCTTATACTCCACAACAAAATGGTGTAGTGGAGAGAAAGCATCAGCATTTGTTGCAAATTGCTAGAGCCATCCTTTTCCAATCAAATTTACCTAAACCTTTTTGGGGAGATGCAATATTAACTGCTACTTTCCTGATCAACAGACTTCCAACTCCAATTCTTTCATGGAAAACACCTTTTGAGCTATTGTTTCAAGAACAACCTGACATGAACATGCTCAGAACTTTTGGTTGTTTAGTTTATGCAACTAATACATCTCCACACAAGGATAAGTTTGCAGAGAGAGCATTTCCTTGTGTGTTCATTGGCTATCCCACAGGTCAAAAGGCATATAAACTATTTGATCTGCAAAATCATAGAATGATCATATCCAGGGATGTAGTTTTCCATGAATCAGTTTTCCCATACTCATCACCTCTCCCTTTCACTTTTCCTCTTCCTTTCACAGACACAATTCCTATTCCTAACCCTGAAATTTCTAATCCTACACCTTCTTTTCCCATTCCATCTCCACCTTCTGATACTGGTGCAAGACACAGCACTAGAGTGATCAGACCACCTGTCTGGGCAAAAGACTTTGTCTCTACATCCATCCATCCTCAGTCAGATTTTTTTGCACATGTTCTTAATGCTTCACAGGGAAAAGAACCATCCACTTATCAACAAGCAAAGTATTCTCCTGAATGGGTTCAAGCTATGACTGAGGAGCTGATTGCTCTTGAGCAAAACCATACATGGGATCTGGTGAAGCTGCCACCTGGGAAGAAAGCCATTGGTTCCAAATGGATTTATAAGCTGAAGTACAATGCAGAAGGAAGCTTAGCTAAACACAAAGCTAGGCTAGTTGCCAAAGGATACAATCAGATAGAAGGGATTGATTTCTTTGAGGTTTTTTCACCTGTGGCTAAGGCAGTTACAATCAGAATTCTTTTGGCCATAGCTGCAGCTTCACACTGGCATATACATCAGCTTGACATCAATAATGCTTTCTTACATGGGCATTTAGATGAGGAAGTTTACATGAAACTTCCTGATGGCTATCAGGTTTCTGCATCTCATCTGGTGTGTAAGCTAACTAAAAGTTTATATGGTTTGAAACAGGCCTCCAGGCAGTGGAACAAAGAGTTTACACAGCATCTCTTGAGCTTGAATTTTAATCAATCTCACCATGATCACTGTCTTTTCTTAAGGTTTACATCTACTTCAGTCTTAGCACTGGTGGTTTATGTTGATGATGTTCTCATCATGGGAGATTCTCTTGCTGATATCACTGCTGTGAAAGCATCATTACATCACAGATTCACCATCAAAGATCTTGGTCCTGCTCATTATTTCCTTGGTTTGGAGCTGTACAGATCTTCTTCTGGTCTACATATTCATCAGCATAAGTATATTCAGGATATTGTTTCTGATTGTGGTCTTCTGCACAGCAAACCTGCTGCTACACCATTGCCTAGCTCTTGGCCGGTTCATGATGAGGACTCAGTTCCTCTTTCAGATCCCAGTGTTTTCAGAAGACTTATTGGCAGATTGTTATATCTGAATTACACCAGGCCAGATGTAACATTTGCAGTCCACCAATTGAGTCAGTTTGTTCAATCTCCTACTCAGCATCATCTCAGTGGTGCTTTGCACATTGTCAAATACCTTCATCACCACTCAACTCAGGGCCTTTTCTACCCATCAGCCAATGATCTTCAGCTTCATGCATATTGTGATGCTGATTGGGCAACTTGCAAGATCACCAGGAGGTCAGTTACTGGTTTTGCTATTTTTTTAGGCTCCTCATTGATATCCTGGAAATCCAAGAAACAATCGACTGTCTCCAAGTCTTCTGCTGAGGCTGAGTACAGAAGCCTTTCCATGACCTCTTGTGAACTGAAATGGATCAGCTACATTGCCAGAGATCTCAGGCTTCAGGTTCAATTTCCTATTCCTCTCTTCTGTGATAATCAAGCGGCTCTACATCTCACGGCCAATCCTGTGTTTCATGAGCGCACCAAACACTTGGACATTGATTGCCATCTTGTCCGTGATTATTATCTTGAGGGTTTTCTTCTCCCTTCGTTTGTTTCATCTCGACTGCAACTGGCCGATGTTTTCACCAAGTCTCTGCCTGTGATTCCCTTTCTTGCAAACTTGTCCAAGCTCAGTTTTCGCTCTCTCCAATCTGAGCTTGAGGAGGGGGTGATGAAGGAATGCAAGGATTCCGTTTCAGTGATGGATCAGTGATGGAGGAAGTCTGATGCAGAAGAGAAATCCGGAGGCAAAAGTTCAGAGGTTGGCGCCAAATTCAAACTTCTCGTTGGCAGCTTGAAAAGGATCGAAACGACATCAAGCCACTGCGTTCCATTTGTTTTGTTATTTTTCGTTTTTGCCTGCACACGTGTCATGCTCTTACTGGCTTTCTTTTTTTCTTGTTTTCTTCTTCTGCATTTCCAGCTATAAAGCTGTGGTTGCTTTGTTTTGTTGGATCGGGTTGTACGAATGAAAACAATGCCAAATCTATGAACCTTCTTCTTCTTCTTCTCCAAGTTTCTCTACTGTTTAAATCTTCTTCAGACATCGCCTCACCGCTTCAACCATCCAATATTTTCAATCTCTTCTTTCTTTACTTTAATAAGCTCTTCCATTGATCTTCTTTAAACCGGATCCAAAGATATTTTCAGTTTCTTTATGTTTGAATAGAATAAATGGAGATGGAGGTGATGATTTTTTCCCCAGATGATTGAATCTGAAATAGCTGAGCGCTTTTTTGTATTTTCAGCGTTGTAAGGTCAGAGTTTTATCACCGGCGGCGCATTTGGCGAGGCTGGAGGTTGTGGCTTTATTGTGCTTGAGTTGAAGGGAATGGGCTCAGGTCAAGAACTGGGCCCCCGAAATGAAGTGGCGATCAGATTTAATAGTTAGGCAGGCTTTTGACCGGAGCTGGGTTGAGGCTTGTTGGAAGGTGGTGAGTTAGAAGAAGGTGGTGGACCGATGGCAGCGAAGGGGTGCTTTAGCGGTGGTGTTCAGCGGTTGGGATAGGGGTGGTGGGGAAGGGTATTTTTGTCTTTCAAGCTTTTGCTTTAGGCTGAAAGGGCATTTTAGTAATTTCTAATAGGTCAATGGCCGGAAATTGTCCCGTCAATGTCGAAAAAATGACTTTTGAGTTATATTTTCACTTATTTATAATAGGTTTAGAGTTATATTTATAATAGATAGAGTTATATTTGTACTAAAAAATAACTCAAAGTTATATCTGCATTTACCCTTTCAATTTTAACCGACTACCACTTGGAAAAGGAAACTTCTAGAGCCGTTCAGATATTTTTCACCGCTTAATCCTGACAGCACATTCTCCATCAACTTTCCTATAAATACCTTTCCCCTTCATTAATTCAATTCAATTCTTAACCATGGCGCGGGGAGTATCCTCTTCCACCCACCATGCCTTATTTGCCATCAGGGGTTTTGGGATTTTGTTTTCCGTTTCTTGTGATTTCGCGCCTCTTTTTAGCGTACTCCTTTGATTTATCGGTATGATTACTGTTGTCTAGGGTTTGGTTTCGTGCCGCTGGATTATCGTGGGTTGCGATGACGCGCTCGCGGTGACGGTTAATTCTGCTCTGACATCTTGAGATTTGTTTTCCAAGTCCTTTGATTTGTGCTGCTATTGGATCTCCGATCTTGCTTGTCTTTGTGGTTGTAGATGAAACCTTTGCTAATGGTGGATTGATCGTTGATGCCAGCCGCTAATATGTCTCGTCGGTCATGGGTTGTAACTTCTGAATTGGTTAAGATTTAAGTAACTTTTGGATTTGCCTTTCGTGTTTCTTGCCTTTTGGTTGTAGATCATCCTAGCTAGATAGTGATGGATTGATCGGGGCTGTGTGCTGCTAGGATACGTTTCCTATGACGGTTATTCATAACGATCCTTTGAGCTTTTGGAGTCAGATTCTTTGGTTTTTTGTTGTCTTTGTGGCTGTAGGGTCTCCTAATTTTGGAGTATAGAGACCAGAGCAGATCTAACAGGGGTTTGAAGCTGTTTTTCTTGTTTATGTTGTGGTTTTCTTATTGAAGTGTTTGGGCAGTTTGGAGTAATTGCAATTTGCAATTCATGTGTGAAGAGTTGCTGTTAATTTCCTCTAGAGAAGAGAAGTTTTCACTTTCATTGACTTTATGGTTGGTTTTGTTTGGATTAAGGTTTTTTGGTTGTGTTTTCGTATGTGCCTAGTGTTAGCTTGATTGAAACTGAATGCTATAAACAAGATGATCATGCCTTGTCCTGGAGGAGCCCTTTCCCTGAAACTGCTAGTTTGTGATTATTTCTGACTTGTTTAATGCGGTTTTGTGTTCTGTTTTGTTCTGCTAGTTTGTGATTATTTCTGACTTGTTTAATGCGGTTTTGTATTTTGTTTTGTTTTCTTAATTTGTGCCTGTAGATAAAACCGTAGCTAATGGTGGATTTAACATTATACCGGCTGCTAATTTGTCTCCTCTGTCCTGACTTAACATTATTCATCTGAGTTAGTTGAAATGTGCTGCTGTTGGATTTGTGTTTCTTTTCTTCGTGGTTGTAGTTGTAGATCGTCCGTGCATATGGATTGATAGGGATGTGCGGTTAATTCTGTTCAGATTTCACTGGCATCTTAATTGGTTAACAATTCATAAAGATCCTTTGTGTTTCTTAGTCCTATTCTTCCATTTTTGTTGACTTTGTGATTTTAATTGTCGGTTTTTCTGATTTTGGAGTATGGAAACCATATGAGATAGTACAAGGGTTTTTAAACTATTTTTCTCAATTATGTTATGTTTTCTTGTTGTAGTATGGGGTTTTTAAACAATTTTTCTCAATTATGTTATATTTTTCTTGTAGTAGTATGGGTTTTTTAAACTGGTTTTCTCAATTATGTTATATTTTTCTTGTTGCAGAATTTCTATCACTTGTGTATGTCATAGCAGGGTGATCACGTGATGAGTTGCTCTTATTTCCGGAGAAGTTTCAACTTCTTTCTCTGTATTTGTTGTTTCAAGTTTTGGATTAGGATTTTTTTTTGGTTCCGTGTACTTTTTGTTGTAGTAGGTGCCTAGTGCTAAGCTTGGATTGATTCTGAAAGCTGTAACCAAGATGTCATGCCTTGTCCTGGATGAGTTTTTCTTTCCCTTGAACTATAAGTTTGTGATTAATTTTGACGCGCTGGGCTGGATGCAGTTTTGCATTTTCGAATTCCTTGTTTTTCTCATTGCAGATCCGCTGAATTTGGAATCTAGACATGGGTTGTTGTCTAAGGGTCTTTAATGTTCTATCAAAATGATCCCTGTGCCTAGTTTAGACACGTTCTTCTTTCATGACTTTCCTCGCTGTCCAGTTTTGTGTTACCCTTTGTCCTTTGTGCTGCTCCTTGGTTGGCGTTATCTTGCAACTTTGGCTAGCTGCAGATTTTGAAGATTTAAATGAGGGGATTTAAATGTGTACTCCTGGACAGAAGCTGTTTTGTTGGTCCTTTTATTTCTGCGGTGGATTTGGCCTGTTTCTTGGGTCACATGTCTTTTGTGTTGCTGTAGGTCAGATTTGCTTCTTTTGGGGAAATGTGATGATTGAAAGTGAAGTTTGTGATTTCCCCATCTTAATATTGTTTCTTTGTTTATGTTTTATCTTTAGTACCATTCTTTGCTGTTGCTGCTTTTTCAAAGGTCGGCATTATGCTGCAAGTTTGGCTGCTCAAGTTGGAAATTATGGAAATAGGGAATGAGGGGTTGTAGTTTGTATATTCTTCTTTGTGCCTACTTCAGAGCTTTCTTTGGCATGATAATTATTCGTGGATATCGATGTATAAGGATAAAGAGATCTGGACACTGGAGATTCTTTGAACTGTTGACCAATCTGTTCGAGTGGGGTCTTCTCTTCTTTCTTCTCAAATTATATGTGACCCTGGCTTTTATGGGAGAAATATGAAGATGGGTCGATGAGTTTGTGTTTTCCCTCACTTAACCTGTCCTTTTATTTATGTTATCACCTATAGTCTATGCCTTGTTGCTGCCTGTATAGGTTGTGGTGTTATCTCAACTTTGGTGTCTCAAGCTGATCATTTTGGAGAACAAGTCTGGGGTTTTTGTTTGTGTATTTGTTTTTGATTGGTTTATTGGTGGCGTATGCACGTATAATGATAAGAAGTCTGGAGCTTGGAGTTTTTGTGGACAGATGACCAATGCGTTTGGGTGGAGTCTTCTCTTTCTTTCCTCTTTGACTTGCATGTACTTGGATTGTTGGTTTCGTGTTTCTGAGCCTCTTGCCTTGTCGTTGGTCCTGTCTTTCAGTTCCTGTAGGTCAGGTTATTGCACTTAAGTTGGCTGCCTGCAGTGAATTCGATCAAGTGTTGTTTCCATTCTTTGATTTTGAGATTGTCTGGTGCACACACATGGAGAGGTTCTCTTTTCTATCTGGTCCTTTAGGGTTTGATTTAAGCTTGTGAAGAAAAGGCTTTTGTGGGTTTATATGGATTTTTTGCTCTGATGGCTCTGTGTGTTGGAGGGTTCTGTTTTCGTGAAGGCTGTGGTTTTTAGTTTTTGAAGGAGCTGCTTGGTTTTTAAGTGTCTTTTACTCAAGATGGCTTTGCGTATTGTTCTGTGAGAACATGCTATGTATGTGCACATCTAGGATGGGTGGTCAGTATCTTCTGTTGGTATTCATCTGACTAATTCATTTGCATTTGGAGGCACGATAGCATGAAGTGACAATGTGTGATTTCTCTAAATGCACGAACATGTGAAGAATTTTACTTTTGTGGCAGTTGAAGTTCTAATTAGGTAGATTTAGGTAGTGGGAATTATGCTTAGGTGGTGGGAGTTGGGCTAATTCGGACTGTTTATGTTTCTAAACTTTGTGAGAGTAGTGGCTTAAGGCATTAACATGTAGTAGAACTCTCTCCTACGGGACTGGATTTTATATTATCATCGTCTGATTTTGTACTAAAGGATTTTGCTAATAAGTTGGTCCTCAGTTTCATTTGCTTTGTCATTAATTTTTATCACGCTGGACGGTCTATATTTCATGCATGTTCCCAGTTTTGTTCTAATTTATGCTCTTTATTTTTAAAATGAATTCTCAGAGAAAATATGCTCCAAGTTTTAAAAATGAACTCTAGAGAAAATAACACTTTTTAACTCCGCCTGTGTACACACTGCCGGTCCCCAGCCCGGGAAAGGAGGAGGGAAAAGTGCAGCTTAATAGTGTGTAATTAAGTTACCATTTCAATAGATCCATCTCTCCCTTTGCTAATTTAGTTCAGTCTGCTGGATGAGATATGAAGGGAAAGAGTTCAAATGGAATTTTTGTGATGTACTACTATTGTTTGGCAGGGTTTTCACAAGTTGGGATTGACAGTTAAAAATAGATCCCTGTTGTGGGGATACATCAGCTGGACTTGGGGTGGGGATATTATTTGTTTTAGGATCCAAGATCTCTGCTATTTACTCCAAATGTTTTTTATTGTCAAACTTTGTGAAGATTTCTAGATTTCCTTTTGTTTGCATCTCTTATTGGTCATATTATAACAGGCTTTGCCACCTTAAATGTGATGAAGTATTCTCTTTTTAACCAACACTTTGTCTTTTTGCTGAGCTTAAAGTTGATTCGACTCCCTTCTTTACAAGCATAGTAAATAATACCATTTCCCTGGTAAAGTTATGCTGCGCTGAGATACTGCTCGTACTTAAACATCCTTCATTCCGACATTACAGGTTTGCCTAGGCCCTTCACAGAATTTGGGATGGATGGCTTCTACTGTTTTACAGCAATATACCCAATTGTAGGTGAATAACCCACAACAACAGACTATATAGGAGGGGCATTATTTCTGATCCAGTATGTACCTTATGTTAACAAGGGGTGTCTGAAACAATAGAACATGTTTCCCTCCAATGCGCCCCAAAGCACAACAGGTTTGGCGAACATCCCACCCGGGTTTCGATTTCAGTTGTGGTCAACCGCTTCCCTTCAAGCAATGGTTTTGAGACTAAGCAATGGTTTTGAGACTGGGCAGCGGTTGCTTGAGATGAAGGGGTATTCACCCTTTCCATCTGCATACCGTGGCAACTCTGGAAACACAGAAATATTCAAGTTTTTAATAATCAAGAATCCCAATCACATAGTCGTGGCACTAGCTGAACAGGAAATGACACTCTATCAATGATATTGACAAAATTAGGGACATGAGGAGTTTAGTGAAATACCTGATCTCAATCCAACGACGCCTTCAATTTGGGAAATATGGATTTCAACTGGGGAACACCCATTTTGATAAGGCTTTTTGGTGCCATACGGGACATAGCTCGGCAGTGTGGACAATAGTGAATGTTGAGAAACCCGGAAACGAGACTCGGTGGATACATTTTTCGGCGTGCTCCCCTCTTATGCTCTTGTGACGGAAGCAATAGTGTGTCTTTGTGGACTCGAACGAGCCTTTCAGGTTTTACGGCGAGCTCCCCTCTTATGAGGGAAGCAATAGCGTGTCCTCGTGGACTCGAACAAGCCCTTCAGGCGGGTATCCACCGACTCCAAGTATGCTCAGATTGTCAAGTGTTGGTCAATTTGGCAAACTCTCTAGCCATGGGTTCACTGTTGGAAATGGCCTCGAATCTGGATGATATCAATGAGCTCCAGAGGAGATTTGAGGATATCAAATTCTCAAAAGTGGCAAGAGAAACGCTAGAGTTAGAACATGTTGGGGTCAATATGCTAAAATGTAATCCTTATTGCACTACTTTAGTAATATTACTAGTATTAATAAGATTATCGTTATCAATATATATATATATATATATATATATATATATATATATATATATATATCTTGGAATTGTTGTTCTATTGAATTTATCTGTTTCTCAAAATCATTTTCTGAATCTACTTCTGTTATCAATATATATATATATATAATGATAAGGATGACAGTGGGGCGGGTTACATTGGAGGTCCGCTCCACATCCGCCCCAATGGGGCGGGTATGGAGGTAGTTTTCGTGGGGGTGAGATGGGCATGAGCATGAAAATTGATACCCGCCATGGGTAGTGGGTCGGGCATGGATACTAGTTCATACCCGCCCTACCCCGTCCCACTATACCCGTTATGTACACACTAATATATTATCCCAAACACCCTATAATAGCTACTGTTTATTTTCTGTCTGTCAATTAGGGGTATTTGAGTCATTTGGACTACCCTCAGTAACTAAAACGACACCATTTTTCCCAATCACCACCCAATCTATATTGTTCCCTTCTATATCAATCAACTATTCACTGCTCTGTTTCTCCCGACGTCGTTTCGAAAGAGTTCCCGATCATTAGGAGCTCCCGGATCCCCTACAACTTTTTCGTGATGAAGAAGTACAAGAACGGATTTTGTTGAGAGAAGCTGCATCTTGTTTAAGGATCCTGTCGGAATTTATTGTTCCAAGTTCAACAGCCATCCAACCACCACAAGAATCAATCAACGGAGATCTCTTAATCCAATTTGATGTGCCCCAATTTACCACCGCTATCGCTCCGTCGTGAGTGATCGAAATTTGCAAAGACAGCTCCTGGAGGTTTCCGGGGGAAGAGGCTCCGACGACCAAGTAAGCAAACAGATTACAAGAGTGTAATTAGGAATGCATAGTTGAGTGTGTAGGGTTACCTTTAGCATTTATATGTAGGCAAGCAGGGCAACTATTTTGTTTGCTTGTGGAGCAAGTACTCTCACTTTTGGCCAGCCCAAAAAGCTTTACTCAAAGGGCATGGACTGGTTGGTCGGCTGTATTAGCATTTAGGCCTATACAGATTTACACATCATCAAGAAGCCCCTGAAAAGATGAGGGTTCGGTCTCCAAATTTATCTTGAGAGTGGGTCCAAATTCGTGCTCGCGTCCATGAGTTCGTAACTGTTCCCTTTTCACGGGGATGCTTCAAATTGACGACTGAGCAAGGGTTCACCCTCCAAAATCCTTTAACACTCATGGGGTACGATCTTGGTCCCCCAGCGACGCGTTGAAGGTCCGTCCCCAAGTTGAGGCTTCGAACCTGTCGTTCGAGCTGATTAATGTGTCGGGGGTTTGACCCTTGGCTTTCTAGTCCGTGCTAGAGCTCAGGGGATTAAATCCCGCCTCTTTAATTTCCCCAGGGGTCTTTGGGCCCCCGTTAATTCAGAGTGGTGGGCTCAGTATAGTGTGTTCATCCTTCGGGTTCTAACCTGTGCTAGAATCCTAAGAGTTCAAATTCAGGCGTTTTAAGCATAAAGGGTCCGGGCTCAGTGGGTTCTAGTCTATGCTAGAGACCAAGGAGCTTGAATCAGCCTGCAAAGGGAGGAGGGGTTCAATCTTCGGTCCTTCTAATATGCGTACGAAACCAAAGGGTTTGAGTCCAAAGCGGGAAGTGGAAAAGTTGCGTGGGAAAGATATTCAAATCCAAGGCGGTGAAGTGGAAGAGTCGTCGGCGTGGCACTTACTTTCTTCTTCTAGGCGCGTGGAGCCCCTGTTGGGTTCCACGCGCGCCACTTTTCCCATTAATGCCTCGGGCTTCTCCCCCACGCAACCCGTTTACCCACGTACTTGCTTTTCTGTATGGTGGTCCGAGGTAAAGATTACCTTTTATTCCCTCTCTCTATATATATTAGGTTTTCACCACCCTTACCTCACTTCATCCTCAAATCATTTTCAATTATTTTCACAAAACCCTTTCTTTCTCAGAGCACTTTACCGACGGTTCTTTCCCATTCTGCATTTCCCGAGAACTCAAGCTACTTTCTGGCCAATCAACCAGTATGTCCCCTGTCTCTTAACCTTTAATTTTCCTTTTAGGATGTTGCAAACACTATCGTCAGGGAAGAGTTCCATTCATGCCTATTTTTTGGCTGTGTCTACCACCGACGGCGTAGAGAGTTCCCATCTTCAAAACTTTGGCGCCGTCCCTTCTGCGGTTATCGGTTCTTTTACTGATGGTTTTGAGGCCGGGGGGAGCTGTAGTAGTAGCATAGTGCCACCCAAGGGGTTTCGGCGTAAATGGGTTTCTTCCAGATCTAGGGTTCCGAGCTGGGCAAAGGCTCAAGAAGATAAGGGGGGCCGCCCTTTCTTTTTTGAGAAAATTTTAACTCCAGTCCTTGAAAGCCCTCAAAATCCCGTGGCTCTGGAAGTCGCCAAACTGTTAAAGACGCTGCCTTTGTGGGTAACTTTCGAAAGATTTACGGTTAGAGGTCATTCGAGAGGATGAAAATCTGAGGGACACAAGGCACGGTCAGTGTGCGGTCTACAAGTGTCATCTCTGGTTCGGGCTGTGCTATCTATTATCCCCCTTTCCTTTCTCATCTTCTCGAGGAACACCAAGTAAGTTTGGCCCAAGTGCATTCGAGCGTTATTCTCCTTGTTATGGCGGTCATGACTCGATGCAACAGCTTGGGCATCACTCCTCGTTACAAGGTATTCAGGCCTCTATACTACCTTTTCGAGAGTAGGCCTGTGGTGCATTCACCCAGAGGCCGGGATACGAAGCTCGGGGAAATTGTGACCGTCGTAAAGATCTCATCTATGTGTAAAGGGTGGCACCAATCCCCATTTACACATTCGAGAAGGAGGCTGAGGAGTACTATGTACCCGATTGGAATATGAAGATGAAGTTTGAGAATCCTTCCACATACATCCCCCCCAGAAGATGTGATAGCTGATAGAGATCGACTGCTAAGCGATCCCCTCGATATTTTGAGGAACTTCAATTTTGTTTGGCCGGAGGAGGTGTATGATTGGATTTATAGCCAAAAGCCATCTTGATAGAACCCGTTCCTCCAATGAAAACTGTGAAATCTCCTTTCGGCAAGGGGAAGGAAAAGAAAAAGAAGAGAGATGAGGGCAACCAGCCCAAGAAAACAAGGTAAAGAGTAAGACCTCTTCGATTGATGATAATGAGGCTTTAAATATACAAAAAAAAACTAAGGCTGATAGTTCAAAACCTTCCGGGCATGCCTCGAAGCTTGTTGAAGCAGAGCCGGAGCCTGCTAGAGCAAGCAATTCCGGAGAGGCACCTATTAGGATTTCTTCCTCGCCCTCCGAAGGTGTTTGCCATCCTTAGTTTATACTTCAATTGATTTGAGTTTTATCTAGTCTTTCTTTGTTTACTAATTTGTGTTTTTTCTTATTTTGTTTAGTGGACTTTGCTGCTACTCTTGGTTTAAAAAATGAGGCAGAGGTCGAGACTGTGTTCGAGGAGGCCTACCATGAGATTTCCAACAAGCAGTTGGTTTTGAGCCCCGCCCGTCCGGAAACTCATTTTGAGGTTCAGTCGGAGCTCCAAGATGAACCTATCAGGAATAAACGGGGTTGGAAAGATATTTCCTCCCTACACCCCTCCCATCTAAGGCAGCGGACTGACAAGGCTACGCCATTTTCAATCTATCTCGTTCACTCAAAAGACGGGCTTTCGAAAGTGCCGGGTCGTAGGTGGGAAACCTCCTAGGGCAGTTTAATCCCCCCCCCGAGCGTGGAAAATTGCTTCTTGTCTCTTATCCTGGAGGCAACCGCTCTATTCAGTGCTTTAGATTCAGTCATCAGGATTTACACGGCCAATGCTAAGGAGACCGAAATAACTGTTGGTAAATCCAAAGAGCTCGAAGGGAAGCTGAAGGAGGTTGCTTCCCATTATAAGGAAGATTAGGAAATGGTGGATTAAGAAACTAGGGAGATTGAGAAACTGGAACATGAGAAGGACACTCGTTTGAAAGAGCTCGAGACAAAACTCTTGGAGGCCCAGGAAGAGATGCCAAGCTTGCTGCCCTTTGCTCTCCAGAGCAAAAGGCCCCTGCGTTCGAAGCCTATACTAACAGGCTAGTGAAGACCCAAGGGTTCCAGAACTTTTTCTTGGACCATTCCACAGTTGTAGTGGGACTTTCTCAAAACAACTTGGCTTGTTCCATTTCCAAGGATCTCCCTGCCGAGTATGCGACTATGTTGGATGTTTACAAGAACAACTCAGCGCCGAAATAGCTAAGCCATCTCCGGTGGAAATCCATCCAAGACAGGGGCATTAAACTCCCCTTTCTCGACCATTTGAAGGCTTCTGCCAAGTACTTCTGGGCGGAGGAAATCCATCACTTAGAGCTAGATGAACACAGCGAGTGGAAGGAGTCAGACCCCTTACCACTCCAAGATCTCTGCGCGGGCCTGCTCCCCCAGGTTCATCTAAGGCGACTCCTAGCATAGAGAAAGTTGTATGAAAACTTTTCCCCTTGGGGCTCTAGGAAAACGATGCCGTACCTCCCAAAGTTAAATTTATAAGCCCTAAATGCTTCATATCTACAACTAAGTAGATAATGGCAAGTTGGGGTCGTCCATGAAGAAGAGGAATTTTCTTAACCGTTTAAACATATAATGTTGATACTATGCTAGAATTAAATATAAATAGATATAAAAGAAAGTAAATGGAGGGGGGGGGGGGGGCGGTTGGTTTTCCTAACTTATGAATTTAAAAGATAGGATAACTAGCAAAGTCAAGTAACTATGCTAATCATCAAACAAACTAAGAAAAAGGAGTAAAAACTACAAAAGGTAAAGCCTTGGGGGGCAATTTATATCCACTTCCAAACCTAATATAGATCATTGAACCCTTCAATCATTCTATCACATTCATTACCTATGGCGGATGCTATCACTTCCCGATTGAAGATCAACATTCATTTCTTCTTAAAAGTAATTCACAAAGACAAACAACGACCATTTGCAAACCTCATTGATAATCACTTTAGGAAAGCCACACCATAAAGGTATTTCATCAATGACATTATACACGACGAATCATATATTTGATAACAACAAGTCTTCTACAAAAGACATAGCCATTTAACCAAACATAGCATTTATTAGGCTAAACATGGAACAAACCACATTCAAGATTCAACCTTTCATTGCTTCTATAGAATAAATATGAGAACAATCCACATTAACATACTTATCTAGCAAGAATTACAACACATTATACACTAGTAGTTCTAAGTCCACGTTCTTGAATTTTCATGCCAAATGAGTTAAGAAAATTGCAACTTTCCTAGCACCCTAACACTTCAATCATACAAACACTTTCTATTCTCAAACAATCTATGATATAAATGAAGTAAAACATCACATTAAAACACATGAATGCTAAATAAAAAATGCTTCAAGAATGAGTGAAATAGAGGTTCTTACTACATAGATATGGAAGCTTCAATCAATTGCTCCCAAGTATAAGCTAACCTAGATAATGACAAACTTTTAAAAGGTGGGCAGCCTTATCTCCGCTGGAATGGCCGCCTCCAAGTTATATACTAGGAGGTAGGGGGTTTTACCTGTAGCAGATGATTCTGTTGTTTGGAACGACCAAAGCACGTTGGGTAACTTGTTGATCCAGTTTCCACCTACCCCTTCAAGCCTTGATTGAATGCCATTAACAATGGTTTGATTGGTGACCTCCACCTGCCCATTGGCTTAGGGGTGGTAAATGCTCGTGGCCCTTTAACTAATCTTGTATTCCTTACACTAGTTTTTAAAGGGGCCATTGACAAACTGAGTGCCATTATCACTTATGATTGTTCAAGGAATCCCGAATTGGCATATGATATTATTCCAGCAAAACCTAATCACTGTCTTTCCCTTTATGCAGGTTAGGGCTTCGGCCTCAACCCACTTCGTAAAGTAGTCTATGGCCACAATTAGGTACAGAAAGTGGCCAGGGGCCTCCGAAAAGGGTCCCACCAAATTGATCCCCCATTGTCTAATGGCCAAGAACTGTTAATGTTCATAATTTATTCTTAAGGGACGTGGGTGATTGGTGCGTGCCTTTGACATTGGTGGTAGGCCTGGATATGCTTGTTTACCTCTTCGAACATCTTTGGCCAATAATATCCAGCCAGGAGAAGCATCTTAGCTACCGATCGAGCCCCTTGATGACTTCCGCAGGCCCTTTCATGGGTTTTGCAAATCAAATAGTCAGCTTCATAGGAGGCTACGCATCGTGGGAGTTGTTGGAGATGGCCTCGACAATAGAGGAAATCTTCATGGATTTAGGCACATTTAGCCTAACCTTCCTTGCTTCAATGGGGGTCCTCTGGGAGAGTCCCATCTCGGAGGTAGCTCATAATAGGCATCATCCACAATTTTTGCTCTTAACCCATCACCATTGCTGCGTTTTCCTCGAAGCTATGCCTACTTAACGTCTCCACCATCAAGTGCCCCTGAGATTGCAAGTCCAGGTCCAACGAGGCCATTTTGCTTAGGGACTTGAGCGAGGGTATAATGGTGGAAATATTGGAGGAGGGGCTTCACCACTTCCAAGTAGCATTACAAACTTCTTTCCCGAGCCATGTATTCCCCCTTGACTTAAAAGACCACAATTTGGGGATCACTATAAAATTTCTAGCCTCTGAACTCCTAAGTTTTTGGCGATTCAAAGGCCTGTGATCAGCGCTTCATATTCCGCTTCATTATTCATGGTCTTAAAGTTAAAGTGAAAGGCATAGGGGTAGTCTTTCTGTTTGGGGCTTGTGAGCGAGAATCCAGCCCCACTGCCCCCGGAGTGAGAGGGCTCACCAATGTACAACTGCCATGCTCTTGGGGTTCATTGCCATCTTCGATTACTATTGGTTCAATGGTTTTAACAATGAAGTCTACTAATGCTTGACCCTTGATAGATGTTCTCGGGTGGAACTGGATGTCATGTTCACCTAGTTCAATTGCCAATTTCATCATTCTTCCCGAGGCTTTTGGCTTTAAGAGCACCTGCCTAATTGATGGCTGGTGAGTAGGATAATCCTGTGGCTTTGGAAGTATGGCTGGAGGCACCTTGCAGCATGTACAAGGGCCAATATCGGCTTCTCAAGGTCAGTGTAGCGGGTCTCCAGGCTATGTAACGCCCAACTTACGATTTAGACTGGGTATTGAGTTCTGTCCTTTTTCTTTACCAAGATAGCACTTATCACCAGAGGGGATGCAGAGATGTATATATATAGATCTTTCCCCTTGTCTGGTTTCATAAGAGTGGGCTGACTTCGTAAGTGCTCTTTTAACTCCCAGAAGGCCTTATTGCAGTCATCTGTCCATTCAAATTTCTTTGCGTTTCAAAGTACCTCAAAGAATGACAAGTGTTTTTCAGCCCCCTTTGAAAGGAATCTGCTGAGTGCTGCCAACGAGCCTGTAAGCCTTTGGACATCTTTGACTGTTTAGGGGGCCTTCATGCTCATCAATGCTTCAACTTTCTCAGGATTGACATCTATCCCCCTATGCAAGACCATAAAACCTAAAAATTTACCGGCTCCAACTCCAATTACGCATTTGGCGGGGTTTAGTTTTAAGTTGGCTTCTCGGAGCGTTTGGAATGTCTCTTTGAGGTCCAGTAAAAACTGGTCGAAGCCTCTACTTTTAACCACCATGTCATCAACATATATCTCAATGTTTCTGCCAATTTGTTTTTGAAGAGTTTATCGACCAACCTTTAGTAGGTGGCCCCTGCGTTCTTCAACCCAAATGGCATTTTCTTGTAGAAAAATGTTCCCACGTCAGCTATGAAAGATGTTTTCTGCTCATCCTCATCTGCCATGAGTATCTGGTGATAGCCTTTGTGAGCATTGAATAAGGCCAGCACTTCATATTCTGCTATGGCTTCGACCAGTTCATCGATGGAGGGTAAGGAATAGCTATCTTTGGGGCAACATTTGTTTAGAATTCTATGCACATTCTCCAAGCTCCATCGTGCTTGGGGACCATCACTGGATTTGCTATCCACTCAAGGTAGTGTACCTCTTCGATAACTTCTACTCGAGTGTATTTCCATTAGGGATTTGGTGAAGGGAATGTAGCCCTCAAACTCCTTCTTCGGAGGGTTAGGCTTTTTTGGTCGTGACTCAGAGTTCATGGTCCCCTTTTTGGCCCATTTATAGCCCTCTCGTTTCCTATTCGTGGCTTCTTAGATTTTTTTAATATTGTTCCACGATTTCCTGTAACTGCTACAGTGTCTCCGGCTTTTCTGAGACCAGCTTTTTGTACGGGTCGAGGTTGGTCATCCCATTCATATATCCAAGGATCACCCCATCCTCAGTTCGATTAATCATGATTAGGCTCTCATCTACATATCAATGGTAGAACGCCTTCGTCGACTCGCCTGGCTTTTTCTTACTCTGGTAGAGCTTGATTAAGGTTTTCGTAAACATTTTCTTTTGGAAGAACTGTACCAAAAGGGCCCTTCCAAAGTTTCATATAAATGTAACAACCCTCTGCCCAGCTTTTTAAACCATTCTTGCGCTTTCCCTCGGAAGTAGCTTCTGACCAGCTTGCATGTTGGCTTTTTGTTAAAATCCCTCAAATTCATCAGACTGAGGAATGTTTGTATGAACTACGGAGGGTACGAATCTCCATTGTACACGGGGAGCCCTTCAGGTGGTTTTACGTCGCTAGGCCATTGAGTGGCCACTATTGTAGGGCTAAAGGGGGGGGGGTTGAAAACTTGTCCCAATGACCCAATCAACCTATCGAGTTCCCTTGTTAAGGCATCGCTCGATCCCCATCCTATCCTCGGATCTTTATACGGACTTGGCCAGAATGGAGTATCGAAACTAGGAGTTGGGTTCAAAGCCATGTATCCTGAGCGTGACCCCCCTACTGATGGGTTTTAATACAACTCTGGTCGGTAAGGATTATAGGGGGGACCTCCGATTAGGGTCCTGAGTACATCTGGTTTTCGAAGCCCGGGAAGAATCACATCGGCCCATCCATCGAATAAGGAATGCTATGGGTTGAAACTGGAAGCATCGACATGGGCGCAGAGTATACCATTGTCTGGAACATATTAGGGAGCATTGGTTAGGGTACGGGATCCAACATCCGCTTGACATGACACTCCCGGGGGGGTGGGCAACTGGAATCTCGTTTGCACCATCAGGGTCATCGAATGCAGGAATCATGTCTATTTTTGGACCACCCTTTAGTAGAGCATTGGGGTCTCCGCCTAGTAGCCAACAGATCTGAGGGCCTGAGTCCACAACGCTAGATCTTGCTTTGATAGGGAACCCACTTTGCTCGAACAGCTCCTCACGTAACTTCTGTTTGCAAATCCGTCGTAGCCTCTGTGAACTGCATCTCGTTCTCCCTTGGTTGATTGCTTGGATTTACGATGTAGGGACTTCAAAACCTCCTACCCAAGGCTCATCATTGATCTCCATGGTTCTTGGGGGCGCGTCAGCTTCTGCGCGAGAAACTTTCGGGCCCCTCTCCCCTGGGATATGATCCTGGCCTATTTTTAGAGGCTTGTTACCGGCACTGGAGGGAGTGGGATCCAATTGCATATTGGACCTACGCCCTCTCTTTTTCTAGTACGGGGATTGTACTTCTTCACCGGTGTTTAAAGCTTTGCCATTTAGTTGTTCACTCATACGAAAGCACTTGCCGTAGATGTGGACGTAAACAGCAATCTTGAAGGCAGATCTAACTGACAGTCCAGCTGGGCGTGCCAACTTGATGCACCCTAATTTATCGATGCCGCCACTCCACCGTGAGTGATTGGAATCTGCAAAGACAAAGCCTTTGGAGGTTTCCAGGGGGAAGAAGCTCCGGCGACCAAGTAAGCTAATAGATTACAAGAGTGTAATTATGAATAAAAGTTGAGTGTATATGGTTACCTTTAGCCTTTATATAGGTAGGAAAGTAGGACAATTGTTGTGTTTGCTTATGGAACAAGTACTCTCACCTACCTTGGGCCAGCCCAAAAGACTTTACTCAAAGGGCAAAGCTATGGACCGGTTGGTAGGCTTTACTAGCATTTAGGCCCATACATATTTACACATCATCACAATTGCTCCATCAAATTGCTGCTTGATGCTTCTGGGGAAGCTCTGTTTTCTATTCAAAAATCTAAAGTCAGGTTCTTTTGTCCTTTCCTCTTCTTACATTTATTCTTGTGATCTTGTATATTTTCTCGTTCAAAGCCAATTGATTAGAAAGATTGAAAGATGGATAATTTACATAGTAAAAAAAGGTTTATGGTTTATTTTTCACAGAAAATTGCCATTTGTATATAGTAGATCCTGAAGTTAGTACCATGTCCAATCTAGAAAGTGATTGGAAAAAGGCCATTGAATAAGTGAGATGTTCTTGAGGTTATTTAGATCATCAATCATTTTCGAAGCTAAATCCTGTTGTTATGAAGCTGTGTTTTGTTGCTAGAAAACGTTAACTGCACTCAATGCTTTGATGAGCATTTGGAGCATTTATTTTTCACGCAGTCGAATTAAGAACGATAGCATAAATTGCTTCATTTAGCATGTTTTATGAATTCTTAGCCTTATGAAACCTAATTTTTGTGAAACTTAAGGTGGGTTATTAGGATTTTCATGATCTAATTGTGTGCTTCTTGTTTTATCGCTCCAAGAAGTGTTGGTCCATGGATCGGATTGCTTTTCTTCTACGCTAATGATTTTTGTACTCTTTTCAGTTTTCATGATGTAGTGATTGATTCTTGTTCTGAATTTATGTAGACCAACCTTATGTACCAGCTGGGGAAACATAAAGCCTTTGTTCTTAGGAGTTGATTTGAGTGACAATTTTCCCTGGACATGGTAATATTAGCTTAGTTGTAGTTATCGTTGCCATTTTTTTCATGGAAGAAAATTGTGGATAATGTTGTGGAAACTAACAAATTTGTTGCAAGGTTTAGTGTTCGAATATTGTGACCATTTTATTTAACATAATGTCATTTTTGCTTCTATCGTGTTTTTGTATGTTGCCTTGGTTTCTTGCTTTGTAGTAAAGTTAATGGTTTTCTAACATGTTTAGAAGTTGGGCATGTGTGAACTTAGTTGTTGTTGTTGCTCTATTTGCCACCAACTCAATGTTCTTCTTACATTTTAAGAAAATCGGACCCTTGTGACCTTAGTTGTTGTCATATGAACAACACATGGTATGTCTCTCTTTCAGGATGCTCCTTATATATCATTATCATTTTGAAAATAAAAGCAGTGACAGTGAGTTAATTCATTTTTGTAAACCCGTGGTTATATTTATCAAGTTTGTCATCCCATTTCATAGGAGAATTTGAAATGTTTGGTTCTTCTTAGGCTCGGGTTAATGCAAAAATATTCTTATTTTTTATTGGAGTTTCCATGGCATTTTCGCTAGGTCTGTAGGCCTTTTTGTTAAGCATGCCATTATATACCTTAGGTGGAGGTAGGAGGTAGAGAAGGGAGAAGTCTTGCCTTTTAAAGTTTTTGTGTATATTCATAGGAGTTGCTTCTTTATATTGATGGTTTTTAGTCATACTCCTGCTTAGGGAAATCAAAGGGGAAAATATGCTCGTAGCTGCGAATTTGCTGTTATGATTATTGGTGTAAGTAGATCCTTCTTGCTAACATGAAAATTCGTGCTAATATGTTCAGATCTTTCTTGAAGCGTTACAGGTAATATCTTGTTACATGTCTTGTGTTTTCATTTTGTTTTGTTCTGAAGTGATTCATACTTGTGGATGCTCAGGACAATAACCGGGGCCTTTAATCCAGGTCTTTATCTAAATATCTTCACTTGGTATGCTTACTGGTCTTTAATCTAGGTCTTTTCATAAATTCTTAAACACTAACTTAGGTAGTGAATGACATTCTAAAATTTTCGTGCAAAAATACGCTTTTGAAATAACATCGTTAGTTTTCCTATAAAGGCTATTTCACTTCACCCCCATAATGTAAGTATAGTTTGTAAGATAACTGCACCTGTCACTTTTTCATCAATGAGTTGGTGCAAGAATAACTTTCTAGCTTTCGTTCTTGCTATGTCTTATAGCTAGAAAGAGGAAAGTTTTAGCGATGTTCAATTTTTTGAAATAGAAAGGTTGTTGAGGGGTATCCACTTCGTTTATGTCACTGCTTTTGTTACCCAAATCTCTATAAAAGCCAATGTCAATATAATTGTTGATTCCATGATCATTGTTTTAAGGGATATATATTGTTGAATATCTTATGCCTAGCATATTTTTCTTAAGTTTAATTACCTTGTATGTAAATATTCAGGGTCACTTCCTCATCCATGGTCCAGGGTGCTACGAAGGGATGATTAAAACTCATGCCCATGTATTAAGATTTCTGGCTTCTTCACGATCATGTATTACTTGAATGGGCATTATAGTTGTGAATTGTATATTATTTTGAAGATAAAGTTTTTTGCAGACTGAGTAGGCAAAATCAAAACGTGTTTTGTGTTGTGACAATATGTATGCTAATTGCGTGGTTCATTGTGTGCGTGTTTATTTTTGTAACCATTTGTTGTTATTATGTAGTTAGCTGTCGTTTCTGAAATCGATGAGGAATTAGTGATATTTCTATGTTGAGTAAGGATTGTTTGCTTAGAATAAAAAAAAAGCAATGGAGTTTTATATTTCATATTACTATTGATTCTCTGTTCATCAAAGTTGCAGCAGCAACAATAGCTAAAGAACTAGAACTCCACAGTCATGCTATGTTCATATCTGGTTTTCATGGTCAATGTACCTTACTGGTTATTACAACATCAGTGGCTACTGATCTTGGAATGCAAAGTGTGATACTAGGGAATTCCCTCGCTTAAGCCACTGTTTCTGCTATAATTGATGGCACTATTGGAGCAGGCATTGGTCCTCTTCATGTTGGATAAATATCGACTAGAGGATGGAATAGTGTGTTTTTTAGGCTCATTGTATTGAATCTCATGGCAGGCATTCCACTGATTCATCTTGTGAAGAATGAGACTAAAGGAAAAGTAGATTCAGGGAAATGGATATGGTTCACATTGATTATGACATACAGATTTATTCATAATATATCATATCAAAAGTGTGGTTTCATGTTGTGATAGGAGAAATCATATGGTTTGTTGTTGTGATTAGCGAAAGATATTATCTATTTTTTAAATTCAAGGGCAAAATCATATTTTCCTTGAAATCCGACCATCAGAAAATTGACTAAAAAGTCAACAGAGTCAAAGGTTAGATTGGCACTTTCTGAGATTGCAGGGTTATATTGACACTTTCAGGCTAAAGTTAGGGTCATTATAGCACTTAAGTAAAAAAGATATGGGTGGTTGTGTAAAGGTTCCCATTTAAGATGGGGTCCACCATTTAATATTGAAAATTGGGCATCCACGCGGTCCGACAGCGTACAGTAGTTTAGGCGCCTTCATCCACAGACACCATTTAACCGATTACCACTTGGAAAGAGTGTTGCTATATAACGCTCTGTATTTTACTAGGGTACGTCATAATAGGTATATACATGTATAATGCTAATTTTAATTTTTCAAAATAAAACAAAAACCAAAAACCAAAAATGAAAACAATAAAACTGCCACCGCCAGTGCCGGCGCCACCGCCGGCATCTCTGATCTGACCCAAATGGCATCTCTGATCTGAGTGCCACTGCCCCATCGCCGATGGCCCACCGATGCTCCACCTTCGTCCCCAGCCATCCACTGTAGCCCGTTGTCCCTAGCAAAACCCATCCTGAGAAACCTCTTGTCTGGCGAGAACGCGAGCAGGGAAATGAGAATGGGGGCCGTGCCGGGGGGAAATGAGAAACGTGCGACAAGAGTGGGCCAACGAGAATGGGCCGACGGGAAAGGCAAGGAAGGAAGAGGAGAACCTGAAGAAAAAAGAAAATGGGAGAAGGAAGAAAGAGAACAGGGCTACGAGATCCGGGCGGGGTGAGGCGATAAGAATGAGGCTGGGGCGCCGGAGAAAAAGCACAGTCGCCGGAGGAGGAGAATGCGGCGGGGAAAACATGACCTTTTGAAGGACATGACCTTCAAAATTTACTCTTCATCTTATGGGGGAGAGTAGGTATTTTAATTTTACTATATTCACATTTATTTCAGGAAATAGAGCAGGACCAATGAGACAGGTCTTAGAGTTTATTACCTTTTTATGGCATCTTCAAAGTCATGGGCCTCTTGATGAACTTAATATTCTATTAAGTCAGCATAAGTAAAATTTGTTTTTATTATATTAAGAGTGATTAAACAGTACAATTCATGACTTCATTACTCCACTAAAATATGATTGTGTAAATAAAAGAACACACATACATTTTCTTGATTAGAACTTAAATAAAATAAGGACAGTGAAGATTGTGACAAATACAACCTTTTTGTTTTCTTCTTGAACGTGTCAATTAATTTTTTCTTTAGAATTACTCATATTAATAAAAATATTAAAAATAAATCTCACCGTACTTACCAAATGAAAACTCCTCAAATTTTCAGATCCTTGTACAATCTGAAAAGCTAGTTAGTAAAAATAAAGATTAAATTGCACTCAGGTAGAGTCTCGTGCTGATTAAATGTTATAACATATTTATTTATCACAACTTCTAAATGAAATATAGGTATAATGTTTGTGATGTGTAATGTAATGAAAGTATTATAAATTATAAATGTGAACAATATGAATGTTGAAATGAGAGGAAGAAAATGAGAGTAGAATGCGTGATCTTTCATTTTATTTAGTCCCTATTTCTTCACAAATAGGAGCATTACTTATAGTGCTAATGTGATGATTACATTCATAAAACTACCTTCACTATCGAAAGCCTATAACATATAAAACTCCCTTTATAAACAAAGGCACAAAGAGGTTTCAGTTCATTAAACTACCATTCATGAAACATTTTTATACCTTCATTTAGAAAGGGGGTTTCATATGCTATCTTGACATTAATGTTTTATAGGACCTTTCTCATGTAAAACTAATTCGGGTGGACGCGTGGATGTGCCCATCTGAGGTGGGGTCCACCATTTAAAATTAAAAAGTGGGCCTCCGCGCGGTCCGACAGCGTACAGTAGCTTTGGCGCCTTAATCCTTATCTGTTGACCCAATCTACAAACACCATTTAACCGACTACCACTTGGAAATGGAAATTTCTAGAGCCGTTCAGATATGCTTCACCGCTTAATCCTGACCGCACATTCTCCATCAACTTTCCTATAAATACCCTCCCCCTTCATTAAATCATCATTCAATCTCTCAACCATGGCGCAGGGAAATATCCTCCTCCACGCACCGTGCCTTATGTGACATCAGGGGTTTTTGGATTTTCTTTTCCGTTTTCGTGTGATTTCGCCTCTTTTAAGCGTTCTCGTTTGATTTATCGGTATGATAATTGTTGTCTAGGGTTTGGTTTCGTGCCGCTGTGGGTCGCGATGACGGTTAATTCTGTTCCGACGTCTTGACGAATTAATTTGTTTTTCAAAGTCCTTCGATTTGTGCTGCGAGGATCTCCGATTGGGCTTTTGCCTTTGTGGTTGTAGATAAAGCCCTTGCTAATGGTGGATTGATCGTTGATGCCTGCTGCTGATATGTCTCGTCGGGGTTTTAATTTCTGATTTGGTTAAGATTTGAGTAATTCGTCAAGATCTGTTGGATTTGCCTGCCGTGTTTATTGCCTCTGTGGTTGTAGATCATCCTAGGTTGACAGTGATGGATTGATCGTGGCTCTGTGCTCTGTTTAGATGCGTTTCTTCATGACGGTTCTTCTGTTCTGATACCCTTGACATCTAGAGTGCTTTTAACAATTCATAACGATCCTTGAAGCTTTTGGAGTCAGATTCTTTGGTTTTTGTAGGGTTTCCTATTTTTGAGTTTCGAGACCAGAGCAGATCAAACCGGGGTTTTAGGCTGTTTTTCTTATTTATGTTGTGGTTTTCTTATTGAAGTGTTTGGGCAGTTTGGAGTAATTGCAATTTGCGATTCATGTGTGATAGGTCTATCTATATGTCTCACGGGAGGAGGATTACATGAAGAGTTGCTGTTAATTTCCTCGAGAGGAGAAGTTTTCACTTCCATTGACTTTATAGTTGGTTTTGTTTGGATTAAGGTTTTTTGGTTGTGTGTTCATACATAGGTTCCTAGTGTTAGCTGGGATCGAATCTGAATGTTACAACCAAGATGATCATGCCTTGTCCTGGAGGAGTTCTCCTTTCCCTGAAACTGCTAGATTCTGATGTTTTCTGACTTGTTTGATGCTGTTTTGTGTTTTGTATTGTTTTCGTAATTTGTGCATGTAGATAAAACCCTGGCTAATGGTGGATTAAACATTATACTAGCTGCCAATATGTCTCCTCTGCCACTGACTTGTAGCATCTGAGTTAGTTGAAATTTGAATAATTTTTCAAGATCCTTACAAATGTGCTGCTGTTGGATTTGTGTTTCTTGTCATTGTGGTTGTAGTTGTAGGTCGTCCTAGCTGCATATGGATAGATAGGGATGTGCGGCTAATTCTGTTCAGATTTCACTAGCATCTTAATCGGTTAACAATTAATTAAGATCCTTTGTGTTCCTCAGTCCCATTCTTCCATTTTTGTTGACTTTCTAATTTTAATCGTAGGTTTCTCTGGTTGTGGAGTTCACATCAGATTGGACGGGGTTTTTTAAAAATATTTTTCTTAATTGTGTTATGTTTTTTTGTTGCAGTATGTGTTTTGAAAACTATTTTTCTAAATTATGTTATATTTTTCTTCTTGTAGTATTTGGTCAGTCTGGAACAGTTATGTTCATCATGGTGTCCCCAGAGTCAGCAAGAGAGATAGAATAAGTCTGAATGGCACATTCTCCATGAACTTTCTCATCCTCCTGCTCGTGCCATGCCTTATGTGCCTTTCTGGGGTTTTGAGATTTTCTTTTCTGTTTTCTTTGATTTCGCGGCTCTTTTAGCGTGCTCATTTATTTAATCGGTATGATAATTGTGTTCTAGGGGCTCGTTTCGTTCCGCTGGATTAGCGTGGGTTGCGATGATGCGGTGACGGTTACTTCCATTTTGACATCTTGAAATCTTGACAATATAATTGTTTTTTCAAGTCCTTCGACTTGTGCTGCTATTGGATCTCCGATCTTGCTTGTCTTTGTGGTTGTAGATGAAACCCTTGCTGATGGTGGATTGATTGTTGATGCCTGCTGCTAATATGTCTCGTCGGTCACGGGGTTCAACTTCTGAATTGGTTAAGATTTGAGTAATTTGTCAAGATCTGTTGGATTTTCCTTTTGTGTTTCTTGCCTCTGTGGTTGTAGATCATCCTAGCTTGACAGTGATGGATTGATCGTGGCTGTGTGCTGCTTAGATGCGTTTCTTCATGACGGTTCTTCTGTTCTGATACCCTTGACATCTTCAAATGGTTTTAACAGTTCATAACGATCCTTTGAGCTCTTGGAGTCAGATTTTTCGGTTTTTGTTTTCTGTGGTTGTAGGGTTTCCTAATTTTGGATTTTAGAGACCAGAGCAGATCCAACAGGGGTTTCAGGCTGTTTTACTTAATTATGTTGTGGTTTACTTATTGATGTGTTTGGGCAGTTTGGAGTAATTGCGATTTGCGATTCATGTGTGATAGGTCTCTATGTCTCATGGGAGGAGGATCGCATGAAGAGTTGCTGTTAATTTCCTCTAGAGGAGAAGTTTTCACTTTCATTGACTCTGTTTTGTTTGGATTAAGGTTTTTTGGTTGTGTGTTCATAGGTTCCTAGTGTTAGCTGGGATCGAATCTGAATGTTACAACCAAGATGATCATGCCTTGTCCTGGAGGAGTTCTCCTCTCCCTGAAACTGCTAGTTTGTGATTTTTTCTGACTTGTTTGATGCTGTTTTGTGTTCTGTATTGTTTTCTTAATTTGTGCATGTAGATAAAACCTTTGCTAATGGTGGCTTAAACATTATACTAGCTGCCAATATGTCTCCTCTGCCACTGACTTGTAGCATCTGAGTTAGTTGAAATTTGAATAAATTTTCAAAATCCTTACAAATGTGCTGCTGTTGGATTTGTGTTTCTTGTCATTGTGGCTGTAGTTGTAGGTCGTCCTAGCTGCATATGGATAGATAGGGATGTGCGGCTAATTCTGTTCAGATTTCACTGGCATCTTAATCGGTTAACAATTAATTAAGATCCTTTGTGTTCCTCAGTCCTATTCTTCCATTTTTGTTGACTTTCTAATTTTAATCGTAGGTTTCTCTGGTTGTGGAGTTCACATCAGATTGGACGGGGTTTTTTAAAAATATTTTTCTTAATTGTGTTATGTTTTTTTATTGCAGTGTGTGTTTTGAAAACTATTTTTCTAAATTATGTTATATTTTTCTTCTTGTAGTATTTGGTCAGTCTGGAACAGTTATGTTCATCATGGTGTCCCCAGAGTCAGCAAGAGAGATAGAATAAGTCTGAATGGCACATTCTCCATGAACTTTCTCCTGCTCCTGCTCCTGCTCCTGCTATGCCTTATGTGCCTTTCTGGGGTTTTGAGATTTTCTTTTCTGTTTTCCTTTGATTTCGCGGCTCTTTTAGCGTGCTCATTTATTTAATCGGTATGATAATTGTTGTCTAGGGGCTGGTTTCGTTCCGCTGGATTAGCATGGGTTGCGATGATGCGGTGACGGTTAATTCCGTTTTGACATCTTGTGATTTTGAAATCTTGACAATTTAAATTGTTTTTCAAGTCCATCGACTTGTGCTGCTATTGGATCTCCTATCTTGTTTGTCTCTGTGGTTGTAGATGAAACCCTTGCTATTGGTGGATTGATTGTTGATGCCTGCTGCTAATATGTCTCGTCGGTCACGGGTTTTATCTTCTGAATTGGTTAAGATTTGAGTAATTTGTCAAGATCTGTTGGATTTTCCTGTAGTGTTTCTTGCCTCTGTGGTTGTAGATCATCCTAGCTTGACAGTGATGGATTGATCGTGGCTGTGTGCTGCTTAGATGCGTTTCTTCATGACGGTTCTTCTGTTCTGATACCCTTGACATCTTCAATTGGTTTTAACAATTCATAACGATCCTTTGAGCTCTTGGAGTCAGATTTTTTGGTTTTTGTTTTCTGTGGTGGTAGGGTTTCCTAATTTTGGAATTTAGAGACCAGAGCAGATCCAACAGGGGTTTCAGGCTGTTTTACTTAATTATGTTGTGGTTTTCTTATTGATGTGTTTGGGCAGTTTGGAGTAATTGCAATTTGCGATTCATGTGTGATAGGTCTCTCTGTCTCGTGGGAGGAGGATCACATGAAGATTTGCTGTTAATTTCCTCTAGAGAAGAGAAGTTTTCACTTTCATTGACTCTGTTCTGTTTGGATTAAGGTTTTTTAGTTGTGTGTTCATAGGTTCCTAGTGTTAGCTGGGATCGAATCTGAATGTTACAACCAAGATGATCATGCCTTGTCCTGGAGGAGTTCTCCTCTCCCTGAAACTGCTAGTTTGTGATTTTTTCTGACTTGTTTGATGCTGTTTTGTGATCTGTATTGTTTTCTTAATTTATGCATGTAGGTAAAACCCTGGCTAATGGTGGATTAAACATTATACTAGCTGCCAATATGTCTCCTCTGCCACTGACTTGTAGCATCCGAGTTAGTTGAAATTTGAATAATTTTTCAAGATCCTTACAAATGTGCTGCTGTTGGATTTGTGTTTCTTGTCATTGTGGTTGTAGTTGTAGGTCGTCCTAGCTGCATATGGATTGATAGGGATGTGCGGCTAATTCTGTTCAGATTTCACTGGCATCTTAATCGGTTAACAACTAATTAAGATCCTTTGTGTTCCTCAGTCATATTCTTCCATTTTTGTTGATTTTCTGATTTTAATCGTAGGTTTTTCTGGTTGTGGAATCCACATCAGATTGGACGGGGTTTTTTCAAAATATTTTTCTCAATTGTGTTATGTTTCGAGTTGGAGTCCTCTCTTCTTTCCTCACAAATGATATGTGTCTTTACTTGTACAGAAGCTTTTTTAAGGATATATTCTTTTCTTGTGGCTTTTTCTGTTTCTTTTGCATTTTGCTAAAGGTGACCCTGGCTTTTAATGGGAGAAATATGAAGATGGGGTAGCTGAGTTTGTGTGTTCCCTCTCTTTATCTTCTCTGGCCTATGCTTTGCTGCTGCTGCTGCTTTAGGTTGGTGGTATTACCACAAGCTGAAAATTTTGGAGATCTTAGTCTCCGGGTGTTTTTTTTCCGTTTTGTTTGGTTTTATTGGTGGAGCTTGGAGTTTCTGTGGACAGATGACCAGTCAGTGTGAGTGGAGTCTTCTCTCTTTCCTCTTTGAGTTAATGAGTCTACTTGGATTGTATTGAAGTTGGTTTCCTGTTTGTAAGCCTCTTGCTGCCTTGTCATTGGTGTAGGTTATTGCGCTCAAGTTATATGGATCTGTTTTGGAGAGTTGGCTGCCTGCAGTGAACTCGGTCAAGTGTAGTTTCCATTCTTTGGTTTTGAGATGGTCTGCTGCACACATATGGAGAAGTTCTCTTTTCTATTTGGTCCTCTAGGGTTTGATTTAAGCTTGTGAAGAAAAGGCTTTTGCGGGTCGATATGGATTTTTTGTGGGTATAGACTCTCCGACTATGAGCTGGAGGCTTGAAGTTTTGCTGTTGATTCATGTCTTCTGTTATCGTGAAGCTTGTGGTTTTTTTTGTTTTTGAAGGAGCTGCTTGGTTGAAGTGTATTATTCAAGATGGCTTCTTGTATTGTCTGTGAAGACATGCTATGTATGTGCACATCTGGGATGAGTGGTCAGTATCTTGTGTTGGTATGCATCTTCTGATTAACTGTTTTACGTTTGGAGGCATTATAGCTTGAAGTGGCAATATGTGATTTGGCTAAGTGCATGAACATGAGAAGAATTTTGCTGTTGAAGTGTGCTAATTAGGTGGAAGGAATTATGCTACGTTCTGCTGATAAATGAGTGTTCATGTTAGTACAGTTTGTGAGAGTAGTGACTTGAGTCATTAACATGTAGTAGAACTGTCTTCTACTTTACTGGATAGGTAGCGGTTTTAGTTTTATATTGTCATTGTCTGATTTTGTACCAAAGGATTATGCTAATAAGTTGGCCCGGGTTTCATTATTGCTTTGACGTCGCTTTTTATCATGATTCACGTTGGACGGTATGTTTGCATGTCCCCACTTATGCTCTAATTTATACTCTTTATTTTTAAAATTAACTTTTAGAGAAAATAAAAACACTTTTTAACTCCGCCTGTGTTGTACACACTGCCGGTCCCCAGCCCGGAAAAGGAGGAGGGAAAAGTGCACTATTTTCATTAGTTTCATCCCCTTTCTCTCTCTGAAGTTAATTTAATTGAAGTTAATTTAAATCAGCCTGCTGGATGAGATATGAAGGGAGAGAGTTTAATGGAATTTTTGTAATTAACCACTCTTGTTTGGCAGGCATTTCACAAGTTGGGCTTTTTGTAATTAACCACTCTTGCTTGGCAGGAATTTCACAAGTTGGGCTTGTGACAGGTAGGTAAGAAGCCGTCCCCGGTTGTGGTGGCTCATTGACCTATCTCTGTTTTTTATGTTATGGTGTTTACCTATATTTTTGTGGTGTATCCTTTGTTGACAGCTACTAGATTGTTGCTTCTAATATGCAAACGATTGGGGTTCTTTGTTTTTTGGGTTGTATATTGTCGCCTTCCCCTTTACCGGGCATATCAGTTGTATTTTGGAGTAGAGGTTTTTTGCTCTAATCAAAGGATCCATCATCATTTTTAGGTTTTGATATTATTTATTTTAGGATCCATGATCTCTTCTACTGCCCTAGTGTTCGTTTATCATCAAACTCTGTGAGGACTTCCAGATTTCCTTTTGTTTCCATCTTTTGATGGTCATCATAACAGGTTTGTGACACCTTAATTGTGCACTCTTGTCTTTTAGCTGCGCTTAAAGTTGATTCATCTTAACTCTGTAAAATATAAAATACAGTTTTTCGATGAAGCAACCAGATAGTCATGTATTGAACCAGTTTTTTTTCGATGAATGCAACAATATATTCATGGATTGAACCAGAAATATTTCATTTCATTGTACATAACTAGTACATTACCAAGCAGTACATAATGTATATCAACTCCTTTTGTCCCTATTTGCACTATTTCCTTTATTTGGATGTTTCATCTCTATTTGCCCTCTTCCCACATTAGGAAATATTTAGTAGCCAAGGACCTTTCTACCCTTACAACCCTTCTAACAATTCAATATTTTCTCCTTTTCATTTATGCAAAAGATGCAGACCCATCTTCTCCGTTTGCCAACCTCACAAACCCTTACAACTCCGCCACTCCAAATTACCCCCAACTTTTTGCCGCCGTTGCTGCTCCCTCTGTTGCGGTCTCTGCCTTTCCCTCATGCCGCCTTCTTTTTCTTCATATTCCCCACTTTTCACAAATTCATCACTAAATTCCCTCTCTTTGTTTACCCCCCACATGTTTATCAAAATTTTAATCCACAAGTATCTCAAATCCATTGCTCCAACACCAATGTTCGCCACCAAGGCCAACTCCAACGCGATGAGCTCATGTTGGAGAATCCATCGAAACCCAATTCGTACTTGAAGAAGACCAAGGAAATGTTTTTTGTTCATACTCGAATTTGCCAAAAATTTTTTTATGATAATGAATGAATAAAAGGATAACTTGCCAGTTTTTTATATTTATACACATAAAATAAATCATTTAATAGTTGTAAATGAAAAGGAGAAATATTAAAAAATTAATACTACTAAAAAATTAATACTACTCTCTCTGTTCCATTTCAAATTGCACAAAATCTTTTTTTCAGTTAAAATTGTTGAAGTTTGACCATATATTTGGATAAATAAATGACCAATAATACTATGACATGCCATTAGATTCACCGTAACATTAAGTTTTAAAATATCGATTTTTTGTGTGCAAACGTATTTACATATATTTACAATCAAAGATGTTTATTGGAGATTGTGAAAAAGATTTTGTGCTATTTGAGCTAGGACGGAGGGAGTATCAAGTTTAAAATTTATGGAGAAGTCCGTCCAAAAGATAGTATTTCTATAAGTTATTAAAAGATCAAGGTTTAAATTGCAAATTAGATGAAATGAAGATAAAATTTTTGGGTTTCACTTGTTCGAAAGTGCAGATATAACCTTGTAAAATCTGAAAGTACAAATAACCATGAAAATGTTGACCGAAATGTTAACAGCCAAATTGGCCGAAAATTGTCAAAATGATCATTTTACCCTTCTATTAAAAAATTGAAAAATTATGACACAATAATACCCTTCCTGCTTCTAAATAATTTTTTTCCTTTTCCAATCTTCTCTTCTTTCTTTCTCACCTACGAACAGATCTGGTTTCCAGGTGTGAAGCTCACAGTAGCGGAGGGGATGGGTGATGGGGTGGGCAACGCAGCTGACGGGGGTGAGCGATGAGGTTAGGGTGGCGGGGCTAAGGTTTCTGGGCAACGGTGGGGCGACGGGGTTGGGCGGGGTGCGACCAGAGGTGGGTGAGAGTTTCGGGGAGAATGTCAGCGATGGGGGTAGGCGACTGTGAGGGTGACGTTGGGGCGACGGATGGGTGATCGAGTTTTTGGGCTGAGCTAGGGGTCCTCGGAAGAGCAGGCAGCGCTGGTGGGAGCAGGGAGCGACGACGCAGTGGGTACTGGTGTCGTACATTGACGAGCTTTCTCACCTCGACCAACTTACCGCAGCTTGCTCGCCATAAGTACCCGGACCAACTCCGCCGCTAAAGCCGGTAGTGGCAACCGTGGCAAGGCCACAATTAACAACACAGTGCAAACAACCAATCTCGTGGCATTGTCTTCATCGTCGGTGTCGGGATCAAGCTTCTCCGCCCGAAGAGTAGGGCGCCGATGTAAAAAACCAGAGCGCGATGGAGGCTGAGGGGGAGGTGAAGGGGTGTGATGATGATCAAACAACCATTCTCGTGGCGTCGACGTTGGAAACGTCGAGATTGATCTTTTCTCCAGCAGTGCAGAAAACCAGAACGCGACGGAGGCTGAGGAATTGAAGGGTCGTATGATTTAAATTATCTTTACTTTTAGGCTTTTTGAAGCACTGATTCAATTTCTGGAGGAGGTCCGGCGGCGGATCGGCGGTGGAGCAGCATCAGGTGGTGGCCATGGGTGTGTTTGAAGAAGAAGAAGAAGTCTAGGGGTAGAATTGTCATTATATTTTTTAGTTTTGAGTCCAGGGTGATTTTGTCTTTTCATGTTTGGTCAATGACTGACTTTTTGAGTCAACGCCAGAATTGAGCAAAATGGGTATAACTGTACAATTTTACAAAATCTTAAGGTTAGTTTTTCACTTTCAGACTTTACAGGATTATATCTGCGCTTTCAAAATTTAATTGGGTTATTTATGAACTTTTCCAAACTTCATAACTACTACATGTTGCAAACCTTCAATACTCCTTTCGTCCCAGGTTAAGCTGTATAGAATCTTTTTCACGGTTTTCAAGAAACATGTTTGACTGTTAATATATTTAACTATGTATAATAACGTTGAAGTTGATATTTAGACACTACTTATTACGACGAATCCAACAAGATCACATATGATGATACCATTTTTTATATATCTATTAAAATATGTAATAAAAGTCTGACAATATTGACGGTCAAATAATAAAAGTGCAATACGAAACTCGAACATTTTACATTTGTACAATGCTTTCTCGACTGTGAAACAAGCTCTGCACTATTTGTTTTAGGCCAGTACACAGAAATTTTAAGTATTTTATCACCCATGTAAGTTTAACTTTTCACTAATTATGCTTAAATTATTTTCTTACTTATATATTCAATAGCATGTTACATGAATAATATATAAAATCTAGTTATTAAATTTGATTTTATTTGAATCTAAATTTCGGATGAGGAATTTTTAATTGTGTCTAATGGAAAATTAGTAAGAATGGTATTCCTAAATAAAACAGTAATTGAATAATTTATAGAGAAAAGTGCATATATAACTCTACATAATTCACATAAGTGAAAATATAACCCACTTGATAATTTAAAGTGCAAATATAATCCTAGATAGTTAGTGTATATGCAAATATAACATTTTCCAGCAGTTTGGGGGCCAGATTTGATTGAAAAGACGATTTTATCATTTTAAAAAAATAAAATAAAATATGAAAAGTGAATTGACTATTATACCCCTAATCTTAAACACTAACCCATTATTCTTCCCTCATATTCTTCAGTCGTTCTTCTTTCACCCTACCTTCGTTCTTTCACCCATTTGTACTTGCGATCCATCCTGTCTTCCTCAAGATCCTTGATCTCTGCCATCCACGTGTACTTCTGGTCGACGATCTCGAGCTCCAGGGCGAAGATGCGGTTAAGGTTTCAGATGTACAGCTCGCTCCTGAGTTCAACCGGGTTATCGTGGTGCTGGACTCGGCAAGTGGTGGTCTTCTTGACCAAAAGGAGATCGGTGATGGCGTCAGAGGGCGGGAGGGTCGGGTTAAGGAGATTGAGGGTGAAGTTGAAGTCTTCGTGCACAGAGGAAAGAGACGAGAAGAATGGGTCGGAGGTAATGAACTTGGTTGTGGTGGTGGTGGTTTCCAATGGAAATGAGTGGTGATGGTCTCCACCGCCATGGGTCGTGAGAGATGGGCGTGGGGAGGGTGGGGGTCGTGAGGGATGGGCGATGTCGTGCGGTGGTTCAAGCAAGGCTAAGGAGCTGCACCGGCATCCGGGTTTGGCTTGGTCGTAGAGGCAATGTGTTTAACATTGGGGACGGCTATCGTGCCTAGATAAACACCAGAGAATCTCATATCGGCGGGGATGCTAGGGGTAGAAGGCAGATGGGGTGAATGCGGGGGCGGGCTTGGTGGTGGTGGCCGGGTTGGAAGGTGGTGAGGGTGGTGGTGGCCGGGTTAGAAGGTGGTGGTGGATTTGTGGCAGTTGCACATCAGAGGGGTGGTCTGGTGGTGGTGTTCAGCAGCTGGGGGTGGTGGGCAGAGGGCATTTTTGTGTTTCAAGTTTTTGCTTCGGGTTGAAAGGACATTTTGGCTATTTTCAGTCGGTCAATGGCCAGAAATGGCCAGTCAATGCCGGAATATAGTCTTTACGGTTATATTTACACTTATGTAAAGTAGTTAGACTTATTTTTGCACTAAAATTTATCTCAGGGTTCTATGTGCACTTTCTGAAGTTATATAAGGTTATATTTGTATATATCCCTAATATATCATTATAATAATAATGATGAAATATTATTGAGGAAGTTTTCTGTTAGACCGACTAATGGTTAGACCAATTATGAAAAACTCGTAATAACTTTTAAGATTAAATTATAATTATTTATACCTTGTTTCCTAAATAAATCACCGCATTAGTTACATTAGTTATAAAATAGTTCCGTTTGAAGGTTAGTCGATCTAAAATAAAACTTTGTGATTATCGTTTAATTAATTAAGGATTATTATTTTGCATACAATAATGCAATGTATCCAGCATAAGAAGATTTCGTCTTTAGAAAGACGGTCTTTCCATAAATTATGGAAAAACCAAGGCTTAAACTGCAAATTAAAAGAAATAAAGATAAAATTTTTGTGTTGCTTTAATCTGTTCATGAACTTATAACTAATGCAGGTTGCATGCTAATTTTTTAATATTACAATTAAAATTTTGAGCAAAGTGCATATATAACCCTACATATTTGACGAAAGTGCAGATATTACCCTGCGATAATTGAAAGTGAAAATATAACCCTAGATATTTAAGTTATGTGAAAATAAAACATTTTCCAACAGTTTAAGGCTGGAATTTGGTGAAAATACTATTTTACCTAGATGTAAAAACAACAAAATAAAAATAATAAAAATCATTAATATGACTTCCACGCCAATACCTAATCTCCTCCGTCTTAAAAAATCTTCGAACTCCATTTCAGCTTTGCGCCAATGCATCTCCTCCTAAAATGCCCATCGCTACCAGCTTAAAAGCCCTCACTGACCCCAAGCCCATTCATTTCCAGTTTTGCCCCTAAAATGGGTGGTGTGGCATCTTTCCTCTCCGTCATTCTGGCTCCGACGTCGTCGATGCGCAAGTTCTTCGATGGTGGCGCGGCCATTTTCCTTCTCCTAGATCTGCTCCCGGCCTCTTCTTTTTCTGCCATTGCCAACACCTACATCTCCCTTCTTTAGCACTATTGCTGAAGCTTAACACTCCACCACTACATCTAACAGCGATCCGCCACCACAACAATCGACACTCCACGACCACAGCACACTCTGCCACCACATCGATCGACGTTGCGCCACCAACCAACGCTGAGACACCAATCGATTCTCCACCACCACACCGATCAATGCTCCGCCGCCATAGCCCTCTCTCCACTGCATCTGAATACACGTCCCTAGCCTCTCTCTATCGCATCGAACTATTGCGTCTGACCACAACCGGAGAAAGATAGTGCAACGGTGGAATTTTCAACGAAGAAAATTTAGGCTGAGATTTTGACAACGAAGAAAGAAAATACTCCAGCGGGGGAATTTTCATCTTTTTATTTATTTTAATTTTTAAAATTCAAGGGAAAATCATATTCTCCTTGAAATCCGACCATCAGAAAATTAACTAAAAAGTCAGCGGAGTCAAAGGTTAGATTGACACTTTCTGAGATTGCAGGGTTATATTGACACTTTCAGGCTAAAGTCAGGGTCATTTTAGCACTTAAGTAAAAAAAGATATAGGTGGTTGTGTAAATGTGCCCGTTTAAGATGGGGTCCACCATTTACTATTGAAAATTGGGCATCCACGCGGTCCGACAGCGTACAGTAGTTTAGGCGCCTTCATCCACAGATACCATTTAACCGATTACCACTTGGAAAGAGTGTTACTATATAACACTGTATTTTACTAGGGTACGCCATAATAGGTATATACATGTATAATGCTAATTTTAAATTTTCAAAATAAAACAAAAACCAAAAACAAAAAATGAAAACAATAAAACTGCCACCGCCAGTGCCGGCGCCACCGCCGGCATCTCTGATTTGACCCAAATGGCATCTCTGTTCTGAGTGTCACTGCCCCATCGCCGATGGCCCACCGATACTCCACCTTCGTCCCCAGCCATCCACTGTAGCCCGTTGTCCCTAGCAAAACCATCCTGAGAAACCTCTGGTCCGGCGAGAATGCGGGCAGGGAAATGAGAATGGGGGCCGTGCCGGAGGGAAATGAGAAACGTGCGACAAGAGTGGGTGAACGAGAATGGGCCGACGGGAAAGGCAAGGAAGGAAGGAGGAGAACCTGAAGAAAAAAGAAAATGGGAGAAGGAAGGAAGAGAACAGGGCTACGAGATCCGGGCGGGGCGGGGCGGGGCGATGAGAATGAGGCTGGGGCGCCGGAGAAAAAGCACAGTCGCCGGAGGAGGAGAATGCGGCGGGGAAAACATGACCTATCGAAGGACGTGACCTTCAAAATTTACTCTTCCTCTTATAGGGGAGAGTAGGTATTTTAATTTTACTATATTCACATTTACTTCAGGAAATAGAGCAGGACCAATGAGACAGGTCTTAGAGTTTATTACCTTTTTTATAGCATCTTCAAAGTCATGGGTCTCTTGATGAACTTAATATTCTATTAAGTCAGTATAAGTAAAATTTGTTTTTATTATATTAAGAGTGATTAAACAGTACAATTCATGACTTCATTACTCCACTAAAATATGATTGTGTAAATAAAAGAACACACATACATTTTCTTGATTAGAACTTAAATAAAATAAGGACAGTGAAGATTGTGACAAATACAACCTTTTTGTTTTCTTCTTGAACGTGTCAATTAATTTTTTCTTTAGAATTACTCATATTAATAAAAAATATTAAAAATAAATCTCACCGTACTTACCAAATGAAAACTCCTCAAATTTTCAGATCCTTGTACAATCTGAAAAGCTAGTTAGTAAAAATAAAGATTAAATTGCACTCAGGTAGAGTCTCGTGCTGATTAAATGTTATAACATATTTATTTATCACAACTTCTAAATGAAATATAGGTATAATGTTTGTGATGTGTAATGTAATGAAAGTACTATAAATTATAAATGTGAACAATATGAATGTTGAAATGAGAGGAAGAAAATGAGAGTAGAATGCGTGATCTTTCATTTTATTTAGTCCCTATTTCTTCACAAATAGGAGCATTACTTATAGTGCTAATGTGATGATTACATTCATAAAACTACCTTCACTAGCGAAAGCCTATAACATATAAAACTCCCTTTATAAACAAAGGCGCAAAGAGGTTTCAGTTCATTAAACTACCATTCATGAAACATTTTTATACCTTCATTTAGAAAGGGGGTTTCATATGCTATCTTGACATTAATGTTTTATAGGACCTTTCTCATGTAAAACTAATTCGGGTGGACGCGTGGATGTGCCCATCTGAGGTGGGGTCCACCATTTAAGATTAAAAAGTGGGCCTCCGCGCGGTCCGACAGCGTACAGTAGCTTTGGCGCCTTAATCCTTATCTGTTGACCCAATCTACAAACACCATTTAACCGACTACCACTTGGAAATGGAAATTTCTAGAGCCGTTCAGATATGCTTCACCGCTTAATCCTGACCGCACATTCTCCATCAACTTTCCTATAAATACCCTCCCCCTTCATTAAATCATCATTCAATCTCTCAACCATGGCGCAGGGAAATATCCTCCTCCACGCACCGTGCCTTATGTGCCATCAGGGGTTTTTGGATTTTCTTTTCCGTTTTCGTGTGATTTCGCCTCTTTTAAGCGTTCTCGTTTGATTTATCGGTATGATAATTGTTGTCTAGGGTTTGGTTTCGTGCCGCTGTGGGTCGCGATGACGGTTAATTCTGTTCCGACGTCTTGACGAATTAATTTGTTTTTCAAAGTCCTTCGATTTGTGCTGCGAGGATCTCCGATTGGGCTTTTGCCTTTGTGGTTGTAGATAAAGCCCTTGCTAATGGTGGATTGATCGTTGATGCCTGCTGCTGATATGTCTCGTCGGGGTTTTAATTTCTGATTTGGTTAAGATTTGAGTAATTCGTCAAGATCTGTTGGATTTGCCTGACGTGTTTATTGCCTCTGTGGTTGTAGATCATCCTAGGTTGACAGTGATGGATTGATCGTGGCTCTGTGCTCTGTTTAGATGCGTTTCTTCATGACGGTTCTTCTGTTCTGATACCCTTGACATCTAGAGTGCTTTTAACAATTCATAACGATCCTTGAAGCTTTTGGAGTCAGATTCTTTGGTTTTTGTAGGGTTTCCTATTTTTGAGTTTCGAGACCAGAGCAGATCAAACCGGGGTTTTAGGCTGTTTTTCTTATTTATGTTGTGGTTTTCTTATTGAAGTGTTTGGGCAGTTTGGAGTAATTGCAATTTGCGATTCATGTGTGATAGGTCTATCTATATGTCTCACGGGAGGAGGATTACATGAAGAGTTGCTGTTAATTTCCTCGAGAGGAGAAGTTTTCACTTCCATTGACTTTATAGTTGGTTTTGTTTGGATTAAGGTTTTTTGGTTGTGTGTTCATACATAGGTTCCTAGTGTTAGCTGGGATCGAATCTGAATGTTACAACCAAGATGATCATGCCTTGTCCTGGAGGAGTTCTCCTTTCCCTGAAACTGCTAGATTCTGATGTTTTCTGACTTGTTTGATGCTGTTTTGTGTTTTGTATTGTTTTCGTAATTTGTGCATGTAGATAAAACCCTGGCTAATGGTGGATTAAACATTATACTAGCTGCCAATATGTCTCCTCTGCCACTGACTTGTAGCATCTGAGTTAGTTGAAATTTGAATAATTTTTCAAGATCCTTACAAATGTGCTGCTGTTGGATTTGTGTTTCTTGTCATTGTGGTTGTAGTTGTAGGTCGTCCTAGCTGCATATGGATAGATAGGGATGTGCGGCTAATTCTGTTCAGATTTCACTAGCATCTTAATCGGTTAACAATTAATTAAGATCCTTTGTGTTCCTCAGTCCCATTCTTCCATTTTTGTTGACTTTCTAATTTTAATCATAGGTTTCTCTGGTTGTGGAGTTCACATCAGATTGGACGGGGTTTTTTAAAAATATTTTTCTTAATTGTGTTATGTTTTTTTGTTGCAGTATGTGTTTTGAAAACTATTTTTCTAAATTATGTTATATTTTTCTTCTTGTAGTATTTTGTCAGTCTGGAACAGTTATGTTCATCATGGTGTCCCCAGAGTCAGCAAGAGAGATAGAATAAGTCTGAATGGCACATTCTCCATGAACTTTCTCATCCTCCTGCTCGTGCCATGCCTTATGTGCCTTTCTGGGGTTTTGAGATTTTCTTTTCTGTTTTCTTTGATTTCTTCGCGGCTCTTTTAGCGTGCTCATTTATTTAATCGGTATGATAATTGTGTTCTAGGGGCTCGTTTCGTTCCGCTGGATTAGCGTGGGTTGCGATGATGCGGTGACGGTTACTTCCATTTTGACATCTTGTGATCTTGACATCTTGTGATCTTGAAATCTTGACAATATAATTGTTTTTTCAAGTCCTTCGACTTGTGCTGCTATTGGATCTCCGATCTTGCTTGTCTTTGTGGTTGTAGATGAAACCCTTGCTGATGGTGGATTGATTGTTGATGCCTGCTGCTAATATGTCTCGTCGGTCACGGGGTTCAACTTCTGAATTGGTTTAGATTTGAGTAATTTGTCAAGATCTGTTGGATTTTCCTTTTGTGTTTCTTGCCTCTGTGGTTGTAGATCATCCTAGCTTGACAGTGATGGATTGATCGTGGCTGTGTGCTGCTTAGATGCGTTTCTTCATGACGGTTCTTCTGTTCTGATACCCTTGTCATCTTCAAATGGTTTTAACAGTTCATAACAATCCTTTGAGCTCTTGGAGTCAGATTTTTCGGTTTTTGTTTTCTGTGGTTGTAGGGTTTCCTAATTTTGGATTTTAGAGACCAGAGCAGATCCAACAGGGGTTTCAGGCTGTTTTACTTAATTATGTTGTGGTTTACTTATTGATGTGTTTGGGCAGTTTGGAGTAATTGCGATTTGCGATTCATGTGTGATAGGTCTCTATGTCTCATGGGAGGAGGATCGCATGAAGAGTTGCTGTTAATTTCCTCTAGAGGAGAAGTTTTCACTTTCATTGACTCTGTTTTGTTTGGATTAAGGTTTTTTGGTTGTGTGTTCATAGGTTCCTAGTGTTAGCTGGGATCGAATCTGAATGTTACAACCAAGATGATCATGCCTTGTCCTGGAGGAGTTCTCCTCTCCCTGAAACTGCTAGTTTGTGATTTTTTCTGACTTGTTTGATGCTGTTTTGTGTTCTGTATTGTTTTCTTAATTTGTGCATGTAGATAAAACCTTTGCTAATGGTGGCTTAAACATTATACTAGCTGCCAATATGTCTCCTCTGCCACTGACTTGTAGCATCTGAGTTAGTTGAAATTTGAATAAATTTTCAAGATCCTTACAAATGTGCTGCTGTTGGATTTGTGTTTCTTGTCATTGTGGCTGTAGTTGTAGGTCGTCCTAGCTGCATATGGATAGATAGGGATGTGCGGCTAATTCTGTTCAGATTTCACTGGCATCTTAATCGGTTAACAATTAATTAAGATCCTTTGTGTTCCTCAGTCCTATTCTTCCATTTTTGTTGACTTTCTAATTTTAATCGTAGGTTTCTCTGGTTGTGGAGTTCACATCAGATTGGACGGGGTTTTTTAAAAATATTTTTCTTAATTGTGTTATGTTTTTTTATTGCAGTGTGTGTTTTGAAAACTATTTTTCTAAATTATGTTATATTTTTCTTCTTGTAGTATTTGGTCAGTCTGGAACAGTTATGTTCATCATGGTGTCCCCAGAGGTAGCAAGAAAGATAGAATAAGTCTGAATGGCACATTCTCCTTGAACTTTCTCATCCTCCTGCTCGTGCCATGCCTTATGTGCCTTTCTGGGGTTTTGATATTTTCATTTCTGTTTTCTTTGATTTCGCGGCTCTTTTAGCGTGCTCATTTATTTAATTGGTATGATAATTGTTTTGGGGCTGGTTTCGTTCCGCTGGATTAGCGTGGGTTGGGATGATGCGGTGACGGTTAATTCCGTTTTGACATCTTGAAATCTTGAAATCTTGACAATGTAATTAGTTTTTCAAGTCCTTTGACTTGTGCTGCTATTGGATCTCCGATCTTGCTTGTCTTTGTGGTTGTAGATGGAACCCTTGCTAATGGTGGATTGATTGTTGATGCCGCTGCTAATATGTCTCGTCGGTCACGGGTTTTATCTTCTACATTGGTTTAGATTTGAGTAATTTGTCAAGATCTGTTGGATTTTCCTTTTGTGTTTCTTGCCTCTGGTTGTAGATCATCCTAGCTTGACAGTGATGGATTGATCGTGGCTGTGTGCTGCTTAGATGCGTTTCTTCATGACGGTTCTTCTGTTCTGATACCCTTGACATCTTCAAATGGTTTTAACAGTTCATAACGATCCTTGAAGCTTTTGGAGTCAGATTCTTCGGTTTTTGTAGGGTTTCCTATTTTTGAGTTTCGAGACCAGAGCAGATCAAACCGGGGGTTTTAGGCTGTTTTTCTTATTTATGTTGTGGTTTTCTTATTGAAGTGTTTGGGCAGTTTGGAGTAATTGCAATTTGCGATTCATGTGTGATAGGTCTATCTATATGTCTTACGGGAGGAGGATTACATGAAGAGTTGCTGTTAATTTCCTGGATAGAAGAGAAGTTTTCGCTTCCATTGACTTTATAGTTGGTTTTGTTTGGATTAAGGTCTTTTGGTTGTGTGTTCATAGGTTCCTAGTGTTAGCTGGGATCGAATCTGAATGTTACAACCAAGATGATCATTACTTGTCCTGGAGGAGTTCTCCTTTCCCTGAAACTGCTAGATTGTGATTTTTTCTGACTTGTTTGATGCTGTTTTGTGTTTTGTATTGTTTTCGTAATTTGTGCATGTAGATAAAACCCTGGCTAATGGTGGATTAAACATTATACTAGCTGCCAACATGTCTCCTCTGCCACTGACTTGTAGCATCCGAGTTGGTTGAAATTTGAATAATTTTTCAAGATCCTTACAAATGTGCTGCTGTTGGATCTGTGTTTCTTGTCATTGTGGTTGTAGTTGTAGGTCGTCCTAGCTGCATATGGATAGATAGGGATGTGCGGCTAATTCTGTTCAGATTTCACTAGCTTCTTAATCGGTTAGCAATTAATTAAGATCCTTTGTGTTCCTCAGTCTTATTCTTCCATTTTTGTTGACTTTCTAATTTTAATCGTAGGTTTCTCTGGTTGTGGAGTTCACATCAGATTGGACGGGGTTTTTTTAAAATATTTTTCTTAATTGTGTTATGTTTTTTTGTTGCAGTATGTGTTTTGAAAACTATTTTTCTAAATTATGTTATATTTTTCTTCTTGTAGTATTTGGTCAGTCTGGAACAGTTATGTTCATCATGGTGTCCCCAGAGTCAGCAAGAGAGAGAGAATAAGTCTGAATGGCACATTCTCCATGAACTTTCTCATCCTCCTGCTCGTGCCATGCCTTATGTGCCTTTCTGGGGTTTTGAGATTTTCTTTTCTGTTTTCTTTGATTTCGCGGCTCTTTTAGCGTGCTCATTTATTTAATCGGTATGATAATTGTGTTCTAGGGGCTCGTTTCGTTCCGCTGGATTAGCGTGGGTTGCGATGATGCGGTGACGGTTACTTTCATTTTGACATCTTGTGATCTTGAAATTTTGACAATATAATTGTTTTTTCAAGTCCTTCGACTTGTGCTGCTATTGGATCTCCGATCTTGCTTGTCTTTGTGGTTGTAGATGAAACCCTTGCTGATGGTGGATTGATTGTTGATGCCTGCTGCTAATATGTCTCGTCGGTCACGGGGTTCAACTTCTGAATTGGTTTAGATTTGAGTAATTTGTCAAGATCTGTTGGATTTTCCTTTTGTGTTTCTTGCCTCTGTGGTTGTAGATCATCCTAGCTTGACAGTGATGGATTGATCGTGGCTGTGTGCTGCTTAGATGCGTTTCTTCATGACGGTTCTTCTGTTCTGATACCCTTGTCATCTTCAAATGGTTTTAACAGTTCATAACGATCCTTTGAGCTCTTGGAGTCAGATTTTTCGGTTTTTGTTTTCTGTGGTTGTAGGGTTTCCTAATTTTGGATTTTAGAGACCAGAGCAGATCCAACAGGGGTTGCAATTTGCAATTCATGTGTGATAGGTCTAATGTCTCGTGGGAGGAGGATCGCATGAAGATTTGCTGTTAATTTCCTCTAGAGAAGAGAAGTTTTCACTTTCATTGACTCTGTTCTGTTTGGATTAAGGTTTTTTGGTTGTGTGTTCATAGGTTCCTAGTGTTAGCTGGGATTGAATCTGAATGTTACAACCAAGATGATCATGCCTTGTCCTGGAGGAGTTCTCCTCTCCCTGAAACTGCTAGTTTGTGATTTTTTCTGACTTGTTTGATGCTGTTTTGTGTTTTGTATTGTTTTCTTAATTTATGCATGTAGATAAAACCCTGGCTAATGGTGGATTAAACATCATACTAGCTGCCAATATGTCTCCTCTGCCACTGACTTGTAGCATCCGAGTTAGTTGAAATTTGAATAATTTTTCAAGATCCTTACAAATGTGCTGCTGTTGGATTTGTGTTTCTTGTCATTGTGGTTGTAGTTGTAGGTCGTCCTAGCTGCATATGGATTGATAGGGATGTGCGGCTAATTCTGTTCAGATTTCACTGGCATCTTAATCGGTTAACAATTAATTAAGATCCTTTGTGTTCTTCAGTCCTATTCTTCCATTTTTGTTGAATTTCTAACTTTAATCGTAGGTTTCTCTGGTTGTGGAGTTCACATCAGATTGGACGGGGTTTTTTAAAAATATTTTTCTTAATTGTGATGTTTTTTTGTTGCAGTATGTGTTTTGAAAACTATTTTTCTAAATTATGTTATATTTTTCTTCTTGTAGTATTTGGTCAGTCTGGAACAGTTATGTTCATCATGGTGTCCCCAGAGTCAGCAAGAGAGATAGAATAAGTCTGAATGGCACATTCTCCATGAACTTTCTCATCCTCCTGCTCGTGCCATGCCTTATGTGCCTTTCTGGGGTTTTGAGATTTTCTTTTCTGTTTTCTTTGATTTCGCGGCTCTTTTAGCGTGCTCATTTATTTAATTGGTATGATAATTGTTGTCTAGGGGATCGTTTCGTTCCGCTGGATTAGCGTGGGTTGCGATGATGCGGTGACGGTTACTTCCATTTTGACATCTTGTGATCTTGAAATCTTGACAATATAATTGTTTTTTCAAGTCCTTCGACTTGTGCTGCTATTGGATCTCCGATCTTGCTTGTCTTTGTGGTTGTAGATGAAACCCTTGCTATTGGTGGATTGATTGTTGATGCCTGCTGCTAATATGTCTCGTCGGTCACAGGTTTTATCTTCTGAATTGGTTAAGATTTGAGTAATTTGTCAAGATCTGTTGGATTTTCCTTCAGTGTTTCTTGCTTCTGTGGTGGTAGATCATCCTAGCTTGACAGTGATGGATTGATCGTGGCTGTGTGCTGCTTAGATGTGTTTCTTCATGACGGTTCTTCTGTTCTGATACCCTTGACATCTTCAATTGGTTTAAACAATACATAACGATCCTTTGAGCTCTTGGAGTCAGATTTTTTGGTTTTTGTTTTCTGTGGTGGTAGGGTTTCCTAATTTTGGATTTTAGAGACCAGAGCAGATCCAACAGGGGTTTCAGGCTGTTTTACTTAATTATGTTGTGGTTTTCTTATTGATGGGTTTGGGCAGTTTGGAGTAATTGCAATTTGCGATTCATGTGTGATAGGTTTCTATGTCTCGTGGGAGGAGGATCGTATGAAGATTTTCTGTTAATTTCCTCTAGAGAAGAGAAGTTTTCACTTTCGTTGGCTTTGTGTTGTTTGGATTAAGGTTTTTTGGTTGTGTGTTCGTAGGTTCCTAGTGTTAGCTGGGATCGAATCTGAATGGTATAACCAGGATGATGTATGCCTTGACCTGGAGGAGTTCTTGTTCCCCTTAAACCGCTAGTTTGTGATTATTACTGTATTGTTTAATGTGGTTTTGTGTTGTTTTCATAATTTGTGGTTGTGGATAAAATCCTGGCTAAGGGCTGATTTATTATTTTACCAGCTGCTAAAGTCTCCCCTGTCACCGACTTGTAACGTCTTAATTAGTTAAAATTTGAATAATTTTTCAAGATCCTTACAAATGTGCTGATGTTGCATTTGTCTTTTGTGATTCTTGTCTTTGTGGTAGGTTGTCCTAGCTGCATATGATGGATTGATTGGGGATGTGCGGTTAATTCTGTTCCGATTTCACTGGCATCTTAATTGGTTTTAACAGTTCATGAAGCTCCGTTAACCAATTTCACTGGCATCTTAATTGGTTTAGACAGTTCATGAAGCTCTGTTGCGCCTTTTTGGTCATATTCTTCCATTTTTGTTGACTTTGTGATTTTAATTGTAGGTTTTTCTAAGTTTCGAGTATGGAAACCATATCAGACCGGACAAGGGTTTTTTAAACTTTTTTTCTCAATTATGTTGTGTTGTTTTCTTGTAGTAATTGGTCAGTCTGGAATAATTGTTGTGTATGTCAGAGAAGGGTCATCACGTGACAAGTTGCTCTTATTTCGAAGTTTCCACTTTCTTGTTTCTATTGTTTTTAAGTTTTGGATTAGGATTTTTTAGTTCCGTGTACATTTTGTGGTTGTAGGTGCCTAGTGCTACCTAGATTGATTCTGACTTCTATAACCAAGATGATGATCATGCCTTGTCCTGGAGGAGTTTCTCTTTCCCTTAGACTATTAGTTTGTGATTGTTTTTGACGGGCTGGATGCGGCATTGCGTTGCTTTTGAATTATTTGTGTTTCTCATTGCAGATATGCAGAATTGGAACCTAGACATGGATAGTAGATAACTGACACCAACCAGGGGGTTGCAGGCTATGTTTTTATTTTCTTAATTCGCCCTTGACTGTTTTTTGCTATGGTGTCTGTTTTCTGTACATTTCCTTCCTGTCGTAGGGTAAAGAGTAGGGTGTAACCGTGTAAGAATACAGATTTTGGGATATCTGGATAATAATTCATGAACCGTGTTTCCTGAGTGTTTTAGGGGGAGTGCCATTTTGCACCTGAATTTTGGTTTCTAATATCTGATCAGTGTTCTCCATTTCAATCGGTGTATTTCTTGTTTATGTGGTGGTAGATTGCCTTGATTTTGTGACCGGGTGATGGATTTGAATTAACTGGAAGGGTTAGCTACTTGTTTATTATTTAGCTTTGGGCTACTGTCCAAGTCTGGGTTTATAACATTCTATCGAAATGATCCCTATGGCTAGTTTAGACATTTCCTTCATTCACGACTTTCCTCTTTGTCCAGTTCTGTGTTTCCCTAAGCCTTTGTATTTCATCATCAAGCATTGGTTTCCCTATCTTAGTTTCATCAACAAACACATGTTATGGGATTTCTATAAACTGTTGATGACCAATGTGTTTCGAGTTGGAGTCCTCTCTTCTTTCCTCACAAATGATATGTGTCTTTACTTGTACAGAAGCTTTTTTAAGGATATATTCATTTCTTGTGGCTTTTTCTGTTTCTTTTGCATTTTGCTGAAGGTGACCCTGGCTTTAATGGGAGAAATATGAAGATGGGGTAGCTGAGTTTGTGTTTTCCCTCTCTTATCTTCTCTGGCCTATGCTTTGCTGCTGCTGCTGCTTTAGGTTGGTGGTATTATCTCAACAACTTTGGTGCCACAAGCTGAAATTTTTGGAGATCTTAGTGTCCGGGTGTTTTTTTCCGTTTTTGGTTTTATTGGTGGAGCTTGGAGTTTCTGTGGACAGATGAGCAGTGTGTTTGGGTGGAGTCTTCTCTTTCTTTCCTCTTTGAGTTATGAGTCTACTTGGATTGGATTGAAGTTGGTTTCCTGTTTGTAAGCCTCTTGCTGCCTTGTCATTGGTGTAGGTTATTGCGCTCAAGTTATATGGATCTGTTTTGGAGAGTTGGCTGCCTGCAGTGAACTCGGTCAAGTGTAGTTTCCATTCTTTGGTTTTGAGATGGTCTGCTGCACACATATGGAGAAGTTCTCTTTTCTATTTGGTCCTCTAGGGTTTGATTTAAGCTTGTGAAGAAAAGGCTTTTGCGGGTCGATATGGATTTTTTGTGGGTGTAGACTCTCCGACTATGAGCTGGAGGTTTGAAGTTTTGCTGTTGATTCATGTCTTCTGTTATCGTGAAGCTCGTGGTTTTTTTTGTTTTTGAAGGAGCTGCTTGGTTGAGTTGTATTACTCAAGATGGCTTCTTGTATTGTCTGTGAAGACATGCTATGTATGTGCACATCTGGGATGGGTGGTCAGTATCTTGTGTTGGTATGCATCTTCTGATTAATTCTTTTACGTTTGGAGGCATTATAGCTTGAGGTGGCAATATGTGATTTTTCCAAGTGCATGAACATGAGAAGAATTTTGCTGTTGAAGTGTGCTAATTAGGTGGAGGGAATCATGCTACGTTCTGCTGATAAATGAGTGTTTATGTTAGTACAGTTTGTGAGAGTAGTGACTTGAGTCATTAACATGTAGTAGAACTGTCTTCTACTTTACTGGATAGGTAGCGGTTTAGTTTTATATTGTCATTGTCTGATTTTGTACCAGAGGATTATGCTAATAAGTTGGCCCGTGTTTCATTATTGCTTTGACATCGCTTTTTTATCATGATTCATGCTGAACAGTATGTTTGCATGTCCCCACTTATGCTCTAATTTATACTCTTTATTTTTAAAATTAACTTTTAGAGAAAGTAAAACCACTTTTTAACTCCGCCTGTGTTGTACACATTGCCGGTCCCCAGCCCGGAAAAGGAGGAGGGGAAAGTGCATTGTTTTCATTAGTTCCATCCCCTTTCTCTCTCTGAAGTTAATTTAAATCAGTCTACTGGATGAGATATGGAGGGGGAGAGTTAAATGGAATTTTTGTAATTAACCACTCTTGTTTGGCAGGGATTTCACAAGTTGGGCTTGTCACAGCCGTCCCCGGTGGATCGGTTTGAAAATAAATGAATTGCTAGTCGTAGAATATTATTAAAATTAGACCTGATCCTAGAAAGACTAAAAGAAAATCATGTATTGGTCCAGATAAATTTATTTACAAAAAAATATAAATTGAAATATTTCATGACTTTATTGACTTTATTGACCGTAGCAGGTATTTCACAAGTTGGGCTTGTGACAGGTAGGTAAGAAGCCGTCCCTGGTTGTGGTATTATTTATTTTAAGATCCATGATCTCTACTACTGCTGTGTTCGTTTATCATCAAACCTGTTATGATGGTCATCATAACAGCAGGTTTGTGACTCCTTAATTGTGATTCCTTAATTGTGATGAAACACTCTTTTCTTTTAGCTGCGCTTAAAGTTGATTCACCTCCAACTCCAACTCTGTAAAATGTACAATACGGTTTTTTGATGAATGCAACAAAATAGTCATGTATTGAACCAGCTTTTTTTCGATGAATGCAACAGTATATTCATGGATTGAACCAGGAATATTTCATTCCAAATTACCCCCAACTTTTTGCCGCCGCCGCTGCCCCCTCGGTTTGCGGTCTCCGCCTTTCCCTCACGCCTTCTTCTTTTTCTTCATATTCCTCACTTTTCACAAATTCATCCCTAAATTCCCTCTCTTTGTTTACCCCCCACATGTTTATCAAAATTTTAGTCCACAAGTATCTCAAATCCAATGCTCCAACATCAATGTTCGCCACCAAGGCCAACTCCAACGCGATGAGCTCCTGTTAGAGAATCCATCGAAACCCAATTCGTACTTGAAGAAGACCAAGGAAATGTTTTTTGTTCATACTCGAACTTGCCAAATTTTGTTTTATGATGATGAATGAATAAAAGGTTAACTTGCCAATTTTTTATATTTATAAACATAAAACAAATCATTTAATAGTTGTAAATGACAAAGGAGAAATATTAAAAAATTAATACTACTAAAAAATTAATACTAATCCCTCTGTCCCATTTCAAACTACACAGAATCTTTCTTTCAGTCAAAATTGTCGAAATTTGACCATATATTTGGATAAATAAACGACCAATAATACTATGACATGCCATTAGATTCACCGTAACATGAAGTTTTAAAATATCGATTTTTTGTGTGCAAACGTATTTACATATATTTACAATCAAATATGTTTATTGGAGATTGTGAAAAAGATTTTGTGCTATTTGAGCTAGGACGGAGGGAGTATCAAGTTTAAAATTTATGGAGAAGTCCGTCCAAAAGACAGTATTTCTATAAGTTATTAAAAGACCAAGGTTTAAATTGCAAATTAGAAGAAATGAAGATAAAATTTTTGGGTTTCACTTGTTCGAAAGTGCAGATATAACCTTGTAAAATCTGAAAGTACAAATAACCATGAAAATGTTGACCGAAATGTTAACAGCCAAATTGGCCGAAAATTGTCCAAATGATCATTTTACCCTTCTATTAAAAAATTGAAAAATTATGAAACACAATAATACCCTTCCTGCTTCTAAATAATTTTTTTCCTTTTCCATTCTTCTTTTTTCCAATCTTCTCTTCTTTCTTTCTCACCTACGAACGGATCTGGTTTCCAGGTGTGAAGCTCACAGTAGCGGAGGGGATGGGTGACGGGGTGGGCAACGCAGCTGACGGGGGTGAGCGACGAGGTTAGGGTAGCAGGGCTAAGGTTTATGGGCAACGGTGGTGCGACGGGGTTGGGCAGGGTGCGACCAGAGATGGGTGACAGAGTTTCGGGGAGAATGTCAGCGATGGGGGTAGGCGACTGTGAGGGTGACGTTGGGACGACGGTATGGGTGATCAAGTTTCTGGGCTGAGCTAGGGGTTCTCGGCAGAGCAGGCGACGCTGGTGGGAGCAGGGAGCGACGACGCAGTGGGTACTGGTGTCGTACATTGACTAGCTTTCTCACCTTGCCCAACTTACTGCAGCTTGCTCGCCATAAGTACCCGGACCAACTCCGCCGCTAAAGCCAGTAGTGGCAACCGTGGCGAGGCCATAATTAACAACACGGTGCAAACAACCAAACTCGTGGCATTGTCTTCATTGTCGGTGTCAGGATCAAGATTTTCTCCGCCAGAAGAGTAGGGCGCCGATGCGAAAAACCAGAGCGATGGAGGCTGGGGGGGAGGTGGAAGGGTGTGATTATGATCAAACAGTCATTCTCGTGGCGTCGACGTTGGAAACGTCGATATTGATCTTTTCTCCAGCAGTGCAGAAAACCAGAACGCGATGGAGTGAGGAATTGAAGGGTCGTTTGATTTAAATTATCTTTGCTTTTTGGCTTTTTGAAGCACCGATTCGATTTCTGGTGGTGGCGGATCGGCAGCGGAGCTGCATCAGGTGGTGGCCATGGGTGTGTTTGAAGAAGAAGAAGAAGTCTAGGGGGTGGAATTGTCATTATATTTTTTTAGTTTTGAGTCCTGGGTAATTTTGTCTTTTCATGTTTGGTCAATGACTGAATTTTTGAGTCGACGCCAGAATTGAGCAAAATGGGTATAACTGTACAATTTTACAAAAACTTAAGGTTAGTTTTGCACTTTCAGACTTTACAGGATTATATCTGCACTTTCAAAATTTAATTGGGTTATATATGAACTTTTCCCAACTTCATAACTACTACATGTTGCAAACCTTTAATACTCCTTTCTTCCTAGGTTAAGCTGTATAGAATCTTTTTCACGGTGTTCAAGAAACATGTTTGACTGTTAATATATTAAACTATGAATAATAACATTGAAATTGATATTTAGAAACTACTTATTACGATGAATCCAACAAGATCACATATGTTGATACCATTTTTTATATATCTATTCAAATATGTAATAAAAGTCTGGCAATATTGACGGTCAAATAAAAAAATTGCAATACGAAACTGGAACATTTTACATTTGTACAATGCTTTCTCGATTGTGAAACAAGCTCTGCACTATTTGTCTTAGGCTAGTACACAGAAATTTTAAGTATTTTATCACCCATGTAAGTTTAACTTTTCACTAATTATGCTTAAATTATTTTCTTACTTATATATTCAATAGCATGTTACATGAATAATATATAGAATTTAGTTATTAAATTTGATTTTATTTGAATCTAAATTTCGGATGAGGAATTTTTAATTGTGTCTAATGGCAAATTAGTAAGAATGGTATTCCAAAATAAAACAGTAACTGAATAATTTATAGTGAAAAGTGCATATATAACTCTACATAATTCACATAAGTGAAAATAAACCCACTTGATAATTTAAAGTGTAAATATAATCATAGATAGTTAGTGTATGTTCAAATATAACATTTTCCAACAATTTGGGGGTCAGATTTGAATGAAAAGACTATTTTATCATTTTAAAAAATAAAATAAAAAATGAAATTAAATTGACTATTATACCCCTACTCTTAAACACTAACCCATTCTTCTTCCCTCCTCTTCTTCAGTCGTTCTTCTTTCACCCTACCTTCGTTCTTTCACCCATTTTTACTTGCGATCCAGCCCGTCTTCCTCAAGATCCTTGATCTCTGCCATCCACGTGTACTTCTGGTCGACGATCTCTGAGAGAATGATTTGCCGTAATTAATTGTATTATTGATATCTGAATATATAGAGAGTACAATAGAGGTATAATAAGAAAAGAACTCTAATCAAAATAAATCATAATCTAATCAGGAGTCTGATTTAGTCTAACACCCCCCCCTCAAGCGAAGCGTCGGATGCTCGCCGACACACAGCTTGGACCTGAAGAACTCGAACAACGGACGAGAGAGCCCCTTGGTGAAAATGTCTGCAATCTGAAGAGAAGTCGGAACATGAGCAACACGCAGCTTTCCGGATGTCACCAACTCACGAACAAAATGATAGTCAATGTCGATGTGCTTCGCCCGCTTGTGCGCCACTGGATTCTGAGCCAAGAAGATAGCACTACTATTGTCACATAACAACAACGGAGAACCAGAAAGTGGAACCCGAAGATCATGAAGCAAATGAGAGAGCCAAACCACTTCTGAGGCAGTGTTGGCGAGAGCACGGTATTCAGACTCAGTGCTAGAGCGAGAAACAGTGGGTTGTTTCTTGGCACTCCAAGAAACCAGATTTCCACCAAGAAAGACCGCATAACCATAAGTAGACCGACGAGTCTCCAGACAGCGAGCCCAATCAGCATCAGAGTATCCTAGCACATCAGAAGTACTAGCAGAACAAAATCGGAGACCAAAATGAAGAGTGCCACGAACATACCGCAAAATCCGAGTCACAGCAGCAAAATGGTCATCTCTAGGATCCTGAAGATACTGACTCACCGTGTTGACCGAGAATACCAAATCCGGGCGAGATATGGTGAGATACTGGAGAGCACCAAGAGAACGATAAAGTGTAGGATCCCGAAATGGAGGACTGGTAGAGCTGTGAAGCTGAGAACCAGCAACAAATGGAGTAGAAACAGGTGCCGCGTCAGACATACCGGCCCGATTCAAAATATTCCCAGCATACTTTGCTTGGCCAAGCAGTAATCCTGAGGAGGTAGGCGAAACTTCAAGACCAAGAAAGTAATGAAGAGCACCGAGATCCTTGATCGCAAACTCTCTGTGTGTCTGATCAATGAACTGGCGAAGAAGAGTCGAGTCATTTCCTGTAAGAATGATATCGTCCACATACACAAGTAGGTACAGTAACGATGACCCTCTCGAAAGGACAAACAAAGAAGTATCAGCTGAGCTACACCGAAAACCAAGATGTGTCAGATAACTGCTGAAACGCTGGAACCAAGCCCGGGGAGCCTGCTTAAGACCATAAATGGCCTTTTTCAAACGACAAACATAGTCTGGATGGACAGAATCCTGATAACCAACGGGCTGCTTCATGTAGACAGGAACATCAAGAACACCATTAAGGAAAGCGTTCTTGACATCCAACTGATGAAGTGGCCAGGAACGCATGGTGGCTATGGCAAGAACCGACCTAACAGTGGAGGCTTTGACCACAGGACTGAAAGTGTGGTCAAAATCAAAACCCGGAATCTGCGAGAAACCCTGCGCCACAAGTCTAGCTTTATGACGCTCAATAGTGCCATCTGGGCAATACTTGAGCCTATAGACCCATTTGGAGCCCACAATGTTGACATTCGAAGGTCGAGGCACCAAATCCCAAGTGTGCTGACCACGAAGAGCATCCATCTCATCATCCATGGCCGAAACCCAGGATGGATCCTGAAGGGCAGTGCGATAATCAGTGGGCTCTGTCTGAGAGAGGAGTGCAGCAGTGAGACCATGAGCAATAATATCCGAATAATCCCACCGCTGAATGGCACCAGTAGAAGATCGAGTGGCCATCCGATGAGTACGAAGCTGGGGCGGTGAATCTGGAGGAGTTGAACCAGCTGATGACACGGAGGAAGATCGAGCTGTGCTGACCGGAGAATGGCCATCGGAAGTCACCGGAGAAAGAATAGCGGATACTGGCTGAGACGTGGTGACCGGTGGCTGAGACGGTGGCTGAGGAGTGCTGGCCAGCGGCTGAGATATGGTGGGCGTTTGGCGAGGAGCCGGATCTAGGTCGGCCATCCAGATGGAAGATGGTGGTGAAGGAGGGGCAGCTGGAGCAGGCACAGACATAGGCGTGGTGGCCCCAATCGATGAAGTAACAATTCCATCAAAAAATGATGAAATCTCCAGATCTGAAATCGAACGACTGTCCATGGAAGATGAGACATAAGGGAAGAAAGTTTCATCAAAACGAACGTGGCGAGAGATATAGATACGCCCAGAAGTCTGGTCGAGACACTGGAAGCCCTTGTGACGAGGGCTATAGCCAATGAAAACACAGGGAATGGATCGGGGTGCAAACTTATCAGTAGCAGTGGCACACAGACATGGAAATGAACGGCAACCAAACGGGTGAAAGAGGGTATAGTCAGGCACATGACCAAAAACAACCTCAAAAGGTGATTTGCCACTCAGAACTGAACTAGGCAGACGGTTAATAATGTAAACCGCAGAGGAGAAAGCTTCCACCCAATAACAGTGCGGCACAGAAGAGTGAAAAAGCATGGCAAGACCAGTCTCTGTGATATGACGATGCTTCCGTTCGGCCCGCCCATTCTGAGCAGGGGTATAAGGCGAGGACATCTGATGATGAATGCCACATGATATGAGATGAGCCTGAAGTCGATGATTCGTAAACTCGGTGCCACCATCGGTCTGAAAAATTTTAACCCTAGCAGAAAACTGATTCTCAACGAATTTCTGAAATTGGATAAAAGTGTCATAGAAATCTGACTTATGCCGCATTGGAAGAAACCATGTGAATCGCGAGAAATCATCAATGAAAATGGCATAATAAGAGAAACCACCGACAGATAAAACAGGAGCTGGTCCCCACAAATCACAATGTACTTTATCCAATAAACCAGTAGCGTGCTTGTCACTGGTGGAAAAGGGCAAGCAGCTACTCTTGGCCATCTGACAAGGAGAGCAACTGACAGATGCAGGCATAGCAGAAGTGACAGAAATAAGGCCTCATCGATTCAATAACTGAACAGTATCATGAGACACATGACCGGGGCGAGAGTGCCACTGCTCAAAAGAAGCATGAAGCTTTGTAGAGCGTAGTTCGCCTAGAAAACTGGAATCACCAGTCTCAAGAAAATAAAGACCAGACCTATGACGGCCTTTACCAATTATCGCCCCCGTAAGCTTGTGCTCAATGGAAAATGCATCGGCATCAAATATAATACGGAAAGGTAGATCACGGGTAAGCTTACTAATGGACAGTAAACTTCTAGTAATCTTAGGGACTACAAGGACATCATTAACAGAGAAACCAGATAAATGACATTTGCCGATGTGAGAAATAGATAATGATTCACCATTTCCAACAAGAATAGAATCAGAACCACGATAACGTTGTACCTGATCAAGATGACTGGTGTGAGCAGTGATATGAGCTGTAGCACCTGAATCAACGATCCACTGATTCGACGAAGAATGACGGTTGTGACCATTCAAACTGGCCTGAAACAATAACTTGTCCGCAACCCAATTATTGGAGCAATCTTCCCGAGATGTAGAACCCAAATAAACCATAGCAAAAGCCTAAGAATTTTACAGAAATTGACTGGGTGCTGACGAGAAGTTGAGCAATTCGCGAGAAATGGGTTTAACTCGCGAGGAATAGGTTCATATCGCGAGAAATAGGTTTATATCGCGAGAAACACGTTCATATCGCGAGAAATGGGTTCATATCGCGAGAAGCAGGCTCATATCGCGGGAAATTGAAGCGCAATAATTTCACTTGATGCGCGAGAAGTTCTTCACGCGTTGGAGGATTCTTCACGCGCTAGCGTGTGACTTCACACGCTGGAGGCTTCTCCTTTGGTTGAGCAGGAGCGTGACTTTCACGCACTAAAGATGGCGCGTGGATCTCGCTTTTGCTCTGAAAAATCAGGCGTCGGACGTTGAAGCATCGAGGCGTGGACGTCGAGCGGTAGAGCAGCTGAGCGGTGGTGGCGAAGCAGAAGTTCACGGCAGTGGTGGTGGCGTCACTCCGCAACACAGCCCTCCCGGAAGCGGCGGCGCGGCTGAGCGGCGGATCCACACGGCGGAGGATCTTCAGACGGACGACGACCTTCTTGAGGTCGGACGGAGACGGAGAACAGGACGGCAGCGTCGGATGACGACTTCGGCGCTGAAAGAACTCGCTGGAATATCGAAGAAGCTTCACCGAGAGGACGCCGGAGAACCTTTGCCGAGAGGACGCCGGAGAACGCCGAACAATAATTTAAAATTTAGGGTTTAGGATCAGAATCTTGCTCTGATACCATGAGAGAATGATTTGCCGTAATTAATTGTATTATTGATATCTGAATATATAGAGAGTACAATAGAGGTATAATAAGAAAAGAACTCTAATCAGAATAAATCATAATCTAATCAGGAGTCTGATTTAGTCTAACAATCTCGAGCTCTAGGGCGAAGATGCGGTCTCAAAGGTTTCAGATGTAGAGCTCGCTCCGGAGTTCAACCGGGTCAACTCGGTGCTGGACTCGGCAAGTGGTGGTCTTCTTGACCAAAAGGAGATCGGTGATGGCGTCGAAGGCATCGGGGGATGGGGGGGGCGGGGGTCGGGTTAAGGAGATTGAGGGTGAAGTTGAAGTCTTCATGGTCAGAGGAAATGGACGAGAAGAATGGGTCAGAGGTAATGAGCTTGGTTGTGGTGGTGGTGGTTTCCAATGGAAATGAGTGGTGATGTCTCCAGCGCCATGGGTCGTGAGAGATGGGCGTTGGGAGGGTGGGGGTCGTGAGAGATGGGCGATGTCATGCCGTGGTCCGAGCAAGGCTGAGGAGCTGCACCGGCATCCGGGTTTGTCTTGGTCATAGAGGCAATGTGTTTAACATTGGGGATGGCTATCGTGCCTAGATAAACACCAGAGAAGCTCATACCGGCGGGGATGCTGGGGGTGGAAGGCAGATGGGATGAATGCGGGGGCGGGGCTGGGTGTCGGCGGAGGTTGTGCATCGGCAGAGTATGGCTGGAGGTGCCGGGGGTGGAACTTGGTGGTGGTGGCCGGGTTGGAAGGTGGTGAGGGTGGTGGTGGTCGGGTTAGAAGGTGGTGGTGGATTTCTGGCAGTTGCACAATAGAGGGGTGGTCTGGTGGTGGTGGTGTTCACCGGCTGGGGGTGGTGGGCAGAGGGCATTTTTATCTTTCAAGTTTTTGCTTCAGGTTGAAAGGGCATTTTGGTTATTTTCAGTCGGTCAATGGCCAGAAATGGCTAGTCAATGCCGGAATATAGTCTTTACGGTTATATTTACACTTATGTAAAGTAGTTAGGGTTATTTTTGCACTAAATTTTATCTCATGGTTCTATGTGCACCTTCTGAAGTTATATAAGGTTATATTTGTATATATCCCTAATATATCATTCTAATAATAATGATGAAATATTATTGAGGAAGTTTTCTGTTAGACCGACTAATGGTTAGACCAATTATGAAAAACTCGTTTTAATAACTTTTAAGATTAAATTATAATTATTTATACCTTGTTTCCTAAATAAATCACCACATTGTTACATTCGTTATAAAATAGTTCCGTTTGAAGGTTAGTCGATCTAAAATAAAACTTTGTAATTATCGTTTAATGAATTAAGGATTATTATTTTGCATACAATAATGCAATGTATCCAGCATAAGAAGATTTCGTCTCTAGAAAGACGGCATTTCCATAAATTATGGAAAAAGCAAGGCTTAAACTGCAAATTAAAATAAATAAAGATAAAATTTTTGTGTTGCTTTAATCGGTTCATGAACTTATAACTAATGCAGGTTGCATGATAATTTTTTTATATTACAATTAAAATTTTGAGCAAAGTGCATATATAACCCTACATATTTGACGAAAGTGCAGATATAACCCTGCGATAATTGAAAGTGAAAATATAACCCTAGATATTTAAGTTATGTGAAAATAAAACATTTTCCAACAGTTTAAGGCTGGAATTTGGTGAAAATACTATTTTACCTCGATGTAAAAACAACAAAATAAAAAACATAAAAATCATTAATATTACTTCCACGCCAAAAACCTAATCTCCTTCGTCTTAAAAAATCTTCGAACTCCATTTCAGCTTTGCGTCATCGCATCTCCTCCCAAAATGCCCATCGCCACCAGCTTGAAAGCCCTCACTGACCCCAAGCCCATTCGTTTCCAGATTTGCCCCTAAAATGGGTGGTGTGGCATCTTTCCTCTCCGTCATTCTGGCTCCGACGTCGTCGATGCGCAAGTTCTTCGCGGTGGCGTGGTCATTTTCCTTCTCCTAGATCTGCTCCGGGCCTCTTCTTTTTCAGCCATTGCCAACACCTACATCTCCCTTCTTTAGCACTATTGCTGAAGTTTAACACTCCACCACCATAGCTAACAACGATCCGCCACCATAGCAATCGACACTCCACGAACACACCACACTCTGCCACCACATCGATCGACGCTGCGCCACCAATTAACGCTGAGACACCAATCGATGCTCCACCACCACACCGATCAATGCTCCACTGCCATAGCCCTCTCTCCACTGCATCTGAATACCGACTACTGCGTCTGACCACCATCGGAGAAAGAAACTACAACGGAGGAATTTTCAACGAAGAAAATTTAGGCTGAGATTTTGACAACGAAGAAAGAAAATACTCCAGCGGGGGAATTTTCATCTTTTTATTTATTTTAATTTTTTAAATTCAAGGGAAAATCATATTCTCCTTGAAATCCGACCATCAGAAAATTAACAAAAAAGTCAACGGAGTCAAAGGTTAGATTGGCACTTTCTGAGATTGCAGGGTTATATTGACACTTTCAGGCTAAAGTCAGGGTCATTTTAGCACTTAAGTAAAAAAGATATAGGTGGTTGTGTAAATGTGCCCGTTTAAGATGGGGTCCACCATTTAATATTGAAAATTGGGCATCCACGCGATCCGACAGCGTACAGTAGTTTAGGCGCCTTCATCCACATACACCATTTAACCGATTACCACTTGGAAAGAGTGTTGCTATATAACACTCTGTATTTTACTAGGGTACGCCATAATAGGTATATACATGTATAATGCTAATTTTAAATTTTCAAAATAAAACAAAAACCAAAAACAAAAAATGAAAACAATAAAACTGCCACCGCCAGTGCCGGCGCCACCGCCGGAATCTCTGATTTGACCCAAATGGCATCTCTGATCTGAGTGCCACTGCCTCATCGCCGATGGCCCACCGATGCTCCACCTTCGTCCCCAGCCATCCACTGTAGCCCGTTGTCCCTAGCAAAACCATCCTGAGAAACCTCTGGTCCGGCGAGAACGCGGGCAGGGAAATGAGAATGGGGGCCGTGCCGGGGGGAAATGAGAAACGTGCGACAAGAGTGGGCCAACGAGAATGGGCCGACGGGAAAGGCAAGGAAGGAAGGAGGAGAACCTGAAGAAAAAAGAAAATGGGAGAAGGAAGGAAGAGAACAGGGCTACGAGATCCGGGCGGGGCGGGGCGATGAGAATGAGGCTGGGGCGCCGGAGAAAAAGCACAGTCGCCGGAGGAGGAGAATGCGGCGGGGAAAACATGACCTTTCGAAGGACATGACCTTCAAAATTTACTCTTCCTCTTATGGGGGAGAGTAGGTATTTTAATTTTACTATATTCACATTTACTTCAGGAAATAGAGCAGGACCAATGAGACAGGTCTTAGAGTTTATTACCTTTTTTATGGCATCTTCAAAGTCATGGGCCTCTTGATGAACTTAATATTCTATTAAGTCAGTATAAGTAAAATTTGTTTTTATTATATTAAGAGCGATTAAACAGTACAATTCATGACTTCATTACTCCACTAAAATATGATTGTGTAAATAAAAGAACACACATACATTTTCTTGATTAGAACTTAAATAAAATAAGGACAGTGAAGATTGTGACAAATACAACCTTTTTGTTTTCTTCTTGAACGTGTCAATTAATTTTTTCTTTAGAATTACTCATATTAATAAAAATATTAAAAATAAATCTCACCGTACTTACCAAATGAAAACTCCTCAAATTTTCAGATCCTTGTACAATCTGAAAAGCTAGTTAGTAAAAATAAAGATTAAATTGCACTCAGGTAGAGTCTCGTGCTGATTAAATGTTATAACATATTTATTTATCACAACTTCTAAATGAAATATAGGTATAATGTTTGTGATGTGTAATGTAATGAAAGTACTATAAATTATAAATGTGAACAATATGAATGTTGAAATGAGAGGAAGAAAATGAGAGTAGAATGCGTGATCTTTCATTTTATTTAGTCCCTATTTCTTCACAAATAGGAGCATTACTTATAGTGCTAATGTGATGATTACATTCATAAAACTACCTTCACTAGCGAAAGCCTATAACATATAAAACTCCCTTTATAAACAAAGGCGCAAAGAGGTTTCAGTTCATTAAACTACCATTCATGAAACATTTTTATACCTTCATTTAGAAAGGGGGTTTCATATGCTATCTTGACATTAATGTTTTATAGGACCTTTCTCATGTAAAACTAATTCGGGTGGACGCGTGGATGTGCCCATCTGAGGTGGGGTCCACCATTTAAGATTAAAAAGTGGGCCTCCGCGCGGTCCGACAGCGTACAGTAGCTTTGGCGCCTTAATCCTTATCTGTTGACCCAATCTACAAACACCATTTAACCGACTACCACTTGGAAATGGAAATTTCTAGAGCCGTTCAGATATGCTTCACCGCTTAATCCTGACCGCACATTCTCCATCAACTTTCCTATAAATACCCTCCCCCTTCATTAAATCATCATTCAATCTCTCAACCATGGCGCAGGGAAATATCCTCCTCCACGCACCGTGCCTTATGTGCCATCAGGGGTTTTTGGATTTTCTTTTCCGTTTTCGTGTGATTTCGCCTCTTTTAAGCGTTCTCGTTTGATTTATCGGTATGATAATTGTTGTCTAGGGTTTGGTTTCGTGCCGCTGTGGGTCGCGATGACGGTTAATTCTGTTCCGACGTCTTGACGAATTAATTTGTTTTTCAAAGTCCTTCGATTTGTGCTGCGAGGATCTCCGATTGGGCTTTTGCCTTTGTGGTTGTAGATAAAGCCCTTGCTAATGGTGGATTGATCGTTGATGCCTGCTGCTGATATGTCTCGTCGGGGTTTTAATTTCTGATTTGGTTAAGATTTGAGTAATTCGTCAAGATCTGTTGGATTTGCCTGCCGTGTTTATTGCCTCTGTGGTTGTAGATCATCCTAGGTTGACAGTGATGGATTGATCGTGGCTCTGTGCTCTGTTTAGATGCGTTTCTTCATGACGGTTCTTCTGTTCTGATACCCTTGACATCTAGAGTGCTTTTAACAATTCATAACGATCCTTGAAGCTTTTGGAGTCAGATTCTTTGGTTTTTGTAGGGTTTCCTATTTTTGAGTTTCGAGACCAGAGCAGATCAAACCGGGGTTTTAGGCTGTTTTTCTTATTTATGTTGTGGTTTTCTTATTGAAGTGTTTGGGCAGTTTGGAGTAATTGCAATTTGCGATTCATGTGTGATAGGTCTATCTATATGTCTCACGGGAGGAGGATTACATGAAGAGTTGCTGTTAATTTCCTCGAGAGGAGAAGTTTTCACTTCCATTGACTTTATAGTTGGTTTTGTTTGGATTAAGGTTTTTTGGTTGTGTGTTCATACATAGGTTCCTAGTGTTAGCTGGGATCGAATCTGAATGTTACAACCAAGATGATCATGCCTTGTCCTGGAGGAGTTCTCCTTTCCCTGAAACTGCTAGATTCTGATTTTTTCTGACTTGTTTGATGCTGTTTTGTGTTTTGTATTGTTTTCGTAATTTGTGCATGTAGATAAAACCCTGGCTAATGGTGGATTAAACATTATACTAGCTGCCAATATGTCTCCTCTGCCACTGACTTGTAGCATCTGAGTTAGTTGAAATTTGAATAATTTTTCAAGATCCTTACAAATGTGCTGCTGTTGGATTTGTGTTTCTTGTCATTGTGGTTGTAGTTGTAGGTCGTCCTAGCTGCATATGGATAGATAGGGATGTGCGGCTAATTCTGTTCAGATTTCACTAGCATCTTAATCGGTTAACAATTAATTAAGATCCTTTGTGTTCCTCAGTCCCATTCTTCCATTTTTGTTGACTTTCTAATTTTAATCGTAGGTTTCTCTGGTTGTGGAGTTCACATCAGATTGGACGGGGTTTTTTAAAAATATTTTTCTTAATTGTGTTATGTTTTTTTGTTGCAGTATGTGTTTTGAAAACTATTTTTCTAAATTATGTTTTATTTTTCTTCTTGTAGTATTTGGTCAGTCTGGAACAGTTATGTTCATCATGGTGTCCCCAGAGTCAGCAAGAGAGATAGAATAAGTCTGAATGGCACATTCTCCATGAACTTTCTCATCCTCCTGCTCGTGCCATGCCTTATGTGCCTTTCTGGGGTTTTGAGATTTTCTTTTCTGTTTTCTTTGATTTCTTCGCGGCTCTTTTAGCGTGCTCATTTATTTAATCGGTATGATAATTGTGTTCCAGGGGCTCGTTTCGTTCCGCTGGTTTAGCGTGGGTTGCGATGATGCGGTGACGGTTACTTCCATTTTGACATCTTGTGATCTTGAAATCTTGACAATATAATTGTTTTTTCAAGTCCTTCGACTTGTGCTGCTATTAGATCTCCGATCTTGCTTGTCTTTGTGGTTGTAGATGAAACCCTTGCTGATGGTGGATTGATTGTTGATGCCTGCTGCTAATATGTCTCGTCGGTCACGGGGTTCAACTTCTGAATTGGTTTAGATTTGAGTAATTTGTCAAGATCTGTTGGATTTTCCTTTTGTGTTTCTTGCCTCTGTGGTTGTAGATCATCCTAGCTTAACACTGATGGATTGATCGTGGCTGTGTGCTGCTTAGATGCGTTTCTTCATGACGGTTCTTCTGTTCTGATACCCTTGTCATCTTCAAATGGTTTTAACAGTTCATAACGATCCTTTGAGCTCTTGGAGTCAGATTTTTCGGTTTTTGTTTTCTGTGGTTGTAGGGTTTCCTAATTTTGGATTTTAGAGACCAGAGCAGATCCAACAGGGGTTTCAGGCTGTTTTACTTAATTATGTTGTGGTTTTCTTATTGATGTGTTTGGGCAGTTTGGAGTAATTGCAATTTGCGATTCATGTGTGATAGGTCTCTATGTCTCGTGGGAGGAGGATCACATGAAGATTTGCTGTTAATTTCCTCTAGAGAAGAGAAGTTTTCACTTTCATTGACTCTGTTCTGTTTGGATTAAGGTTTTTTGGTTGTGTGTTCATAGGTTCCTAGTGTTAGCTGGGATTGAATCTGAATGTTACAACCAAGATGATCATGCCTTGTCCTGGAGGAGTTCTCCTCTCCCTGAAACTACTAGTTTGTGATTTTTTCTGACTTGTTTGATGCTGTTTTGTGTTTTGTATTGTTTTCTTAATTTATGCATGTAGATAAAACCCTGGCTAATGGTGGATTAAACATCATACTAGCTGCCAATATGTCTCCTCTGCCACTGACTTGTAGCATCCGAGTTAGTTGAAATTTGAATAATTTTTCAAGATCCTTACAAATGTGCTGCTGTTGGATTTGTGTTTCTTGTCATTGTGGTTGTAGTTGTAGGTCGTCCTAGCTGCATATGGATTGATAGGGATGTGCGGCTAATTCTGTTCAGATTTCACTGGCATCTTAATCGGTTAACAATTAATTAAGATCCTTTGTGTTCCTCAGTCCTATTCTTCCATTTTTGTTGACTTTCTAACTTTAATCGTAGGTTTCTCTGGTTGTGGAGTTCACATCAGATTGGACGGGGTTTTTTTAAAATATTTTTCTTAATTGTGATGGTTTTTTGTTGCAGTATGTGTTTTGAAAACTATTTTTCTAAATTATGTTATATTTTTCTTCTTGTAGTATTTGGTCAGTCTGGAACAGTTATGTTCATCATGGTGTCCCCAGAGTCAGCAAGAGAGAGAGAATAAGTCTGAATGGCACATTCTCCATGAACTTTCTCATCCTCTTGGTTGTGCCATGCCTTATGTGCCTTTCTGGGGTTTTGAGATTTTCTTTTCTGTTTTCTTTGATTTCGCGGCACTTTTAGCGTGCTCATTTATTTAATTGGTATGATAATTGTTGTCTAGGGGCTGGTTTCGTTCCGCTGGATTAGCATGAGTTGCAATGATGCGGTGATGGTTAATTCTGTTTTGAAATCTTGTGATTTTGAAATCTTGACAATTTAAATTGTTTTTCAAGTCCTTCGACTTGTGCTGCTATTGGATCTCCGATCTTGCTTGTCTTTGTGGTTGTAGATGAAACCCTTGCTATTGGTGGATTGATTGTTGATGCCTGCTGCTAATATGTCTCGTCGGTCACAGGTTTTATCTTCTGAATTGGTTAAGATTTGAGTAATTTGTCAAGATCTGTTGGATTTTCCTTCAGTGTTTCTTGCTTCTGTGGTGGTAGATCATCCTAGCTTGACAGTGATGGATTGATCGTGGCTGTGTGCTGCTTAGATGTGTTTCTTCATGACGGTTCTTCTGTTCTGATACCCTTGACATCTTCAATTGGTTTTAACAATTCATAACGATCCTTTGAGCTCTTGGAGTCAGATTTTTTGGTTTTTGTTTTCTGTGGTGGTAGGGTTTCCTAATTTTGGATTTTAGAGACCAGAGCAGATCCAACAGGGGTTTCAGGCTGTTTTACTTAATTATGTTGTGGTTTTCTTATTGATGGGTTTGGGCAGTTTGGAGTAATTGCAATTTGCGATTCATGTGTGATAGGTTTCTATGTCTCGTGGGAGGAGGATCGTATGAAGATTTTCTGTTAATTTCCTCTAGAGAAGAGAAGTTTTCACTTTCGTTGGCTTTGTGTTGTTTGGATTAAGGTTTTTTGGTTGTGTGTTCGTAGGTTCCTAGTGTTAGCTGGGATCGAATCTGAATGGTATAACCAGGATGATGTATGCCTTGACCTGGAGGAGTTCCTGTTCCCCTTAAACCGCTAGTTTGTGATTATTACTGTATTGTTTAATGTGGTTTTGTGTTGTTTTCATAATTTGTGGTTGTGGATAAAATCCTGGCTAAGGGCTGATTTATTATTTTACCAGCTGCTAAAGTCTCCCCTGTCACCGACTTGTAACATCTTAATTAGTTAAAATTTGAATAATTTTTCAAGATCCTTACAAACGTGCTGATGTTGCATTTGTCTTTTGTGATTCTTGTCTTTGTGGTAGGCTGTCCTAGCTGCATATGATGGATTGATTGGGGATGTGCGGTTAATTCTGTTCCGATTTCACTGGCATCTTAATTGGTTTTAACAGTTCATGAAGCTCCGTTAACCAATTTCACTGGCATCTTAATTGGTTTAGACAGTTCATGAAGCTCTGTTGCGCCTTTTTGGTCATATTCTTCCATTTTTGTTGACTTTGTGATTTTAATTGTAGGTTTTTCTAAGTTTCGAGTATGGAAACCATATCAGACCGGACAAGGGTTTTTTAAACTTTTTTTCTCAATTATGTTGTGTTGTTTTCTTGTAGTATTTGGTCAGTCTGGAATAATTGTTGTGTATGTCAGAGAAGGGTCATCACGTGACAAGTTGCTCTTATTTCGAAGTTTCCACTTTCTTGTTTCTATTGTTTTTAAGTTTTGGATTAGGATTTTTTAGTTCCGTGTACATTTTGTGGTTGTAGGTGCCTAGTGCTACCTAGATTGATTCTGACTTCTATAACCAAGATGATGATCATGCCTTGTCCTGGAGGAGTTTCTCTTTCCCTTAGACTATTAGTTTGTGATTGTTTTTGACGGGCTGGATGCGGCGTTGCGTTGCTTTTGAATTATTTGTGTTTCTCATTGCAGATTTGCAGAATTGGAACCTAGACATGGATAGTAGATAACTGACACCAACCAGGGGTTGCAGGCTATGTTTTTATTTTCTTAATTCACCCTTGACTGTGTTTTGCTATGGTGTCTGTTTTCTGTACATTTCCTTCCTGTCGTAGGGTAAAGAGTAGGGTGTAACCGTGTAAGAATACAGATTTTGGGATATCTGGATAATAATTCATGAACCGTGTTTCCTGAGTGTTTTAGGGGGAGTGCCATTTTGCACCTGAATTTTGGTTTCTAATATCTGATCAGTGTTCTCCATTTCAATCGGTGTATTTCTTGTTTATGTGGTGGTAGATTGCCTTGATTTTGTGACCGGATGATGGATTTGAATTAACTGGAAGGGTTAGCTACTTGTTTATTATTTAGCTTTGGGCTACTGTCCAAGTCTGGGTTTATAACATTCTATCGAAATGATCCCTATGGCTAGTTTAGACATTTCCTTCATTCACGACTTTCCTCTTTGTCCAGTTCTGTGTTTCCCTAAGCCTTTGTATTTCATCATCAAGCATTGGTTTCCCTATCTTAGTTTCATCAACAAACACATGTTATGGGATTTCTATAAACTGTTGATGACCAATGTGTTTCGAGTTGGAGTCCTCTCTTCTTTCCTCACAAATGATATGTGTCTTTACTTGTACAGAAGCTTTTTTAAGGATATATTCATTTCTTGTGGCTTTTTCTGTTTCTTTTGCATTTTGCTGAAGGTGACCCTGGCTTTAATGGGAGAAATATGAAGATGGGGTAGCTGAGTTTGTGTTTTCCCTCTCTTATCTTCTCTGGCCTATGCTTTGCTGCTGCTGCTGCTTTAGGTTGGTGGTATTATCTCAACAACTTTGGTGCCACAAGCTGAAATTTTTGGAGATCTTAGTGTCCGGGTGTTTTTTTCCGTTTTTGGTTTTATTGGTGGAGCTTGGAGTTTCTGTGGACAGATGAGCAGTGTGTTTGGGTGGAGTCTTCTCTTTCTTTCCTCTTTGAGTTATGAGTCTACTTGGATTGGATTGAAGTTGGTTTCCTGTTTGTAAGCCTCTTGCTGCCTTGTCATTGGTGTAGGTTATTGCGCTCAAGTTATATGGATCTGTTTTGGAGAGTTGGCTGCCTGCAGTGAACTCGGTCAAGTGTAGTTTCCATTCTTTGGTTTTGAGATGGTCTGCTGCACACATATGGAGAAGTTCTCTTTTCTATTTGGTCCTCTAGGGTTTGATTTAAGCTTGTGAAGAAAAGGCTTTTGCGATGGGGGTAGGCGACTGTGAGGGTGACGTTGGGACGACGGTATGGGTGATCAAGTTTCTGGGCTGAGCTAGGGGTTCTCGGCAGAGCAGGCGACGCTGGTGGGAGCAGGGAGCGACGACGCAGTGGGTACTGGTGTCGTACATTGACTAGCTTTCTCACCTTGCCCAACTTACTGCAGCTTACTCGTCATAAGTACCCGGACCAACTCCGCCGCTAAAGCCGGTAGTGGCAACCGTGGCGAGGCCATAATTAACAACACGGTGCAAACAACCAAACTCGTGGCATTGTCTTCATTGTCGGTGTCAGGATCAAGATTTTCTCCGCCAGAAGAGTAGGGCGCCGATGCGGAAAACCAGAGCGATGGAGGCTGGGGGGAGGTGGAAGGGTGTGATTATGATCAAACAGTCATTCTCGTGGCGTCGACGTTGGAAACGTCGATATTGATCTTTTCTCCAGCAGTGCAGAAAACCAGAACGCGATGGAGACTGAGGAATTGAAGGGTCGTTTGATTTTAATTATCTTTGCTTTTGGCTTTTTGAAGCACCGATTCGATTTCTGGTGGTGGCGGATCGGCAGCGGAGCTGCATCAGGTGGTGGCCATGGGTGTGTTTAAAGAAGAAGAAGAAGTCTAGGGGGTAGAATTGTCATTATATTTTTTTAGTTTTGAGTCCTGGGTAATTTTGTCTTTTCATGTTTGGTCAATGACTGAATTTTTGAGTCGACGCCAGAATTGAGCAAAATGGGTATAACTGTACAATTTTACAAAAACTTAAGGTTAGTTTTGCACTTTCAGACTTTACAGGATTATATCTGCACTTTCAAAATTTAATTGGGTTATATATGAACTTTTCCCAACTTCATAACTACTACATGTTGCAAACCTTTAATACTCCTTTCTTCCTAGGTTAAGCTGTATAGAATCTTTTTCACGGTGTTCAAGAAACATGTTTGACTGTTAATATATTAAACTATGAATAATGACATTGAAATTGATATTTAGAAATTACTTATTACGATAAATCCAACAAGATCATATATGTTGATACCATTTTTTATATATCTATTCAAATATGTAATAAAAGTCTGGCAATATTGACGGTCAAATAAAAAAATTGCAATACGAAACTGGAACATTTTACATTTGTACAATGCTTTCTCGATTGTGAAACAAGCTCTGCACTATTTGTCTTAGGCTAGTACACAGAAATTTTAAGTATTTTATCACCCATGTAAGTTTAACATTTCACTAATTATGCTTAAATTATTTTCTTACTTATATATTCAATAGCATGTTACATGAATAATATATAGAATTTAGTTATTAAATTTGATTTTATTTGATTCTAAATTTCGGATGAGGAATTTTTAATTGTGTCTAATGGCAAATTAGTAAGAATGGTATTCCAAAATAAAACAGTAATTGAATAATTTATAGTGAAAAGTGCATATATAACTCTACATAATTCACATAAGTGAAAATAAACCCACTTGATAATTTAAAGTGTAAATATAATCATAGATAGTTAGTGTATGTTCAAATATAACATTTTCCAACAATTTGGGGGTCAGATTTGAATGAAAAGACTATTTTATCATTTTAAAAAATAAAATAAAAAATGAAAGTAAATTGACTATTATACCCCTACTCTTAAACACTAACCCATTCTTCTTCCCTCATCTTCTTCAGTCGTTCTTCTTTCACCCTACCTTCGTTCTTTCACCCATTTTTACTTGCGATCCAGCCCGTCTTCCTCAAGATCCTTGATCTCTGCCATCCACGTGTACTTCTGGTCGATGATCTCTGAGAGAATGATTTGCCGTAATTAATTGTATTATTGATATCTGAATATATAGAGAGTACAATAGAGGTATAATAAGAAAAGAACTCTAATCAGAATAAATTATAATCTAATCAGGAGTCTGATTTAGTCTAACACCCCCCCCTCAAGCGAAGCGTCGGATGCTCGCCGACGCACAGCTTGGACCTGAAGAACTCGAACAACGGACGAGAGAGCCCCTTGGTGAAAATGTCTACAATCTGAAGAGAAGTCGGAACATGAGCAACACGCAGCTTTCCGGATGTCACCAACTCACGAACAAAATGATAGTCAATGTCGATGTGCTTCGCCCGCTTGTGCGCCACTGGATTCTGAGCCAAGAAGATAACACTACTATTGTCACATAACAACAACGGAGAACCAGAAGGTGGAACCCGAAGATCACGAAGCAAATGAGTGAGCCAAACCACTTCTGAGGCAGTGTTGGCGAGAGCACGGTATTCAGACTCAGTGCTAGAGCGAGAAACAGTGGGTTGTTTCTTGGCACTCCAAGAAACCAGATTTCCACCAAGAAAAACCGCATAACCATAAGTAGACCGACGAGTCTCCAGACAGCGAGCCCAATCAGCATCAGAGTATCCTAGCACATCAGAAGTACTAGCAGAACAAAATCGAAGACCAAAATGAAGAGTGCCACGAACATACCGCAAAATCCGAGTCACAGCAGCAAAATGGTCATCTCTAGGATCCTGAAGATACTGACTCACCGTGTTGACCGAGAATGCCAAATCCGGGCGAGATATGGTGAGATACTGGAGAGCACCAACAAGAGAACGATAAAGTGTAGGATCCCGAAATGGAGGACTGGTAGAGCTGTGAAGCTGAGAACCAGCAACAAATGGAGTAGGAACAGGTGCCGCGTCAGACATACCGGCCCGATTCAAAATATTCCCAGCATACTTTGCTTGGCCAAGCAGTAATCCTGAGGAGGTAGGCGAAACTTCAAGACCAAGAAAGTAATGAAGAGCACCGAGATCCTTGATCGCAAACTCTCTGTGTGTCCGATCAATGAATTGGCGAAGAAGAGTCGAGTCATTTCCTGTAAGAATGATATCGTCCACATACACAAGTAGGAACAGTAACGACGACCCTCTCGAAAGGACAAACAAAGAAGTATCAGCTGAGCTACACCGAAAACCAAGATGTGTCAGATAACTGCTGAAACGCTAGAACCAAGCCCGGGGAGCCTGCTTAAGACCATAAATGGCCTTTTTCAAACGACAAACATAGTCTGGATGGACAGAATCCTGATAACCAACGGGCTGCTTCATGTAGACAGGAACATCAAGAACACCATTAAGGAAAGCGTTTTTGACATCCAACTGATGAAGTGGCCAGGAACGCATGGTGGTTATGGCAAGAACCGTCCTAACAGTGGAGGCTTTGACCACAGGACTGAAAGTGTGGTCAAAATCAAAACCCAGAATCTGCGAGAAACCCTGCGCCACAAGTCTTGCTTTATGACGCTCAATAGTGCCATCTGGGCGATACTTGAGCTTATAGACCCATTTGGAGCCCACAATGTTGACATTCGAAGGTCGAGGCACCAAATCCCAAGTGTGCTGACCACGAAGAGCATCCATCTCATCATCCATGGCCGAAACCCAGGATGGATCCTGAAGGGCAGTGCGATAATCAGTGGGCTCTATCTGAGAGAGGAGTGCAGCAGTGAGACCATGAGCAATAATATCCGAATAATCCCGCCGTTGAATGGCACCAGTAGAAGACCGAGTGGCCATCCGATGAGTACGAAGCTGGGGCGGTGAATCTGGAGGAGTTGAACCAGCTGATGACATGGAGGAAGATCGAGTTGTGCTGACCGGAGAATGGCCGTCGGAAGTCACCGGAGAAAGAATAGCGGATACTGGCTGAGATGTGGTGACCGGTGGCTGAGACGTTGGCTGAGGAGTGCTGGCCAGCGGCTGAGATATGGTGGGCGTTTGGCGAGGAGCCGGATCTAGGTCGGCCGTCCAGATGGAAGATGGTGGTGAAGGAGGGGCAGCTGGAGCAGGCACAGACATAGGCGTGGTGGCCCCAATCGATGAAGTAACAATTCCATCAAAAAATGATGAAATCTCCAGATCTGAAATTGAACGACTGTCCATGGAAGATGAGACATAAGGGAAGAAAGTTTCATCAAAACGAACGTGGCGAGAGATATAGATACGCCCAGAAGTCTGGTCGAGACACTGGAAGCCCTTGTGACGAGGGCTATAGCCAATGAAAACACAGGGAATGGATCGGGGTGCAAACTTATCAGTAGCAGTGGCACGCAGACATGGAAATGAACGGCAACCAAACGGGTGAAAGAGGGTATAGTCAGGCACATGACCAAAAACAACCTCAAAAGGTGATTTGCCACTCAGAACTGAACTAGGCAGATGGTTAATAATGTAAACCGCAGAGGAGAAAGCTTCCACCCAATAACAGTGCGGCACAGAAGAGTGAAAAAGCATGGCAAGACCAGTCTCTGTGATATGACGATGCTTCCGTTCGGCCCGCCCATTCTGAGCAGGGGTATAAGGCGAGGACATCTGATGATGAATGCCACATGATATGAGATGAGCCTGAAGTCGATGATTCGTAAACTCGGTGCCACCATCGGTCTGAAAAATTTTAACCCTAGCAGAAAACTCATTCTCAACGAATTTCTGAAATTGGATAAAAGTGTCATAGAAATCTGACTTATGCCGCATTGGAAGAAACCATGTGAATCGTGAGAAATCATCAATGAAAATGGCATAATAAGAGAAACCACCGACAGATAAAACAGGAGCTGGTCCCCACAAATCACAATGTACTTTATCCAATAAACCAGTAGCGCGCTTGTCACTGGTGGAAAAGGGCAAGCGGCTACTCTTGGCCATCTGACAAGGAGAGCAACTGACAGATGCAGGCATAGCAGAAGTGACAGAAATAAGGCCTCGTCGATTCAATAATTGAACAGTATCATGAGACACATGACCGAGGCGAGAGTGCCACTGCTCAAAAGAAGCATGAAGCTTTGTAGAGCGTAGTTCGCCTAGAAAACTGGAATCACCAGTCTCAAGAAAATAAAGACCAGACCTATGACGGCCTTTACCAATTATCGCCCTCGTAAGCTTGTGCTCAATGGAAAATGCATCGGCATCAAATATAATACGGACAGGTAGATCACGGGTAAGCTTACTAATGGACAATAAACTTCTAGTAATCTTAGGGACTACAAGGACATCATTAACAGAGAAACCAGATAAATGACATTTGCCGATGTGAGAAATAGATAATGATTCACCATTTCCAACAAGAATAGAATCAGAACCACGATAACGTTGTACCTGATCAAGATGACTGGTGTGAGCAGTGATATGAGCTGTAGCATCTGAATCAACGATCCACTGATTCGACGAAGAATGACGGTTGTGACCATTCAAACTGGCCTGAAACAATAACTTGTCCGCAACCCAATTATTGGAGCAATCTTCCCGAGATGTAGAACCCAAATAAACCATAGCAAAAGCCTAAGAATTTTACAGAAATTGACTGGGTGCTGACGAGAAGTTGAGCAATTTGCGAGAAATGGGTTTAACTCGCGAGGAATAGGTTCATATCGCGAGAAATAGGTTTATATCGCGAGAAGCACGTTCATATCGCGAGAAGCAGGCTCATATCGCGGGAAATTGAAGCGCGATAATTTCACTTGATGCGCGAGAAGTTCTTCACGCGATGGAGGATTCTTCACGCGCTGGCGTGTGACTTCACGCGCTGGAGGCTTCTCCTTTGGTTGAGCAGGAGCGTGACTTTCACGCACTAAAGATGGCGCGTGGATCTCACTTTTGCTCTGAAAAATCAGGCGTCGGACGTTGAGGCGTTGAGGCGTGGACGTCGAGCGGTAGAGCAGCTGAGCGGTGGTGGCGAAGCAGAAGTTCACGGCAGCGGTGGTGGCGTCACTCCGCAACACAGCCCTCCCGGAAGCGGCGACGCGGCTGAGCGGCGGATCCACACGGTGAAGGATCTTCAGACGGACGGTGACCTTCTTGAGGTCGGACGGAGACGGAGAACAGGACGGCAGCGTCGGATGACGACTTCGGTGCTGAAAGAACTCGCCGGAAAATCGAAGAAGCTTCACCGAGAGGACGCCGGAGAACCTTTGTCGAGAGGACGCCGGAGAACGCCGAACAATAATTTAAAATTTAGTGTTTAGGATCAGAACCTTGCTCTAATACCATGAGAGAATGATTTGCCGTAATTAATTGTATTATTGATATCTGAATATATAAAGAGTACAATAGAGGTATAATAAGAAAAGAACTCTAATCAGAATAAATCATAATCTAATCAGGAGTCTGATTTAGTCTAACAATCTCGAGCTCCAGGGCGAAGATGCGGTCTCAAAGGTTTCAGATGTAGAGCTCGCTCCGGAGTTCAACCGGGTCAACTCGGTGCTGGACTCGGTAAGTGGTGGTCTTCTTGACCAAAAGGAGATCGGTGATGGCGTCGAAGGCGTCGGAGGATGGGGGGCGGGGTCGGGTTAAGGAGATTGAGCGTGAAGTTGAAGTCTTCATGGTCAGAGGAAATGGACGAGAAGAATGGGTCAGAGGTAATGAGCTTGGTTGTGGTGGTGGTGGTTTCCAATGGAAATGAGTGGTGATGTCTCCAGCGCCATGGGTCGTGAGAGATGGGCATTGGGATGGTGGGGGTCGTGAGAGATGGGCAATGTCATGCCGTGGTCCGAGCAAGGCTGAGGAGCTGCACCGGCATCCGGGTTTATCTTGGTCATAGAGGCAATGTGTTTAACATTGGGGATGGCTATCGTGCCTAGATAAACACCAGAGAAGCTCATACCGGCGGGGATGCTGGGGGTGGAAGGCAGATGGGATGAATGCGGGGGTGGGGCTGGGTGTCGGCGGAGGTTGTGCATCGGCAGAGTATGGCTGGAGGTGCCGGGGGTGGAACTTGGTGGTGGTGGCCGGGTTGGAAGGTGGTGAGGGTGGTGGTGGTCGGGTTAGAAGGTGGTGGTGGATTTCTGGCAGTTGCATAATAGAGGGGTGGTCTGGTGGTGGTGGTGTTCACCAGCTGGGGGTGGTGGGCAGAGGGCATTTTTATCTTTCAAGTTTTTGCTTCAGGTTGAAAGGGCATTTTGGTTATTTTCAGTCGGTCAATGGCTAGAAATGGCTAGTCAATGCCGGAATATAGTCTTTACGGTTATATTTACACTTATGTAAAGTAGTTAGGGTTATTTTTGCACTAAATTTTATCTCAGGGTTCTATGTGCACCTTCTGAAGTTATATAAGGTTATATTTGTATATATCCCTAATATATCATTCTAATAATAATGATGAAATATTATTGAGGAAGTTTTCTGTTAGACCGACTAATGGTTAGACCAATTATGAAAAACTCGTTTTAATAACTTTTAAGATTAAATTATAATTATTTATACCTTGTTTCCTAAATAAATCACCACATTGTTACATTCGTTATAAAATAGTTCCATTTGAAGGTTAGTCGATCTAAAATAAAACTTTGTAATTATCGTTTAATTAATTAAGGATTATTATTTTGCATACAATAATGCAATGTATCCAGCATAAGAAGATTTCGTCTCTAGAAAGACGGCATTTCCATAAATTATGGAAAAAGCAAGGCTTAAACTGCAAATTAAAAGAAATAAAGATAAAATTTTTGTGTTGCTTTAATCGGTTCATGAACTTATAACTAATGCAGGTTGCATGATAATTTTTTTATATTACAATTAAAATTTTGAGCAAAGTGCATATATAACCCTACATATTTGACGAAAGTGCAGATATAACCCTGCGATAATTGAAAGTGAAAATATAACCCTAGATATTTAAGTTATGTGAAAATAAAACATTTTCCAACAGTTTAAGGCTGGAATTTGGTGAAAATACTATTTTACCTCGATGTAAAAACAACAAAATAAAAAACATAAAAATCATTAATATTACTTCCACGCCAAAAACCTAATCTCCTTCGTCTTAAAAAATCTTCGAATTCCATTTCAGCTTTGCGCCAGCGCATCTCCTCCCAAAATGCCCATCGCCACCAGCTTGAAAGCCCTCACTGACCCCAAGCCCATTCGTTTCCAGATTTGCCCCTAAAATGGGTGGTGTGGCATCTTTCCTCTCCGTTATTCTGGCTCCGACGTCGTCGATGCGCAAGTTCTTCGCGGTGGCGTGGTCATTTTCCTTCTCCTAGATCTGCTCCGGGCCTCTTCTTTTTCAGCCATTGCCAACACCTACATCTCCTTCTTTAGCACTATTGCTGAAGTTTAACACTCCACCACCACAGCTAACAACGATCCGCCACCACAGCAATCGACACTCCACGAACACACCACACTCTGCCACCACATCGATCGACGCTGCGCCACCAATTAACGCTGAGACACCAATCGATGCTCCACCACCACCACACCGATCAATGCTCCACCGCCATAGCCCTCTCTCCACTGCATCTGAATACCGACTACTGCGTCTGACCACCATCGGAGAATGAAACTACAACGGAGGAATTTTCAACGAAGAAAATTTAGGCTGAGATTTTGACAACGAAGAAAGAAAATACTCCAGCGGGGGAATTTTCATCTTTTTATTTATTTTAATTTTTTAAATTCAAGGGAAAATCATATTCTCCTTGAAATCCGACCATCAGAAAATTAACAAAAAAGTCAACGGAGTCAAAGGTTAGATTGGCACTTTCTGAGATTGCAGGGTTATATTGACACTTTCAGGCTAAAGTCAGGGTCATTTTAGCACTTAAGTAAAAAAGATATGGGTGGTTGTGTAAATGTGCCCGTTTAAGATGGGGTCCACCATTTAATATTGAAAATTGGGCATCCACGCGATCCGACAGCGTACAGTAGTTTAGGCGCCTTCATCCACATACACCATTTAACCGATTACCACTTGGAAAGAGTGTTTCTATATAACACTCTGTATTTTACTAGGGTACGCCATAATAGGTATATACATGTATAATGCTAATTTTAAATTTTCAAAATAAAACAAAAACCAAAAACAAAAAATGAAAACAATAAAACTGCCACCGCCAGTGCCGGCGCCACCGCCGGCATCTCTGATCTGACCCAAATGGCATCTCTGATCTGAGTGCCACTGCCTCATCGCCGATGGCCCACCGATGCTCCACCTTCGTCCCCAGCCATCCACTGTAGCCCGTTGTCCCTAGCAAAACCATCCTGAGAAACCTCTGGTCCGGCGAGAACGCGGGCAGGGAAATGAGAATGGGGGCCGTGCCGGGGGGAAATGAGAAACGTGCGACAAGAGTGGGCCAACGAGAATGGGCCGACGGGAAATGCAAGGAAGGAAGGAGGAGAACCTGAAGAAAAAAGAAAATGGGAGAAGGAAGGAAGAGAACAGGGCTACGAGATCCGGGCGGGGCGGGGCGATGAGAATGAGGCTGGGGCGCCGGAGAAAAAGCACAGTCGCCGGAGGAGGAGAATGCGGCGGGGAAAACATGACCTTTCGAAGGACATGACCTTCAAAATTTACTCTTCCTCTTATGGGGGAGAGTAGGTATTTTAATTTTACTATATTCACATTTACTTCAGGAAATAGAGCAGGACCAATGAGACAGGTCTTAGAGTTTATTACCTTTTTTATGGCATCTTCAAAGTCATGGGCCTCTTGATGAACTTAATATTCTATTAAGTCAGTATAAGTAAAATTTGTTTTTATTATATTAAGAGCGATTAAACAGTACAATTCATGACTTCATTACTCCACTAAAATATGATTGTGTAAATAAAAGAACACACATACATTTTCTTGATTAGAACTTAAATAAAATAAGGACAGTGAAGATTGTGACAAATACAACCTTTTTGTTTTCTTCTTGAACGTGTCAATTAATTTTTTCTTTAGAATTACTCATATTAATAAAAATATTAAAAATAAATCTCACCGTACTTACCAAATGAAAACTCCTCAAATTTTCAGATCCTTGTACAATCTGAAAAGCTAGTTAGTAAAAATAAAGATTAAATTGCACTCAGGTAGAGTCTCGTGCTGATTAAATGTTATAACATATTTATTTATCACAACTTCTAAATGAAATATAGGTATAATGTTTGTGATGTGTAATGTAATGAAAGTACTATAAATTATAAATGTGAACAATATGAATGTTGAAATGAGAGGAAGAAAATGAGAGTAGAATGCGTGATCTTTCATTTTATTTAGTCCCTATTTCTTCACAAATAGGAGCATTACTTATAGTGCTAATGTGATGATTACATTCATAAAACTACCTTCACTAGCGAAAGCCTATAACATATAAAACTCCCTTTATAAACAAAGGCGCAAAGAGGTTTCAGTTCATTAAACTACCATTCATGAAACATTTTTATACCTTCATTTAGAAAGGGGGTTTCATATGCTATCTTGACATTAATGTTTTATAGGACCTTTCTCATGTAAAACTAATTCGGGTGGACGCGTGGATGTGCCCATCTGAGGTGGGGTCCACCATTTAAGATTAAAAAGTGGGCCTCCGCGCGGTCCGACAGCGTACAGTAGCTTTGGCGCCTTAATCCTTATCTGTTGACCCAATCTACAAACACCATTTAACCGACTACCACTTGGAAATGGAAATTTCTAGAGCCGTTCAGATATGCTTCACCGCTTAATCCTGACCGCACATTCTCCATCAACTTTCCTATAAATACCCTCCCCCTTCATTAAATCATCATTCAATCTCTCAACCATGGCGCAGGGAAATATCCTCCTCCACGCACCGTGCCTTATGTGCCATCAGGGGTTTTTGGATTTTCTTTTCCGTTTTCGTGTGATTTCGCCTCTTTTAAGCGTTCTCGTTTGATTTATCGGTATGATAATTGTTGTCTAGGGTTTGGTTTCGTGCCGCTGTGGGTCGCGATGACGGTTAATTCTGTTCCGACGTCTTGACGAATTAATTTGTTTTTCAAAGTCCTTCGATTTGTGCTGCGAGGATCTCCGATTGGGCTTTTGCCTTTGTGGTTGTAGATAAAGCCCTTGCTAATGGTGGATTGATCGTTGATGCCTGCTGCTGATATGTCTCGTCGGGGTTTTAATTTCTGATTTGGTTAAGATTTGAGTAATTCGTCAAGATCTGTTGGATTTGCCTGCCGTGTTTATTGCCTCTGTGGTTGTAGATCATCCTAGGTTGACAGTGATGGATTGATCGTGGCTCTGTGCTCTGTTTAGATGCGTTTCTTCATGACGGTTCTTCTGTTCTGATACCCTTGACATCTAGAGTGCTTTTAACAATTCATAACGATCCTTGAAGCTTTTGGAGTCAGATTCTTTGGTTTTTGTAGGGTTTCCTATTTTTGAGTTTCGAGACCAGAGCAGATCAAACCGGGGTTTTAGGCTGTTTTTCTTATTTATGTTGTGGTTTTCTTATTGAAGTGTTTGGGCAGTTTGGAGTAATTGCAATTTGCGATTCATGTGTGATAGGTCTATCTATATGTCTCACGGGAGGAGGATTACATGAAGAGTTGCTGTTAATTTCCTCGAGAGGAGAAGTTTTCACTTCCATTGACTTTATAGTTGGTTTTGTTTGGATTAAGGTTTTTTGGTTGTGTGTTCATACATAGGTTCCTAGTGTTAGCTGGGATCGAATCTGAATGTTACAACCAAGATGATCATGCCTTGTCCTGGAGGAGTTCTCCTTTCCCTGAAACTGCTAGATTCTGATGTTTTCTGACTTGTTTGATGCTGTTTTGTGTTTTGTATTGTTTTCGTAATTTGTGCATGTAGATAAAACCCTGGCTAATGGTGGATTAAACATTATACTAGCTGCCAATATGTCTCCTCTGCCACTGACTTGTAGCATCTGAGTTAGTTGAAATTTGAATAATTTTTCAAGATCCTTACAAATGTGCTGCTGTTGGATTTGTGTTTCTTGTCATTGTGGTTGTAGTTGTAGGTCGTCCTAGCTGCATATGGATAGATAGGGATGTGCGGCTAATTCTGTTCAGATTTCACTAGCATCTTAATCGGTTAACAATTAATTAAGATCCTTTGTGTTCCTCAGTCCCATTCTTCCATTTTTGTTGACTTTCTAATTTTAATCGTAGGTTTCTCTGGTTGTGGAGTTCACATCAGATTGGACGGGGTTTTTTTAAAATATTTTTCTTAATTGTGTTATGTTTTTTTGTTGCAGTATGTGTTTTGAAAACTATTTTTCTAAATTATGTTTTATTTTTCTTCTTGTAGTATTTGGTCAGTCTGGAACAGTTATGTTCATCATGGTGTCCCCAGAGTCAGCAAGAGAGATAGAATAAGTCTGAATGGCACATTCTCCATGAACTTTCTCATCCTCCTGCTCGTGCCATGCCTTATGTGCCTTTCTGGGGTTTTGAGATTTTCTTTTCTGTTTTCTTTGATTTCTTCGCGGCTCTTTTAGCGTGCTCATTTATTTAATCGGTATGATAATTGTGTTCTAGGGGCTCGTTTCGTTCCGCTGGATTAGCGTGGGTTGCGATGATGCGGTGACGGTTACTTCCATTTTGACATCTTGTGATCTTGAAATCTTGACAATATAATTGTTGTTTCAAGTCCTTCGACTTGTGCTGCTATTGGATCTCCGATCTTGCTTGTCTTTGTGGTTGTAGATGAAACCCTTGCTAATGGTGGATTGATTGTTGATGCCTGCTGCTAATATGTCTCGTTGGTCACGGGGTTCAACTTCTGAATTGGTTTAGATTTGAGTAATTTGTCAAGATCTGTTGGATTTTCCTTTTGTGTTTCTTGCCTCTCTGGTTGTAGATCATCCTAGCTTGACAGTGATGGATTGATCGTGGCTGTGTGCTGCTTAGATGCGTTTCTTCATGACGGTTCTTCTGTTCTGATACCCTTGTCATCTTCAAATGGTTTTAACAGTTCATAACGATCCTTTGAGCTCTTGGAGTCAGATTTTTCGGTTTTTGTTTTCTGTGGTTGTAGGGTTTCCTAATTTTGGATTTTAGAGACCAGAGCAGATCCAACAGGGGTTTCAGGCTGTTTTACTTAATTATGTTGTGGTTTACTTATTGATGTGTTTGGGCAGTTTGGAGTAATTGCGATTTGCGATTCATGTGTGATAGGTCTCTATGTCTCATGGGAGGAGGATCGCATGAAGAGTTGCTGTTAATTTCCTCTAGAGGAGAAGTTTTCACTTTCATTGACTCTGTTTTGTTTGGATTAAGGTTTTTTGGTTGTGTGTTCATAGGTTCCTAGTGTTAGCTGGGATCGAATCTGAATGTTACAACCAAGATGATCATGCCTTGTCCTGGAGGAGTTCTCCTCTCCCTGAAACTGCTAGTTTGTGATTTTTTCTGACTTGTTTGATGCTGTTTTGTGTTCTGTATTGTTTTCTTAATTTGTGCATGTAGATAAAACCTTTGCTAATGGTGGCTTAAACATTATACTAGCTGCCAATATGTCTCCTCTGCCACTGACTTGTAGCATCTGAGTTAGTTGAAATTTGAATAAATTTTCAAGATCCTTACAAATGTGCTGCTGTTGGATTTGTGTTTCTTGTCATTGTGGCTGTAGTTGTAGGTCGTCCTAGCTGCATATGGATAGATAGGGATGTGCGGCTAATTCTGTTCAGATTTCACTGGCATCTTAATCGGTTAACAATTAATTAAGATCCTTTGTGTTCCTCAGTCCTATTCTTCCATTTTTGTTGACTTTCTAATTTTAATCGTAGGTTTCTCTGGTTGTGGAGTTCACATCAGATTGGACGGGGTTTTTTAAAAATATTTTTCTTAATTGTGTTATGTTTTTTTATTGCAGTGTGTGTTTTGAAAACTATTTTTCTAAATTATGTTATATTTTTCTTCTTGTAGTATTTGGTCAGTCTGGAACAGTTATGTTCATCATGGTGTCCCCAGAGGTAGCAAGAAAGATAGAATAAGTCTGAATGGCACATTCTCCTTGAACTTTCTCATCCTCCTGCTCGTGCCATGCCTTATGTGCCTTTCTGGGGTTTTGATATTTTCATTTCTGTTTTCTTTGATTTCGCGGCTCTTTTAGCGTGCTCATTTATTTAATTGGTATGATAATTGTTTTGGGGCTGGTTTCGTTCCGCTGGATTAGCGTGGGTTGGGATGATGCGGTGACGGTTAATTCCGTTTTGACATCTTGAAATCTTGAAATCTTGACAATGTAATTAGTTTTTCAAGTCCTTTGACTTGTGCTGCTATTGGATCTCCGATCTTGCTTGTCTTTGTGGTTGTAGATGGAACCCTTGCTAATGGTGGATTGATTGTTGATGCCGCTGCTAATATGTCTCGTCGGTCACGGGTTTTATCTTCTACATTGGTTTAGATTTGAGTAATTTGTCAAGATCTGTTGGATTTTCCTTTTGTGTTTCTTGCCTCTGGTTGTAGATCATCCTAGCTTGACAGTGATGGATTGATCGTGGCTGTGTGCTGCTTAGATGCGTTTCTTCATGACGGTTCTTCTGTTCTGATACCCTTGACATCTTCAAATGGTTTTAACAGTTCATAACGATCCTTGAAGCTTTTGGAGTCAGATTCTTCGGTTTTTGTAGGGTTTCCTATTTTTGAGTTTCGAGACCAGAGCAGATCAAACTGGGGGTTTTAGGCTGTTTTTCTTATTTATGTTGTGGTTTTCTTATTGAAGTGTTTGGGCAGTTTGGAGTAATTGCAATTTGCGATTCATGTGTGATAGGTCTATCTATATGTCTTACGGGAGGAGGATTACATGAAGAGTTGCTGTTAATTTCCTGGATAGAAGAGAAGTTTTCGCTTCCATTGACTTTATAGTTGGTTTTGTTTGGATTAAGGTCTTTTGGTTGTGTGTTCATAGGTTCCTAGTGTTAGCTGGGATCGAATCTGAATGTTACAACCAAGATGATCATTACTTGTCCTGGAGGAGTTCTCCTTTCCCTGAAACTGCTAGATTGTGATTTTTTCTGACTTGTTTGATGCTGTTTTGTGTTTTGTATTGTTTTCGTAATTTGTGCATGTAGATAAAACCCTGGCTAATGGTGGATTAAACATTATACTAGCTGCCAACATGTCTCCTCTGCCACTGACTTGTAGCATCCGAGTTGGTTGAAATTTGAATAATTTTTCAAGATCCTTACAAATGTGCTGCTGTTGGATCTGTGTTTCTTGTCATTGTGGTTGTAGTTGTAGGTCGTCCTAGCTGCATATGGATAGATAGGGATGTGCGGCTAATTCTGTTCAGATTTCACTAGCTTCTTAATCGGTTAGCAATTAATTAAGATCCTTTGTGTTCCTCAGTCTTATTCTTCCATTTTTGTTGACTTTCTAATTTTAATCGTAGGTTTCTCTGGTTGTGGAGTTCACATCAGATTGGACGGGGTTTTTTTAAAATATTTTTCTTAATTGTGTTATGTTTTTTTGTTGCAGTATGTGTTTTGAAAACTATTTTTCTAAATTATGTTATATTTTTCTTCTTGTAGTATTTGGTCAGTCTGGAACAGTTATGTTCATCATGGTGTCCCCAGAGTCAGCAAGAGAGAGAGAATAAGTCTGAATGGCACATTCTCCATGAACTTTCTCATCCTCCTGCTCGTGCCATGCCTTATGTGCCTTTCTGGGGTTTTGAGATTTTCTTTTCTGTTTTCTTTGATTTCGCGGCTCTTTTAGCGTGCTCATTTATTTAATCGGTATGATAATTGTGTTCTAGGGGCTCGTTTCGTTCCGCTGGATTAGCGTGGGTTGCGATGATGCGGTGACGGTTACTTTCATTTTGACATCTTGTGATCTTGAAATCTTGACAATATAATTGTTTTTTCAAGTCCTTCGACTTGTGCTGCTATTGGATCTCCGATCTTGCTTGTCTTTGTGGTTGTAGATGAAACCCTTGCTGATGGTGGATTGATTGTTGATGCCTGCTGCTAATATGTCTCGTCGGTCACGGGGTTCAACTTCTGAATTGGTTTAGATTTGAGTAATTTGTCAAGATCTGTTGGATTTTCCTTTTGTGTTTCTTGCCTCTGTGGTTGTAGATCATCCTAGCTTGACAGTGATGGATTGATCGTGGCTGTGTGCTGCTTAGATGCGTTTCTTCATGACGGTTCTTCTGTTCTGATACCCTTGTCATCTTCAAATGGTTTTAACAGTTCATAACGATCCTTTGAGCTCTTGGAGTCAGATTTTTCGGTTTTTGTTTTCTGTGGTTGTAGGGTTTCCTAATTTTGGATTTTAGAGACCAGAGCAGATCCAACAGGGGTTGCAATTTGCAATTCATGTGTGATAGGTCTAATGTCTCGTGGGAGGAGGATCGCATGAAGATTTGCTGTTAATTTCCTCTAGAGAAGAGAAGTTTTCACTTTCATTGACTCTGTTCTGTTTGGATTAAGGTTTTTTGGTTGTGTGTTCATAGGTTCCTAGTGTTAGCTGGGATTGAATCTGAATGTTACAACCAAGATGATCATGCCTTGTCCTGGAGGAGTTCTCCTCTCCCTGAAACTGCTAGTTTGTGATTTTTTCTGACTTGTTTGATGCTGTTTTGTGTTTTGTATTGTTTTCTTAATTTATGCATGTAGATAAAACCCTGGCTAATGGTGGATTAAACATCATACTAGCTGCCAATATGTCTCCTCTGCCACTGACTTGTAGCATCCGAGTTAGTTGAAATTTGAATAATTTTTCAAGATCCTTACAAATGTGCTGCTGTTGGATTTGTGTTTCTTGTCATTGTGGTTGTAGTTGTAGGTCGTCCTAGCTGCATATGGATTGATAGGGATGTGCGGCTAATTCTGTTCAGATTTCACTGGCATCTTAATCGGTTAACAATTAATTAAGATCCTTTGTGTTCTTCAGTCCTATTCTTCCATTTTTGTTGAATTTCTAACTTTAATCGTAGGTTTCTCTGGTTGTGGAGTTCACATCAGATTGGACGGGGTTTTTTAAAAATATTTTTCTTAATTGTGATGTTTTTTTGTTGCAGTATGTGTTTTGAAAACTATTTTTCTAAATTATGTTATATTTTTCTTCTTGTAGTATTTGGTCAGTCTGGAACAGTTATGTTCATCATGGTGTCCCCAGAGTCAGCAAGAGAGATAGAATAAGTCTGAATGGCACATTCTCCATGAACTTTCTCATCCTCCTGCTCGTGCCATGCCTTATGTGCCTTTCTGGGGTTTTGAGATTTTCTTTTCTGTTTTCTTTGATTTCGCGGCTCTTTTAGCGTGCTCATTTATTTAATTGGTATGATAATTGTTGTCTAGGGGATCGTTTCGTTCCGCTGGATTAGCGTGGGTTGCGATGATGCGGTGACGGTTACTTCCATTTTGACATCTTGTGATCTTGAAATCTTGACAATATAATTGTTTTTTCAAGTCCTTCGACTTGTGCTGCTATTGGATCTCCGATCTTGCTTGTCTTTGTGGTTGTAGATGAAACCCTTGCTATTGGTGGATTGATTGTTGATGCCTGCTGCTAATATGTCTCGTCGGTCACAGGTTTTATCTTCTGAATTGGTTAAGATTTGAGTAATTTGTCAAGATCTGTTGGATTTTCCTTCAGTGTTTCTTGCTTCTGTGGTGGTAGATCATCCTAGCTTGACAGTGATGGATTGATCGTGGCTGTGTGCTGCTTAGATGTGTTTCTTCATGACGGTTCTTCTGTTCTGATACCCTTGACATCTTCAATTGGTTTAAACAATACATAACGATCCTTTGAGCTCTTGGAGTCAGATTTTTTGGTTTTTGTTTTCTGTGGTGGTAGGGTTTCCTAATTTTGGATTTTAGAGACCAGAGCAGATCCAACAGGGGTTTCAGGCTGTTTTACTTAATTATGTTGTGGTTTTCTTATTGATGGGTTTGGGCAGTTTGGAGTAATTGCAATTTGCGATTCATGTGTGATAGGTTTCTATGTCTCGTGGGAGGAGGATCGTATGAAGATTTTCTGTTAATTTCCTCTAGAGAAGAGAAGTTTTCACTTTCGTTGGCTTTGTGTTGTTTGGATTAAGGTTTTTTGGTTGTGTGTTCGTAGGTTCCTAGTGTTAGCTGGGATCGAATCTGAATGGTATAACCAGGATGATGTATGCCTTGACCTGGAGGAGTTCTTGTTCCCCTTAAACCGCTAGTTTGTGATTATTACTGTATTGTTTAATGTGGTTTTGTGTTGTTTTCATAATTTGTGGTTGTGGATAAAATCCTGGCTAAGGGCTGATTTATTATTTTACCAGCTGCTAAAGTCTCCCCTGTCACCGACTTGTAACGTCTTAATTAGTTAAAATTTGAATAATTTTTCAAGATCCTTACAAATGTGCTGATGTTGCATTTGTCTTTTGTGATTCTTGTCTTTGTGGTAGGTTGTCCTAGCTGCATATGATGGATTGATTGGGGATGTGCGGTTAATTCTGTTCCGATTTCACTGGCATCTTAATTGGTTTTAACAGTTCATGAAGCTCCGTTAACCAATTTCACTGGCATCTTAATTGGTTTAGACAGTTCATGAAGCTCTGTTGCGCCTTTTTGGTCATATTCTTCCATTTTTGTTGACTTTGTGATTTTAATTGTAGGTTTTTCTAAGTTTCGAGTATGGAAACCATATCAGACCGGACAAGGGTTTTTTAAACTTTTTTTCTCAATTATGTTGTGTTGTTTTCTTGTAGTAATTGGTCAGTCTGGAATAATTGTTGTGTATGTCAGAGAAGGGTCATCACGTGACAAGTTGCTCTTATTTCGAAGTTTCCACTTTCTTGTTTCTATTGTTTTTAAGTTTTGGATTAGGATTTTTTAGTTCCGTGTACATTTTGTGGTTGTAGGTGCCTAGTGCTACCTAGATTGATTCTGACTTCTATAACCAAGATGATGATCATGCCTTGTCCTGGAGGAGTTTCTCTTTCCCTTAGACTATTAGTTTGTGATTGTTTTTGACGGGCTGGATGCGGCATTGCGTTGCTTTTGAATTATTTGTGTTTCTCATTGCAGATATGCAGAATTGGAACCTAGACATGGATAGTAGATAACTGACACCAACCAGGGGGTTGCAGGCTATGTTTTTATTTTCTTAATTCGCCCTTGACTGTTTTTTGCTATGGTGTCTGTTTTCTGTACATTTCCTTCCTGTCGTAGGGTAAAGAGTAGGGTGTAACCGTGTAAGAATACAGATTTTGGGATATCTGGATAATAATTCATGAACCGTGTTTCCTGAGTGTTTTAGGGGGAGTGCCATTTTGCACCTGAATTTTGGTTTCTAATATCTGATCAGTGTTCTCCATTTCAATCGGTGTATTTCTTGTTTATGTGGTGGTAGATTGCCTTGATTTTGTGACCGGGTGATGGATTTGAATTAACTGGAAGGGTTAGCTACTTGTTTATTATTTAGCTTTGGGCTACTGTCCAAGTCTGGGTTTATAACATTCTATCGAAATGATCCCTATGGCTAGTTTAGACATTTCCTTCATTCACGACTTTCCTCTTTGTCCAGTTCTGTGTTTCCCTAAGCCTTTGTATTTCATCATCAAGCATTGGTTTCCCTATCTTAGTTTCATCAACAAACACATGTTATGGGATTTCTATAAACTGTTGATGACCAATGTGTTTCGAGTTGGAGTCCTCTCTTCTTTCCTCACAAATGATATGTGTCTTTACTTGTACAGAAGCTTTTTTAAGGATATATTCATTTCTTGTGGCTTTTTCTGTTTCTTTTGCATTTTGCTGAAGGTGACCCTGGCTTTAATGGGAGAAATATGAAGATGGGGTAGCTGAGTTTGTGTTTTCCCTCTCTTATCTTCTCTGGCCTATGCTTTGCTGCTGCTGCTGCTTTAGGTTGGTGGTATTATCTCAACAACTTTGGTGCCACAAGCTGAAATTTTTGGAGATCTTAGTGTCCGGGTGTTTTTTTCCGTTTTTGGTTTTATTGGTGGAGCTTGGAGTTTCTGTGGACAGATGAGCAGTGTGTTTGGGTGGAGTCTTCTCTTTCTTTCCTCTTTGAGTTATGAGTCTACTTGGATTGGATTGAAGTTGGTTTCCTGTTTGTAAGCCTCTTGCTGCCTTGTCATTGGTGTAGGTTATTGCGCTCAAGTTATATGGATCTGTTTTGGAGAGTTGGCTGCCTGCAGTGAACTCGGTCAAGTGTAGTTTCCATTCTTTGGTTTTGAGATGGTCTGCTGCACACATATGGAGAAGTTCTCTTTTCTATTTGGTCCTCTAGGGTTTGATTTAAGCTTGTGAAGAAAAGGCTTTTGCGGGTCGATATGGATTTTTTGTGGGTGTAGACTCTCCGACTATGAGCTGGAGGTTTGAAGTTTTGCTGTTGATTCATGTCTTCTGTTATCGTGAAGCTCGTGGTTTTTTTTGTTTTTGAAGGAGCTGCTTGGTTGAGTTGTATTACTCAAGATGGCTTCTTGTATTGTCTGTGAAGACATGCTATGTATGTGCACATCTGGGATGGGTGGTCAGTATCTTGTGTTGGTATGCATCTTCTGATTAATTCTTTTACGTTTGGAGGCATTATAGCTTGAGGTGGCAATATGTGATTTTTCCAAGTGCATGAACATGAGAAGAATTTTGCTGTTGAAGTGTGCTAATTAGGTGGAGGGAATCATGCTACGTTCTGCTGATAAATGAGTGTTTATGTTAGTACAGTTTGTGAGAGTAGTGACTTGAGTCATTAACATGTAGTAGAACTGTCTTCTACTTTACTGGATAGGTAGCGGTTTAGTTTTATATTGTCATTGTCTGATTTTGTACCAGAGGATTATGCTAATAAGTTGGCCCGTGTTTCATTATTGCTTTGACATCGCTTTTTTATCATGATTCATGCTGAACAGTATGTTTGCATGTCCCCACTTATGCTCTAATTTATACTCTTTATTTTTAAAATTAACTTTTAGAGAAAGTAAAACCACTTTTTAACTCCGCCTGTGTTGTACACATTGCCGGTCCCCAGCCCGGAAAAGGAGGAGGGGAAAGTGCATTGTTTTCATTAGTTCCATCCCCTTTCTCTCTCTGAAGTTAATTTAAATCAGTCTACTGGATGAGATATGGAGGGGGAGAGTTAAATGGAATTTTTGTAATTAACCACTCTTGTTTGGCAGGGATTTCACAAGTTGGGCTTGTCACAGCCGTCCCCGGTGGATCGGTTTGAAAATAAATGAATTGCTAGTCGTAGAATATTATTAAAATTAGACCTGATCCTAGAAAGACTAAAAGAAAATCATGTATTGGTCCAGATAAATTTATTTACAAAAAAATATAAATTGAAATATTTCATGACTTTATTGACTTTATTGACCGTAGCAGGTATTTCACAAGTTGGGCTTGTGACAGGTAGGTAAGAAGCCGTCCCTGGTTGTGGTATTATTTATTTTAAGATCCATGATCTCTACTACTGCTGTGTTCGTTTATCATCAAACCTGTTATGATGGTCATCATAACAGCAGGTTTGTGACTCCTTAATTGTGATTCCTTAATTGTGATGAAACACTCTTTTCTTTTAGCTGCGCTTAAAGTTGATTCACCTCCAACTCCAACTCTGTAAAATGTACAATACGGTTTTTTGATGAATGCAACAAAATAGTCATGTATTGAACCAGCTTTTTTTCGATGAATGCAACAGTATATTCATGGATTGAACCAGGAATATTTCATTCCAAATTACCCCCAACTTTTTGCCGCCGCCGCTGCCCCCTCGGTTTGCGGTCTCCGCCTTTCCCTCACGCCTTCTTCTTTTTCTTCATATTCCTCACTTTTCACAAATTCATCCCTAAATTCCCTCTCTTTGTTTACCCCCCACATGTTTATCAAAATTTTAGTCCACAAGTATCTCAAATCCAATGCTCCAACATCAATGTTCGCCACCAAGGCCAACTCCAACGCGATGAGCTCCTGTTAGAGAATCCATCGAAACCCAATTCGTACTTGAAGAAGACCAAGGAAATGTTTTTTGTTCATACTCGAACTTGCCAAATTTTGTTTTATGATGATGAATGAATAAAAGGTTAACTTGCCAATTTTTTATATTTATAAACATAAAACAAATCATTTAATAGTTGTAAATGACAAAGGAGAAATATTAAAAAATTAATACTACTAAAAAATTAATACTAATCCCTCTGTCCCATTTCAAACTACACAGAATCTTTCTTTCAGTCAAAATTGTCGAAATTTGACCATATATTTGGATAAATAAACGACCAATAATACTATGACATGCCATTAGATTCACCGTAACATGAAGTTTTAAAATATCGATTTTTTGTGTGCAAACGTATTTACATATATTTACAATCAAACATGTTTATTGGAGATTGTGAAAAAGATTTTGTGCTATTTGAGCTAGGACGGAGGGAGTATCAAGTTTAAAATTTATGGAGAAGTCCGTCCAAAAGACAGTATTTCTATAAGTTATTAAAAGACCAAGGTTTAAATTGCAAATTAGAAGAAATGAAGATAAAATTTTTGGGTTTCACTTGTTCGAAAGTGCAGATATAACCTTGTAAAATCTGAAAGTACAAATAACCATGAAAATGTTGACCGAAATGTTAACAGCCAAATTGGCCGAAAATTGTCCAAATGATCATTTTACCCTTCTATTAAAAAATTGAAAAATTATGAAACACAATAATACCCTTCCTGCTTCTAAATAATTTTTTTCCTTTTCCATTCTTCTTTTTTCCAATCTTCTCTTCTTTCTTTCTCACCTACGAACGGATCTGGTTTCCAGGTGTGAAGCTCACAGTAGCGGAGGGGATGGGTGACGGGGTGGGCAACGCAGCTGACGGGGGTGAGCGACGAGGTTAGGGTAGCAGGGCTAAGGTTTATGGGCAACGGTGGTGCGACGGGGTTGGGCAGGGTGCGACCAGAGATGGGTGACAGAGTTTCGGGGAGAATGTCAGCGATGGGGGTAGGCGACTGTGAGGGTGACGTTGGGACGACGGTATGGGTGATCAAGTTTCTGGGCTGAGCTAGGGGTTCTCGGCAGAGCAGGCGACGCTGGTGGGAGCAGGGAGCGACGACGCAGTGGGTACTGGTGTCGTACATTGACTAGCTTTCTCACCTTGCCCAACTTACTGCAGCTTGCTCGCCATAAGTACCCGGACCAACTCCGCCGCTAAAGCCAGTAGTGGCAACCGTGGCGAGGCCATAATTAACAACACGGTGCAAACAACCAAACTCGTGGCATTGTCTTCATTGTCGGTGTCAGGATCAAGATTTTCTCCGCCAGAAGAGTAGGGCGCCGATGCGAAAAACCAGAGCGATGGAGGCTGGGGGGGAGGTGGAAGGGTGTGATTATGATCAAACAGTCATTCTCGTGGCGTCGACGTTGGAAACGTCGATATTGATCTTTTCTCCAGCAGTGCAGAAAACCAGAACGCGATGGAGTGAGGAATTGAAGGGTCGTTTGATTTAAATTATCTTTGCTTTTTGGCTTTTTGAAGCACCGATTCGATTTCTGGTGGTGGCGGATCGGCAGCGGAGCTGCATCAGGTGGTGGCCATGGGTGTGTTTGAAGAAGAAGAAGAAGTCTAGGGGGTGGAATTGTCATTATATTTTTTTAGTTTTGAGTCCTGGGTAATTTTGTCTTTTCATGTTTGGTCAATGACTGAATTTTTGAGTCGACGCCAGAATTGAGCAAAATGGGTATAACTGTACAATTTTACAAAAACTTAAGGTTAGTTTTGCACTTTCAGACTTTACAGGATTATATCTGCACTTTCAAAATTTAATTGGGTTATATATGAACTTTTCCCAACTTCATAACTACTACATGTTGCAAACCTTTAATACTCCTTTCTTCCTAGGTTAAGCTGTATAGAATCTTTTTCACGGTGTTCAAGAAACATGTTTGACTGTTAATATATTAAACTATGAATAATAACATTGAAATTGATATTTAGAAACTACTTATTACGATGAATCCAACAAGATCACATATGTTGATACCATTTTTTATATATCTATTCAAATATGTAATAAAAGTCTGGCAATATTGACGGTCAAATAAAAAAATTGCAATACGAAACTGGAACATTTTACATTTGTACAATGCTTTCTCGATTGTGAAACAAGCTCTGCACTATTTGTCTTAGGCTAGTACACAGAAATTTTAAGTATTTTATCACCCATGTAAGTTTAACTTTTCACTAATTATGCTTAAATTATTTTCTTACTTATATATTCAATAGCATGTTACATGAATAATATATAGAATTTAGTTATTAAATTTGATTTTATTTGAATCTAAATTTCGGATGAGGAATTTTTAATTGTGTCTAATGGCAAATTAGTAAGAATGGTATTCCAAAATAAAACAGTAACTGAATAATTTATAGTGAAAAGTGCATATATAACTCTACATAATTCACATAAGTGAAAATAAACCCACTTGATAATTTAAAGTGTAAATATAATCATAGATAGTTAGTGTATGTTCAAATATAACATTTTCCAACAATTTGGGGGTCAGATTTGAATGAAAAGACTATTTTATCATTTTAAAAAATAAAATAAAAAATGAAATTAAATTGACTATTATACCCCTACTCTTAAACACTAACCCATTCTTCTTCCCTCCTCTTCTTCAGTCGTTCTTCTTTCACCCTACCTTCGTTCTTTCACCCATTTTTACTTGCGATCCAGCCCGTCTTCCTCAAGATCCTTGATCTCTGCCATCCACGTGTACTTCTGGTCGACGATCTCTGAGAGAATGATTTGCCGTAATTAATTGTATTATTGATATCTGAATATATAGAGAGTACAATAGAGGTATAATAAGAAAAGAACTCTAATCAAAATAAATCATAATCTAATCAGGAGTCTGATTTAGTCTAACACCCCCCCCTCAAGCGAAGCGTCGGATGCTCGCCGACACACAGCTTGGACCTGAAGAACTCGAACAACGGACGAGAGAGCCCCTTGGTGAAAATGTCTGCAATCTGAAGAGAAGTCGGAACATGAGCAACACGCAGCTTTCCGGATGTCACCAACTCACGAACAAAATGATAGTCAATGTCGATGTGCTTCGCCCGCTTGTGCGCCACTGGATTCTGAGCCAAGAAGATAGCACTACTATTGTCACATAACAACAACGGAGAACCAGAAAGTGGAACCCGAAGATCATGAAGCAAATGAGAGAGCCAAACCACTTCTGAGGCAGTGTTGGCGAGAGCACGGTATTCAGACTCAGTGCTAGAGCGAGAAACAGTGGGTTGTTTCTTGGCACTCCAAGAAACCAGATTTCCACCAAGAAAGACCGCATAACCATAAGTAGACCGACGAGTCTCCAGACAGCGAGCCCAATCAGCATCAGAGTATCCTAGCACATCAGAAGTACTAGCAGAACAAAATCGGAGACCAAAATGAAGAGTGCCACGAACATACCGCAAAATCCGAGTCACAGCAGCAAAATGGTCATCTCTAGGATCCTGAAGATACTGACTCACCGTGTTGACCGAGAATACCAAATCCGGGCGAGATATGGTGAGATACTGGAGAGCACCAAGAGAACGATAAAGTGTAGGATCCCGAAATGGAGGACTGGTAGAGCTGTGAAGCTGAGAACCAGCAACAAATGGAGTAGAAACAGGTGCCGCGTCAGACATACCGGCCCGATTCAAAATATTCCCAGCATACTTTGCTTGGCCAAGCAGTAATCCTGAGGAGGTAGGCGAAACTTCAAGACCAAGAAAGTAATGAAGAGCACCGAGATCCTTGATCGCAAACTCTCTGTGTGTCTGATCAATGAACTGGCGAAGAAGAGTCGAGTCATTTCCTGTAAGAATGATATCGTCCACATACACAAGTAGGTACAGTAACGATGACCCTCTCGAAAGGACAAACAAAGAAGTATCAGCTGAGCTACACCGAAAACCAAGATGTGTCAGATAACTGCTGAAACGCTGGAACCAAGCCCGGGGAGCCTGCTTAAGACCATAAATGGCCTTTTTCAAACGACAAACATAGTCTGGATGGACAGAATCCTGATAACCAACGGGCTGCTTCATGTAGACAGGAACATCAAGAACACCATTAAGGAAAGCGTTCTTGACATCCAACTGATGAAGTGGCCAGGAACGCATGGTGGCTATGGCAAGAACCGACCTAACAGTGGAGGCTTTGACCACAGGACTGAAAGTGTGGTCAAAATCAAAACCCGGAATCTGCGAGAAACCCTGCGCCACAAGTCTAGCTTTATGACGCTCAATAGTGCCATCTGGGCGATACTTGAGCCTATAGACCCATTTGGAGCCCACAATGTTGACATTCGAAGGTCGAGGCACCAAATCCCAAGTGTGCTGACCACGAAGAGCATCCATCTCATCATCCATGGCCGAAACCCAGGATGGATCCTGAAGGGCAGTGCGATAATCAGTGGGCTCTGTCTGAGAGAGGAGTGCAGCAATGAGACCATGAGCAATAATATCCGAATAAGCCCACCGCTGAATGGCACCAGTAGAAGATCGAGTGGCCATCCGATGAGTACGAAGCTGGGGCGGTGAATCTGGAGGAGTTGAACCAGCTGATGACACGGAGGAAGATCGAGCTGTGCTGACCGGAGAATGGCCGTCGGAAGTCACCGGAGAAAGAATAGCGGATACTGGCTGAGACGTGGTGACCGGTGGCTGAGACGGTGGCTGAGGAGTGCTGGCCAGCGGCTGAGATATGGTGGGCGTTTGGCGAGGAGCCGGATCTAGGTCGGCCATCCAGATGGAAGATGGTGGTGAAGGAGGGGCAGCTGGAGCAGGCACAGACATAGGCGTGGTGGCCCCAATCGATGAAGTAACAATTCCATCAAAAAATGATGAAATCTCCAGATCTGAAATCGAACGACTGTCCATGGAAGATGAGACATAAGGGAAGAAAGTTTCATCAAAACGAACGTGGCGAGAGATATAGATACGCCCAGAAGTCTGGTCGAGACACTGGAAGCCCTTGTGACGAGGGCTATAGCCAATGAAAACACAGGGAATGGATCGGGGTGCAAACTTATCAGTAGCAGTGGCACACAGACATGGAAATGAACGGCAACCAAACGGGTGAAAGAGGGTATAGTCAGGCACATGACCAAAAACAACCTCAAAAGGTGATTTGCCACTCAGAACTGAACTAGGCAGACGGTTAATAATGTAAACCGCAGAGGAGAAAGCTTCCACCCAATAACAGTGCGGCACAGAAGAGTGAAAAAGCATGGCAAGACCAGTCTCTGTGATATGACGATGCTTCCGTTCGGCCCGCCCATTCTGAGCAGGGGTATAAGGCGAGGACATCTGATGATGAATGCCACATGATATGAGATGAGCCTGAAGTCGATGATTCGTAAACTCGGTGCCACCATCGGTCTGAAAAATTTTAACCCTAGCAGAAAACTGATTCTCAACGAATTTCTGAAATTGGATAAAAGTGTCATAGAAATCTGACTTATGCCGCATTGGAAGAAACCATGTGAATCGCGAGAAATCATCAATGAAAATGGCATAATAAGAGAAACCACCGACAGATAAAACAGGAGCTGGTCCCCACAAATCACAATGTACTTTATCCAATAAACCAGTAGCGTGCTTGTCACTGGTGGAAAAGGGCAAGCAGCTACTCTTGGCCATCTGACAAGGAGAGCAACTGACAGATGCAGGCATAGCAGAAGTGACAGAAATAAGGCCTCATCGATTCAATAACTGAACAGTATCATGAGACACATGACCGGGGCGAGAGTGCCACTGCTCAAAAGAAGCATGAAGCTTTGTAGAGCGTAGTTCGCCTAGAAAACTGGAATCACCAGTCTCAAGAAAATAAAGACCAGACCTATGACGGCCTTTACCAATTATCGCCCCCGTAAGCTTATGCTCAATGGAAAATGCATCGGCATCAAATATAATACGGAAAGGTAGATCACGGGTAAGCTTACTAATGGACAGTAAACTTCTAGTAATCTTAGGGACTACAAGGACATCATTAACAGAGAAACCAGATAAATGACATTTGCCGATGTGAGAAATAGATAATGATTCACCATTTCCAACAAGAATAGAATCAGAACCACGATAACGTTGTACCTGATCAAGATGACTGGTGTGAGCAGTGATATGAGCTGTAGCACCTGAATCAACGATCCACTGATTCGACGAAGAATGACGGTTGTGACCATTCAAACTGGCCTGAAACAATAACTTGTCCGCAACCCAATTATTGGAGCAATCTTCCCGAGATGTAGAACCCAAATAAACCATAGCAAAAGCCTAAGAATTTTACAGAAATTGACTGGGTGCTGACGAGAAGTTGAGCAATTCGCGAGAAATGGGTTTAACTCGCGAGGAATAGGTTCATATCGCGAGAAATAGGTTTATATCGCGAGAAACACGTTCATATCGCGAGAAATGGGTTCATATCGCGAGAAGCAGGCTCATATCGCGGGAAATTGAAGCGCAATAATTTCACTTGATGCGCGAGAAGTTCTTCACGCGTTGGAGGATTCTTCACGCGCTAGCGTGTGACTTCACACGCTGGAGGCTTCTCCTTTGGTTGAGCAGGAGCGTGACTTTCACGCACTAAAGATGGCGCGTGGATCTCGCTTTTGCTCTGAAAAATCAGGCGTCGGACGTTGAAGCATCGAGGCGTGGACGTCGAGCGGTAGAGCAGCTGAGCGGTAGTGGCGAAGCAGAAGTTCACGGCGTCACTCCGCAACACAGCCCTCCCGGAAGCGGCGGCGCGGCTGAGCGGTGGATCCACACGGTGGAGGATCTTCAGACGGACGACGACCTTCTTGAGGTCGGACGGAGACGGAGAACAGGACGGCAGCGTCGGATGACGACTTCGGCGCTGAAAGAACTCGCTGGAATATCGAAGAAGCTTCACCGAGAGGACGCCGGAGAACCTTTGCCGAGAGGACGCCGGAGAACGCCGAACAATAATTTAAAATTTAGGGTTTAGGATCAGAATCTTGCTCTGATACCATGAGAGAATGATTTGCCGTAATTAATTGTATTATTGATATCTGAATATATAGAGAGTACAATAGAGGTATAATAAGAAAAGAACTCTAATCAGAATAAATCATAATCTAATCAGGAGTCTGATTTAGTCTAACAATCTCGAGCTCTAGGGCGAAGATGCGGTCTCAAAGGTTTCAGATGTAGAGCTCGCTCCGGAGTTCAACCGGGTCAACTCGGTGCTGGACTCGGCAAGTGGTGGTCTTCTTGACCAAAAGGAGATCGGTGATGGCGTCGAAGGCATCGGGGGATGGGGGGGGCGGGGGTCGGGTTAAGGAGATTGAGGGTGAAGTTGAAGTCTTCATGGTCAGAGGAAATGGACGAGAAGAATGGGTCAGAGGTAATGAGCTTGGTTGTGGTGGTGGTGGTTTCCAATGGAAATGAGTGGTGATGTCTCCAGCGCCATGGGTCGTGAGAGATGGGCGTTGGGAGGGTGGGGGTCGTGAGAGATGGGCGATGTCATGCCGTGGTCCGAGCAAGGCTGAGGAGCTGCACCGGCATCCGGGTTTGTCTTGGTCATAGAGGCAATGTGTTTAACATTGGGGATGGCTATCGTGCCTAGATAAACACCAGAGAAGCTCATACCGGCGGGGATGCTGGGGGTGGAAGGCAGATGGGATGAATGCGGGGGCGGGGCTGGGTGTCGGCGGAGGTTGTGCATCGGCAGAGTATGGCTGGAGGTGCCGGGGGTGGAACTTGGTGGTGGTGGCCGGGTTGGAAGGTGGTGAGGGTGGTGGTGGTCGGGTTAGAAGGTGGTGGTGGATTTCTGGCAGTTGCACAATAGAGGGGTGGTCTGGTGGTGGTGGTGTTCACCGGCTGGGGGTGGTGGGCAGAGGGCATTTTTATCTTTCAAGTTTTTGCTTCAGGTTGAAAGGGCATTTTGGTTATTTTCAGTCGGTCAATGGCCAGAAATGGCTAGTCAATGCCGGAATATAGTCTTTACGGTTATATTTACACTTATGTAAAGTAGTTAGGGTTATTTTTGCACTAAATTTTATCTCATGGTTCTATGTGCACCTTCTGAAGTTATATAAGGTTATATTTGTATATATCCCTAATATATCATTCTAATAATAATGATGAAATATTATTGAGGAAGTTTTCTGTTAGACCGACTAATGGTTAGACCAATTATGAAAAACTCGTTTTAATAACTTTTAAGATTAAATTATAATTATTTATACCTTGTTTCCTAAATAAATCACCACATTGTTACATTCGTTATAAAATAGTTCCGTTTGAAGGTTAGTCGATCTAAAATAAAACTTTGTAATTATCGTTTAATGAATTAAGGATTATTATTTTGCATACAATAATGCAATGTATCCAGCATAAGAAGATTTCGTCTCTAGAAAGACGGCATTTCCATAAATTATGGAAAAAGCAAGGCTTAAACTGCAAATTAAAAGAAATAAAGATAAAATTTTTGTGTTGCTTTAATCGGTTCATGAACTTATAACTAATGCAGGTTGCATGATAATTTTTTTATATTACAATTAAAATTTTGAGCAAAGTGCATATATAACCCTACATATTTGACGAAAGTGCAGATATAACCCTGCGATAATTGAAAGTGAAAATATAACCCTAGATATTTAAGTTATGTGAAAATAAAACATTTTCCAACAGTTTAAGGCTGGAATTTGGTGAAAATACTATTTTACCTCGATGTAAAAACAACAAAATAAAAAACATAAAAATCATTAATATTACTTCCACGCCAAAAACCTAATCTCCTTCGTCTTAAAAAATCTTCGAACTCCATTTCAGCTTTGCGCCATCGCATCTCCTCCCAAAATGCCCATCGCCACCAGCTTGAAAGCCCTCACTGACCCCAAGCCCATTCGTTTCCAGATTTGCACCTAAAATGGGTGGTGTGGCATCTTTCCTCTCCGTCATTCTGGCTCCGACGTCGTCGATGCGCAAGTTCTTCGCGGTGGCGTGGTCATTTTCCTTCTCCTAGATCTGCTCCGGGCCTCTTCTTTTTCAGCCATTGCCAACACCTACATCTCCCTTCTTTAGCACTATTGCTGAAGTTTAACACTCCACCACCATAGCTAACAACGATCCGCCACCATAGCAATCGACACTCCACGAACACACCACACTCTGCCACCACATCGATCGACGCTGCGCCACCAATTAACGCTGAGACACCAATCGATGCTCCACCACCACACCGATCAATGCTCCACTGCCATAGCCCTCTCTCCACTGCATCTGAATACCGACTACTGCGTCTGACCACCATCGGAGAAAGAAACTACAACGGAGGAATTTTCAACGAAGAAAATTTAGGCTGAGATTTTGACAACGAAGAAAGAAAATACTCCAGCGGGGGAATTTTCATATTTTTATTTATTTTAATTTTTTAAATTCAAGGGAAAATCATATTCTCCTTGAAATCCGACCATCAGAAAATTAACAAAAAAGTCAACGGAGTCAAAGGTTAGATTGGCACTTTCTGAGATTGCAGGGTTATATTGACACTTTCAGGCTAAAGTCAGGGTCATTTTAGCACTTAAGTAAAAAAGATATGGGTGGTTGTGTAAATGTGCCCGTTTAAGATGGGGTCCACCATTTAATATTGAAAATTGGGCATCCACGCGATCCGACAGCGTACAGTAGTTTAGGCGCCTTCATCCACATACACCATTTAACCGATTACCACTTGGAAAGAGTGTTGCTATATAACACTCTGTATTTTACTAGGGTACGCCATAATAGGTATATACATGTATAATGCTAATTTTAAATTTTCAAAATAAAACAAAAACCAAAAACAAAAAATGAAAACAATAAAACTGCCACCGCCAGTGCCGGCGCCACCGCCGGAATCTCTGATTTGACCCAAATGGCATCTCTGATCTGAGTGCCACTGCCTCATCGCCGATGGCCCACCGATGCTCCACCTTCGTCCCCAGCCATCCACTGTAGCCCGTTGTCCCTAGCAAAACCATCCTGAGAAACCTCTGGTCCGGCGAGAACGCGGGCAGGGAAATGAGAATGGGGGCCGTGCCGGGGGGAAATGAGAAACGTGCGACAAGAGTGGGCCAACGAGAATGGGCCGACGGGAAAGGCAAGGAAGGAAGGAGGAGAACCTGAAGAAAAAAGAAAATGGGAGAAGGAAGGAAGAGAACAGGGCTACGAGATCCGGGCGGGGCGGGGCGATGAGAATGAGGCTGGGGCGCCGGAGAAAAAGCACAGTCGCCGGAGGAGGAGAATGCGGCGGGGAAAACATGACCTTTCGAAGGACATGACCTTCAAAATTTACTCTTCCTCTTATGGGGGAGAGTAGGTATTTTAATTTTACTATATTCACATTTACTTCAGGAAATAGAGCAGGACCAATGAGACAGGTCTTAGAGTTTATTACCTTTTTTATGGCATCTTCAAAGTCATGGGCCTCTTGATGAACTTAATATTCTATTAAGTCAGTATAAGTAAAATTTGTTTTTATTATATTAAGAGCGATTAAACAGTACAATTCATGACTTCATTACTCCACTAAAATATGATTGTGTAAATAAAAGAACACACATACATTTTCTTGATTAGAACTTAAATAAAATAAGGACAGTGAAGATTGTGACAAATACAACCTTTTTGTTTTCTTCTTGAACGTGTCAATTAATTTTTTCTTTAGAATTACTCATATTAATAAAAATATTAAAAATAAATCTCACCGTACTTACCAAATGAAAACTCCTCAAATTTTCAGATCCTTGTACAATCTGAAAAGCTAGTTAGTAAAAATAAAGATTAAATTGCACTCAGGTAGAGTCTCGTGCTGATTAAATGTTATAACATATTTATTTATCACAACTTCTAAATGAAATATAGGTATAATGTTTGTGATGTGTAATGTAATGAAAGTACTATAAATTATAAATGTGAACAATATGAATGTTGAAATGAGAGGAAGAAAATGAGAGTAGAATGCGTGATCTTTCATTTTATTTAGTCCCTATTTCTTCACAAATAGGAGCATTACTTATAGTGCTAATGTGATGATTACATTCATAAAACTACCTTCACTAGCGAAAGCCTATAACATATAAAACTCCCTTTATAAACAAAGGCGCAAAGAGGTTTCAGTTCATTAAACTACCATTCATGAAACATTTTTATACCTTCATTTAGAAAGGGGGTTTCATATGCTATCTTGACATTAATGTTTTATAGGACCTTTCTCATGTAAAACTAATTCGGGTGGACGCGTGGATGTGCCCATCTGAGGTGGGGTCCACCATTTAAGATTAAAAAGTGGGCCTCCGCGCGGTCCGACAGCGTACAGTAGCTTTGGCGCCTTAATCCTTATCTGTTGACCCAATCTACAAACACCATTTAACCGACTACCACTTGGAAATGGAAATTTCTAGAGCCGTTCAGATATGCTTCACCGCTTAATCCTGACCGCACATTCTCCATCAACTTTCCTATAAATACCCTCCCCCTTCATTAAATCATCATTCAATCTCTCAACCATGGCGCAGGGAAATATCCTCCTCCACGCACCGTGCCTTATGTGCCATCAGGGGTTTTTGGATTTTCTTTTCCGTTTTCGTGTGATTTCGCCTCTTTTAAGCGTTCTCGTTTGATTTATCGGTATGATAATTGTTGTCTAGGGTTTGGTTTCGTGCCGCTGTGGGTCGCGATGACGGTTAATTCTGTTCCGACGTCTTGACGAATTAATTTGTTTTTCAAAGTCCTTCGATTTGTGCTGCGAGGATCTCCGATTGGGCTTTTGCCTTTGTGGTTGTAGATAAAGCCCTTGCTAATGGTGGATTGATCGTTGATGCCTGCTGCTGATATGTCTCGTCGGGGTTTTAATTTCTGATTTGGTTAAGATTTGAGTAATTCGTCAAGATCTGTTGGATTTGCCTGCCGTGTTTATTGCCTCTGTGGTTGTAGATCATCCTAGGTTGACAGTGATGGATTGATCGTGGCTCTGTGCTCTGTTTAGATGCGTTTCTTCATGACGGTTCTTCTGTTCTGATACCCTTGACATCTAGAGTGCTTTTAACAATTCATAACGATCCTTGAAGCTTTTGGAGTCAGATTCTTTGGTTTTTGTAGGGTTTCCTATTTTTGAGTTTCGAGACCAGAGCAGATCAAACCGGGGTTTTAGGCTGTTTTTCTTATTTATGTTGTGGTTTTCTTATTGAAGTGTTTGGGCAGTTTGGAGTAATTGCAATTTGCGATTCATGTGTGATAGGTCTATCTATATGTCTCACGGGAGGAGGATTACATGAAGAGTTGCTGTTAATTTCCTCGAGAGGAGAAGTTTTCACTTCCATTGACTTTATAGTTGGTTTTGTTTGGATTAAGGTTTTTTGGTTGTGTGTTCATACATAGGTTCCTAGTGTTAGCTGGGATCGAATCTGAATGTTACAACCAAGATGATCATGCCTTGTCCTGGAGGAGTTCTCCTTTCCCTGAAACTGCTAGATTCTGATTTTTTCTGACTTGTTTGATGCTGTTTTGTGTTTTGTATTGTTTTCGTAATTTGTGCATGTAGATAAAACCCTGGCTAATGGTGGATTAAACATTATACTAGCTGCCAATATGTCTCCTCTGCCACTGACTTGTAGCATCTGAGTTAGTTGAAATTTGAATAATTTTTCAAGATCCTTACAAATGTGCTGCTGTTGGATTTGTGTTTCTTGTCATTGTGGTTGTAGTTGTAGGTCGTCCTAGCTGCATATGGATAGATAGGGATGTGCGGCTAATTCTGTTCAGATTTCACTAGCATCTTAATCGGTTAACAATTAATTAAGATCCTTTGTGTTCCTCAGTCCCATTCTTCCATTTTTGTTGACTTTCTAATTTTAATCGTAGGTTTCTCTGGTTGTGGAGTTCACATCAGATTGGACGGGGTTTTTTAAAAATATTTTTCTTAATTGTGTTATGTTTTTTTGTTGCAGTATGTGTTTTGAAAACTATTTTTCTAAATTATGTTTTATTTTTCTTCTTGTAGTATTTGGTCAGTCTGGAACAGTTATGTTCATCATGGTGTCCCCAGAGTCAGCAAGAGAGATAGAATAAGTCTGAATGGCACATTCTCCATGAACTTTCTCATCCTCCTGCTCGTGCCATGCCTTATGTGCCTTTCTGGGGTTTTGAGATTTTCTTTTCTGTTTTCTTTGATTTCTTCGCGGCTCTTTTAGCGTGCTCATTTATTTAATCGGTATGATAATTGTGTTCTAGGGGCTCGTTTCGTTCCGCTGGATTAGCGTGGGTTGCGATGATGCGGTGACGGTTACTTCCATTTTGACATCTTGTGATCTTGAAATCTTGACAATATAATTGTTGTTTCAAGTCCTTCGACTTGTGCTGCTATTGGATCTCCGATCTTGCTTGTCTTTGTGGTTGTAGATGAAACCCTTGCTAATGGTGGATTGATTGTTGATGCCTGCTGCTAATATGTCTCGTTGGTCACGGGGTTCAACTTCTGAATTGGTTTAGATTTGAGTAATTTGTCAAGATCTGTTGGATTTTCCTTTTGTGTTTCTTGCCTCTCTGGTTGTAGATCATCCTAGCTTGACACTGATGGATTGATCGTGGCTGTGTGCTGCTTAGATGCGTTTCTTCATGACGGTTCTTCTGTTCTGATACCCTTGTCATCTTCAAATGGTTTTAACAGTTCATAACGATCCTTTGAGCTCTTGGAGTCAGATTTTTCGGTTTTTGTTTTCTGTGGTTGTAGGGTTTCCTAATTTTGGATTTTAGAGACCAGAGCAGATCCAACAGGGGTTTCAGGCTGTTTTACTTAATTATGTTGTGGTTTTCTTATTGATGTGTTTGGGCAGTTTGGAGTAATTGCAATTTGCGATTCATGTGTGATAGGTCTCTATGTCTCGTGGGAGGAGGATCACATGAAGATTTGCTGTTAATTTCCTCTAGAGAAGAGAAGTTTTCACTTTCATTGACTCTGTTCTGTTTGGATTAAGGTTTTTTGGTTGTGTGTTCATAGGTTCCTAGTGTTAGCTGGGATTGAATCTGAATGTTACAACCAAGATGATCATGCCTTGTCCTGGAGGAGTTCTCCTCTCCCTGAAACTACTAGTTTGTGATTTTTTCTGACTTGTTTGATGCTGTTTTGTGTTTTGTATTGTTTTCTTAATTTATGCATGTAGATAAAACCCTGGCTAATGGTGGATTAAACATCATACTAGCTGCCAATATGTCTCCTCTGCCACTGACTTGTAGCATCCGAGTTAGTTGAAATTTGAATAATTTTTCAAGATCCTTACAAATGTGCTGCTGTTGGATTTGTGTTTCTTGTCATTGTGGTTGTAGTTGTAGGTCGTCCTAGCTGCATATGGATTGATAGGGATGTGCGGCTAATTCTGTTCAGATTTCACTGGCATCTTAATCGGTTAACAATTAATTAAGATCCTTTGTGTTCCTCAGTCCTATTCTTCCATTTTTGTTGACTTTCTAACTTTAATCGTAGGTTTCTCTGGTTGTGGAGTTCACATCAGATTGGACGGGGTTTTTTTAAAATATTTTTCTTAATTGTGATGGTTTTTTGTTGCAGTATGTGTTTTGAAAACTATTTTTCTAAATTATGTTATATTTTTCTTCTTGTAGTATTTGGTCAGTCTGGAACAGTTATGTTCATCATGGTGTCCCCAGAGTCAGCAAGAGAGAGAGAATAAGTCTGAATGGCACATTCTCCATGAACTTTCTCATCCTCTTGGTTGTGCCATGCCTTATGTGCCTTTCTGGGGTTTTGAGATTTTCTTTTCTGTTTTCTTTGATTTCGCGGCACTTTTAGCGTGCTCATTTATTTAATTGGTATGATAATTGTTGTCTAGGGGCTGGTTTCGTTCCGCTGGATTAGCATGAGTTGCAATGATGCGGTGATGGTTAATTCTGTTTTGAAATCTTGTGATTTTGAAATCTTGACAATTTAAATTGTTTTTCAAGTCCTTCGACTTGTGCTGCTATTGGATCTCCGATCTTGCTTGTCTTTGTGGTTGTAGATGAAACCCTTGCTATTGGTGGATTGATTGTTGATGCCTGCTGCTAATATGTCTCGTCGGTCACAGGTTTTATCTTCTGAATTGGTTAAGATTTGAGTAATTTGTCAAGATCTGTTGGATTTTCCTTCAGTGTTTCTTGCTTCTGTGGTGGTAGATCATCCTAGCTTGACAGTGATGGATTGATCGTGGCTGTGTGCTGCTTAGATGTGTTTCTTCATGACGGTTCTTCTGTTCTGATACCCTTGACATCTTCAATTGGTTTTAACAATTCATAACGATCCTTTGAGCTCTTGGAGTCAGATTTTTTGGTTTTTGTTTTCTGTGGTGGTAGGGTTTCCTAATTTTGGATTTTAGAGACCAGAGCAGATCCAACAGGGGTTTCAGGCTGTTTTACTTAATTATGTTGTGGTTTTCTTATTGATGGGTTTGGGCAGTTTGGAGTAATTGCAATTTGCGATTCATGTGTGATAGGTTTCTATGTCTCGTGGGAGGAGGATCGTATGAAGATTTTCTGTTAATTTCCTCTAGAGAAGAGAAGTTTTCACTTTCGTTGGCTTTGTGTTGTTTGGATTAAGGTTTTTTGGTTGTGTGTTCGTAGGTTCCTAGTGTTAGCTGGGATCGAATCTGAATGGTATAACCAGGATGATGTATGCCTTGACCTGGAGGAGTTCCTGTTCCCCTTAAACCGCTAGTTTGTGATTATTACTGTATTGTTTAATGTGGTTTTGTGTTGTTTTCATAATTTGTGGTTGTGGATAAAATCCTGGCTAAGGGCTGATTTATTATTTTACCAGCTGCTAAAGTCTCCCCTGTCACCGACTTGTAACATCTTAATTAGTTAAAATTTGAATAATTTTTCAAGATCCTTACAAACGTGCTGATGTTGCATTTGTCTTTTGTGATTCTTGTCTTTGTGGTAGGCTGTCCTAGCTGCATATGATGGATTGATTGGGGATGTGCGGTTAATTCTGTTCCGATTTCACTGGCATCTTAATTGGTTTTAACAGTTCATGAAGCTCCGTTAACCAATTTCACTGGCATCTTAATTGGTTTAGACAGTTCATGAAGCTCTGTTGCGCCTTTTTGGTCATATTCTTCCATTTTTGTTGACTTTGTGATTTTAATTGTAGGTTTTTCTAAGTTTCGAGTATGGAAACCATATCAGACCGGACAAGGGTTTTTTAAACTTTTTTTCTCAATTATGTTGTGTTGTTTTCTTGTAGTATTTGGTCAGTCTGGAATAATTGTTGTGTATGTCAGAGAAGGGTCATCACGTGACAAGTTGCTCTTATTTCGAAGTTTCCACTTTCTTGTTTCTATTGTTTTTAAGTTTTGGATTAGGATTTTTTAGTTCCGTGTACATTTTGTGGTTGTAGGTGCCTAGTGCTACCTAGATTGATTCTGACTTCTATAACCAAGATGATGATCATGCCTTGTCCTGGAGGAGTTTCTCTTTCCCTTAGACTATTAGTTTGTGATTGTTTTTGACGGGCTGGATGCGGCGTTGCGTTGCTTTTGAATTATTTGTGTTTCTCATTGCAGATTTGCAGAATTGGAACCTAGACATGGATAGTAGATAACTGACACCAACCAGGGGTTGCAGGCTATGTTTTTATTTTCTTAATTCACCCTTGACTGTGTTTTGCTATGGTGTCTGTTTTCTGTACATTTCCTTCCTGTCGTAGGGTAAAGAGTAGGGTGTAACCGTGTAAGAATACAGATTTTGGGATATCTGGATAATAATTCATGAACCGTGTTTCCTGAGTGTTTTAGGGGGAGTGCCATTTTGCACCTGAATTTTGGTTTCTAATATCTGATCAGTGTTCTCCATTTCAATCGGTGTATTTCTTGTTTATGTGGTGGTAGATTGCCTTGATTTTGTGACCGGATGATGGATTTGAATTAACTGGAAGGGTTAGCTACTTGTTTATTATTTAGCTTTGGGCTACTGTCTAAGTCTGGGTTTATAACATTCTATCGAAATGATCCCTATGGCTAGTTTAGACATTTCCTTCATTCATGACTTTCCTCTTTGTCCAGTTCTGTGTTTCCCTAAGCCTTTGTATTTCATCATCAAGCATTGGTTTCCCTATCTTAGTTTCATCAACAAACACATGTTATGGGATTTCTATAAACTGTTGATGACCAATGTGTTTCGAGTTGGAGTCCTCTCTTCTTTCTTCACAAATGATATGTGTCTTTACTTGTACAGAAGCTTTTTTAAGGATATATTCATTTCTTGTGGCTTTTTCTGTTTCTTTTGCATTTTGCTGAAGGTGACCCTGGCTTTAATGGGAGAAATATGAAGATGGGGTAGCTGAGTTTGTGTTTTCCCTCTCTTATCTTCTCTGGCCTATGCTTTGCTGCTGCTGCTGCTTTAGGTTGGTGGTATTATCTCAACAACTTTGGTGCCACAAGCTGAAATTTTTGGAGATCTTAGTGTCCGGGTGTTTTTTTCCGTTTTTGGTTTTATTGGTGGAGCTTGGAGTTTCTGTGGACAGATGAGCAGTGTGTTTGGGTGGAGTCTTCTCTTTCTTTCCTCTTTGAGTTATGAGTCTACTTGGATTGGATTGAAGTTGGTTTCCTGTTTGTAAGCCTCTTGCTGCCTTGTCATTGGTGTAGGTTATTGCGCTCAAGTTATATGGATCTGTTTTGGAGAGTTGGCTGCCTGCAGTGAACTCGGTCAAGTGTAGTTTCCATTCTTTGGTTTTGAGATGGTCTGCTGCACACATATGGAGAAGTTCTCTTTTCTATTTGGTCCTCTAGGGTTTGATTTAAGCTTGTGAAGAAAAGGCTTTTGCGGGTCGATATGGATTTTTTGTGGGTGTAGACTCTCCCCGACTATGAGCTGGAGGTTTGAAGTTTTGCTGTTGATTCATGTCTTCTGTTATCGTGAAGCTCGTGGTTTTTTTTGTTTTTGAAGGAGCTGCTTGGTTGAGTTGTATTACTCAAGATGGCTTCTTGTATTGTCTGTGAAGACATGCTATGTATGTGCACATCTGGGATGGGTGGTCAGTATCTTGTGTTGGTATGCATCTTCTGATTAATTCTTTTACGTTTGGAGGCATTATAGCTTGAGGTGGCAATATGTGATTTTTCCAAGTGCATGAACATGAGAAGAATTTTGCTGTTGAAGTGTGCTAATTAGGTGGAGGGAATCATGCTACGTTCTGCTGATAAATGAGTGTTTATGTTAGTACAGTTTGTGAGAGTAGTGACTTGAGTCATTAACATGTAGTAGAACTGTCTTCTACTTTACTGGATAGGTAGCGGTTTAGTTTTATATTGTCATTGTCTGATTTTGTACCAGAGGATTATGCTAATAAGTTGGCCCGTGTTTCATTATTGCTTTGACATCGCTTTTTTATCATGATTCATGCTGAACAGTATGTTTGCATGTCCCCACTTATGCTCTAATTTATACTCTTTATTTTTAAAATTAACTTTTAGAGAAAGTAAAAATACTTTTTAACTCCGCCTGTGTTGTACACACTGCCGGTCCCCAGCCCGGAAAAGGAGGAGGGGAAAGTGCATTGTTTTCATTAGTTCCATCCCCTTTCTCTCTCTGAAGTTAATTTAAATCAGTCTACTGGATGAGATATGGAGGGGGAGAGTTAAATGGAATTTTTTGTAATTAACCACTCTTGTTTGGCAGGGATTTCACAAGTTGGGCTTGTCACAGCCGTCCCCGGTGGATCGGTTTGAAAATAAATGAATTGCTAGTCGTAGAATATTATTAAAATTAGACCTGATCCTAGAAAGACTAAAAGAAAATCATGTATTGGTCCAGATAAATTTATTTACAAAAAAATATAAATTGAAATATTTCATGACTTTATTGACTTTATTGACCGTAGCAGGTATTTCACAAGTTGGGCTTGTGACAGGTAGGTAAGAAGCCGTCCCTGGTTGTGGTATTATTTATTTTAAGATCCATGATCTCTACTACTGCTGTGTTCGTTTATCATCAAACCTGTTATGATGGTCATCATAACAGGTTTGTGACTCCTTAATTGTGATTCCTTAATTGTGATGAAACACTCTTTTCTTTTAGCTGCGCTTAAAGTTGATTCACCTCCAACTCCAACTCTGTAAAATGTACAATACGGTTTTTTGATGAATGCAACAAAATAGTCATGTATTGAACCAGCTTTTTTTCGATGAATGCAACAGTATATTCATGGATTGAACCAGGAATATTTCATTCCAAATTACCCCCAACTTTTTGCCGCCGCCGCTGCCCCCCTCGGTTTGCGGTCTCCGCCTTTCCCTCACGCCTTCTTCTTTTTCTTCATATTCCTCACTTTTCACAAATTCATCCCTAAATTCCCTCTCTTTGTTTACCCCCCACATGTTTATCAAAATTTTAGTCCACAAGTATCTCAAATCCAATGCTCCAACATCAATGTTCGCCACCAAGGCCAACTCCAACGCGATGAGCTCCTGTTAGAGAATCCATCGAAACCCAATTCGTACTTGAAGAAGACCAAGGAAATGTTTTTTGTTCATACTCGAACTTGCCAAATTTTGTTTTATGATGATGAATGAATAAAAGGTTAACTTGCCAATTTTTTATATTTATAAACATAAAACAAATCATTTAATAGTTGTAAATGACAAAGGAGAAATATTAAAAAATTAATACTACTAAAAAATTAATACTAATCCCTCTGTCCCGTTTCAAACTACACAGAATCTTTTTTTCAGTCAAAATTGTCGAAGTTTGACTATATATTTGGATAAATAAATGACCAATAATACTATGACATGCCATTAGATTCACCGTAACATGAAGTTTTAAAATATCGATTTTTTGTGTGCAAACGTATTTACATATATTTACAATCAAATATGTTTATTGGAGATTGTAAAAAAGATTTTGTGCTATTTGAGCTAGGACGGAGGGAGTATCAAGTTTTAAATTTATGGAGAAGTCCGTCCAAAAGACAGTATTTCTATAAGTTATTAAAAGACCAAGGTTTTAATTGTAAATTAGAAGAAATGAAGATAAAATTTTTGGGTTTCACTTGTTCGAAAGTGCAGATATAACCTTGTAAAATCTGAAAGTACAAATAACCATGAAAATGTTGACCGAAATGTTAACAGCCAAATTGGCCGAAAATTGTCCAAATGATCATTTTACCCTTCTATTAAAAAATTGAAAAATTATGAAACACAATAATACCCTTCCTGCTTCTAAATAATTTTTTTCCTTTTCCATTCTTCTTTTTTCCAATCTTCTCTTCTTTCTTTCTCACCTACGAACGGATCTGGTTTCCAGGTGTGAAGCTCACAGTAGCGGAGGGGATAGGTGACAGGGTGGGCAACGCAGCTGACGGGGGTGAGCGACGAGGTTAGGGTAGCAGGGCTAAGGTTTATGGGCAACGGTGGTGCGACGGGGTTGGGCAGGGTGCGACCAGAGATGGGTGACAGAGTTTCGGGGAGAATGTCAGCGATGGGGGTAGGCGACTGTGAGGGTGACGTTGGGACGACGGTATGGGTGATCAAGTTTCTGGGCTGAGCTAGGGGTTCTCGGCAGAGCAGGCGACGCTGGTGGGAGCAGGGAGCGACGACGCAGTGGGTACTGGTGTCGTACATTGACTAGCTTTCTCACCTTGCCCAACTTACTGCAGCTTGCTCGCCATAAGTACCCGGACCAACTCCGCCGCTAAAGCCGGTAGTGGCAACCGTGGCGAGGCCATAATTAACAACACGGTGCAAACAACCAAACTCGTGGCATTGTCTTCATTGTCGGTGTCAGGATCAAGATTTTCTCCGCCAGAAGAGTAGGGCGCCGATGCGGAAAACCAGAGCGATGGAGGCTGGGGGGAGGTGGAAGGGTGTGATTATGATCAAACAGTCATTCTCGTGGCGTCGACGTTGGAAACGTCGATATTGATCTTTTCTCCAGCAGTGCAGAAAACCAGAACGCGATGGAGACTGAGGAATTGAAGGGTCGTTTGATTTTAATTATCTTTGCTTTTGGCTTTTTGAAGCACCGATTCGATTTCTGGTGGTGGCGGATCGGCAGCGGAGCTGCATCAGGTGGTGGCCATGGGTGTGTTTAAAGAAGAAGAAGAAGTCTAGGGGGTAGAATTGTCATTATATTTTTTTAGTTTTGAGTCCTGGGTAATTTTGTCTTTTCATGTTTGGTCAATGACTGAATTTTTGAGTCGACGCCAGAATTGAGCAAAATGGGTATAACTGTACAATTTTACAAAAACTTAAGGTTAGTTTTGCACTTTCAGACTTTACAGGATTATATCTGCACTTTCAAAATTTAATTGGGTTATATATGAACTTTTCCCAACTTCATAACTACTACATGTTGCAAACCTTTAATACTCCTTTCTTCCTAGGTTAAGCTGTATAGAATCTTTTTCACGGTGTTCAAGAAACATGTTTGACTGTTAATATATTAAACTATGAATAATAACATTGAAATTGATATTTAGAAATTACTTATTACGATAAATCCAACAAGATCATATATGTTGATACCATTTTTTATATATCTATTCAAATATGTAATAAAAGTCTGGCAATATTGACGGTCAAATAAAAAAATTGCAATACGAAACTGGAACATTTTACATTTGTACAATGCTTTCTCGATTGTGAAACAAGCTCTGCACTATTTGTCTTAGGCTAGTACACAGAAATTTTAAGTATTTTATCACCCATGTAAGTTTAACATTTCACTAATTATGCTTAAATTATTTTCTTACTTATATATTCAATAGCATGTTACATGAATAATATATAGAATTTAGTTATTAAATTTGATTTTATTTGATTCTAAATTTCGGATGAGGAATTTTTAATTGTGTCTAATGGCAAATTAGTAAGAATGGTATTCCAAAATAAAACAGTAATTGAATAATTTATAGTGAAAAGTGCATATATAACTCTACATAATTCACATAAGTGAAAATAAACCCACTTGATAATTTAAAGTGTAAATATAATCATAGATAGTTAGTGTATGTTCAAATATAACATTTTCCAACAATTTGGGGGTCAGATTTGAATGAAAAGACTATTTTATCATTTTAAAAAATAAAATAAAAAATGAAAGTAAATTGACTATTATACCCCTACTCTTAAACACTAACCCATTCTTCTTCCCTCATCTTCTTCAGTCGTTCTTCTTTCACCCTACCTTCGTTCTTTCACCCATTTTTACTTGCGATCCAGCCCGTCTTCCTCAAGATCCTTGATCTCTGCCATCCACGTGTACTTCTGGTCGATGATCTCTGAGAGAATGATTTGCCGTAATTAATTGTATTATTGATATCTGAATATATAGAGAGTACAATAGAGGTATAATAAGAAAAGAACTCTAATCAGAATAAATCATAATCTAATCAGGAGTCTGATTTAGTCTAACACCCCCCCCCTCAAGCGAAGCGTCGGATGCTCGCCGACGCACAGCTTGGACCTGAAGAACTCGAACAACGGACGAGAGAGCCCCTTGGTGAAAATGTCTACAATCTGAAGAGAAGTCGGAACATGAGCAACACGCAGCTTTCCGGATGTCACCAACTCACGAACAAAATGATAGTCAATGTCGATGTGCTTCGCCCGCTTGTGCGCCACTGGATTCTGAGCCAAGAAGATAACACTACTATTGTCACATAACAACAACGGAGAACCAGAAGGTGGAACCCGAAGATCACGAAGCAAATGAGTGAGCCAAACCACTTCTGAGGCAGTGTTGGCGAGAGCACGGTATTCAGACTCAGTGCTAGAGCGAGAAACAGTGGGTTGTTTCTTGGCACTCCAAGAAACCAGATTTCCACCAAGAAAAACCGCATAACCATAAGTAGACCGACGAGTCTCCAGACAGCGAGCCCAATCAGCATCAGAGTATCCTAGCACATCAGAAGTACTAGCAGAACAAAATCGAAGACCAAAATGAAGAGTGCCACGAACATACCGCAAAATCCGAGTCACAGCAGCAAAATGGTCATCTCTAGGATCCTGAAGATACTGACTCACCGTGTTGACCGAGAATGCCAAATCCGGGCGAGATATGGTGAGATACTGGAGAGCACCAACAAGAGAACGATAAAGTGTAGGATCCCGAAATGGAGGACTGGTAGAGCTGTGAAGCTGAGAACCAGCAACAAATGGAGTAGGAACAGGTGCCGCGTCAGACATACCGGCCCGATTCAAAATATTCCCAGCATACTTTGCTTGGCCAAGCAGTAATCCTGAGGAGGTAGGCGAAACTTCAAGACCAAGAAAGTAATGAAGAGCACCGAGATCCTTGATCGCAAACTCTCTGTGTGTCCGATCAATGAATTGGCGAAGAAGAGTCGAGTCATTTCCTGTAAGAATGATATCGTCCACATACACAAGTAGGAACAGTAACGACGACCCTCTCGAAAGGACAAACAAAGAAGTATCAGCTGAGCTACACCGAAAACCAAGATGTGTCAGATAACTGCTGAAACGCTGGAACCAAGCCCGGGGAGCCTGCTTAAGACCATAAATGGCCTTTTTCAAACGACAAACATAGTCTGGATGGACAGAATCCTGATAACCAACGGGCTGCTTCATGTAGACAGGAACATCAAGAACACCATTAAGGAAAGCGTTTTTGACATCCAACTGATGAAGTGGCCAGGAACGCATGGTGGTTATGGCAAGAACCGTCCTAACAGTGGAGGCTTTGACCACAGGACTGAAAGTGTGGTCAAAATCAAAACCCAGAATCTGCGAGAAACCCTGCGCCACAAGTCTTGCTTTATGACGCTCAATAGTGCCATCTGGGCGATACTTGAGCTTATAGACCCATTTGGAGCCCACAATGTTGACATTCGAAGGTCGAGGCACCAAATCCCAAGTGTGCTGACCACGAAGAGCATCCATCTCATCATCCATGGCCGAAACCCAGGATGGATCCTGAAGGGCAGTGCGATAATCAGTGGGCTCTATCTGAGAGAGGAGTGCAGCAGTGAGACCATGAGCAATAATATCCGAATAATCCCGCCGTTGAATGGCACCAGTAGAAGACCGAGTGGCCATCCGATGAGTACGAAGCTGGGGCGGTGAATCTGGAGGAGTTGAACCAGCTGATGACATGGAGGAAGATCGAGTTGTGCTGACCGGAGAATGGCCGTCGGAAGTCACCGGAGAAAGAATAGCGGATACTGGCTGAGATGTGGTGACCGGTGGCTGAGACGTTGGCTGAGGAGTGCTGGCCAGCGGCTGAGATATGGTGGGCGTTTGGCGAGGAGCCGGATCTAGGTCGGCCGTCCAGATGGAAGATGGTGGTGAAGGAGGGGCAGCTGGAGCAGGCACAGACATAGGCGTGGTGGCCCCAATCGATGAAGTAACAATTCCATCAAAAAATGATGAAATCTCCAGATCTGAAATTGAACGACTGTCCATGGAAGATGAGACATAAGGGAAGAAAGTTTCATCAAAACGAACGTGGCGAGAGATATAGATACGCCCAGAAGTCTGGTCGAGACACTGGAAGCCCTTGTGACGAGGGCTATAGCCAATGAAAACACAGGGAATGGATCGGGGTGCAAACTTATCAGTAGCAGTGGCACGCAGACATGGAAATGAACGGCAACCAAACGGGTGAAAGAGGGTATAGTCAGGCACATGACCAAAAACAACCTCAAAAGGTGATTTGCCACTCAGAACTGAACTAGGCAGATGGTTAATAATGTAAACCGCAGAGGAGAAAGCTTCCACCCAATAACAGTGCGGCACAGAAGAGTGAAAAAGCATGGCAAGACCAGTCTCTGTGATATGACGATGCTTCCGTTCGGCCCGCCCATTCTGAGCAGGGGTATAAGGCGAGGACATCTGATGATGAATGCCACATGATATGAGATGAGCCTGAAGTCGATGATTCGTAAACTCGGTGCCACCATCGGTCTGAAAAATTTTAACCCTAGCAGAAAACTCATTCTCAACGAATTTCTGAAATTGGATAAAAGTGTCATAGAAATCTGACTTATGCCGCATTGGAAGAAACCATGTGAATCGTGAGAAATCATCAATGAAAATGGCATAATAAGAGAAACCACCGACAGATAAAACAGGAGCTGGTCCCCACAAATCACAATGTACTTTATCCAATAAACCAGTAGCGCGCTTGTCACTGGTGGAAAAGGGCAAGCGGCTACTCTTGGCCATCTGACAAGGAGAGCAACTGACAGATGCAGGCATAGCAGAAGTGACAGAAATAAGGCCTCGTCGATTCAATAACTGAACAGTATCATGAGACACATGACCGAGGCGAGAGTGCCACTGCTCAAAAGAAGCATGAAGCTTTGTAGAGCGTAGTTCGCCTAGAAAACTGGAATCACCAGTCTCAAGAAAATAAAGACCAGACCTATGACGGCCTTTACCAATTATCGCCCTCGTAAGCTTGTGCTCAATGGAAAATGCATCGGCATCAAATATAATACGGACAGGTAGATCACGGGTAAGCTTACTAATGGACAATAAACTTCTAGTAATCTTAGGGACTACAAGGACATCATTAACAGAGAAACCAGATAAATGACATTTGCCGATGTGAGAAATAGATAATGATTCACCATTTCCAACAAGAATAGAATCAGAACCACGATAACGTTGTACCTGATCAAGATGACTGGTGTGAGCAGTGATATGAGCTGTAGCATCTGAATCAACGATCCACTGATTCGACGAAGAATGACGGTTGTGACCATTCAAACTGGCCTGAAACAATAACTTGTCCGCAACCCAATTATTGGAGCAATCTTCCCGAGATGTAGAACCCAAATAAACCATAGCAAAAGCCTAAGAATTTTACAGAAATTGACTGGGTGCTGACGAGAAGTTGAGCAATTTGCGAGAAATGGGTTTAACTCGCGAGGAATAGGTTCATATCGCGAGAAATAGGTTTATATCGCGAGAAGCACGTTCATATCGCGAGAAGCAGGCTCATATCGCGGGAAATTGAAGCGCGATAATTTCACTTGATGCGCGAGAAGTTCTTCACGCGATGGAGGATTCTTCACGCGCTGGCGTGTGACTTCACGCGCTGGAGGCTTCTCCTTTGGTTGAGCAGGAGCGTGACTTTCACGCACTAAAGATGGCGCGTGGATCTCACTTTTGCTCTGAAAAATCAGGCGTCGGACGTTGAGGCGTTGAGGCGTGGACGTCGAGCGGTAGAGCAGCTGAGCGGTGGTGGCGAAGCAGAAGTTCACGGCAGCGGTGGTGGCGTCACTCCGCAACACAGCCCTCCCGGAAGCGGCGACGCGGCTGAGCGGCGGATCCACACGGTGAAGGATCTTCAGACGGACGGTGACCTTCTTGAGGTCGGACGGAGACGGAGAACAGGACGGCAGCGTCGGATGACGACTTCGGTGCTGAAAGAACTCGCCGGAAAATCGAAGAAGCTTCACCGAGAGGACGCCGGAGAACCTTTGTCGAGAGGACGCTGGAGAACGCCGAACAATAATTTAAAATTTAGTGTTTAGGATCAGAACCTTGCTCTAATACCATGAGAGAATGATTTGCCGTAATTAATTGTATTATTGATATCTGAATATATAAAGAGTACAATAGAGGTATAATAAGAAAAGAACTCTAATCAGAATAAATCATAATCTAATCAGGAGTCTGATTTAGTCTAACAATCTCGAGCTCCAGGGCGAAGATGCGGTCTCAAAGGTTTCAGATGTAGAGCTCGCTCCGGAGTTCAACCGGGTCAACTCGGTGCTGGACTCGGTAAGTGGTGGTCTTCTTGACCAAAAGGAGATCGGTGATGGCGTCGAAGGCGTCGGAGGATGGGGGGCGGGGTCGGGTTAAGGAGATTGAGCGTGAAGTTGAAGTCTTCATGGTCAGAGGAAATGGACGAGAAGAATGGGTCAGAGGTAATGAGCTTGGTTGTGGTGGTGGTGGTTTCCAATGGAAATGAGTGGTGATGTCTCCAGCGCCATGGGTCGTGAGAGATGGGCATTGGGATGGTGGGGGTCGTGAGAGATGGGCAATGTCATGCCGTGGTCCGAGCAAGGCTGAGGAGCTGCACCGGCATCCGGGTTTATCTTGGTCATAGAGGCAATGTGTTTAACATTGGGGATGGCTATCGTGCCTAGATAAACACCAGAGAAGCTCATACCGGCGGGGATGCTGGGGGTGGAAGGCAGATGGGATGAATGCGGGGGTGGGGCTGGGTGTCGGCGGAGGTTGTGCATCGGCAGAGTATGGCTGGAGGTGCCGGGGGTGGAACTTGGTGGTGGTGGCCGGGTTGGAAGGTGGTGAGGGTGGTGGTGGTCGGGTTAGAAGGTGGTGGTGGATTTCTGGCAGTTGCATAATAGAGGGGTGGTCTGGTGGTGGTGGTGTTCACCAGCTGGGGGTGGTGGGCAGAGGGCATTTTTATCTTTCAAGTTTTTGCTTCAGGTTGAAAGGGCATTTTGGTTATTTTCAGTCGGTCAATGGCTAGAAATGGCTAGTCAATGCCGGAATATAGTCTTTACGGTTATATTTACACTTATGTAAAGTAGTTAGGGTTATTTTTGCACTAAATTTTATCTCAGGGTTCTATGTGCACCTTCTGAAGTTATATAAGGTTATATTTGTATATATCCCTAATATATCATTCTAATAATAATGATGAAATATTATTGAGGAAGTTTTCTGTTAGACCGACTAATGGTTAGACCAATTATGAAAAACTCGTTTTAATAACTTTTAAGATTAAATTATAATTATTTATACCTTGTTTCCTAAATAAATCACCACATTGTTACATTCGTTATAAAATAGTTCCATTTGAAGGTTAGTCGATCTAAAATAAAACTTTGTAATTATCGTTTAATTAATTAAGGATTATTATTTTGCATACAATAATGCAATGTATCCAGCATAAGAAGATTTCGTCTCTAGAAAGACGGCATTTCCATAAATTATGGAAAAAGCAAGGCTTAAACTGCAAATTAAAAGAAATAAAGATAAAATTTTTGTGTTGCTTTAATCGGTTCATGAACTTATAACTAATGCAGGTTGCATGATAATTTTTTTATATTACAATTAAAATTTTGAGCAAAGTGCATATATAACCCTACATATTTGACGAAAGTGCAGATATAACCCTGCGATAATTGAAAGTGAAAATATAACCCTAGATATTTAAGTTATGTGAAAATAAAACATTTTCCAACAGTTTAAGGCTGGAATTTGGTGAAAATACTATTTTACCTCGATGTAAAAACAACAAAATAAAAAACATAAAAATCATTAATATTACTTCCACGCCAAAAACCTAATCTCCTTCGTCTTAAAAAATCTTCGAATTCCATTTCAGCTTTGCGCCAGCGCATCTCCTCCCAAAATGCCCATCGCCACCAGCTTGAAAGCCCTCACTGACCCCAAGCCCATTCGTTTCCAGATTTGCCCCTAAAATGGGTGGTGTGGCATCTTTCCTCTCCGTTATTCTGGCTCCGACGTCGTCGATGCGCAAGTTCTTCGCGGTGGCGTGGTCATTTTCCTTCTCCTAGATCTGCTCCGGGCCTCTTCTTTTTCAGCCATTGCCAACACCTACATCTCCTTCTTTAGCACTATTGCTGAAGTTTAACACTCCACCACCACAGCTAACAACGATCCGCCACCACAGCAATCGACACTCCACGAACACACCACACTCTGCCACCACATCGATCGACGCTGCGCCACCAATTAACGCTGAGACACCAATCGATGCTCCACCACCACCACACCGATCAATGCTCCACCGCCATAGCCCTCTCTCCACTGCATCTGAATACCGACTACTGCGTCTGACCACCATCGGAGAATGAAACTACAACGGAGGAATTTTCAACGAAGAAAATTTAGGCTGAGATTTTGACAACGAAGAAAGAAAATACTCCAGCGGGGGAATTTTCATCTTTTTATTTATTTTAATTTTTTAAATTCAAGGGAAAATCATATTCTCCTTGAAATCCGACCATCAGAAAATTAACAAAAAAGTCAACGGAGTCAAAGGTTAGATTGGCACTTTCTGAGATTGCAGGGTTATATTGACACTTTCAGGCTAAAGTCAGGGTCATTTTAGCACTTAAGTAAAAAAGATATGGGTGGTTGTGTAAATGTGCCCGTTTAAGATGGGGTCCACCATTTAATATTGAAAATTGGGCATCCACGCGATCCGACAGCGTACAGTAGTTTAGGCGCCTTCATCCACATACACCATTTAACCGATTACCACTTGGAAAGAGTGTTTCTATATAACACTCTGTATTTTACTAGGGTACGCCATAATAGGTATATACATGTATAATGCTAATTTTAAATTTTCAAAATAAAACAAAAACCAAAAACAAAAAATGAAAACAATAAAACTGCCACCGCCAGTGCCGGCGCCACCGCCGGCATCTCTGATCTGACCCAAATGGCATCTCTGATCTGAGTGCCACTGCCTCATCGCCGATGGCCCACCGATGCTCCACCTTCGTCCCCAGCCATCCACTGTAGCCCGTTGTCCCTAGCAAAACCATCCTGAGAAACCTCTGGTCCGGCGAGAACGCGGGCAGGGAAATGAGAATGGGGGCCGTGCCGGGGGGAAATGAGAAACGTGCGACAAGAGTGGGCCAACGAGAATGGGCCGACGGGAAATGCAAGGAAGGAAGGAGGAGAACCTGAAGAAAAAAGAAAATGGGAGAAGGAAGGAAGAGAACAGGGCTACGAGATCCGGGCGGGGCGGGGCGATGAGAATGAGGCTGGGGCGCCGGAGAAAAAGCACAGTCGCCGGAGGAGGAGAATGCGGCGGGGAAAACATGACCTTTCGAAGGACATGACCTTCAAAATTTACTCTTCCTCTTATGGGGGAGAGTAGGTATTTTAATTTTACTATATTCACATTTACTTCAGGAAATAGAGCAGGACCAATGAGACAGGTCTTAGAGTTTATTACCTTTTTTATGGCATCTTCAAAGTCATGGGCCTCTTGATGAACTTAATATTCTATTAAGTCAGTATAAGTAAAATTTGTTTTTATTATATTAAGAGCGATTAAACAGTACAATTCATGACTTCATTACTCCACTAAAATATGATTGTGTAAATAAAAGAACACACATACATTTTCTTGATTAGAACTTAAATAAAATAAGGACAGTGAAGATTGTGACAAATACAACCTTTTTGTTTTCTTCTTGAACGTGTCAATTAATTTTTTCTTTAGAATTACTCATATTAATAAAAATATTAAAAATAAATCTCACCGTACTTACCAAATGAAAACTCCTCAAATTTTCAGATCCTTGTACAATCTGAAAAGCTAGTTAGTAAAAATAAAGATTAAATTGCACTCAGGTAGAGTCTCGTGCTGATTAAATGTTATAACATATTTATTTATCACAACTTCTAAATGAAATATAGGTATAATGTTTGTGATGTGTAATGTAATGAAAGTACTATAAATTATAAATGTGAACAATATGAATGTTGAAATGAGAGGAAGAAAATGAGAGTAGAATGCGTGATCTTTCATTTTATTTAGTCCCTATTTCTTCACAAATAGGAGCATTACTTATAGTGCTAATGTGATGATTACATTCATAAAACTACCTTCACTAGCGAAAGCCTATAACATATAAAACTCCCTTTATAAACAAAGGCGCAAAGAGGTTTCAGTTCATTAAACTACCATTCATGAAACATTTTTATACCTTCATTTAGAAAGGGGGTTTCATATGCTATCTTGACATTAATGTTTTATAGGACCTTTCTCATGTAAAACTAATTCGGGTGGACGCGTGGATGTGCCCATCTGAGGTGGGGTCCACCATTTAAGATTAAAAAGTGGGCCTCCGCGCGGTCCGACAGCGTACAGTAGCTTTGGCGCCTTAATCCTTATCTGTTGACCCAATCTACAAACACCATTTAACCGACTACCACTTGGAAATGGAAATTTCTAGAGCCGTTCAGATATGCTTCACCGCTTAATCCTGACCGCACATTCTCCATCAACTTTCCTATAAATACCCTCCCCCTTCATTAAATCATCATTCAATCTCTCAACCATGGCGCAGGGAAATATCCTCCTCCACGCACCGTGCCTTATGTGCCATCAGGGGTTTTTGGATTTTCTTTTCCGTTTTCGTGTGATTTCGCCTCTTTTAAGCGTTCTCGTTTGATTTATCGGTATGATAATTGTTGTCTAGGGTTTGGTTTCGTGCCGCTGTGGGTCGCGATGACGGTTAATTCTGTTCCGACGTCTTGACGAATTAATTTGTTTTTCAAAGTCCTTCGATTTGTGCTGCGAGGATCTCCGATTGGGCTTTTGCCTTTGTGGTTGTAGATAAAGCCCTTGCTAATGGTGGATTGATCGTTGATGCCTGCTGCTGATATGTCTCGTCGGGGTTTTAATTTCTGATTTGGTTAAGATTTGAGTAATTCGTCAAGATCTGTTGGATTTGCCTGCCGTGTTTATTGCCTCTGTGGTTGTAGATCATCCTAGGTTGACAGTGATGGATTGATCGTGGCTCTGTGCTCTGTTTAGATGCGTTTCTTCATGACGGTTCTTCTGTTCTGATACCCTTGACATCTAGAGTGCTTTTAACAATTCATAACGATCCTTGAAGCTTTTGGAGTCAGATTCTTTGGTTTTTGTAGGGTTTCCTATTTTTGAGTTTCGAGACCAGAGCAGATCAAACCGGGGTTTTAGGCTGTTTTTCTTATTTATGTTGTGGTTTTCTTATTGAAGTGTTTGGGCAGTTTGGAGTAATTGCAATTTGCGATTCATGTGTGATAGGTCTATCTATATGTCTCACGGGAGGAGGATTACATGAAGAGTTGCTGTTAATTTCCTCGAGAGGAGAAGTTTTCACTTCCATTGACTTTATAGTTGGTTTTGTTTGGATTAAGGTTTTTTGGTTGTGTGTTCATACATAGGTTCCTAGTGTTAGCTGGGATCGAATCTGAATGTTACAACCAAGATGATCATGCCTTGTCCTGGAGGAGTTCTCCTTTCCCTGAAACTGCTAGATTCTGATGTTTTCTGACTTGTTTGATGCTGTTTTGTGTTTTGTATTGTTTTCGTAATTTGTGCATGTAGATAAAACCCTGGCTAATGGTGGATTAAACATTATACTAGCTGCCAATATGTCTCCTCTGCCACTGACTTGTAGCATCTGAGTTAGTTGAAATTTGAATAATTTTTCAAGATCCTTACAAATGTGCTGCTGTTGGATTTGTGTTTCTTGTCATTGTGGTTGTAGTTGTAGGTCGTCCTAGCTGCATATGGATAGATAGGGATGTGCGGCTAATTCTGTTCAGATTTCACTAGCATCTTAATCGGTTAACAATTAATTAAGATCCTTTGTGTTCCTCAGTCCCATTCTTCCATTTTTGTTGACTTTCTAATTTTAATCGTAGGTTTCTCTGGTTGTGGAGTTCACATCAGATTGGACGGGGTTTTTTTAAAATATTTTTCTTAATTGTGTTATGTTTTTTTGTTGCAGTATGTGTTTTGAAAACTATTTTTCTAAATTATGTTTTATTTTTCTTCTTGTAGTATTTGGTCAGTCTGGAACAGTTATGTTCATCATGGTGTCCCCAGAGTCAGCAAGAGAGATAGAATAAGTCTGAATGGCACATTCTCCATGAACTTTCTCATCCTCCTGCTCGTGCCATGCCTTATGTGCCTTTCTGGGGTTTTGAGATTTTCTTTTCTGTTTTCTTTGATTTCTTCGCGGCTCTTTTAGCGTGCTCATTTATTTAATCGGTATGATAATTGTGTTCTAGGGGCTCGTTTCGTTCCGCTGGATTAGCGTGGGTTGCGATGATGCGGTGACGGTTACTTCCATTTTGACATCTTGTGATCTTGAAATCTTGACAATATAATTGTTGTTTCAAGTCCTTCGACTTGTGCTGCTATTGGATCTCCGATCTTGCTTGTCTTTGTGGTTGTAGATGAAACCCTTGCTAATGGTGGATTGATTGTTGATGCCTGCTGCTAATATGTCTCGTTGGTCACGGGGTTCAACTTCTGAATTGGTTTAGATTTGAGTAATTTGTCAAGATCTGTTGGATTTTCCTTTTGTGTTTCTTGCCTCTCTGGTTGTAGATCATCCTAGCTTGACAGTGATGGATTGATCGTGGCTGTGTGCTGCTTAGATGCGTTTCTTCATGACGGTTCTTCTGTTCTGATACCCTTGACATCTTCAAATGGTTTTAACAGTTCATAACGATCCTTTGAGCTCTTGGAGTCAGATTTTTCGGTTTTTGTTTTCTGTGGTTGTAGGGTTTCCTAATTTTGGATTTTAGAGACCAGAGCAGATCCAACAGGGGTTTCAGGCTGTTTTACTTAATTATGTTGTGGTTTTCTTATTGATGTGTTTGGGCAGTTTGGAGTAATTGCAATTTGCGATTCATGTGTGATAGGTCTCTATGTCTCGTGGGAGGAGGATCGCATGAAGATTTGCTGTTAACTTCCTCTAGAGAAGAGAAGTTTTCACTTTCATTGACTCTGTTCTGTTTGGATTAAGGTTTTTTGGTTGTGTGTTCATAGGTTCCTAGTGTTAGCTGGGATTGAATCTGAATGTTACAACCAAGATGATCATGCCTTGTCCTGGAGGAGTTCTCCTCTCCCTGAAACTACTAGTTTATGATTTTTTCTGACTTGTTTGATGCTGTTTTGTGTTTTGTATTGTTTTCTTAATTTATGCATGTAGATAAAACCCTGGCTAATGGTGGATTAAACATCATACTAGCTGCCAATATGTCTCCTCTGCCACTGACTTGTAGCATCCGAGTTAGTTGAAATTTGAATAATTTTTCAAGATCCTTACAAATGTGCTGCTGTTGGATTTGTGTTTCTTGTCATTGTGGTTGTAGTTGTAGGTCGTCCTAGCTGCATATGGATTGATAGGGATGTGCGGCTAATTCTGTTCAGATTTCACTGGCATCTTAATCGGTTAACAATTAATTAAGATCCTTTGTGTTCCTCAGTCCTATTCTTCCATTTTTGTTGACTTTCTAACTTTAATCGTAGGTTTCTCTGGTTGTGGAGTTCACATCAGATTGGACGGGGTTTTTTAAAAATATTTTTCTTAATTGTGATGTTTTTTTGTTGCAGTATGTGTTTTGAAAACTATTTTTCTAAATTATGTTATATTTTTCTTCTTGTAGTATTTGGTCAGTCTGGAACAGTTATGTTCATCATGGTGTCCCCAGAGTCAGCAAGAGAGATAGAATAAGTCTGAATGGCACATTCTCCATGAACTTTCTCATCCTCCTGGTTGTGCCATGCCTTATGTGCCTTTCTGGGGTTTTGAGATTTTCTTTTCTGTTTTCTTTGATTTCGCGGCACTTTTAGCGTGCTCATTTATTTAATTGGTATGATAATTGTTGTCTAAGGGCTGGTTTCGTTCCGCTGGATTAGCATGAGTTGCGATGATGCAGTGACGGTTAATTCCGTTTTGAAATCTTGTGATTTTGAAATCTTGACAGTTTAAATTGTTTTTCAAGTCCTTCGACTTGTGCTGCTATTGGATCTCCGATCTTGCTTGTCTTTGTGGTTGTAGATGAAACCCTTGCTATTGGTGGATTGATTGTTGATGCCTGCTGCTAATATGTCTCGTCGGTCACAGGTTTTATCTTCTGAATTGGTTAAGATTTGAGTAATTTGTCAAGATCTGTTGGATTTTCCTTCAGTGTTTCTTGCTTCTGTGGTGGTAGATCATCCTAGCTTGACAGTGATGGATTGATCGTGGCTGTGTGCTGCTTAGATGTGTTTCTTCATGACGGTTCTTCTGTTCTGATACCCTTGACATCTTCAATTGGTTTTAACAATTCATAACGATCCTTTGAGCTCTTGGAGTCAGATTTTTTGGTTTTTGTTTTCTGTGGTGGTAGGGTTTCCTAATTTTGGATTTTAGAGACCAGAGCAGATCCAACAGGGGTTTCTTTTTTTTTAAATTATGTTGTGGTTTTCTTATTGACGTGTTTGGTCAGTTTGGAGTAATTGCAATTTGCGATTCATGTATGATAGGTGTATTTGTCTTATAGGAGGAGGATCACATGAAGAGTTGCTGTTAGTTTCCTCTAGAGAAGAGAAGTTTTCACTTTCATTGAGTTCATAGTTGGTTTTGTTTGGATTAAGGTTTTTTGGTCGTGTATTCGTAGGTGCCTAGTGTTAGCGTGGATTGAATCTGAGTGCTATAACCTAGATGATCATGCCTTGTCCTGGAGGAGTTCTTGTTTTCCTTAAACTGCTAGTTTGTGATTATTTCTGACCTGTTTAATGCAGTCTTGTGTTTTGTGTTGTTTTCGTAATTTGTGCCTGTAGATAAAACAAAATTTGTAGAACCTTGACTAATGCTATTATGTCTCCTCTGTCAATGACTTGTAACATCTGATTAACTAATTTAGTTATAATTTTAATAAAATTTCAAGATCATTACAAATGTGGTGCTGTTGGATTTTCCTTTTGTGTTTCTTGTCTTCGTAGTTGTAGTTGTGGTTTTAGGTCATCCTAGCTGCATATGATGGATTGATAGGGATGTGTAGTTAGTTCTGTTCAGATTTCACTTGCATCTTAATTGGTTAAGAAGTCATAAAGATCCTTTGCGCTTTCTCGATCATATTCTTCCATTTTTTTGACTTTGTGAATTTAATTGTAGGTTTTTCTGATTTTGGAGTATGGAAATTGGCCGGGTTTTTAAAACTACTTTTCTCAATTATGTTATGTTTTCTTGTTGTAGTATGGGTTTTGCAAACTATTTTTCTCAGATATTTCTTTCATTTGTGTATGTCATAGCAGGGCGATCACGTGACAAGTTGCCCTTATTTCCAGAGAAGTTTCCACTTTCTTTCTCTGCTTTTGTTGTTTTAAGTTTTGGATTAGGATTTTTTTTGGTTTCATGTACCTTTTGTGTTTGTAGGTGCCTAGTCCGATTCTGAATGCTATAACCAAGATTTCATGCCTTGTCCTGGATGATTTTTTTCTTTCCCTTGAACTATAGGTTTGTGATTGTTTTTGATGGGCTGGGCTGGATGCGGTTTTGCGTTTTCGAATTCCTTGTTTTTCTCATTGCAGATGCGCTGAATTTGGAACCTAGACCTGTCCAGTTCTGTGTTTCCCTAAGCTCTTTGGTATTCATCATCAACCATTATTTTTTCGGGGTAGTAGAAGTATATACTTGTCTTTCACGTAGGATGTCTCTTATTGGAGAAATATGAAGATGGATACAGAAGGTTGTGTTTTCTTTCACTTAGCTTTGTTCTTTTTACCTTTTGTCCTTTGTGCTGCTCTTAGGTTGGTGTTATCTTGCAAGTTTAGCTGGCTGCAGAATTGAAAGGTTTAATGAGGGGATCTAAATGTGTGTGCCTGGACAGAAGTTGTTTTGTTGGTCATTTTTTTTCTGCGATTATTTTGGCCTGTTTCTTGGATCACGTGTCTTTTGTGTTGCTGCAGGTCAGATTGGCTTTATTTGGAGAAATGTGATGATGGAAAGTGAAGTTTATGATTTCCCAATCTTAAAATTTGTTTCTTTGTTTATGTTTTGTCCTTAGTACCGTTCATTGCTGTTGCTACTTTTTCAAAGGTTGGCATTATGCTGCAAGTTTTGGCTGCTCAAGTTGGAAATTCTGGAAATCTTGAATGAGGGATTCTAGTTTGTATATTCTCGTGTGTCTACTTCAGAGCTTTAATTGGCATGATAATTATTGTGGCTATCCATGTATTATTAGGATAAAGAGTTCTGGAGAGTGGAGATTCTGTGAACTGTTGACCAATCCGTTTAATTGGAGTCTTCTCTTCTGTCTTCTGAAATTATGTGTGACCCTGGCTTTAATGAAGATGGGTCGATGAGTGTGTTTTCCCTCTCTTAAGTAGTCTTATTGTTTATGTTATCATCTCTGGTCTGTGCCTTGTTGCTGCTGCTGCTTTAGGTGGTGGTGTTGTCTCAACTACTTTGGTGCCTGCCACAAGCTGAAAATTTTTGAGAACAAGTTGGGGTTCTTTGTTTTTATTTGGTTTTATTGGTGGCCTATTCATGTATTATGATAAGAAGTCTGGAGCTTGGAGTTTCTGTGGACAGTTGACCAATGCGTTTGGGTGGAGTCTTCTCTTTCTTTCCTCTTTGATTACGTGTCTACTTAAATTGGATAGAAGTTTGTTTCGTGTTTCTGAGCCTCTTGCCTTGTCGTTGGTCCTGTTTTTGTGTTCTAGGTCTGGTTATTGCACTTAAGGTATATGGATCTGTTTTGGAGAGTTTGCTGCCTGCAGTGAATTTGGTCAAGTGTTGCTCCCATTCTTTGATTTTGAGATTGCCTGGTGCACGCATATGGAGAAGTTCTCTTTTCTATTCGGTCCTTTAGGGGGTCTGGTTTAAGCTTGTGAAGAAAAGGCACTTGTGGGTTTATATGGATTTTTTGTTCTGCTGTAGACTCCATGACTATGAGCTGGAGGGTTGGAGTTTTGCTGTTGATTCATGTCTTCTGTTTTGTGAAGCCCGTGGTTTTTTGTTTTTGAAGGAGCTGCTTGGTTGAAGTGTCTCTTTTACTCAAGATGGCTTCTCGTATTGTTCTGTGAAAACATGCTATGTATGTGCACATCTAGGATGAGTGGTCAGTATCTTCTGTTGGTATTCATCTGATTAATTCAATTGCATTTGGAGGCATGATAGGATGAAGTGGCAATGTGTGATTTTGCATGAACATGAGAAGAATATTGCTTTTGCTGCAGTTGGAGTGCTAATTAGGTAGAGTTTGGTAGTGAGAATTATACTTAGGTAGTGGGATTTAGGCTAATTCTTCTGATAAATGAGTGTTTATGTTTGTACAGTCTCCATGAGAGTAGTGACTTGAGTCATTAACATGTAGTAGAACTCTCGCCTAAGTGATTGGATAAGGTAGTGTTACAATTTTATATTATCATCTTTGTAAGAATTTTCCAAATAAGTTGGCCCTTGTTTCATTTGCTTTGACATTGTTTAATTTATCACAGTCCATGTTTCATTTGCTTTTGACATTGTTAATTTATCACCGTCCATGTTTCATTTGCTTTGACATTGTTTAATTTATCACGGTCCATGTTTCGTTTGCTTTGACATTGTTTTTTATCGAGATTCACGCCGGTCTAGTATAATTCATGCATTTTCCCATTTTCGTTCTAATTTATGCTCTTTATTTTTAAAATGAACTCTTAAGAGGAACTAAAACACTTTTTAACTCTGCATGAGTTGTTCACACTGCTAAGAAAATAAATCACTTTTTAACTCCGCCTGTGTTGTACATAGTACACACTGCCGGTCCCCAGCCCGGAAAAGGATGAGGGAAAAGTGCAACATACGGTGTAGAATTTTGTTACAATTTTCATGAGTTCCATCCCACCCACCCTCCCTCCCTCCCTCCCTCCCTCCCTCAATTTTATTCAGTGACATGCAGAGATTTCACAAGTTGGGCTTGACAGTTGAGATAGATAGGTCCCTGTTGTTTGCATCTCTCAATGATAATATTATAACAGGCAAAGCCACCTTAAATGTGATGAATTATTCTCTTCTAACCGACAAAGTTTGCTGAGCTTAAAGTTGATTCAACTCCCTTCTCCCCAGGCATAATAAAAAAAATTTGATCAAAACATCCAATATTTCATTAAGATGAAAGATACCTGAGTACATCTTTGGCCTAAGTATGGGCTAGGTGTTCATGGATCGGGGCGGGTCAGTTGATCCAGCTGAAATTGACCCTAAATTTAGGGTCGAATTGGATCAAAATTCTCATAGTTTAGGATCGGGTCAGGTCAGATTGGATTATGGGTCGACCCTAATTGACCAAAATGAGATCAAAATAATAAATTTATTTTTGTTAAAAATATATTTTTAGATTTATAAATATATATTTTTTCAAAAATGTTAAACTTGTTTTTGGAGTAAATTAATGTAGGATAAATTGTATTAGACTAATTATTTTTTTATAATTTTTTAAAAAGAAAATGAGGCAAAATTGCAAATGTAAAAATTCGACTCGACCCGTTTTAATCCGATCCATTTTGGCCCATATAGGTCATTGATCCAATTCGACTCAAATGGACTGGATCAAAATGGGTCGGATCGGACCGGAAAATTTGAACAACCCTAGCATGGGCCAATGAAACTTCTAACCTATCCACTTTTAAGACTTTCACAGCATAAAAGCAAAGAGCATATTTGAGAAATACCATTCACCTCAAATATCATTCACCTCATCCTGGATATCCAACAAATAATACCATTACCTGGTAAACTTTTGCTCCGCTGAGATATTGCTCGTACTTTTGCTAAGGCCTTTACAGAATTTGGCATGAATGGCTTCCACTGTTCTACAGAACTATACCCAACTCTAGGTGAATAACCCAACTTTGAAGGACAAAATTTTTAATTACTTTGAAGGACAATTTTTAATTACTTGATTATATATTGTTGGGGGTGGTGGTGGGGGTGGGGTAATCATGCTAAAAAAAAAGGAGTAATCATGCTATAAAGGACTTTGCATAAATGATTTAATGTTTATTAGTGTACAATAATGGAAGAAGGAATAAAAAAAATGCAGTTTTTAGAGACCGTGCAAGGTATCAGAGGGGAGCCTTTCTCGCTATGCACAACGGTTCACAAAAATCATCTTTAGCATAAGTTAGGAGATAGTTCCCAACTTTTGTTAAAGTATGTGAGGACTGTCATTTAATAAGTTTTGAATCGGAACTGTTGTAGGTTGATTAATTATTGTTGTTGTTATCATCATCTTCTGGTAGATTTGAGTTGAAACACATCGACAAACATAAATGCATTAATGGCACTCTCAAATTCATAAAAAAAATAAACAGGTTAACATCCGTTCAAATATCTAATTTGAGCATCCAAACTAGTTCAAATAAATTTTTCTCAACACTAACAAAAAAATAATATAAAAAAATTAACAAAATCAAAGTTAAAATGCAGCACAATAAAAACCCGGAATATATCAGTCCAAAGTATTGTGGCAAATTGACATGTATAGAAAAAGTGGTTTAAAGAATCCTAAATGTTCCAATATGTCATCAAATGGGAGAAATTTTTTGATAAGTTTCTAAACTAGGAATGAGATTTTAGGAGGAAGTAAAGGGTTCCATACTTTTTTATGGATGGACATTCCTGACCTGATTATGATAAAGCTTTGAAAGTTGTTGATATAGAAAAGTTACCTTAGCTCGAGGGCTTCCAAATCGGGTGATCGTCCCTGTCAAACAATGTAAAATCTTTTTCCAGAAAAAGAATAATATGTGAGTTAAGTCTCGAGCTCAGTTCCTGGATAGATATATGTTTGTTGTCCTAGAACTGAACAATTGTTGATTCTTGAAAAGGGGGTTGATTAGCGTTGTCTTAATAGTGCAATTCAAAAGTTACAAGTCCTCCTACCCACCTATACCCCAAGGTTAGTTTCAAGCAAAATGTGTTAGTTTGGAAATTCTTTTATGTGGATAAGATTTCCTGAGATGATAAGGCAGTGTTTTGCCAATTTTGGAGTTTCCAGTATAGCTGTAGGGTAAAACTATCAATTATCATATGCATATTTCCGAAGTTTAACCCATTATGTGCATATGGTTTGCACAAACCATCCTAATCCCTCCAGTGCCTCTTTTTTCTTGTTTCTGATTCCCCCAAAGGAAATTCCTAAAAATCGTAATGAGGTTGTTAAATATTTATTTTGTAGGGGACATAACACCAAGAACATATTGAGGTATAGCTATTAGAACATGTTTAATAAGAGCAATCCTACCAGCCATATTCAACTATTTGTTATTTTATTTTCCTATTTTGCCAGTTATCCTCTCTACAACAGGCTGAAAACAAGAGCTTATTTTCCTACCTCTAAAGAAGCTAAATGGGAACTGCCCCTGATTCATTTTAGTAGAGCTTCTAACCCTAAGAGCAAACTTTAAACTGCGTGGATACATTATTTTGCTAGTCATGGTACCATATCTGTGGCCTTATTTCGGTACTAATTTGGAAGAAGGATATGTTGTATGACTTCCTTTGGTCATTTTATTAATCCGATAAATGTTTGCGTATTTACTGGTAAGTCTGGTAAGAGTTGGTGTCCGTATAATTTTTAATTTTATTGATATACTAGAAATTTTAATTATTTTATCATCCATGTAAGTTTAATTTTTCACTAATTATCCTTAAAATATTTTCTTACTTTTATATGCTTTAATTTAATAACATGTCACATAATAATATTCATACTTATAAAAGGGTGTTGCTATATCCCGCCCTGTATTTTACTATCCTCGCCCTAATACGTATAAATACACGTATTTTGAATTTTAAAAAAAAAGAAAAAAATTTAAAAACCCTATATATACCCCCTCCCCCTCTCCATTTTTTCTCCCCCTTCCCTCTCTCCATTTCCCTCTCTCAATTTCTCTCCCCCTCCCCTCTCTCCATTACCGCCGCCGCCCGCCGCTGCCGCCCGCCGCCGGAAACCCGCCGGAAAATGTAAGTTTTTGAGAAATTTTTTTTTTACTTTCCGTGCGAATCGTTGCCCGATCTATTCGAATTTCGTTGAACTTGTCGGAATTGTTAGAATTTTGTTGAACTTGTCGGAATTGTTAGGAATTATTTTTATTTAGTTATGTGACATAATAGAAATTATTTAGATATTATTTTTTAGAAATTGTGCTTTTTTGGAAATTATTTAGCTATGTGACATATGTGGAATTGAAACAAAGAAATTGTGTTTTGTAGAAATTATTTAGTTTAAATTTGGATATAATGACATAATTGGAAGGAATTGTGTTTTTTAGTAATTATTTAGTTTGAATTTGGACCGTTAATTTTAGAAATTGTATTTTTTAGAAATTGTGTTTTTTAGAAATTATTTAGTTATGTGACATAATAGAAATTACTTAGGAATTATTTTTTAGAATTTGTGTTGTTCTGGAAATTATTTAGTTATGTGACATAATTGGAATTAAAACGAAGAAATTGTGTTTTGTAGAAATTACTTAGTTTAAATTTGGACATAATATTTTAGAAAATGTAATTTTTAGAAATTGGGTTATTTAGAAATTATTTAGTTATGTGACATAGTAGAAATTACTTAGGAATTATTTTTTAGAATTTGTGTTGTTTTTGGAAATTATTTAGTTATGTGACATAATTGGAATTGAAACGAAGAAATTGTGTTTTGTAGAAATTACTTAGTTTAAATTTGGACATAATATTTTAGAAATTGTATTTTTTAGATATTGGGTTATTTAGAAATTATTTAGTTATGTGACATATTTGGAATGAAAAGGAAGAAATTGTGTTCTGTAGAAATTACTTATTTTAAATTTGGACATAATATTTTATAAATTGTATTTTCTAGAAATTGGGTTATTTAGAAATTATTTAGTTATGTGGCATAATAGAAATTATTCAGAAATTATTCTTTAGGAATTGTGTTTTTTGAAAATTATTTAGTTGTGTGACATAATAGAATATAGTTCTATTTAAATAAACTTTAGTAATCCGACGTAAACAATTGTGTAGTAAACTGTTACGATATGTTTTAACTATTGTTTCCTTGAATGTTAATAATAGTGTGATGTGGTTAAAAAATAAGATTATTTAGTAATGTAATCTCCAGTTTGTAACTGAAAAAAATGTTCCAGTTCGTTGTATGATTGTACGATAATTAAATTTGCTGTTTGTGGAGGGGTTTTTTTTATGTTATATCCACTTTTTCCTATGCATTATAGAATATGTAGTCTCCATTAGTAAATTGAAATGATGCACTGTTCCAAAATATTAGTTCACACGTTGTTGAAATGTATGTTAATTTATCTTATCATATCAGTTTGATTCACTTGTTGTTATACTAATTACATATCTTGTGTCGTAGATGAGCACTGCTGGTCAATCTGACGGTCATGGTCGTTCCATAAGACGAAGAGGTGTTAGTGCCTCGGCGAGACAGGCTAGAGGCCGCGTGGTCGAGGATGAACCGTCGCCTCGCCCGCGGGAGTGTGATGTAGGAGCGGAGCAGCCTTCTCCACCGAGCGTTCGTGCATTCGATCCCATGCCAACATGGGACGGTCCGGAGATTAACATTCTCGCGTCTGGTGGAATCCGTCATGATAGTGATTGGCAGATGAATTATGATCTGCCGGCAGATGTCCCCCCGATGGGGCAACCTGGCGCGAGTGTGCCATTGGATGCCGGGATCGAACGTTATGCTGCAGCTGGAGCCAGGCACACCTGGAGGAATAGAGCTGGTCAATTCGCACAGTCTTCTGGTGGATCGTGCAATGCCGGTGAGACTAGCACCGGAAGGGCGCCGAGGAATAGGAGGAAGCGACCCGTCGATGAGACGTGGCTAGTGCGGGGACCGGTGGTTGGTGGCCCGCAGGATGGCCTCGTCATACCAAGCTTCGGAGGACACGTCGCTGTTGACGTTTGGAATGGTATAGAGCGAGGTGTGCTGAGATGCCATGCTCGGTCGCCGCTATGCAAGCAGCTAGTCGCCACGCTCCCCGAACTGAGCGATGTTGCACAGGCCCGGATACATGCGACCGGGTTGGCCCACCTGCCTGCGATTATGTTCCAGTTCCTTGACATGGCACTGATATCCGCTTTTGTCGAGAGGTGGCAGCCGGACACGAACACGTTTCACATGCCTTTTGGGGAGATGACCATCCTGATGCACGACGTTGAGATGATTCTTGGCATTCCCATCGATGGTGGCGCTGTTGCGAGTTCCATTTCGGCGGAGACTATTGAGGAAGCGTGCGCTGAACTGTTTGGGAAAGACGTGGAGTCCTTTCTCGCGGAAGACTGGAACGGGGGTAACATAGATGCCCAATCGTTGATGGCGAGGTGTGTAGCGGCGGGGCAGAGCCAGAACTTCCAATTTATGTGCTACATGCTGACCCTGTTTTCATCCACGCTTTTTGTGGATAAAACTGGGAATAAGGTTAGAGCCAACCTTCTACCCCTGCTTGATTCGCAGTTGTCGTGGGGCTCGGCGACGTTGGCCAGTTTGTATCTACAGTTGGGAATTGCGTCCCGGTCCAAGGCGCGCGGCCTGTGCGGATGTTGCACGCTGCTTCAAGCATGGATATACGAGTACTTTCCGATGTTTCGGCCGAGTCCGAGTACATTGCCAGCTCTTCCGGGCCGCGCCAGTCGGTGGCACACGGGGGATAAAATGGGGAGGGGTACGGGGAGGCTCGGTGCCATCAGGCGACAGTTGGATGCCTTACAGCCCGACCAGGTATGAATTCCATGCTTTTACTCTTGTTATGACAGTAGTAGATAGATCGGATTCCATAGAAACGTAACATGTTTGTGAAACTTTTTGCAGGTGGATTGGTTGCCATATGGAGTGGACGTGGTTAGGGCTGCGAGGGGGAGGACTCACTACCGCGGCGTGATTCGATACCTCGACGCAATGGAGGCGTACATGCCAGATCGCGTTGTGCGGCAGTTTGGTCTCCTACAGGGTATACCGCGGGGTCTTGCAATTGGGCCCGAGCCTTGTTCCCGCCCGGCTGATCCAGCCGGCTATTCAGTGACCTACTCAGGGAGGCTGCAGTTGACCCTGTGGGAGATGGCACACACTTGGCACGACGGTCAGCTTGCGGCGTTCCCGATAGCCACGAGCCAACCAGAGTGTACCGTGGATTATGAGGACTGGTACGCGACTCATTCACACCCATTGATCGCAAATCCTGAACATGCTGCAGCGAGTGGACCGGACAGGACACATCATCAGTTATCGGTAAGTTTTCCCGAACTGTTTGCTTCCAGTAATTATATTACATTTTACTGTTTCGTTATTGTAAACTCTGTTTCCTGTGCAACAGATGCTGAGTGACATGATGAGCGCCCTGGATCCGTTTGACTCGGCGACCGTTGATGGTTTCGCCGACCCCAGCGTGAGGGAGTTGATGACGACTTTTGTCAGTCATCGCGATGAGTATCGCAGGCTCGGTTATGGACCCATTCCTTAGTCGACTGTTTGCTTACGTATGACCCCACAGTTTTGCCATATTCTGCTCATTATGTAATCGGTAACTGTTTGTGCATATGAAATTTATAAGTCATCGATTTTTGCAACAGTAACGCTTTCAAAATAATTACTCGACGCTTCGATAATAACTGTAACGGTTGCGCACATGCCGAAATGTTTCGCTGGGTTGCAACAGTTAATTACTCTCAGAGTATGCTCTTCTCCAAGCCCTTATCCTCCTACGAAAGGGTAACTCCCAACCTACGACATCAGGCTTCCTCAATGTGGTCCACATGTTAACCACGGGGGCCATGGGACAGTTTTCCTTCACGTGTACCCGGACGAAATGGCTTGCACTGCGAACGTATACAATGTGCAGCTCCCTACTTGTTCCATCCTCGCCCCCACCCGCCCTCAGTGGAAGGACTGTGCAGCAATGGTCCGCCGACCCATTCTCTAAAATGTAATATAAAACTACAACCGTGTTGTAGTAGGTGGCGACAGGAAACATGTCTGCAATGACCGTAAACCAATGCTCTGGACCACATGGACCGCTGGTGTGGTGTATACGGGCTCTGGTGAGTTCAACGTCATTTTGCGAACCGTATATGGGAACATAGTCAGGCCAATGAGTTGATATCTCGTTAAATACTGCCCGACGCGCTGTGGACCATTCACCTTCACCGCCTACGTGCAACGCATCAGCAACGCATCTGAAGCCACAGTTTCCATCACTCACGACATCGTTCCAGCCTTCGATGTAACGCCGGACAATGTGGGGGACACTTTCGAGGAACGGGAATGTCGCTGCAGGAGAACACATTAAGAAAAATATCTTGTGCAGGCGGCGTTCATTAGGAAGAATGGTGCTTGTACTTACCGTGCCGGTGACCGCTCCCTGAAGCACGCCCCGGGGACCTCGAACTACCCCCGTATCGCCTGTTCACGTGCTCGTGGTAGGTAGGTGAACGTCGGGTTGATCTTGATCGGGGGACCTGCTCGCTTGGTCTGCCACGTGCACTGGTACAATTGTCCGGCTCGCCAATGCCGCTCTCCTCCGGCCGCAACTGCGCATCTATGTAGGATGAAACTCGTCGGTGGACCGAAGGGTCGCTGCGTGCCAGCTCCTCCAACAGAGTGTTGAACCGCGACTGATCTTGTTCGGCCCTCGCAATGTTTTCCGTGCTCCTCACGTGATCACCCAATGCCAGGCTCTTAAACAATGGATGAATGTCGTCCAAGTACAAGGGGATTCCTTCAGCAACTGTCCCTACCATGACGCATGCACACGGTATTCCGTGTGTCGAGCGCAGCACACAGCCACAGTAAGCATATACCTGTGCTCTGAGTGCATCAATCCTCCCGGACTCGACCGTCAATTTATCCAGACAGTATTTGGACACATTGTTGATCAAGTTGCTGAAAAGGGCCCTACGGTGCAATCTTCCAACGACAGTTCTTGATTTCTCCAGGCCGGTCTTGATCATAGCAATCTGCTGGGCTATCTGCAGGTCGACACGCCTCCATACCGTGTCCAGCGAACCAGTCGACGTTTGTTACCACCCTTTCAATGACGAGTGTGCACTTTCGACCCTGCATGTAGTTGTATTCCCGAAATGCAGAAATCTGTTCGTCCACGCCCTCACAAATTTCTCCTTATGGGGGGTGAGCCACGTCGTCTCAGCGTAACTAATAACAGCCTCGCTCCAAGACCATCCAGTCCTCATATCTACCAAGGCGGTTTTGTACTCTGGAACGGTGGACGCATTGCAAACCCGGAACCATGCACCATTCTTGAACGCTGCCCCGTTCCTCTTATTCCCTGTCAGCACAGTAACACGTGCCTCCACATCCTTGTTAATATGCCAGGTGCAGAGCAAATGATTCGATTCTGGAAACACAGTCCGAAGTGGCCTAATCAGTCCCATCTCCCGATCGGTGACCACAACCTCGGGGAACGGACCATCCACAAGCAAGCTCTTCAGCGCGTTCAGCACCCACTCATAGGTATCTGCCGTTTCGTCAACGACAATTGCGTAGGCAATCAGGAAGTTTGTGTTGCAAGGGGACATCCCAACCATCTCAATGAATGGCATGCCGTAGCGATTGGTCTTGTACGTTGAGTCGATGGCCACAACCCACGGAAACGTGCGAAATGCCACCTGCAATATAACCTCAGGGGACCATTCCTATCTCGAAAGAGCTCTCAAGAAAGAGCTCTCAATAACTCTCAATATTCTCTCTCTAGCTCTGGGGCGAAAAACAGAAGGAAAAAGGCGCAGCCTTTCTTCCAACTTCTGGAAGCCGATTTCTTCAATTTCATTAACAACCCACCGATGAATTATGGTTTAACGGATTCTACTCTGGATTCCGCACAAAACTATATGCAATTCGTGGTGAGTTTTTGATCTAATTCGGCTTTGGAGTAGGGTTTGAATTCGGCAAAGAGAGTTCTTGGTGGAGTTCGATCGTGATTCTGGCTTGGAGTGTGGATTCTGATTCGGATCTGGAATTGGAGTGGGTGATCGAATTGGTCTCTCATCTAAGTCCTTGTTCGAGAAGGAGATTTGATTGAAAAATTCAATCTTTCTCCGATTTGGATTGGGATTTGGTGTGTGCTTGGGAGTATAAAGGTTTTGATCATAATTCAACACGAATTATAATCAATTTCCTACAACTTGGATCGGATTTCGCACAAACATTGGGGGTTAAGATCGATCTACAAATTGGCCGCAAGTACTTGGTTCGGATTGCTTGGTGATCACGGTTTCCAGGTTTTTTCGATCCATCTTCTTGAACTCTGTTTGAATTTCGATTTGGAGCATGATTTTATGTGTGTGTGCATCCGAATTCATGCTTGAAGGATTTCGGTTTTGATATTAAGTCTTAAATCCGATTTAGCATAGGGTTTAATAGGTTTTGATTCAAGTTGTTGCTTGTTTTGAATTCGGTTTGGTGTTGGTGGATTATAGTTTGGTTGTTTTGATTTGTTCTTCATTCTGTATATGTGTTGATTACGGTTTGTCACTTGGTGGATTTGGTGTGTTTCCGATCGGTGTGTTTCCGATCGGATTATCTACTTTCTTTGTGATTTTTGTTGGTTTTTTGGTGAATCCGATCTGTTTTATCGGATTTCACCTTAACAATGGCGAAGAATGGGGAGCATAATTCTGGTCCGAAAAGCAATAATGGTTCGGCCAACATGAATGTTAATCAGAGGAAGAATCAGCAAGTGCATCCAAGAGATTGGAGTGATCCGAAATTAGAGAGGAGAAGGAGATGGGATGATCCTGAGATTCTAATGAATAAGTCGGCCATTGAAATTGTTGCAAACAGTGGAGATAGTGTCGATTTTGTGCTCACTGATGAAGAGATTCACAAGGATCTACACAAGCCATTCTTTGGTTTCTTGGGTGTGTTTCCGGGATTCTTTCCAGGTATGTATGCCATTCGTACACTGTTGGTTGTGAAGTGGGGGGTGCAGTGTAATGTCCAGACTAAGCAGAATGGATACGTCATGTTCAAGTTCAACAGTGCAGAAGACAGAGATAAGGTGATGAATGGTCCTGATCATTATCTCCATGGAAAGAAGTTGTTCATGATGCTAGTTGATGAATCTGGGCAATATGATGCGACTATCCAAGGCACTAAACCAGTTTGGGTGAGGATGGAACACTTGCCAAAGGCGTATTGGCACAAGAAGTCGTTAGAGAAAATTGCTACTTCACTAGGAGAACCTATCCTTATGGACAATGGTACTCTTGAGTTAAGGGGCTACTATGCACGCCTCTTGGTATGGATTGATACATCAAGAAAGCTTAAGGAGGAGGTGACTTTTCGTACTCCATCTGGGGATTTGTTTGTGCAGAAAATCATCTATGATTATTGTAGATCTTGGTGCACTAATTGTGGCGAAAACAATCACCTAATGGAAGATTGCGATGACTATTGGAATGCAAAGGATACTCAACCAATGAAGCCTACGGCCGAGAGCAAGTTTGGGAAGGCAAAGGGCAAGAAAAATATGAGTACTCGACACAACGATCATGTTTGGGTACGGAAAATGCAAGCTGCAACAGTTGGAGATAAACAGAACTCAAATTCGGTTGGAGGCAATGAGAGTGTCACCATTGAGGACGCCTCTTCGGACAATGAGGAGGTGGAAAGGCAAAGGAAAGGGAAAGGAAAAGTGGTTGAAAGCATAGTTAAGAATATCGAGAAAGTTGGAAGTGCAAGAAAAGGACTAGGAATTACCATTCAGGGAATGCAGGATGATGATCATAGGGCCATTGTTGCGCTGCCTGCTGCACCTAAGACCGCAGCCATAAGCACTGGCGCCGCAAGCATGGGCGCTGGAGTTCTTGGAGCGGGCGAGAAAACAAGGCAACCAGCGCCTGGAGATGCTGGCGCTGGACACGGCATCGGTAACAATTCTGTTCGGGCAGTGACTAAGGCTGCTGGCGCTGGAAATCAAGCACAATTATCGCGTGGAAGAAGCACTGAGCGCAAGCAATCCAGCACTCAATCGGCCTTGGAATCCGATAGAAATCAGCAAGCATTCGGCGATGATGATAATCTGATTCAAGGGGCCGGAAAACTGCCTAAACAGATGATTCATCCGGATGCTCGGGGCTCTAAAATACCAAGATTGCACAGGAGTAAGAGCAAGAGTAGACCTCCCTCTGCATCAGGGGTTTTGACAAGGTCTAGGAGCAAGAGTAGGACTCGACTAAATGAGCAAGGGAAGGGTGTTCAAAAACCTTTTCAGAGAATGCTATCGGCTGCAAGGAGTCACTCAGACAGTTCAGGAAGTAAGTCAACTGAAGGCGGCGGTCCGAAGCCACAAGGGACCTCTGTTTCCCAATGAATACATCAGCAATGAATGTCAGGGGTCTATCGGCCCCTGTACGAAGGAGGTGGGTGAAAAATATCATCTCCACGAATAGAGTTGGACTGTGTGGTTTGTTGGAAACGAAAATGGAGGATAAGGTGTTGCGCATTTTTCTAAAGAGTTTTAAGGGATGGAAGTTTACGCACAATTTTGAACTGTGGCAGAACTCGAGGATATTAATCATCTGGGATCCGAAAGGTTTTTTGGTCGATGTCCTAGGGAAAACGCCACAATGTATTCATCTGAAAGTTCGTAATCTTGCTTCTGGCATAGAGTTTTTCTGCACATTTGTGTATGGGCATAGTGAAGGACGTTTGGCGCGTTTACCACTATGGGAGGAGTTGAAGTCGTTTGGAGCTAACCTGAATGCGCCTTGGATGGTCCTTGGTGATTTTAATGCTATTCTTAGTGTTGACGATCACTATGGGACTAATGTACCTAGTCTGTATCCGATGAAGGAATTTCAGGATGTTTGTGTGAAGTGTGGACTTAGGGATGCACCGGCTTTGGGAGAACATTTAACCTGGCATAGTGCGGATTGGAAAATTTGGAGGAAGCTGGATAGAGTGCTATTGAATCACGGTTGGGATGAAGCTGCTTGTCGTACAACCTTCTTGCCAATCTCGGCTCAATCAGACCACTCTCCCATGGTGGTGGATATGTCGCAGGAGATTGATGGTAAGGGAAGGCCTTTTCGTTTTCAGAATATGTGGTTGGGTCATCCGAATTGTGGACAGATTGTAGAAGATTATTGGAGTCCGTCGGTTGAAGGGACTAAACAGTTTTCGGTGACCAGGAAATTATTTCGTATGAAGTACCCTTTGAAGGAATTGGGTCGACTTGATTTAAGCCATATTTCCGAGAAGGCAAAGGCTGCGGATGCAGAGTATAACAAGGCTTTCGATGAGTTCGATGCTAAGTATGCTTCGGAGGATGATGTTGCGGCATTGCGCAAGTTGAAGAAGCAGGCAATGTTGTACTATTTGGCGGAGTCTTCCTTTCTTGCGCAAAAGGGAAGGATTAATCATATTACTCAGGCGGATAAGGGATCACAGTATTTTCACTCTATGGTCTCTGCACGAAAAGGAGGAGGTATCCCTGCAATTATTGATAGTGATAATCGGATTGTTACCTCCAATAGTCGCAAGGGAGAGTTATTTGCTGAGTTTTATAAAGGACTATTCGGTAAGAAGAGGGAAAGAGTGGGCACGGATCCGATAGTTTTTGAGGAGAGTCCGAAGCTTACTGAGGTGGAAAGAGCTTACTTGGATCAGGATGTGGTGAGTATCGAAGTTAAACAGGCGCTATTTGCAATGGCGGATGATAAATCTCCGGGTCCGGATGGCTATACGGCAGGATTTTTTAAGAAGCAGTGGAATACAGTGGGAGAGGAAGTTACGGCTGCAGTACTGGAATTCTTTCAGACAGGTGACATTTTAGCGCAGCTTAATCACACTGCAGTGGCCCTAATTCCAAAGAAGCCGGATAATCTGAAGGTTGGCGACTTCAGACCAATTGCGTGCTGCAATGTGGTCTATAAAATTATCACGAAGATTATGGCGAATCGGATTGAAGGTATTTTACCGGGTATTATTGACCCTAGTCAGGGAGCATTCGTGAAGGGCAGAAACATCTCGGATAATGTCATGTTAGCGCAGGAATTTGTCCGGGGATATGGCAGAGTCCGAAATTCGCCCAGATGTATGATTATGGTGGATCTTCAAAAAGCGTTCGATACAGTCTCTTGGGATTTCTTAGAAGAGGTTTTACTTGGACTGGGATTTCCGGAAAGACTGACGAGCAGAATTATGACCTGTGTGTGCACTTCTTCGTTCTCGATCGCTGTCAATGGTAAACTATGCGATCACTTTCAGGGGCAGAGGGGTATTCGTCAGGGTGATCCTTTGTCGCCTCATCTGTTTGTGATCTGCATGGAGTATTTCTCGAGATTACTGAAAAGGAGGACGTCATCTAGGCATTTTACATTCCACCCGAGATGCGAGACTCTTCGGATCACGCATTTGGCCTTTGCAGATGATCTCATGCTCTTTTCTAAGGCGAACACGAGTTCTGTACATATACTCATGGACGCCTTGAATGAGTTTGAGCGCACTTCGGGTTTGGGGATTAATGCAGCAAAGTCGAAGTTCTTTGGGGTTGGTATAAAGGAGGATTTGAGCTTCACAGGTATTCCTTGGGTGACATTCCAAGTTAGATACCTAGGCGTGCCACTTGATTCTAGCAAGTTGAAGGTGACACAATTTGGTACACTATTGGGAAAGGTAGATTCAGAAATAGCTAAATGGAAGGGTCATACCCTCTCCTATGCAGGCAAATTGGAACTTGTGAGATCAATTGTTGGAGGTATTGCGGGATTTTGGATCCAGAATTTCGTCATTCAAACTACGGTAATGGATGCTCTTGAACAGAAATGCAAAAGGTTTTTATGGGGAGGAAAACATAAGGCAAAGGTGGCATGGAAGAAACTTTGTGCGCCTAAGTCTTTTGGAGGCCTCGGTTTGAGGGACTTTGTTACGTGGAATAGGGCTTCAATGGCTAAAAGGCTGTGGGATATTCACTTGAAAAAGGATAGCCTTTGGGTCCGCTGGATTCACTCATACTACCTTCAGGGAGTTGACTTCTGGGGATTAAATCCGAGAATTGCAAATGGAAGATTGGGAGAGCGGTATTCGAGCTATTTTGGTGACCTCTGCAAACTTCGGGATGAATTGTTCTCAATGTTTAATGGTGACTTGCAAGAGGTAATCGGCCATCTTGGTGTATGGTCTGGCTCGGGAAAGTTTACTAGTGCAGCTTATCTTCATATGCATCGTCATAGATACCCGAATGTTTATGATGTTGGTCGATCAAGTGAAAGGGTTTTCAACAGTATTTGGCGTGGATTTGTCCCGCCGAAATTCTCATTCATCACTTGGTTGGCGGTCATACAGAGGCTTCATACGAAAGATAAGCATCGGATGGAGGAAGGAGATAGCATGGAGAAGATATGCTCTTTGTGCCATTTGGAGGAGGAGACAAATGAGCATTTGTTTTTCAAATGTGAATTTTCTGAGGTTGTTTGGGGGCGTATTCGGACTTGGATTGGTTTAAGGAGGCGAACTAATTCAATCCAAAGTTCCATGACTTGGGTGAAGAGGCAAGTTAAGGGTTCCAAGTTGAGAAAGAAGTTTGGTATACTAGCCTTGATCACTACGGTTTATCGCCTTTGGAGGGAAAGGAACAATGTGGTTATGGATGGTGCTCAACCAAGTTCGGAAAGAGTGGTGAAAATCATCATGAAGGATTGCTACATGGTGATGAATAGGCTGTTTCCGGAGGAGCACTTGTTCTAAGTTGAGAAGCTGCTTGGCGAGTGAAGGGTGCTGCTGGCAAGGGGCTAGGTGCTACAATTCTCGGGTCAAGGTACTTAAATCCTGGCGCTGTTATGGCGTCAGGAGTAGCGCTGGAATTCGTTATGGCCGAGGGGATGCAACACGCCAGCAGGGAGATGGTTTTGGCGAGTGAAGGCTGGAACGGTGTGTCACGGTTTGGATAGACTGGCACGGTTTTTCAGCGATGGTTGATGCGGTTCTCAGCGCCGGGAGAGGGTGATTTTGTGCTCGATGGTGTCAGGATTGGCCTATGGTTTTTCTTGGACTTCTTTTAGCACTTGCAGATCGGCATTCAGGTGGAGGCAATAGGTTTTAGAGTAAGGATTTACGTCCTCTTACTCTTTCTCCTAAGCCTAGTTTTTACTATTGATTTGACGGTTATTTATGCGCTTTATGCTCGCGCTACACTTTGTGTTAAAATAGCATATAGCTGTCCATTTGCTCAAAATGGAGTGGGCGAGTACATACTCGCCACGCTTGGTGCACGCGGTAGAAGTGCATCCATTCTCACATCTTTCGGAAGTTGGTTTTACTGGGAGACACTAAGGTCCGAGACACGGCCTCATTCATCTTGGCCCATACGATCAGCTTCGGTGCAAAACGAGAATGTCAGAAGGCCAATAACACCCCTCTTTCTTCATCTTAGGGATGTATATGGTAGAAGCAGTTGTCCATTTGGTTCATCGGCTTCAAATTATATGTGATGTCCAAGACCCGAGACACCCTCGGCTGCATTAGGATTTTCTTATTATCCGTTCTTGGTTCTTAGTCCCTTCATCAACGATCCAAGTATTTTCAAGACCCGAGACCCTTCTCGGTTGCATTTCGGAATTGGATTGAAGAAGGCCCCATTTGTTAGGGGTAGAAGCGGATTTGTTTTATGGGTAGTGAGTTTTTTCTCACCCCATCATTTGGGTTATAGCCTGTGTTTTTCCAGGTTGTTTTTGTGCTCCCTTTGCTTGGCTATCTTGCATTGGGTAGGTTGTTATTTCATATGGTCAAAAGGGGGGGGGGATAGTTGAGTGTTGTCTACTGGATCTACACTCTACTATTTCCCCCCCCTACCTCTTTCAGACTTTACTCCTTAGGTTTACTATGTAGCCTAGGGTTGGATTCTTTTGTATTTGGTGGGGTCCATATAGGGCTCTACTGCAGGTTCCACCGTCTATACTATTTACCTATTTACGTCAGGGGACCATTCCTATTCTGTTTGTAGGACCCCGTGACAAGTTCAAATCCCACCTGCAGAGCAATCCGTTGTAGGTAGGAATAAGCCTCGGCAACATCTGGGAACACAGCTGAGGTGGCAAATGGAGAGTATCCATTCCGTCCTGCAGCAGCTTCACATGACTGATTGTCATCCTTAAACAGCAATAAACATCAAGTAATTAGTTACACTCAACTGCTATACCAACGACAATGTTGTCGTCAATTAACGTTTACATATGAACGAATAAAGATAAAATTACAGTCAAAACGTTAAAACATATACTTAAAGAAGAGAACATGAAGATAAAATTATAGTACATGAAATGCCATTACAATTATAAAATTCCCGTACACAAATTAACTCCCTAAACTAAAATTACATTCATCCATTTCAAACTGTCCTCCTAATGGACTTAAGGGTGCACTCCGACATTTCTCATTAACAGCTAAAACATACATGTAATGGGAAAAAAAATGAAATAACATTGTGGCTAGAATTAATATTAAGGTTTAAAATAAATTAACGTAATGAATTTAATGTTTACTAGTGAACTTTTGGAATACAAAATGCAACCGGGTCATTTCAGAGTAACTTTTAACACTTGCATTTGAATAATGTAAAATGAAACAAAGTAATTACATTTCAACAAATCAAACTAACAAAATAGCGTAAAAAAAAGGAAATTAACGTTACACTAATTAACAAAATAACAAAATTAACAGAACGACAAAATTAACGTTACAATAATTAACAAAACAACAAAATTAACAGAACAACAAAATTTACGTTACAGTAACTAACAAAATAACAACATTAACAAATCAGCAAAATTAACGTTACAATAATTAACAAAATAACAAAATTAACAAAACAACAACATTAACGTTACGGTAACTAACAAAATTACAAAACAACAAAATTAACAAAACAACAAAATTAACGTTACAATAATTCAAATTAACGTTACAATAATTAACAACGTTACATTTCATAAATTAAAATACTAAGATGAGCATAAATTAAAAAACTAAGATAAGCATAAATTTCGTTCTCATTAACAGCTACGACATACATGTAATGGAAAAAGAAATGCAATAACATTGTGGCTAGAATTAATATTACATTCTTACAGTTCAACATATTAAAATATCAAAATAACGTAGAAATACGTAACTTAACGGTACAATAATTAACAAAATAACAAAATTAACAAAACAACAAAAATAACGTTCCAATAATTAATTAATAGGACATACATTAACGTTACTGCTATTAATAGGAGATAAATTCATAGGAGATAAATGTGCAATAATTTCATCGTAACAGTTAATAAATTAAAACACAAAGACGAGCATAAATTTCTACGGCAAAAATTATTAAATTTAACAACTACTTATGGACAGAAAACTAATTAGTAAAATTACCTCCGAAGACATGGAATTTCTAACACCCTTTTTGGAGTAATTTTTGCTCGTCTTGGATAGCAAAAAAATTCGAGTGCCCTCAGAATCAGAAGAATTCGAGCTCATTTATAGCAGTTCAATTTTGGGATGCAGCCTGGCACGGCTCGCGCCCAGGCCACGGCGAGCCGAGGCGCGTCCGGCTCGCGCCCGTGGCCTGGCGACCGGACCGCGCGCTCCTCGCGCCCACCGCACGGCGACCCGTGGCTCGCACCCAGACCACGGCGAGCGGCGCCGGTCCGGCTCGCGCCCGGACCCCGGCGAGTGGGCCGGCGGCGGCTCGCGGTCCGCCGGTGGCGAGCGGACCGGCGGCGGTGCGCGGCATGTCGGTGGCGACCGGACCGGGGGCGGCTCGCGGTCCGCCGGTGGCGACCGAACCGGCAGCGGCTCGCGGCCAGGCCGCGGCGACCGGACCGGCGCCGGCTCGCGGCCGGGCGGTGGCGAGCGAACCACGGCCCAGACCGTGGCGAGCCGACCGGCGACGCCTCGCGCCCAGGCCGTGGCGAACCGGGTCCGGCGGCGGCGACCGGTGGTCCGGTGGCGGCGTCCGGTCGTCCGGCGGCGGCGACCGGTGGTCCAATTTTAATTAATTTTTTCTCAATTAATATTAACTAACTACAATTATCTAAATTAATTTTAATTCAGTTACTGAAAATAGAAAACAAAAATACTGTATTCGTATTAGGGCGAGGATAGTAAAATACAGGGCGAGGTATAGCGATCCACCTTATAAAATCTAGCTATTAAAGTTGATTTTATCTGAATCTATATTTCAGATAAGGAATTTTTAATGATGTCTTTTTTCTTTTTTTTTAGATGGGGGAAATTATATTGGCCTTCCCGAGCCGTAATAAAACAAAAATAAAGAAGCCAGAAGGCTAAGTTAATGTACAGACTGAGCGGATTGCTCCTGAAGCAACCATAAGTTGCTTCCAAAAGAATGAACTAGAGTATTTGGATGCTATAGGATGTACTCTCGAACTTGTTAGTGAATCGACGTCGAGACACAGGTCAGTCAGAGAGAACAACCATAAGCATAGTCTCTTAGTTTGCAAAAACAAGTGAAAACTAGCAAATTGTAGTGGAAAGAAGAAGAAACTGAGAGCTTTCTCTTTTCCCTACTCAAAACTGATGAACAACCTACTCCAAATTGGATGATCAGAGCTGACCATAGTATGCTCATTTAGGAGCTTATAACTTGATCTTGAGAATCTTGAGAGCCGTGTATAGCAACATAGACTTGAAACATAATGTTGCTCGCAGCAACCTGGTATTATGGCCTCAGGTGTGTCATCGGATCCTATTCGGGTAAAACTTGAGTTGAGCTTGAGTGATCTAATGATTCCTGTGAGCTTGTTATGAGCTGGAGCTTGAATTGATCCATCCATAGTGCCATCCTGAAAGCCTGCATCCAAAAAATTGGAAGTTAGTAGCATCCGAGCTTTGGCAAATTATATCGTACATTTGGAATATCATAAGAAGGGCATTCTTAAATACAACAACAATTGAATAGCTGATAATTATCTCCGTTCTAATAATGAGGGTGAATTTTCTCTTAATTAACGATTATATATTTTTTTTGACAACCACACATATATATTAATAAACGTCAGAAGCATTACAAAGCATTATGCCCGAGTCAATGGCTACATCATGTTCTTCACTAGTTATAGTACATTTTGCATTAGTACATTTAAAAAATCTGTTGAAAATTGAATGTTAGTCTAGCGGTTGAAGTCTAGTCCTACTAGCTTTAGGTCATGAGTTCAATTTCCACCAAGGGTAAGTGGAAGGGAGGGATTTTATTGGGGGATCATTTGACTTAATAATACCCAAGTTATTACATGAGTCATTTGAGTTCAGCCAGTAAATAAACCGGGGGGATCACATCCTGTAAATGAGAACTGTGAAAATCAAAACCCAAAGAAGACATTCTCCAAATTCTTTTGCAGTCTTCACTACCTGTGAATATGTGTGTTTCGTCTTCTTCGTGAATTAAACATCTTGAACATTATTTATTACTAATGATTCCTCTAACAACCATGTTTTTCGCAGCTGGTAATGCGTGATTCATCTCATGAGACTTCCAGAAATCCTTCTCATGAACCTGTATTTGTTGTTGCACTGGTCTTAATTCCTTCATTACCAGATGATATGCCTTCTCGACTGTAAATTTGCCATCCTTATTTGGACTCCAAACTGGTTTATCCCTTCTAGCTGAGTTCTTTTGAGTCTCGATGCCTAATACGTTGGGAATTATATTCTGTGGGAATAAGGATATGATTAATGGGATTCTCCCATGATTGTCTTCAATAATATCTGCTACTTTTAGATTATATGTGAACCAATCACCGATTGTTGTGTGAGAGGATTTTCTTTGTTAGGTATCCACTAACATGTGAACTTTGCTTGCTTTCCACCTACTGGTTAACCGTAAATAATTATCTTGGATGTCAATCATACCATAATTTAGCTGTACATTAATTTAGATTGATTAGCTGATTAGTTGTACATTAATTTAGATTGATTAGCTGTACATTGATTAGTTAGTTTCCATCCTGTAATCAATTATGTACTATATATGCATGCATCGTGAATAAGAATAATCAACCTTTTCCCTCATACAATTATTTTATTTATTATGGTATCAGAGCCTAACAAACGATTCTATGGCTTCTGATTCAAACAATTCCTCAAATTGTCTCGTCCTTGCTAATTCCGATTCAACAATGATTTCAATTTCAATTCAATTTCCCCAATTTATCCATCAAGCTTGACCAATCAAACTTTGCTTTATGGAAAAGCACCATCACGTCTGCATTGGAAGCCTACAGTTTGGACAACTTTCTCACAAATACTTCGCCGCTGCCGGCAACCATCGTCGTCCCCGCTGTTCCGCCAGCAAATCCGACCGATCCCACCACTAGTAAGGCAGTCACCACCGAGCCCAACCCAGCCCATGCTGCCTGGATCAAGAAGGACCGACTGGTTCTCCTCTGGATAAGGTCCACGCTCTCCACGGCCATGCTCGGCCTGGTGGCGCGTGCTCCTTCGCCGCTGCGTGGACTCTTCTCGGCCGCACGTTCCAAGTCCAGTCCGGCGCTCGTCTGCAACATCTCCACCAGCAACTTCAATCCTTACAAAAAGGGCGCTTGTCATTAATGCAATATTTTGAGAAAAACCGTGCTATCCTTGATGCCTTGTCTGATTGCCTATGTGTTATACCCGATTCTGAATTTGTTGGATATCTTTTGAATGGGCTTGGTAATCAATACTCTGATTCGTTCGACTTCAGATCTAGAGATTTCATCATTTTTTTATGGAACTGTTACTTCATCGATTGGGGCCACCACGCCTGTGCCTGTGTCTGTGCCTGTTCCAGCTGCCCCTCCTTCACCACCATCTTCCATCTGGACGGCCGACCTGGACTCGGCTCCTCGGCCAACGCCCACCACATCTCAGCCGCTGGTCATCGCTCCTCAGCCACCGTCTCAGCCAGCGGCCACCACATCTCAGCCAGCATCGGCTATTCTTTCTCCGGCGACTTCCGAGGGCCACTCTCCGGTCAGCGCAGCTCGATCTTCCTCGGTGTCATCAGCTGGTTCGACTCCTCCAGCTTTGCCGCCCCAGCTTCGTACTTATCGGATGGCCACTCAGTCTTCTACTGGTGCCATTCAGTGCCGAGATTATTCAGATATTATTGCTCATGGTCTCACTGCCGCACTCCTCTCTCAGACAGAGCCCACTGATTATCGCTCTGCCCTTCAGGATCCAGCCTGGGTTTCAGCCATGGATGATGAGATGGCCGCTCTTCGTGGTCAGCACACTTGGGATTTGATGCCTCAACCTTCGAATGTCAACATTGTTGGCTCCAAATGAGTCTATAGGCTCAATTATCGACCAGATGACACTATTGAGCATCACAAAGCTAGACTTGTGGCGCAGGGTTTCTCGCAGATTCCGGGTTTTGATTTTGACCACACTTTCAACCCTGTGGTCAAAGCCTCCACTGTTAGAACGGTTCTCACCCTAGCCACCATGCGTTCCTGGCCACTTCATCAGTTGGATGTCAAGAACGCTTTCCTTAATGGTGTTCTTGATGTTCCAGTCTACATGAAGCAGCTCGTTGGTTATCAGGATTCTGTTCATCCAGACTATGTGTGTCGTTTGCGAAAGGCCATTTATGGTCTTAAGGAGGCTCCCCGGGCTTGGTTTCAGCGTTTCAGCAGTTATCTGACACAGCTTGGTTTTCGGTGCAGCTCAGCTGATACTTCTTTATTTGTCCTTTCGAGAGGGTCGTCGTTACTGTACCTACTTGTGTATGTGGACGACATCATTCTTATAGGCAATGACTCAACTCTTCTTTGCCAGTTCATTGATCAGACACACAGAGAGTTTGCGATCAAGGATCTTGGTGGTCTTCATTACTTTCTTGGTCTTGAAGTTTCGCCTACCTCCTCAGGATTACTGCTTGGCCAAGCAAAGTATGCTCGGGATATTTTGAATCGGGCCGGTATGTCTGACGCGGCACCTGTTTCTACTCCATTTGTCGCTGGTTCTCAGCTTCCCAGCTCTACCAGTCCTCCATTTCGGGATCCTACACTTTATCGTTCTCTTATTGGTGCTCTCCAGTATCTCACCATCTCTCGCCCGGATTTGGCATTCTCGGTCAACACGGTGAGTCAGTATCTTCAGGATCCCAAAGATGACCATTTTGCTGCTGTGACTCAGATTTTGCGGTATGTTCGTGGCACTCTTCATTTTGGTCTCTGGTTTTGTTCCGCTAGTACTCCTGATGTGTTAGGATACTCTGATGCTGATTGGGCTCGCTGTTTGGAGACTCATCGGTCCACTTATGGTTATGCGGTTTTTCTTGGTGGGAATCTGGTTTCTTGGAGTGCTAAGAAACAGCCCATTGTTTCTCGCTCTAGCACTGAGTCTAAATACTGTGCTCTCGCCAACACTGCCTCAGAAGTGGTCTGGCTCACTCATTTGCTACGTGATCTTCGGTTCCACTTTCTGGTTCTCCACTGTTGTTATGCGACAATAGTAGTGCTATCTTCTTGGCTCAGAATCCAGTGGCGCACAAGCGGGCGAAGCACATCGACATCGACTACCATTTTGTTCGTGAGTTGGTGACATCCGAAAAGCTGCGCGTTGCTCATGTTCAGACTTCTCTTCAGATTGTGAACATTTTCACCAAGGGGCTCTCTCGTCCGCTGTTCGAGTTCTTCAGGTCCAAACTGTGCGTCGGCGAGCATCCGACGCTCCGCTTGAGGGGGGGGGTGTTAGACTAAATCAGACTCCTGATTAGATTATGATTTATTATGATTAGAGTTCTTTCCTTATTACACCTATATTGTAATCTCTATATATTCAGATATTAATAATACAATTCATTACAGCAAATCATTCTTTCATTAATGATTCTTGCTTCCGGGAACCTTGTGCACCATTGTTGATTTGCAAAACACCTATCTAACCTCTCCACAATGTGATACGGGTGGCTTATGTTGTTTCTCCAGGTATACCAATTTCCTTTATTAGGAATCTCACGAAGATCATGAATTTCCAGTAGATCATGTAAACCCATTTTTTTTGGTTTGAAACTGGATTTCCACCTCTCTTATCACTTCGTCACAAAACCTGATTAAAATAACCCACTAACACTACTAGTTACTGAGAATAGTAACTAAAATCCTTCAAAGAGTTCTAAACAAAAGGTTTCCCTGCAACATCCGGGTTACCATAAATATGACCTAAGCACCACTTTAAGCTATTGACGCCAGAAATTAACAAAAGACAAAGTTTCTAGACTTTTCTACAACCAAAACATTTAAACTACTTCCCCAAAATACTGCTAACCCCCCTGATCGCCCAACTGGATCTACAAAATCAGCCGTATCATACACTGAATTTTCTTTCCAAGCATCCAAGTGTTGTTGCTGAGACATGGTTTCCATCATAAATAGGATATCAAGCTTCTTCTACTTCACTAACTGATTGATATTATTTTTTGTGGAGGCCTTATTAAAGCCTCTACAGTTCCAAGTTGCTACTCTCATGGAAGTTGAGGAAATTGTTTGGGCACAGTCCCCTGTAAACCCTTGAAATTATCCCTTGTTGCAGTGCTTCCTGGTTCATCTCGATTAGTATGGCCTTTCTTCTGTGGCAGCCCCCTTCCTGCAAAAATAATGTTTCCACTTCTGGCATTCTCCTGCTTCTTCTTTCCAGCTTCACCTTGCCTATTATCCTCTTGATTTGCTTCAATCGTATTCTTTCCCACATGGAACTTATTTGTTAGATACCTGAATTTCTTCTTCGGCGGTAACTCACTCCATTTGAATCCATCTCTTGTTCCAGTCCTTCAGATTGAGAACGCTTTCTGTTTATGCCTTTCTTAATATGGCAGTGATTGGCTTAGAATTGGAAATTTCTCCTTGCACCACCTTCCAAACATATGTCACAATTTTTTTCCTTCTCATTCCCCCTCTCCAATATCTTTCCTTTTCTTGTGTTTCCTTCTTCAATTTGTTCTGAAATCCTCACCTTATGCCACATGAACATTCTTTTATACTCAATCCCATTCATTCTCTTCTTCAATGTTTTCTTTGGGGATAATGACTTCCTCAAAGCTGCTTGTTTCTCCATGATCCTCTTGCTTATTCTCCTTTCCTTCTCCTGCGCCATTACTTGTCGATTAACCTTTTCAACAGAAACTGCATTCTCTTATGTTTGGACCTGTGTTTCATCGATCAGAAGCTCCTGGATAGCACTCCCTTTAATTGCACTAGGTCGTGCTTCTTCCTCCTCAACTTGCAACAACTGTTGAGTCAACTATCTTGCAAATTTGGTAAACCCTGAATTGCTTCCAGAACTTTCATTACTAATCAATGAAGTCACTTGAGTCACTGGTGGATCCTGAGTCTCGTTTTGACCCTCCCACATATCATCTTCTTTCACCTGAATGGGTTGAGCTACAACCACCACATTCTGAATTTGATCATTAATAATTATTTCATTATGAAAACCTCTCCCCGTCTTATTTCCTCCTTGAATATGTACCTTCATATCTTCTGTAATCACCATTTCCTCATCATGCATGAAAGCATTTGGAAGGTGTCCATTTGGCAGATTAGGTTGTGTTGGTTGTTGTGGTTGTTGGTTCTGATTAGGTTGATTAGCTCCAAAGTATAGATCAAACCTAAACTCAGAAGGACCAGAAGGACCAGCCCCATCATTATTATCATTGTTCCCACCATCTCCACCACCTGCATTTCCTTGTCCAATATAATTCTGCCCTGGGGGTGATTATCAGCTTCCATCAGTTTCCATCTGGGGGTGATTCTGCCCTGCATTTCCATCAGCTTCCTGGAATTTCATTATACTTCTCCCACCTCATTTCCATATACCCATCCCTGATTCTAGTATTCCTCTTTAACTGCCTATGAGAGTAAGCGCTTAAAGATGAGGGGAACATCTCCCTATTGCGGTCATACACTATATCAGTACCCATAGCAGCATCGTGAGCTTTTAAATGGCCATCTATGAAATACTCCAATTCATTATCATCCACTATATGACACCTTTGACAAGGATGACCTATTACTCCACACCTACGATAAAACTTATACAGTCATTCATACCTTACATCCACCCAAGCCCTAACCCAATTAACTAAGTTCACATAAAAGCCAGAAATCAACCCTAGGAATAGAAGCTTTCAGATACTTTTAATTCATTGTAGGCCAAAGACAGTATCCACATCAATGATTTCACCTGTCATATTTGCGATATTGATTGCAAGCCTCGAGAAAAAACATTCTGACGATATGCCATGATTCTGGACTGGGATTTTCACTTTCAGCCTCCTCATTGATATCCCGGCTCCCCATCTTCAAAAAGCCAACAAACCTCCAACCATAACAAACGGAATTATGTGCACCACAACTAATGACTCTGCTCTAGATTGAAACTTGATCACATAGAATTTTTTGTACCTGTGTTGGACATATGATGCTATACTCCTGTGAGTGCTGAAATAGTCATTGAAAAGGGAAATTCCCAAGCTACTATAAATAGATACAAGTAAGGACCTAACTGAAATTAACTGTACAAGAGATACATATCTATAAATATGAAACCCTAATCTGAATCTTCAATTGTCACACCCCTCCCTTAAGCGAAGCGTCGGGTTGACTGAAACGCGAAGCTTGGACCGAAAGAATTCAAATAGAGCCCGATTCAGTCCTTTCGTGAAAATGTCAGCCACCTGTAGAGAGGACGGGACATGACTAACACGAAGCTTATGACTAGCCACCAGTTCCCACACAAAGTGATAGTCAATGTCAATATGCTTAGCCCGCTTGTGAGCGACAGGATTCTCAGCAAGGAAAATGGCACTGTTATTGTCACAAAGAAGCTGAGGCGGACCCTGAAGTGGAAACTGCAGATCCCGAAGAAGATGGAGAAACCAGACAACCTCCGACGCCGTGTTAGCCAAAGCCCGATACTCAGATTCAGAACTGGATCGGGAGACAGTAGGCTGCTTCTTGGCACTCCAGGAAACATGATTACCGCCAAGAAATACAGCATAGCCATAAGTAGAGCGACGAGTCTCCAAACAACGAGCCCAGTCTGCATCAGAATAAGCAACAATCTCAGAAATGCCATCCCCCGAGAAATTCAGACCACAAAGAAGCGTCCCACGAACATAGCGCAGAATCCTAGTAACAGCTGAAAAATGATCATCCCGAGGATCCTGAAGAAATTGACTCACTGAATTGACTGCAAAAGACAAGTCAGACCTGGTAATGGTAAGATACTGAAGAGCACCAACCAGCGAACGAAACAGCTTCGGATTGTGAAATGGAGCACTGGTACTACTATTGAGCTGAGATAACGGCAAAAAAGGAGTGGAAACTGGAGTGGCATCAGCCATCCCTGCCCTTTGAAGAATATCCTGAGCATACTTGGCCTGTCCCAAGAATACACCAGTGGAAGTAATAGTAACTTCAAGTCCAAGAAAGTAGCTGAGAGCCCCAAGATCCTTAATCGAGAACTCACGATCAGCACGAGCAATAAACTGTCGAATGGCAGGAACATCATTCCCAGTCAGGATGATGTCATCAACGTAGACCAATAGGTAAAGAACCGCGGAGCCACGAGAGAATACAAACAGCGATGGATCCGATAGGCTGCCGACAAAACCAAGACTCCGAACAAAGGCACTAAACCGCTCAAACCAGGCACGGGGTGCCTGTTTGAGACCATAAATTGCCTTCCGCAGACGACGGACATAATCAGGATGAGCAGAATCCCGATAGCCAGCAGGTTGAGCCATATAGACGGGAGCATCCAGAACGCCATTTAGAAAGGCATTCTTAACATCCAATTGATGTAACGGCCATCTCTGCATAGTGGCAATGGCAAGCACAGTGCGTACAGTGCTAGCTTTGATCACAGGACTGAATGTGTGATCAAAGTCAAAACCCAGAATCTGAGAGAAGCCCTGAGCTACTAACCGAGCCTTATGGCGATCCAGAGAACCATCCTGACGATACTTCAGTCGATACACCCATTTGGAGCCAACAATGTTGACACCGGGAGGACACGGAACTAAATCCCACGTGTGCTTCTGATGAAGGGCAGTCGTCTCCTCATCCATAGCGGAGACCCATTTCGTATCTTGAGAAGCAGTGCGAAAAGTACGCGGTTCTTTCTGAGCCAACAACTGAGCAACAAGACCATAGACCTCAAACTCCGGACCAAGATTACGAATAGCCCGTGTGCCATCTCGGGTGCGGGTAGTCATAGGATGGACGGAAACAACAGGAGGTGATGGAGAGGGAATACCAGCTGAGGATGACAGTGACCGATCAGACGATGAGGTGGAAGAACCAGGAGAGACACTGGAACTGGCAGTGGGAGAATCCTCGGAAGAGACTGCAGAAATAGGTAACGGCACTGTGACTGATGGAGAAACTGAATCAGAACACATAGAGCAAGCCGGAGGGTCAACAGGTGGAACAGCATCGTCGACGGTAGAAGGCAGAGCAGGATCAATGAATGCGGCAACATCCAGAGACGTGAACAAGGCTTCAGATGCTGAAGTAGAAAAAGGAAAACAGGTCTCATCAAAACGAGCATGCCTGGACATATAGATGCGGCCAGTATCCGTATCGAGACATCGAAATCCTTATAATGGGCACTATATCCGAGAAAGACACAAGAAAGACTGCGGGGAGCAAGCTTGTGGGCAGCAGTCGGGCGAACATAAGGGAAAACGCGACATCCAAAAGGATGAAAATTGGAGTATATCGGAGGATGACCGAACAACACCTCAAAGGGGGATATATCATTCAGCACAGGAGTTGGGAGACGATTGATAGTATATACTGCAGCAGCAAAGGCATCGTCTCCCAATAGGATAGAGGCATGTGGGAGTGAAAAAGCATAGAAAGCCCCATCTCAGTAATATGACGAGGCTTAATATGACGATGCTTCCTCTCTGCACGACCATTCTGTTCAGGTGTATAGGGGCAAGAAACTTGATGATGAATGCCACGGCTACCAAAATGAGACTGCAAACGAGAGTTCAAAAACTCAGTACCGCCATCACTCTGAAACACCTTAATCCTGGAAGAAAACTAATTCTCAACCAGCGCCTCAAATTGGAAATAAATGTCAATGAAGTCTGATTTCCTACGAAGGGGGTAAAGCCACGAAAATCGAGAATGGTCATTCACAAAGATGGCATAGTAAGAAAACCCATTCCCAGATAGTACGGGAGATGGTCCCCATAAATCACAGTGAATAAGATCAAGCACACAATTAGCACGTTTGGGATTATCAGAAAAAGATAACTTCTGTCCTTTAGCCATAATACAGGGCCCACAAATACTGGGTTTTGGCAAAACCGAAGTAAGAGTCAAAAAACCATTCTTATGCAGTAAAGAAACAATACTAGAGGACACATGTCCTAACCGAGTATACCAAGTTTCATAAGATGCTCGGTTATTATTCTGCCTAACAAACGAAAGAAGAGCTTCTTCACCACGATCCAGCACATACAATCCATCCTCACTGTGTCCGCGCCCCAGGATTGGCTTGGTTATTTTGTGCTGAATAGTAAAAGACTTGTCATCAAATATAACATGAACCCCCAAATCTCTAGTAATCTTACTTATCGACAAAAGATTTTTAGTAATAGCAGGCACAAGCAACACATCAGATAAACGCAATTTCGAAGAAATTTGAGCATCACCAACAGCAGTAATAGATAAAGAGGCTCCATTGCCAACAGAAACTAGAGTATTACCATGGTATGGAGTGATGCTCGAAAGGTTCGAGGCGGAGGAGCTCAGATGATTTGTGGCGCCCGAATCAATATACCAGTCTGAAGCAACGAAGGATGGCTCAATAGGAAGAGTTAGCTGAACTTGCTGAGTATCATAGGAGGGAGCATATGGCTGATATTGCTGAGCAACATGTGCCTGAACCGCTGGACGAGGAGTCGATGACGGACATTGTGCCGAAATGTGACCGAAACCACCGCAAGTGTAACATTGTATATTGGAAAGACCAGCAGGAGATCTGGACCCAAAACCTCGACCAGAATACCTCCAGGAGCCACGACCAGATCGGCGGCTGCCAAATTGCCCCGGATTAGCCACGCGCCGCCACCACGCACTCCACCTCCCGGCGCGTGATCACACGCGCCACCCTCCTACTGCTGCGACGAAGCCAGAAATGCTACAGGACCAGTACTGGTCTGTCCCTGAACAGAAAGCGCCTTCATACTATCCAAAGTTTTCAAAAACGACTCATGTCCCTTAGCTAAATTCACAACTTCAACATATTCCAGAATTGGATCACGATTAACCAAAGACCCACTAAAATCCTTATACTCATGGCCTAAAGCTGTAAAAAACCATAAAAGCTTTTCATCATTGGCAGCGGGGCTGCCCATAACAGATAATTGCTAAAAAATTGACATAAAACTAAGGTGCAAATCATGAAAGGTACCCGTTTTGCAGAGAAGACCGGCTTGTTGATGAAGACTGAACACCGAGGTCCTGCTGCGGTGTTGATAGGCTGTGGCAAAAGCATCTCACATCTCCTTGGCAGTTTCACAATGGGAGACTTCATTCATCTCTTCCGACGAGAGAAAGAAATAGAGAAGGCTGCAAATACGTTGATCCTCGGAGACCCAAGCATCATGGGAAGTCTTGGCAGCAGCATCCGCATCTTCTTGTGCCTTGGTTGAAGAAGCATCAGGAATGTCGGTGGAGGAGGAGGCCGGCAATGGCACCGAAAGCGGAGGATTCATCAAGATGCCCGTACAAACCTTGCGGATGAAGAACATGTTGTACCTGTCTTTTCCATTGAAGATAGGTGGCAGCAGAAGCTTGGTGGTGAGAAGATGAATCATAGTATTCAAGGATAATTTGTCTGTAGCTATGATTGAAGCAAAAAATTGCAAGAAACGAAGAGAAGGAGAAGACTTGTGGCAAGCCTAGGGTTTGCAGAAACTTGTGCGGCGGCAAGAGGAAGGGAGAGAGATCGACTAGGGCTCTGATACCATGAAAAGGGAAATTCCCAAGCTAATTTCCATTAGGATTTACAACACTATAAATAGATACAAGTAAGGACCTAACTGCAATTAACTATACAAGAGATACATATCTATAAATATGAAACCCTAATCTAAATCTTCAATTGTCACAGTCATTTAGTCTTTTAGCACTGAAATCCCTGCCATTCATTCGATAAGATAACAAGAAGTTCTGCTGCATTTCTATTCCGTCCCCGATATCTATCTATGCTATAGTCACGACCCCCCCTCCTGGAAGTTATTCTAATCTGAGAAAGATAAGTGTAAGGAAACACCGGTTCCTGATATTCCTCAGAAAAGTCAGAATTAGGAGGAGTGAAGTCATATGACAATGGTATTGAAGAAATATCACTCATTTTCCTATTTCTAAATCAATACTTGTACTTTGATTGGTTCCTTCTGCAATTAGTTGTGTGTTGTTGAGCATTTAATGCACCTCTATTTAAAGAAGTATTAGAGCCTCCCTCTATCTACTTCCTTTTTTATTTAACTTCTGTGATAGAATGATTTGTCGTAATCAATTGTATTATTGATATCTAAATATATAGAGAGTACAATAGAGGTGTAATAAGGAAAGAACTCTAATCAGAATAAATCATAATCTAATCAGGAGTCTGATTTTTCCTAACACCCCCTCAAGCGGAGCGTCGGATGCTCGTCGACGCACAACTTGGACCTAAAGAACTCGAACAGCGGACGAGAGAGCCCCTTGGTGAAAATATCCGCAATCTGAAGAGAAGTCGGAACATGAGCAACACGCAGCTTTCCGGATGTCACCAACTCACGAATAAAATGGTAGTCGATGTCGATGTGCTTCGCCCGCTTGTGAGCCACTGGATTCTGAGCCAAGAAGATCTCACTACTATTGTCGCATAACAACAGTGTAGAACCAGAAAGTGGAAACCGAAGATCACGAAGCAAATGAGTGAGCCAGACCACTTCTGAGGCAGTGTTGGCGAGAGCACGGTATTCAGACTCAGTGCTAGAGCGAGAAACAGTGGGCTATTTCTTGGCACTCCAAGAAACCAGATTCCCACCAAGAAAAACTGCATAACCATAAGTGGACCAACGAGTCTCTAGACAGCGAGCCCAATCAGCATCAGAGTATCCTAACACATCAGGAGTACTAGCAGAACAAAACCGGAGACCAAAATGAAGAGTGCCACGAACATACTGCAAAATCCGAGTCACAGCAGCAAAATGATCATCTCTGGGATCCTGAAGAAACTGACTCACCGTGTTGACCGAGAATGCCAAATCCGGGGCGAGAGATGGTGAGATACTGGAGAGCACCAACAAGAGAACGATAAAGTGTAGGATCCCGAAATGGAGGACTGGTAGAGCTGTGAAGCTGAGAACCAGCAACAAATGGAGTAGAAACAGGTGCCGCATCAGACATACCGGCCCGATTCAAAATATCCCGAGCATACTTTGCTTGGCCAAGCAGTAATCCTGAGGAGGTAGGCGAAACTTCAAGACCAAGAAAGTAATGAAGAGCACCAAGATCCTTGATCGCAAACTCTCTGTGTGTCCGATCAATGAACTGGCAAAGAAGAGTCGAGTCATTTCCCGTAAGAATGATATCGTCAACATACACAAGTAGGTACAGTAACGACGACCCTCTCGAAAGGACAAACAAAGAAGTATCAGCTGAGCTGCACCGAAACCCAAGCTGTGTCAGATAACTACTGAAACACTGGAACCAAGCCCGAGGAGCCTGCTTAAGACCATAAATGGCCTTTTTCAAACGACAAACATAGTCTGGATGGACAGAATCCTGATAACCAACGGGCTGTTTCATGTAGACTGGAACATCAAGAACACCATTAAGGAAAGCATTCTTGACATCCAACTGATGAAGTGGCCAGGAACGCATGGTGGCTATGGCGAGAATCATCCTAACATTGGAGGCTTTTACCACAGGACTGAAAGTGTGATCAAAATCAAAACTCGGAATCTGCGAGAAACCCTGCGCCACAAGTCTAGCTTTGTGATGCTCTGTAGTGCCATCTGGTCGATACTTGAGCCTATAGACCCATTTGGAGTCAACAATGTTGACATTCAAAGGTCGAGGCACCAAATCCCAAGTGTGCTGACCACAAAGAGCATCCTTCTCATCATCCATGGCTGAAACCCAGGCTGGATCCTGAAGGGCAGTGCGATAATCAGTGGGCTCTGTCTGAGAGAGAAGTGCAGCATGAGACCATGAGCAATAATATTCGAATAATCCCGGCGCTGAATGGCACCAGTAGAAGACCGAGTGGCCATCTGATGAGTACGAAGCTGGGGTGGCAAAGCTGGAGGAGTCGAACCAGCTGATGACACGGAGGAAGATCGAGTTGTGCTGATCAGAGAGTGGCTGTCGGAAGTCACCGGAGAAAGAATAGTCGATACTGGCTAAGACGGTGGCAGAGGAGTGCTGGCCAGCGGCTGAGATATAGTGGGCGTTTGGCGAGGAGCCGGGTCCAGGTCGGTCGTCCAGATGGAAGATGGTGGTGAAGGAGGGGCAGCTGGAATAGACACAGATACAGGCGTGGTGGCCCTAATCAATGAAGTAACAGTTCCATCAAAAAATGATGAAATCTCCAGATCTGAAATCGAACGACTGTCCGTGGAAGAAGAGACATAAGGGAAGAAAGTTTCATTAAAAATAACGTGGCGAGAGATATAGATGCGCCCAGAAGTCGGGTCGAGATGCTGGAAGCCCTTGTGACGAGGGTGATAGACAATAAAAACACAAGGAATAGATCGGGGTGCAAACTTATCAGTAGTAGTGGCACGCAGACATGGAAATGCACGGCAACCAAACGGGTGAAAGAGGGTATAGTCAGGCACATGACCAAAAACAACCTCAAAAGGTGATTTTCCACTCAGAACCAAACTAGGCAGACGGTTAATAATGTAAATCGCAGAGGAGAAAGCTTCCACCCAATAACAGTGCGGCACAGAAGAGTGAAAAAGCATGGCAAGACCAGTCTCTGTGATGTAGCGATGCTTCCGCTCAGCCCGGCCATTCTGAGCAGGTGTATAGGGAGAGGACATCTGATGATGAATGCCACATGATATGAGATGAGCCTGAAGTCGGTGATTAGTAAACTCGATGCCACCATCGGTCTGAAAAATTTATTCTCAACGAATTTCTGAAACTGGATAAAGGTGTCATAGAAATCCGACTTATGCCGCATCGAAAGAAACCATGTGAATCGCAAAAAATCATCAATGAAAATGGCATAATAAGAGAAACCGTTGACAAATAAAACAGGAGCTGGTTCCCACAAATCCCAATGTACTTTATCCAATAAACCAGTAGCGCGCTTGTCACTAGTGGAAAAGGGCAAACGGCTACTCTTGGCCATTTGACAAGGAGAGCAACTGACAGGTGCAGGCATAGTAGAAGTGACAGAAATAAGGCCCCGTCGATTCAATAACTGAACAGTATCATGAGACACATGACCGAGGCGAGAGTGCCACTGCTCAAAAGAAGCATGAAGATTTGTAGAGCGTAGTTCGCCTAAAAAACTGGAATCACCAGTCTCAAGAAAATAAAGACCAGACCTATGACGGCCTTTACCAATTATCGCCCCTGTAAGCTTGTGCTCAATGGAAAATGCATCGGCATCAAATATAACACGGACAGGTAGATCACGAGTAAGCTTACTAATGGACAATAAACTTCTAGTAATCTTAGGTACCACAAGGACATCATTAACAGAGAAACCAGATAAATGACATTGGCCGATGTGAGAAATAGATAACGATTCACCATTTCCAACAAGAATAGAATCAGAACCACGATAACGTTGTACCTGATCAAGATGACTGGTGTGAGCAGTGATATGAGATGTAGCACCTGAATCAACGATCCACTGATTCGACGAAGAATGGTGGTTGGGACCATTCAAACTGGCCTGAAACAATAACTTGTCTGCAACCCAATTAGTGGAGCAAGCTTCCCGAGATGTAGAACCCAAATAAACCATAGCAAAAGCCCAAGAATTGCACAGAAATTGACTGGGTGCTGATTAGAATATGAAAAACTCGTGATAAAGGACCTCAACTCGAGATAAGCAGCATCAACTCGCGATAAACAGCATTAACTCGCGATAAGCAGCATTAACTCGCGATAAGCAGCATTAACTCGCGATAAAATGAATGACGCGAGAAATCCGAAAGTTTCGCGAGTCGAATCGCGCGTGACTTCACGCGCTGGAATGACGAAACGCGCTGGAATCTCCTTCACGCGTGACTTCACGCGGGCGCGTGGATCTCACCGCCGGAAAAATGGGGATAATCGCCGCCGAAAACTCGCCGCTGGAAGCACGAAACTCATCACTGAAGATGGGTTCCGACGCCGTTGGAGAGAAGAGCTTCGCCGCTCACCGTGAAGAATGGCTTCGCCGCTCGACTCTGGAAGAAGCCTCTGGACGACGACGACGCCTCTGGATCGATGACACCGCCTCTGGAAGAACTCCGATGCCGATGAACCTGTTGGTACTCCAGTAGGCAGAAAATTTCCACCGGAATTTGATCGGGAACTTCCGCTGGGAGTTGACCGAAAACTTCCGCCGGAAAAAAAGGAGGTGCTGAACAGTAAATTAAAATTTAGGGCGTAGGATCAGAACTTGCTCTGATACCATGATAGAATGATTTACCGTAATCAACTGTATTATTGATATCTAAATATTTAGAAAGTACAATAGAGGTGTAATAAGGAAAGAATTCTAATCATAATAAATTATAATTTAATCAGGAGTCTGATTTATCCTAACATTAGGAAGTAGAGTTATTTCTCTATCTTCTGCACTTCTCATGATTACAACAGTTCGGTTTCCCACACCCTCTAGCCAATCCCAAATAAAGCTCTTAAAAATGTGGCTAATATTTATGCTGACAAACCTATTTTGATAATAAAACTAGAGTGCGTCTCTTGAAAGACGGTCTTTCCATAAGTCATGGAAAGACCAAGGTTTAAAGTGTAAATTAGAAGAAATTAAGATAAAATTTTCGGGTTGCATGAACCGGGTTATAAATTTTATAACTACTACATGTTGCATACTAAATTTTTAATGTTGCAACTAAGACCTTTTACCTTTTATTATTCGAATTAAACCCCGTCTTTCCATAAGCCTATGGAAAGACCGTCTTTCCCAAGACTTTGCCATAAAACTAATCCCCCTCTCCCGGTTCAAAAATATGATTTTGGAAACTAAAACACTTCCGGAAAGATAAAACTTCTCTGGAACACGTCAAGATTTAGTTTAATCGATGTAAAGAGTGAAAACCCTTTCTTCTTCTTCCCAACCAGCTTCTTTTGCTTCACTGCAACGTCTCAAAAATCTAACCCCAAGCTCTCATACCCTATTGCATGCGTACAATACTAGATCATCAGAAAGATCTGGAAACCTTCCTCTTTTTGTCATATTTCGATTGGTCCATTCTATTTGTAAGAAACAAATGATGAGATTTAGAACCCCAGGAAACCCTAGTTTCCTTGTCAGGCGAAATGTCCGTAATATTCTTGCTTCTTTTTTTAAAGAGAGAAAAACTCAACCAACTTGATGATCGCGAGTGATTATGATTATTCACATAAAATATGTGCAAAGTTTTATATTAGATCGACTAACCATTAGATGGTGTCATTTTATAATGAGCAAATAATTTTGATGACCCCTTATCTATCACGGTCATTCATCTTTGGCTCTTTATTTTTATTTTGAACATTTTTTACCTCTCAAGTCGCAGAACTTTTGAATCGTGGCTATTCCATCAGATCAAGGTGTTATATTTGATTAAAATCATCAATTTCAAGGGCAAAATAGTCATTAGTCGGTGTAACACAAGACTTTGTCTGCCATTTACAATGCATTTACGAAATAAAAATTGGTATTTTAATAAGAAAAAGAGATATATACCAATATAACCCTAACCACTTGAGTAAGTGCCAATATAACCCTCACCGCCCCCTCCACTCGGCCACCAACCCCTTCACCAGCCACCACCACCCCCTCCACCGGTGACATCATCATCGACGGTGGCAAAGATTGTATGAGAACTTTGAAAGGAGGATTTCTGTGGCAGGGAAGAGGGGTTTGTTGTACCTCGGAATAGGCATCTCTGGCTGCGAGGAGGGGGTTCGATAAGAGGCATCTTCGGTGGCGAGGATGGGGCTCAAACGAGGTGGTGACAGAAGACCTCCAGTGGCGAGGAAGGTGCTCAAGAAAGTCACCACCTGTGAATCCAGAAGACCTACCGGTGAATCACGATTGAAGATGGTGACAGAATAACCGCCGGCAATGGTGACTCTAGCGTAAGAAGAAAAAAAGAGATGAGATGGTGGTTGAGCGGCGACCAAGAAGAAGAAGAAATTACGGTCAGATTTAGGAGGAGGGGAGTTAGGGGTATAATAGTAAATTTGTTTATTTATTTATTTTATTTTTTAATGGGATAAAATTGGCTTTTGTCCAATTATGGCCTAAATCTGTCGAAATGAGTAAAAATTACACTTACATAAACTATTTTAGGTCATATTTGCAATTTTAAATATTAAAAGGTTATTTGACACTTATGTGAATTAGGTAGGGCTACTATAAAATCACTTTTTCCAAGCACCATATAATAGAAATTATTTGGATGGTGTTGTCAGTCGAGGATATTGAAGTCAGTTTGACCAACCTAAACCCAAGTTGTCTAAAAAAAATATACTAATATTATAACATGTTACTAATTTTAATTATTTACTATATATAATCAATCATAACTTGTTAACATACATAACTTCGAAGGGAAAAGAGAGAAAGCATCCCTTCATGAAGCCAAGTTCAAAGTGAGGGTTAAGCGATACCATGACCGAAGGGTCCGGAAGGTCCAGTTCTCTCCGAGATACCTCGTGATGAGAAAAAATGAGAAAAGTCTGATGGAGCTGGAGGGGAAGCTATCAACTAACTGGGAAGGACTCTATCGGACTGTGGAAGTTGGCCCTGGAGGCAGCTATGTGCTTGAAACCCCCCAAGGTGAGGCAATTCCGCGCAAATGGAACATCTCAAACCTTAGAAGATATTATTCCCAAAAATCCTAGATGACTTGGAGAGGTTTACAAATAGCCCACCCCAAAGTAGCTATGGGTCGGACGATGTCCTTGATCAGCTAGCGCTTTACATTTGTAGGATTCTTTGTATCTTTGGGCTCCATTTTTATATGAAAGTTCCTTATAATTGGTCCTTCAGGAAAATCTGAATGCATTTCCTATAAACGGAGTCAGAGGTGTTCGGAGGGTCCGAACTGCCCACCGAAGATCTTAGGGACACTGATCCATTAAACGTAATTGAAATAGGTCTCCTCAAATGTCTTTCGGGCACGTTCCCCTTAGACGTTTAGAGACCGCCTTAGAGGCACTAATCCCTCAGGCTAGCAGTTTGGAAAGGTCCGAACTACCCACCGAAGGCCCTAGGGACACTGACCCCGTAGGCCAATAATTTGAAAGGGTCCAAACAGCCCACCGGAGGCCTTAGGGACACTGACCCCCTGGGTTAACATCTCGGAGGGTCCAAACTGCCCACCGAAGACCTTAGGGACACAGATCCATAAAACGTATTTAAAATAGGTCTCCTCGAATGTCCTTCGGGCATATTCCCATTAGACGTTCGGAGACCTCCTTAAGGGAACTAATCCCTCAGGATAACAATTGAAGGGTCTGAACTGCCCACCGAAGGCCCTAGGAACACTGACCCCGTAGGCCAACAATTTGGAAGGGTCCAACCTGCCCACTGAAGGCCCTAAGGACACTGTCCCCCTGGACACTAACCCCCTGAGACCTTGTAAATTGCTTGAAAAAATTCAGAGAAATAAGTTAAAGAAATTTAACTTAGACGAGCCTACCTTAAAAGGGAAAAAATGCTCTGACAATGGAGAAGGAAAAAACGTATTACTATTAGGCCAACATGGCTATTTTAAAATTACACAGAAATAAATTATAATTATTTTACAAAATAGGAACCTTAAGACTCGGCGTTGGGGTCTCCAAACTAAAGGTTCTTCTTCTTCATCGTCGAAAGATCGTGGTCGACTTCGACCAGCCAAAGATGAAGAACCTCTCCCTCGGCCAGCAAATGAGTAGCTTTGAGTCGTGTTAGCTCTTTGAGCTAAAGTCACGCGAGGAGGGGCTTCACCTGACCTAGAAGCCTCATTCTCCTAGGGCAGTATGGGAACTTGAAGCTCCCTCTTTCACTTCCTGAACTCTGTCCAGCCACCTCCTAGCCTCTTCATACGCTTTGCGGGACTTGGGGTTTTGAGTAATATATTTTTGCTCCATGATATTTATAGTGTCTCGAAGAAAGCCTTCAAAATCTTCAATCAATGGAGTTTCAACTGTCCCGAGTCGAAGCTCGTATACTCGACGATTGTTGGTCATTGCCTCGTAGGTTGAATACAGTTCTGAAAGCTCTTTATCCACCCTCTCTTTTTACCTACAAATGATAGCAATGAGGGCTTGATTCTCCTTAATAGTTTGTTCCAATGTTGGAACCAGGTCTTGATGGTATGTCCAGACTTCTTCTTTCCACTGCTTAAGTTTTTATGTAGCAGCTGTTATGGCCGTTTGAGCCACCTCTATGTTTTCTTGGGCCACCTGAGCCTGACAATTGTAGCTTTTGATAGACTCATTTGGCCGAGAAGTTAATGCTCCACCAGTGGCTTTGTGGGCTTTAGCAGCCGAAAGACATTCATGCATCGAAGAAAACCCAGCCTTGGTGGTTATCTCTTCGAGAACTTCATTATGCCAGGCTTTGAGAGATAAAAAAATATCCCCAAATTTCATCCTTAGTAGCAGCTAAGGAATCTCTTTCCTCTCTAGAACGGCTCAAAGCTTCGAGGAGTTCATGTTGCCTTTCATGAAGACCACTGCGACATAATCCCAGTTCCTCATAAGCTGCTCATAGCTCATCTTCGAGCCGGACAGACTTGTACCAAAACTGGGATGCCTTGATTCGATGCTCCCAATCCCATTCCTCGATCCGGTGATACCATTCCTTCATGATCTGAAAGAAGTAATCGAAGGAGATGCCCCTTAACAAATGAGGGGCGGGGGTCGAAACGGAATCAACATTAAAGTCTACCAAAGACAAAATAAAAAATAGATAAGTATGAGAAAATAAGATTCCTCATTAATAGAAAGAAAGGAGTACATCAGGAGCTCCCAAAGGAATAAATTTTCATACATTTTTTCCTACGCTAGATGCCTCGTAAGAAGAAACCTAAGGGGTAGGCCTACGTCAAGATCTCAGAGTGATAAGGGGATCCGACTCTTTCCACTCGGAGTCTTCATCCACCTCCAGGCCACAGATCTTCTCTGCCAAGAAATACTTGCCGGAGGCCTTCAAATGGTAAAGCAAGGGGAGTTTGATCCCCTCATCCTGGACAGACTTCCACCAGAGATGGCTCAACTGTTTGGGATCCAAATTGTTCTTGTAAACACTCAACATAGTAGCATACTCATCCAAAATGTCCTTGGAGATGGAGTGAGCAAAACTGTTTCGGGTGACCCCAACCAAGAGCGCAGAGATGGAGGAGAAAAAATCCTGGAACCCATGGGTCTTGACCACCCTATTGGTATAGGCCTCAAAAGTCAAAGCCTGTTGTTCATGAGAGCAAAGGCTAAACAGTCTGGAAATTTCCGCATGGGCCTCCAAAAGTTTCACCTCGAGCCCTTTCAGAAGACTGCCTTTCTCGTCAGCCTATTCCTGGAGCTCTCTTCTGAAAACAAGGGCTTGTTTCTCGAGCTCTCCCTTGTGAATTAGGGCTTATTCCTCAAGCTCCCCCTTGTGAATAAGAGTCATCTTCTCCAACTCTGCCTGATGGACGAGGGCAGCGACAACACGCTCAGCCTCGTAGTTGGAGACCACATTCTCCAGATCTTTCTTGTGATGGGAAGTAGCTTCGTGTAACTCCCCTTCAAGTCTCTTAGACTTAGCAATAGCTTTCTCAGCCTCTTGAACCTTCATTAAATAGGCCTGGACAATAGAGTCCAAGGCAACTGAGAATGGTGTCTCCGGGACAAGATTTAAGCGACCCTCCACATGCAGAGAAGACAAGTTGATCTTCCCCGAGAGGGGTCCGACCTCCGCATTGGTGTTCTCAGAGGGACCAAGTTCGGCCGGGGGGTTGAATGGAGGGGGGACATATTGTTCCTTGGCCTTTGAGGGAAAGGTTGGGGCATCGAGGCACCATCGTGACCTTGTTTCCTCCCACCATCTTCACCTAGGATCTCTAAATAAACCTCAGAGTGATTCTCCGATCGAATGGGGCTAAAGGATGGCTGTGAGGGGGCTTCCAGATAGGCCTTTGCAAAATTTTCCTCGACCTCCACCTCGTTGTCATAGCCAAGAGTTGTAGCAAAATCCACTGAGCAAAAGGAAAAAGGGAAAACACAAATTAGCCAACAGGAAGAAAGCAAAAAAAAAGAGACTAGATAAAAGCAAAAGTAGGAAAAAACTAAGGATGTCACAAACATCTTCACAGGATGAAGAAGAGATCCCGATGGGATCCTCTTCAGTGTTCTCTGCTAGGGCCAGCTCTGGCACAACCTTAGTAGTTTCGAAGGCACACCCGGAAGGTTTAACGCTGCTACCTTCAGTCTTTCGCTTCTTAGCATCCTTTGAACCCCCTTCATCAACAGCCGAAGAGGGCTTCCTTTTTACTTTTATTCTGAGGGGCTAATCACCCGCGTCTTTCTTCTTGATTGCATCACTCTCCTCCTTAGTGATAGGAGTCCTCTTCTTGGCAAGCTCCTCTTTCTTGGCAAGCTTCACCTTCTTTTTCCCTTTGCCAAAAACAGACTCCTCAACTTCCGTTGGGGGTTTAATCTGAACTGCCCCTGCCCTTGATTATAAATCAAGTCATATACTTCCTCCGGCCATACAAAGTTAAAATTCCTCGACATATCGAGGGGATTGCTCAGCAGCAGATCCCTATCCTTCACGACACTCTCCGGAGCGACATATGCTGCAGGATTCTCGAACTTAGGCCTCATATTCCAATCCAAAACAAATTAATCCTCGACCTCCTTCTCAAAAGTGAAAATAGGAGCTTTGTACCACCCTTTGTAGCTTGTAGCGATCTTTATGGGGTGATCCAGGAATCTGTTGCATAGAGTTACAATCTCCCCAAGAATAGTATCCTGACCTCCTGTCGAATGCACGGCTGATATGCTGCCGGAGAGGTAGTATAATGACCTAAATAGCTCGTACTGAGGAGTGATACCTAAGTTGTTACACGATTCATAAATCCCATAACCAGTAGGATGATGTTCAAATGCACTTGGGCCAAGCACACTTGATGCTCTTCCAAAAGATGGGAGAGGATAGGGGGTAGAGGGAAACATAATCCAAACTTGAAGTGGCGCCCATAGACAGCGCACCGACCGGGCCTCGTATCCCTCATATTTTCATTTTCTTGGAGGACCGCCAACTTCAAGTCCCCTGGAATTCTCACCTATGAAGGGAAGGTCTTCAACAACTTAGCTATCTCTGGAGCCAATGTTTCCAGGCTTTTGGGAACATGAGTTAATATCTTCTAAAAAATGTAAGGCTTTCATGCCTCATCTTCTCGAATCTAGGCCCAACTTAGGACCTGGGACTTTAACAGTACCCATTTTTGGTGGAAACCCACGAGCGGTATGGATCTACTACTAGAACTCCCCCAGATCTGAACCAATAGCAGAATAGCTGGTCGCCGTGATTGAACGGTGCTGGAATCCTGAAGCTGGGAACCATCAGCTCCGGCAGCCAAAGCAACCGGGAAATAATCTGGAATGGAACCCTTCCCAGATGAAGGCATTTGCGACATCCTTAAACAAAATAAAGGATAAAGAGTTATGGGACTTACTAGATAGTGGCCGGAAAAGGTGGCCGCGTGAATGGAAAGAGGGCACCGACAAAGAGATTTAAGAGAGAGAGAAGAGTTTAGAAGTTATGGGAATTTTGAGAGTTAAAAGTAAGAAACAGTGAAAGACTTTGCGTGTATATATAGGATGTGGAAAAAATGAGCAATTATTACCTCAGGCCGCCAAGTGAAAAAGTTGTTGCATGGGTAAGTGGGCTGCGTAAATCGAGGTAATTATGGAAAAGTGATGCCCGTGGAGCCCAACAGGGGCTCCACGCGCCTGGAGAAGAAAGGGTAAGCATTAGTGCACCTTTTCCACTTCCTATATAAATCAAGGAACACCCTTAAAACTCAAGATGACCAGGTCCGCTACGCTGGGTACTTTACTCCTCAGTGGGAGGATTCAAACGTCTCGCTTTCTGGCAAAGATCAGAAGGCTAGAGGTCAAATCCCTTTACACTAAGTAATAATTTTAAAACCACTATCTTTTAGTGGAAGGATTCGAACGCCTCGCTTTACTAGCAAAGATCAGAAGGCTAGAGGTCGAATTCCATTACACTAAGCAACATTTTTTAAACCTCTACTCTTTAGTAAAAAGATTCAAACACTTCACTTTTTAGCACAGGCTAAAAACACAAGTTTCGAATTCAATACCTTTAAGATATTGGGGACAATGGATCTTAGACCCTGATACAGATCAGTAAGCTAAAGACCGAACCCCTCTTATCTGCCCAATAAGGACCGGAGACCCTCGGTTCCTAACACAGATTAGAATACCAGGTCCCGAACTCTTACTCTGGGCTACTGGGGCCCGAAGGCCACCAGGGATACAAAAGAGGAGAGATCCAAGCTCTTACACCCTAGCACAGACTAGAAAGTTGAGGGCCAGACCCTCGACACATTTTATTTGCTCGAGCAAAAAGTTTGGTGCCCACCTAGAATGAACCCTCAACTTGCCACGGGGATGGTGAAATCATACCCCTCAGGCATTGGGAAGTTTCAGAGGCGAGTACGGATTCAAATTCCAATCTGAGGATAAAATTCGAAGGTCGAACCCTCAATTTTTTAGGGCTTATTGATAATGTGTAAAACCGTACGGGCTTAATGGGCCGGCCCAAGGTGGAGTACTTGTTCCACAAGAAAACAAAACAGTAGTTCTACTTGTCTACCTATATAAAGGCTAAAGGTAATCCTACACACTCAACTATTCATTCCTAATTATACTCTCATACACTGCTTACTTGGCCGTCAGGGCCCCTTCCCCCGAACAACTTCGGGGGCTTTTTCTTGCAGATTCCAACATGGTGGCCGGAGGCGTAGAAGCGGCGGCAAATTGGGGCGCATCAGGTCTGGTGTTCGATGAAATGTTTGATTGAAATTTCCTGTGATTACATGCATATCTGACGTTTTAGTCTAATGGGTTTTCTTCTTCAAATTTGAAGTTTGCTTGGTGGAAATATGCACTCAGGGAACAGAAAAGAATGTACTTAATATTTTCCTCTGCTCAGCATTGTAGTGTAGTGGTAATTTTTTGTGGTTTTCAGGGTTCAACATAGTGTGAAGAGGAATATTCTGGTTCTAATGATAATCTGGCTCAACATTTACTATATTTTGGTACAAACATGAAAAGATGAGCTATGGCTCCTTAAAAATGAAAATGGAATTCATAATTAGTTAGCCAGTGATAGTGTATTTCAACTATTTTGAGTGTTTTAAAAAAGTATTTTATAAACTATGGTGATTTACTTATATAGATGAGCATTATCATTGTTTGGCTGCTGGTTTGAAGAAATGGTTTGGTTCTCTTTTGCTGCCTTTTTTTATGCAATCGATGTTGACAAGAATGCCGATCGAAGTGCACAAGCTCGGCAAGGACGACCTCAAAGGTCAGATTTGAAGCATGATGAATATGTGTGTGTTTTTCCCCTTTCTTCTTCTAGTATATTAACTTGATTGTCCTATTTTACATTTAGTTCATCGGCGTAATTATTTTCTTCCACGTAAATAGGTAAATAGTATAGACGGTGGAACCTGCAGTGGAGCCCTAAATGGACCCCACCAAATACAAAAGAATCCAACCCTAGGCTACATAGTAAACCTAAGGAGTAAAATCCGAAAGAGGTAGGGGGGGGGAATAGTAGAGTGTAAATCCAGAAGACAACACTCAACTATCCCCCCCCTTTTGTCCAAATAAAATAACAACCAACCCAATGTAAGATAGCCGAGCAGAGGGAGCACAAAAACAACCTGGAAAAACACAGGCTATAACCCAAACGAGATGATGGGGTGAGAACAAACTCACTACCCATAAAACAAATCCGCTTCTACCCCTAACAAAGGGGGCCTTCTTCAATCCAATTCCGAAATGCAACCGAGAAGGGTCTCGGGTCTTGAAGTATTGTAGTTTTTGGATCGTTGATGAAGGGACTAAGAACCAAGAACGGATAATAAGAAAATCCTAATGCAGCCGAGGGTGTCTCGGGTCTTGGATGTCGCATATTTTCTTCCACTACTATGAGAAGCGGTTAATCGGGGAAGTCCAGGTTCGTCTACGAGAAGCGGTTAATCAAGCGCCATATATCTATACGTCTTATTCTTTACCCAATAGTCTTATTTAGCATCACATACTGTTGACTACAAATCTAAGGTGCTTGTATTGTGGTTTACATAGGATTTATACTTAACTAGATTTTTTAGTTCAGAATTTATCTATTTGCTAGCTTAGCTGCTTGGCGTCTCGCAACTTTACTATCTGTGTGTGTTAGAATCTGAGCATGGATTCTGCTGTGCAATAGCATCTGGTTGTTGTGTATGTTCAGTAGTCGGTTTCAACTATCGATGGAACTAAGGAAAATGCTACACGTTCTGAGTTCCTATCATCAGGGCTATGGAAATCCTTCGTTTAACTGGCTCCTTTCTATGTTTTCTGTTATTGAATTGGACAGTAATTTCTTTTTTCAACCTCTTAATGCAGCCTTGTGACTGTCCTTACTTGCATGAAGTTGGTTCACAAGAAGACAGTTTCTAAAAAGATGAAATAATAGCATGTTACTCAAGGTAATGAGGTGACAGTTTCCTCCAAGTGTCTTCTTTGGTCATTTTCTTTTGCACTGAATGTATTGCAAATATATGGACCTCTTTAGAACTGTGGAGGCTCTTAGGTTTTTGGGGAAATGCTTGGAACTTTGTGCCAAAGTAGCTTTGTTGCGTATGATACTTCAAGATTGAAAGAGTATGAGAGCTTGTTCAAATCTGGTTCATGATATGAGTTTGTTTAAGTTATTATTCTATTCGTGAGGTTATGGAAACTGAAAAGGATTGTGTAATTGTTAAAGTTGCACATATGATTTTTAGAAAATGACACTGTGCTGCCTTATTATTGCCCCTTCTTCTTTGTTCTGCTTCTCTTTCTTCATTGCAATTTGTTTCATTGTCTAATTCCCTCTTCTTCTCTCTGCTCCTCTTTTTCTTCATCACAATTTATTTCATCGCCTTCTTCATCGTAGTTGTTGATGTTTTGGATGTTCTTTAGGTGAAGCGCTGGAGGAGCCGGTGGCGTCGAGGAAGTCCGGGTTTGTCTATAAGAAGTGGTTAATCGAGCATCATAAATTTGTACCTCTTATTATTTTACTCGTATTGCGTGTGTCCATCGTTCTAGGGTTTTGTTTGCTTGATTTATCTGTATTTTTCATTTGGTGCATTGATCCTGAACATGATTGTGTACAGTTGCGGAAACAGAAAACTTTGTTAGGGGAGGCTGAACAATGGCGGGCTGGATGGTGGTGGCATCGATGTCAGCTGCGGCGGGACGGCGGCGGCGTGGCTGAACCTGGAGGGAGCTGAGATTTGGCTACCTCTCTTCCCGTAATTGGAGAAAGGAGAAAAGAGAAAGGCAAAGGCGTGATTTTTTTTGCCCTTACAAAAAATGAAACGAAGTCGTTACTTACATAAAAACGATGTCGTTTTAGTGGTTCATTTGCAACAACAAAAAAAGGCCGCAAAGCAGCATTCTTCTCCGAGCAATCTCGTTGGAAGACGCGGAAGCTTGCCGGAAGATGCGCGTCTCGCTGGAAGCGGCCTTCTTCCACCGTTACTACCTACGGCCGGCGATTCAGGTAGAGCTGGAGCTCTACCTCGCGTACCACTGGTTCCGCCCATGATTGTGTATCAATAACTGAAGTTTTATATACATCCTAAGTTCTCTCCACCTTTATGATGAAACCAACAAGTTGATTTTATTACATCCCTGTTGGAGAGAACTTCTAGCTAGGAGCGGAACTAAGGGGGCGAGGAGGTGCTAGCGTCACCCCTAGGATCCGGCCGCCAGGAATTTAGGCCTAGAGCCACCGGGAGCCACCAGATTTTGCCCCCCCCCTTGAGCCACAGGCGGCCCGGAATTTGGCTCCAGGTTTGCAGCTACGGGCGTCCAGGAGAAGATGAAACCCTGATTTTTTTTTCTAACTAAACAAAACGACATCGTTTTGGCTTAAGGGAAACGATGTCGTTTTGTTAATGTAAAGCCAAAAAAATGAGGCCAATTGGGCTGAAACCCAACTGGCCCAAATAAAGTAAAACATATTTCCGCCAAAACCCAATTGGCCTTATTATTATTGTATGAATATAATTCCTCTTGTGTGTTGTCTTCCTCCCATTTCTGCCAAAACGCACAGCTGAGCCGACTGCCGTCCATCCACTGTCGTCCCCTTCCTCAACCACAACCAGCGACCACGTCCGAGCTAAACCAAGGGCAAGGTATCAAGTATGCGATTGTGAGGAGAGGATACAACTTACAAGAAGCCAATATTTTGTGTGTGTAATTTTTGTTGAATTGAATTGCTTATTTGTGTGAAATTGTGAATACTGAATAACATATTCAGTGGTTGTGTTGAAATAGTGAAATTGTGCTAAATATGGATATGGATAATTTGACATATTTTTGACATATTTTTGACAAATTGTGAATACTGAATAGCATATACATATTTAATTTGACATATTTTTCTTATTTTATGTCAAATGGGATATGGATAAATTCTTAATTCGAAGTAGTGGATCATCTATTGTTAAGAGACCGAGTGAACCAAATGAAGAAAGGATTAATGAAGAGGGTAGTAGTCAAAAGCATTCTCGTGTTGAGTTCAATTCGGATGATGTTAAAAATGATCCCGGGAAACGTAAACCTATTAAGGATTTTGATGTTTTTATTAGAGATCAAGTGATGAGAGAATATGTGTTAAGAGGTCCTTACCAACTTAAGGGTCATTCTTTTCCAAGGACAAAGCAGGGAAATGACTATAGATGTTTTCAACCTTCTTGGTTTGAAAATTTTGATTGGTTGGAATATAGCGCATCAAAGGATGCAACATTTTGCTTTTGTTGCTATCTCTTTAGGAATTCACATAAGGGAGATCTAGATGGAGATGATGCATTTACTGTGATTGGGGTTAACAATTGGGAGAAAGCTCTTGATATCTTTAAGAAACATGCTGGTGTAGCGGGTAGTGCTCATAATGATACAACTCAACAATTGTATGCATTTAAGTGTCAAAGACAGAGTATCCTTCATTCTTATCAGGCACATGGGCATGAATCAGAGATTGCATATCGTACGCATTTGACAGTCGCTTTGGATGTGACGGTTCTTGCTAAATCAAGGTATGACTTTTCATGGCCATGATGAAGGGTTGGATTCTCTTAATAAGGGCAATTATCTCAAAATTATTGACTGGCATTGCAAGCGAAATGATGTTGTTGCTAAGACAATGAATGAAAATAGCCCTGGAAATTGCAAGCTCACATCTCCCAAAGTACAGAAGGAACTATCAAGTGCTTGTGCTAGTGAAGTAACAAATGTTATTGTTAATGAAATTGGAGATAGTTATTTTTCTCTATTAGTTGATAAGGCTAGAGATGCATCAATAAAGGAGCAAATGGGGTTGTTTTAAGATATGTCAACAAACAAGGATGCATTCTTGAACGTTTTCTTAGTGTTGTGCATGTGCGTAGAACTTCGGCTATTAGTTTGAAGAGTGCTATTGATGAATTGTTTGCAAAGCATAAATTATCAATGTCAAAGTTGAGAGATCAGTGATATGATAGAGCCTCAAATATGCGATGAGGGTATACTGGACTGAAAGCTTTGATATTGAAAGAAAACTCATCTGCAAGGTATGTCCATTATTTTTCTCACCAGCTTCAGTTGGTTGTTCTTGATGTTGCTGATGATAATCGAGCTGTGTGTCAATTTTTTTGTTTATCTTGGTATGACTGTAAATTTAGCTAGAGCTTCATGCAGAAGAAAAGACATGCTTCTTGATTTAGAACATGCTAGAATTGTAGAGGGATTGGGAAATGGAGATATTGTGAGCGGAAGAGGCAAAAATGCACTACTATTATTTGTTTCATTATTATGTGGGAATCTGTTTTGCAATTGATTGAAAATGTCCACGATGATGGTGATGCAAATCTGAGTAAATCTTCAGCGAGCAGTTTGCTTGAGCAAATGGAGAGTTATGAATTTATTTTTGTGATACTTTTAATGAAGCGTTTGTTGGGAGTTGTAGATGCCTTGTCCCTTGCTTTGCAACAAAAGAATCAAAATATTGTATTGGTTGTGAGTTGACGAATACAACGAAGTTTGAGTTGCAACAATACAGAGAGAATGATTGGGATGAGTTGTTAAATGAAGTCAACTCATTTTGTGTTAACCATGACATCTTCGTAGTTAATATGGAAGATGAACGGAGAATTCATGGTCGTAGGAAACGACTTAAGCAAATGCAGACCCATGGTGATTTCTTTCATGTCGATACTTTTCTTCAGGTATTACTTTTATAATTTACATACCTTATTTGATTTGATTTGATTTGATTTGTAATTTTTTTCACTGCTACATGCTAACCTTTTATTATTTGAATACTAGGTTGTTGATAGGATGATTCATGAAATGAATAATCGGTTTCCGAAAGCAAATACGGAGTTACTCACTTGGATGGCTTGCCTTGATCCAAGAGATTCATTTTCTAAGTTTGATATTGGTAGGTTAGTTCGTCTTGTTGAACTATATCCAAGTGACTTCTCTGTAGAAGATCGTTCCCGCCCTTCATCAACAACTTAGTACTTTCATTCATAATGTACAACTTGATCATGAGTTTTTGGCTATTGAGGACTTTGGAAGTCTTGCTCAAAAGATGGTTCAAACAACTAGGCATACAACTTTTCCACTAGTATATCGTCTTATTGAGTTAACCTTAGTTCTATCAGTTGCAGTAGAATCAAGACTGATTTACGCAACAAAATGGGAGATGAATAGATGAATGATGTTATGACAGTGCATATTGAGAAGGCAATTTTTGTTGGGATCAATAATGAACCAATTTTGCAACGTTATCAGCGTATGCAACATCGTAGGATACAGTTGTCTCCTATGGTTAGTGGTTCTAGTTCTAGCAACCCAAGTATTGGAACTTAGTTTTTTATGCAGTGATAGTTCTTTGTTGTAAAAATCTAATTATTATGTATTCATATTATTATGTAAGCGTTGTTTGTTAAAATACTATTGTATTTAGCGTTGCAAAAAATAATTTTGCCTCATTTTAGCCCCCCCTATATATCGTCTTGATTCCGCCACTGCTTTTTGCACAACTTGTTTTTCATATTCCGGGTCATCACATATCAAAATCTTGTCAATAACAGTTATGGAGATAGCAAAGCTCCATCAATTATTGAATAAAGACTACAATGTTTATAGTCTTTATTATTTTCTTGTGCAAGTAGCATTCATGGTGAGATTCTTTGTTCTCTACTCTAGAATAATTATTGGTTTGGAGTTTGTAGGTTCTCTTTGGTTTGTCAGCTTCCTCGGACTTGGATTTTCTTATAGGTGATCTGTTGGGTTTATTATCATCTTCTCAAGGGAATGTGAATGAGCTTCCTACATCGCTTTCCCCGAGTATAAGCTGAGAGCATCTGTAAGTTTTGTGAAATCTTTGGTGTTTTATTTTCCTCTCAAGAACCAACCCATTACACTTGTTGCCTTATTTTGTAAAGAGCTAACTACAATTATATAAGTGCATTGGTGTGTGTTTTTCAGGTGTGTACGTAGTGAGTGGCCCGATGTATGAGTAGTGTGTGTTGAATATTGATTGAAGTTTTTGTGTGTTGATTCATATAAGTTTATTTTGAAGCCTGTTTAAAAGCTTACATAGCTTTGTTCGGGTTTGGTAAAGGAATTTGGGAATTAAGGTATTCGGAACTTTCCTATCCCTGAATGCAACTACTGCATTAATGATTAGATTTGAGGATCCCGATTCATGACCCTCGTTGATGTACGTTGAAGTTTCCCTTGACCTGTTTGGTGAATAATTGTAGATTCTGGGTAGTGTTCTTGAGCTGCATTGTTTGGTGAATAATTATAGATTTCTTGGTAATGTTTCTACGTCTTTCTGAGGTTATGAAGAGGTTGAGACTCCAATTATGTACGACATGCAGCATTTCTCAACCTTTCACATTTTTTAATCAAGATTTCTCAAATTTGTTGTAAGTTGTTGAGCTTATATTCTTCCCGTGGGATTGGAATGGTTTCTTCTGTACTAAGTGTATATATTCTCTATGAGATACATGCAAGTTCATATTTTATCCGCTAAAGATTATGCCCTCTATATGTAGAAATGGTGGAAAATGCTTATTGCAAGATGTAAATTTGTAGGGATCGTATGATAGTAATCTGAAGCAAACTAACTGTGTCTTGTTGGTTAAGATTATGCTTTAGATTACCAAAGAGAAACACTGGTCTCTCCATGCATGACATACCTGCCTTAGTTATACTTTTTTTGAAGTCTTGTATTGCCTTCTCTATCCTTGATGACCATATATGGTTCTGTAACTATCAGGTGAGTGACAGTTTTAAAAGCCCGTGCTTCTGACCTCATGGGTTGTAGGATTGTTTCATGATACTTTCTTTGTTTTAGTGGAATTTAGTTTGAAAATAGACAACTTTGTTTAAAGCTCGAGTGGAAAGCATTCAACATGGATTTTCATGTATTTTAATGAATTAGATAGTATCATTACTAACTTTTTATTTTCATTTTCTACTGATGTTGGCAAATGTTGGGTTGTAGAGAGGGCTAACCAGGCCTTCTCTGAGGCCCTAGAATCGGAATCTTTGTTGTGGAATGAAGTCATTTTACTATTTTAGTGAACATGCGATGCAACATTCATTCTTGAAGACTAACAAAGCCTTTTTTATGGCGGAATACTTTTCAGGAAGACACTGATGTTAGTGCAAGATAAAATTAGGAAGACATTCAGTGAAAAGAGCTCCACACGAATATTATTTGATGAAGAATACTGGATGCTGATCGAGGAGATCCCGGAAGTCATTCCAGCATTGGTGGATCTTCTCAGAAATGGTTCAGAATGAGGTAAAAAGAATGCTTTGGTGGTAATCTTTTTCTTACTTTCAAGCTTTGAAAACCACCATCTTAACGTCTATAAAGTAAATTTTTAAACCAATATGTTAATACAAATATCTTTTTCATAAGCTAATAGTTTGTGTCTTTATTGTTACAGAGTCAAAAATTCAAGAGGAGGTAAAGAGGGCAACTTAATTTGATGTCAAACCTTGAAAGTGAAGATGAAGAGCAATCAAAATCAAAGACAAGGAGGATAACATAGACTTCAAAATTTATCCATTATACAGGATGATCCTTATTCCATTATATTTTTCCATTTCTTATCTTAAACAATTTAGAGAAGCAAACATATGATTCAGTTATTTATTTTCATATCTATTAATTTGTTAGTTAATTGTGAGATTATACTTTCCATAACAGTGAATCTATTATTTTAATATTTAACATTATTTACATGTATTATTATAGAGGTTTTTAAACTTATGATTATTCTTCCGCATATGATTTTTTTTCCATTTTGTATTCTCGGTTCCAATTAACTACGTTCTGTCTAATGGTCTAAATAGATGGTCTCAGACACAAAAAAAGGGCCCTCAAAGCAATCACAACTTTGAAACCGCATTATTTGGACGATTTATTGATATATCTATACAAAATTACTATAATTCTTTTGTTTTATCATTGACATGACAACAACTTATTCTCTTTTGAAACTAGAGAAAGTCTCAGGAGAGGCAGCTTTCCCTTTACCTTATGGACAGTCCACATTGGTTTTTACCTTAAATGTTGTAGTTTTTTTAATAAAATTTAAATATTATATTTTTTAAATTAAAACAAGTAATAACATATATTTGAGGGATGGTCTCCTGTGAGGCAGCCTAAACTTTAGGTAGGGGTCTTTCTACAATTCTAACAATATTCTAGCTCCAAAAATTCATCTCTAATAATTTTACATTGGCCTATCTCTAATTATTTTATAGGTACTTATCGCTAATAGCTTTTCAGGGGCTTTTTCGTCCAATTTTTTTCATCATTTTTTCGCCACCTGCAATCTGCAAAAGAAATCAAAAAGGCAAAAAATTAATAAAAACCTATAGCAAAAAATAGTAAAAACTCATCAAAAATCATAAAACATCAACTAAAACCTGTGGCAAAAAAATTATTAAAAAATTAAATAAAACAGTAATATATATATATATATATATAAATTCAAATAAATCAACAAAAAATTGGGAAAAAAAGTCTACTACGACTAACAAAAAATCAACTGGAAATAATAGAAACATCAACAAAGCTAAATTGACATTTTTTAGAGAAAAAAAACACTACAAAAAATCAACCTATATCACCCAAGCAACGATTGAAGCACTTACAAGCACTTACAAGTTGTACTCTAAGCACCAATATGTTTTCATAACACACACAAGTTACAAAAAAAATAAACACCTACAACCTACATTTGAAGTACAAACAAAAAAAGAAAAACGTCAACGTAAGGAAAAAAAAACACTACAAAAAATCAACTATACCATCAAAATAGCTACAAACATCAACTCCTAACAACAACGATTGAAGCACTTACAAGCAACGATTGAAGCACTTACAAGTTATAATCTAAGCACTAATTTGTTTTCATAACACACACAAGTTATAAAATAAACACCTACAACCTACATTTGAAGCACAACAAAAAAATGAAAAATGTCAACATAAGGAAAAAAACACTACAAAAAATCCACTATATCATTAAAAAAGCTACAGACATCAACCTCTATCACCTAATACTCATCTAGAAAATGAAAAACATCAACATGAGAGAAAAAAAAACTAAAAACATCAACAAAAAAATTACGGTACCTCAAGAGTATAAATTATTCAGTCTGAAAATCATAAAGCATCAACAATTTTTTTTAATAAAAAAAAATACAAACATCAACTCCCAGCACGTGAACCTCATCCGGAAAATGAAAAACATCAACATAAGAAAAAAGACACTACAAACATCAACTCCTATTACCAAAACCACAGCCGGAAAATGAAAAACACCAACATGAGAAAATAAAATAAAACAACAAATATCAATCCATATCACTGGAAAAAAAACTACAAAACATCAACTCATATCAATTAAACCTCATCCGAATAATAAAAAACTTCAATAAAAGAGAAAAAAAACTACAAACATCAACAAAAATCTACAATACCTCAAATAAAATTTCTTTTAAAAAAAAACTTGATGCGATTTTAACTCTGGTTATAGCAAGACTCAAACCTCAACACATAGAAGCATTTGAGTAGTTCACGACGGTGGTGGAGCGATTTCCAACGGCGCCGAAGCATTTTGATGGCGGTTTTCGAGAAACGAAACAAGAAGACGACAAAAAATAAATGGGGCTTCTGGAAGATTTTGATATTTATATAGTATTTCAATAATTGAACAGTAGATTCCTATATTTTTTTGCATATTTAAAACAATTCCCACTCTAAATTTCAAATTTATATTAATTTCATAATAGGGTCTGCCTAATACAAAACTTTGTGTATATTTGAATGTAAGAATATATAAAATATATGATATACAAATTTATTTTATAATTTTTTAAATTTTGTATGTAATTTAAAAAAATGTAGTGTATACGGTAAAATATAAGTAACCGATCCATAAACTTATGGACAGACCGCCTGTCCAGAGGCCCACTCTTGAAACTAAAGTGAAAGTAAAAATTTCAAGCAATTATCAAATAAATGAATAAATTAAACCATAAAAGATGAAAATGAATAAAGGAAAGTTTAAAATTCAACGCGGGAAGTTAGCAAGAATTTGGTCCGCTTTACATTTTCTCAAAACTAACAACTTATATTTCTACAAGTTAATTATTTTCTTTATATTTTACTTCATATTCTTGCTATAAATTATTTATAGAAAGGTTATAATAATTATCATTTTATTTTCATTCAGTTTTAATAAATTCCACTTCAATTGATTACTTTTACTTTATAATTCTTATAGTTAATATTACAATAATGATATATATAATTATATTTTTTATTTTTATTTTATATATAAAAAATAAATACTGCAGTTTCATTTAAACAATTAATTATAATCAAAATCACCGCGCAACGAGTGGTGGGACTCAAACTAGTTTGGATGAAATATTATAAAAATAATAAAATTTAATGTATTCAATATTTACCAATTTCTAACTATCTCATATAGTTTTCCTTTGATGACTAAACTTTAAATTTTTAAATAAATTCTTTGTTTTCAATTTAAATGTAAAAACAACACACACATATATATATTATATATTTATGCATATAACTTACACCAAAATGAAAATTTCCTATATGCAGGTAAATTTAATGAAGGATTACTATATTATCCTTAACTAGTTTTATTAGTTTTAATCTTAATCAAATTTTGATTTATTTAACTTCGGTTCTCATCAACAATCATTATTCAAAAGCAATCCACAATAAAAAAAATTAATTACGTAAACACCTAAAAAATAATTAGTTGGTGTAATTTACTCATCGAAGCTTATTTGTTTGGGTAGCTCAACACATTGGGACTTCTTACAACCCATGCATCAGATTGGATCTACTTAATTTCCTGGAACTTGAGTTTCTGTCCTTTTCTGTGTGCATATCCTTATTTGATGAAGGGGGTCTACTTATCTAGGGGATTAGTTGAAGACTAGGGTACTGCCGGTGCAAAGACGAACTTCTACTGTATGGCCCTAACAAGGCCTTTATGAACTTGTGTTGGTTTTTTCTGATATTTCTCTATTTCTCATATTCTGACCTTAATCAAACAATATAATTCTGGAATTTCTTGATTCTTGTAAAAACATTTTAAAATTGCATGTCCAAAACTCCTAAATGCAGGTAATAGAGATTGTAAAGTCAAGGAATTATTTTATTGGCAATTTTGTGTGAATTATTTTGAACCAATATACAGACCATGTTGGAACATGGTGCTGGAGCAGAATTTACGCCATAGAGTTTAACCGAATTCAAGCCGAAATATTGGAGTGTTTCAGAATTTATTGTAATTGTAAATTTGGCTATATATTAGGCGTGTGAAGCATAATTGGTTTTATGGAAAATCCCTACTTATAAGGAGAAGATTTATTTGAATATACATGGGATAGAATGAATTAAGGTAAATCCCTTTATTTATGGAATTTGGATATGCTTCAAGAATCAGATTTGGAATAGGAATATTGTGGAGATAATCAAGGAGTATTCAAGTCTGATTCGTGGATATAAATATGGGACAAACACGGCTGCATACTTACGGATTTAACAGAGCAAAATCTGCACCCAGATTTTAAGATCTTACGAAATTTGCAAGAGCCAACAAACTGTGTTCCAACACTGTCCTGCCGCACTAAGTTCAGAATCATATACCTTAATTCCTCGGGAGGAGGAGATCCTGCGTCGACGGAGTTCGAGGTCAGAGGGAGTCTGATCAAGGCGGATCGGTAGCTAGGGGAGCTAGCAGAGTCCACACGTCATAGTTAGTAAAGATAAGTATTTTGTAAACTGTACTCTGTACGCTATCTTTCTAATTAGTGGATTCATTCTGAACTGGGCCAGGCCCCGCAGATGTAGGTGGTTTACACCGAACTGCGTAACCAAGTTGTGTGTCTTTTACGTTTCACGTTATTTACACTTGGTTAAACTAGGCATGTTGGAACACACTAGTAAGAACTAGAAAAAGTGGTAAAACTAAATTTCATTTGGTATCAGAGCTGAGTCACTTATCGTTCTCTTGGTTGTTTCAAGGAAAGTGAGATCCAGTTTTACCATGACGACAAGAGAAGGAGCTTCAGTCTCTCGACCACCACTGTTAGAAGGAAACAACTACAACTATTAGAAGGCACGTATGAGGGTATTTATCAATTCACTGGACGAACTGGCGTGGTTTTATGTTGAGAATGAATGGAATCATCCTACAGAAGATGCTACAAGTTCTAAGGCTGTGGAAGGGGAGTCAAGTCAAAAACTCAAAGACAAGTCTAAATGGACTCCAGATGATCTTAAAGAATCACTGGCAAATTCGAAGGCACTGAATGCAATCTTCACTGCTGTTGATGAAAACCAGTTTAAGCTTATATCTACATGCTACCAAGCAAAGAAAGCATGGGATATTTTACAGACTGTTCATGAAGGAACCAGTCGAGTGCGGGAATCCAAACTACTGGCTACCAAGTTTGAAGAACTCAAAATGGAGGAGGATGACACCATTGCCATATTCAATGGAAAGCTCAGAGATATCTCCAACATGGCTTACCAACTTGGAAAGGTGTACAAAGAAACTAAGTTAGTGAAAAAGACATTGCGGTCTCTCCCCAAAAGATTTGCAATGAAAGTTGCGGCAATAGAGGAAGCAAGAGACGTAGCCACCATGAGCCTAGCTGAACTGATGGGTTCGCTACAAACTTATGAGATGACATTCCAGCAATCTACCAAAAGAATCTCCAAGGATTTAGCGTTCAAAGTTTCTCCAGTCAAGGCAAGTCATGAATCTGACAGTGATGATGAGTTTGAAAAACTGGTACTTATTACAAAGAATTTCTCAAAGATGCTAAAGAAGGTAGTTAACAAGAAATCCCATGAGAGGTTTGGCGGAAACAGACAAAAGCAACAAGATTCGAACAACAATCGTGGGTTGAGATTTGAACAAGGAAATATGCAGTTCGGGAAAAATCAGAACAACGAACCAAAACAGGCTGGACGAATTCAATGCAGAGAATGTGAATGATTTGGTCATATTCAGGCCGAATGTGCTAACACCCACAAGAAACAAGGAAGATCATATGTCACCTCTTGGAATGATGATGAAGATAATGAAAAAGATGAAGAAGAACTCACAAATAATTATGTAGCTTTTGGAGCAAAGGTCCATGATACACCAGAAGGTCAGTGTTCCAACACACTGAACAAAGAGAAAGCTGTATGTTCCAACATGAATCTGGACGATGCTCACAGTGATGAAGATGATCTGTCTGTAAGTGATGAAGAGATCTATAGCACATACAAACAAATGTATGCCATGTGGGTTCAAGTAGCTGACAAGAACAAAGAGCTGATTGAAGAAAAAAATAAGCTAATTGAAAGTGAAAAGGAATTACGATCCACGGTTGCAGAACTTGGAAAACAAAATGAAGAACTGAATCAGAAATTGATAGCAGCAGTCAAGAGAGCCGAGATGGCTGAAGCTACTATTTCTAAATTGAATTCCGGGAAAGCAAAGCTTGATGATATTCTGGATATGGTAAAGAACTTTGGTGATAGACACGAGATTGGATACAGGAAAGAACTCGAGGTTGAAGTGCTCGAAAAACCAGTAACTCTCAAAGCAAGGATTCGAGAAGTAAAACGGAAGTATGGGAAACCTTATCAAAGAAAGCCTCTAATCTGCGAATACTGTACATACCAAGGACATGCTGAACATCAGTGTAAAAAACTGATCAGAGATCAAATGACAGGAAGACAACTGTGTTCCAACACAGTCGATACTCATACAAGAATCAGGAAGATATGGGTTATTAAAAGGTCCAGTACGTGTATGGTGGCACACACTTCTTTATCAGCCTATTCCAGTGACTCATGGTATTTTGACAGTGGTTGTTCTCGCCACATGACTGGCACTCCAAAATACCTTACGAACCTTACTCCATATGATGGCGGATATGTAACTTTTGGTGATGGAAAAAGGAGCAGAGTAATTGGCAAGGGAAAATTAAAGATTGAAGGGTTTCCAGTTTTCACAAGTGTATTATTTGTTGAAGATCTAAAAGCAAACTTGCTAAGTATAAGCCAGTTGTGTGATGACAACATGATAGTGGAATTTCAGAAGGACAAGTGTGTAGTGAAGTATGGAGAAAACAAGGTTCTTTCTGGAATACGATCTTCAGACAATTGTTATTTGTTGGAACAAGAAGTTCGATGCACGCTTTCAAAGCAGGATGAAGGAATTCTTTGGTACAGGAAGCTCGGACACATCAACTATAAAACACTGGTGAAAATTGCTAACATGAAAGCTGTACGAGGAATGCCAATCTTGACCAGCAAGGATGAAATTGTGTGCGGACCATGTCAACAAGGTAAACAAACTCGTGCTCCTCATTCTTCAGTTCAGTTTATTACTACTTCTAGAAATCTGGAATTACTGCATATGAACTTAATGGGGTCAGTTAATACACCTAGCATAGGAGGAAAGAAATATATTTTTGTATGTGTTGATGACTTCTCCAGATTTACATGGGTAGCCTTCTTGAAAGAGAAATCTGATACGATTGAGGTATTTCGAAGCCTTGTAGTAAAGTTACAAACTGAAAAGGGAAGTCCTGTAGGAATGATAATCCGAATTCGAAGTGATCATGGAAGAGAATTTGAGAATGAACAATTCAGTTCCTTCTGCGATGAGCTAGAGATCCACCACGAGTTTTCGGCTCCTATCACTCCTCAACGGAATGGTATTGTCGAAAGAAAGAACAGAACTCTACAGGAGATGGCTCGAGTTATGTTGGCAAAAAAAGATATCCATAAGAAATGGTGGGCAGAGGCGATCAATACAGCATGCTATACAATCAACAGGGTGTATCTTCGACCATTCACTGAAACGACAACCTATGAGATCTGGAAGGGCAGGAAACCAAACGTTTCGTATTTTCATGTGTTCGGAAGTACTTGTTATATTCTCAGAGATAGAGAACAGTTGGCAAAATTTGATAATCGGAGTGATCCAGGAATTTTTCTCAGGTATTCCATCAACAGCCGTGCCTACAGAGTTTTTAATCTTCGAACTAAAACTCTCATGGAATCCATAAACGTTATTGTGGATGATTCAAAAAAGGAACAACTTCCAGAAGCTGTGGAGGAAGAATCGGCCAACTTTCAGGTTCCAACACAGCCTCAATCTTCTGACAAAGCAAAACCCTCAGTTGATCCTACTGAACCAAATGAGCACCAGAACCCGAACTCTACTGAATATGATCATGTTCTAACACAGTCCCTTCCTACGGACGAGCATGTTCCAACACTCGACCGATCTGGCTCCACCTTGAGAAGCACTCGATCAGTACCTCGAGTTGACTATCGACGACTGGCTGGTCTATACTGTTTTGTGTCCCTAATTGAACCAAAGAACTATAAGGAAGCTTTACTTGATGAGTATTGGATTGCTGCAATGCAAGATGAACTCGGCCAGTTTACCAGGAATGATGTTTGGTACCTTACTCCTCGTCCCAAAGGCATTAATGTCATTGGTACAAAATGGATCTTCAAGAACAAGTCCGATGCAGATGGCTTAGTCACCAGGAACAAAGCCAGACTTGTTGCTCAAGGATATACACAAGTGGAAGGTGTTGACTTTGATGAAACCTTTGCACCTGTTGCCAGGTTAGAATCTATCCGTATTCTACTCGCTATTGCCTGCTCTTTGAAGTTTACTTTGTATCAAATGGATGTTAAGAGTGTTTTTTTAAATGGAGTGGTGAATGAGGAAGTTTATGTGGAACAACCTAAAGGTTTTGAAGATCCCCATAATCCGCATCATGTATATCGTCTCAAGAAGGCCTTATACGGATTAAAGCAGGCACCTCGAGCATGGTATGAACGACTTACTACCTTTCTACTTCAGAAAGGTTATTGTCGAGGGGGAGTAGATCGCACTTTATTTGTGCTTGACAAGTCCTCAAAGTTTCTAATTGCTCAAATATATGTTGATGACATAGTTTTTGGCTCTACTTCACCATCTATGGTACAGGAGTTTGTCACCACAATGCAATCTGAATTCGAGATGAGCATGGTTGGAGAATTGACTTACTTTCTGGGATTACAAGTCAAGCAAGGACGGAATGGTCTGTTCATAGACCAAAGTAAGTATGCCTCGAACTTGATTCAGAAATTCGGACTTAGTAATGCTCGTGCAGTTCGAACCCCTATGGGAGTTTCTGATAAACTGGTGAAAGATGAAAAAGGAGTTTCGGTCGATCAGAAGTTATATAGAGGAATGATTGGAAGTTTATTATATCTCACTGCCAGCAGACCAGATATATGTCTCAGTGTTGGAATATGTGCTAGATATCAAGCTGATCCTAAGGAATCTCATCTTACTGCAGTCAAAAGAATTATTAGATATGTGAGTGGGACGTCAGAATATGGTGTTTGGTATTCAAAGAATCAAGATTCAGAGTTGATAGGATACAGTGATTCTGATTGGGCTGAAAATGCTGATGATCGAAAAAGTACCACTGGCGGATGCTTCTTTATTGGACCGAATTTGGTGTCCTGGTATAGCAAGAAACAGAACTCGATCTCTATATCTACTGCAGAAGTAGAGTATCTTGCAGCAGGAAGTTGTTGTGCACAATTATTATGGATGAATCAAATGCTGAGAGATTATGGAATTCATCAAGGCCCCCTAAAGATTTTATGTGACAATACAAGTGTCATTGATATTTCGAAGAATCCAGTTCAACACTCAAGAACCAAACATATTGACATAAGGCATCATTTTATTAGAGATCTGGTTGAAAGAAAGGAAGTGGAAGTGGTCTATGTTCCAACACACGAGCAGTTTGCTGATATATTTATAAAGCCGCTTAATGCCACCACTTTTGAGAGCCTCCGACAACACTTAGGTGTTTCTCAAATCTAAGGTAATATTTACCTTAATCAGTTTTTGTTTTGTGTACATATTTGTGTTATTTACAGTTTACAAAAAAATAGAAAAAGAACAAAAAATTGGAAGGAAGAAACGGCTTACTAAAATAGGAGAAGTTAAGTAAGGTGTGTTGGAAGTTAAATGAGGAATGACGCCTTGATGGGACAAGAAGAGAAAGGGGTATCATTACAATTTTTGGGAAATCTAAAAAGGCACTTCGCGGGAAAAGAGGTAAGTTCATGAAGAATTGAAAGTTGATTCAAACTCTAAAACCCCTTTCGCATTCTCTCTCTCTCGGCCAAATATTTGTCTTTCCAAAACTCTTGCCGAAAAATCTTCTACTCAACACTCCTCATCATCTCGGCATTGTGCGAAAGAATGTCAAGCCCAAATTCTCCGATAGAAGAAGCTTCGGTGCCAGAAATTATTGAGGAAGATCGGGGCTCCGTGAATTTGGAATTGGTGGTGATTGATGAGCCGAGAAGATACGTTGAATTGGGTGATGCACAAATTCAAGATCAGAACAAAGGAAACGCTAACCATGAGGAGATAGCTGGAGCAGAGCCTGATAAAGCTGAAGATGAAAAGGAAGAGAAAGAGGCTTCTGTCAAGAAACAAAGTGGAGAGTCTGATGGTAAATCTGATGCCCGAGAAGAAGTGTCTGAAGGCAAGAAACATAAAAAACCTAAGGTAACTGGTCCTGACCCTCGACCATTGAAATTCTTGGGTTTTGAAAGTAGAAGTGTGGATGATATATTCGAATGGTTACAAGCAAATAGATATTCTGTGGATCTAAGCAAAATCAGGAGTATAAGAAAGGATTTGGAAGTTTTGCATGTCAAAATTAAGGAGATTGTTTCTGGTCACTTTTCTGATGTCTGGGATATTGAATATAAGAATGTGAAGTATCTGAGAGGAATGTATGGTCAGCTGAATGGAAAAGGAAAGGATAAATTTCACGTTTTTTGTCAGATGTTGAATCATAGCTATGTCTGGTTAAGGAACATTACTGATGAAGAAGCTATTGGAATGGAGACGGTTAAGTATGGAGACAAGCTTCAGGTTGGATTCTTCGATATGGACTGTGCGAGGAGAATGGAAAAACTAAGAGAACCTGTAATTATTGAACTCTCTGATAGTGAGGAGAGTGTTCCAACACTGTCTGAGGAATATGTGAATGTGAACTCCGATGTTGATATGGGAGGAGAAAGCAACGAGGATGATGAAGGGAATCAGGGGATTGAAGTATCTGATGAAGATCTGCCAGTTCAGGGTGATGATCCAGAAGAAGAATCAGCTGAAAGAGCAGACTGTGTTCCAACACAGGATGCCCCTGATCTGACATACTCCAGTGACGAGGTTCTGGAAGTAATTTTTCAGAAGGCAAAAGGAAAAAGGAAGGCTAGCTCTGCCATTGATACTGAGGCAGCAAAAAGGAGTAAGAAGAGACGGGATAGCAAACCGAGGAAGATTCTACCTCCTCCATCTGTCTCCCAGGCTTTTTCTGCAGTTTACTTTGATGAGAAGGGAGCAGAGATGGAAGATTTCTTCTCTGAGAAGAAATTTATTGCTGAAAGACCTTTGGACCTGAAGGCTTATCAGGAGAGTGGGTTCACAATTTTTTTAAAGGAAATGGGGATGACAAAGGCAGCCACAATACAACTACAATACAATAGGCAGGTGGTTTTAGAGGTATATTCTAATCTCATGCCTGGAAATGTAGATATTTCTTCTCCATGGTTTGGTAGAGTATACGTTCGAGGAAAAATCATAGATGTGTCTGCTACTAGAATCAATGTGTTGTTTGGGCTGAAAACTCAGGAGATAGGGAGAGTATTTCCTGATGATTTGGAGTTGAGTGATGATGAGATTTTGTCGGTTATATCTGGGGGATATAAGAGGGAGTGACCAGCTATGGGGTACTCACAAGCATCATGTTTGACATCCAGATTCTTTGGCCTGTATCAAATAGCTGTACATTGCTGGTTGCCGTCAAGCAATACCACCGCATTGACTAGGGAGATGACCAAGCTGCTTTACTGTGTTGGAACACAGAAGGAAATCAATCGTGGACTGTTAATTCAGCAGCATCTGATTAGACAGGCCACAGCTCTGAAAGTTAATGATGCAGTTATCTATCCAGCTCTAATCTCTGCCTTAGCCAAGAGTGCCAAAGTGAAAGGGAAGGCCTCAGACGTGATAGTTGACACTGAGTTTTTGCGGCCTAACAAGAAGACTTTCGGGCTCAGACATGTACATGACCTTCCGTGGAAAGCTTCTGGTTCAACCTCCTCATCAGCAGCGGTAGACAGGAAGGATCGACTGTTGGTTGTCAATGCCAGACTAGGAGCTTTGGGAATACATATTGCAGCCTTACAAGCAGAGCAAGCACGGTTGGAGGAAGAGAAGTCAAGGCTGGAAGGTTGATTTGAGTAGGATTACTTCAGGGGGAGTTCTAAAAACTTATTTTTATTTTTTGATGATTTCGTATGATGAAGTCCCTTTGGCCTATGTGTGGTCCCAGGGGGAGTGATTTTGGAGTTTGGATAATTGGTTTTTCAATTTGGTTGTAATTTCTGGAATTCTGGATTTTGGTTTTCGGCTTTCAGTATGTGAGTCCTGGCTGTTATGATCATTATTCTGCTCGTTGTATGATATTGATTCTGTGCTGCAAGTTCAAAATATTATGGGTCCACAAAAATGCCAAAGGGGGAGATTGTAAAGTCAAGGAATTATTTTATTGGCAATTTTGTGTGAATTATTTTGAACTAATATACAGACCATGTTGGAACATGGTGCTGGAGCAGAATTTACGCCATAGAGTTTAACGGAATTCAAGCCAAAATATTGGAGTGTTTCAGAATTTATGGTAATTGTATATTTGGCTATATATTAGGCGTGTGAAGCATAATTGGTTTTATGGAAAATTTCTACTTGTAAGGAGAAGATTTATTTGAATATACATGGGATAGAATGAATTAAGGTAAATCCCTTTATTTATGAGATTTGGATATGCTTCAAGAATCAGATTTGAAATAGGAATATTGTGGAGATAATCAAGGAGTATTCAAGTCTGATTCGTGGATATAAATATGGGACAAACACGGCTGCATACTTACGGATTTAACAGAGCAAAATCTGCACCCAGATTTTGAGATCTTACGAAATTTGCAAGAGCCAATAAACTGTGCTCCAACACTGTCCTGTCGCACTAAGTTCAGAATCATATACCTTAATTCCTCGGGAGGAGGAGATCCTGCGTCGACGGAGTTCGAGGTCAGAGGGAGTCAGATCAAAGCGGATCGGTAGCTAGGGGAGCTAGCAGAGTCCACACGTCATAGTTAGTAAAGATAAGTATTTTGTAAACTGTACTCTGTACGCTATCTTTCTAATTAGTGGATTCATTCTGAACTGGGCCAGGCCCCGCAGATGTAGGTGGTTTACACCGAATTGCGTAACCAAGTTGTGTGTCTTTTACGTTTCACGTTATTTACACTTGGTTAAACTAGGCATGTTGGAACACACTAGTAAGAACTAGAAAAAGTGGTAAAACTAAATTTCAGAGATAATATAGTAATCTTTCATTAAGTTTACCTGCATTAGGAATTCTCAACCTGTATTTAAATTGGCCCAAAACTTAATATCTAATGGGCAAAGTTTTGAGAAATACCTTCTTTCCATAAACTTATGAAAAGATGAGACTTAATTATAATAATAGAAGTTAAATGTCCTACTTGCAATATTAAATATTTATTATGCAACGCGTAATAGTTATAAAGTTTATAAACCGATTCATACAATCCAAAAATTTTATCTTCATTTCTTTTAATTTACACTTTAAACCTTGATATTTCCATAACGTATGGACTCATACTAATATATTAATTAATAATATCGGTGATGGTAACCCGGTAGTCTTTAATAATAAAAAAAATACTTCCTCCGTCCCAACGTAAATTATATCATAATCATTGTACACTATTCCCGTTAATATGTTTAGCTATGTATAATAAAGACAAATAAAAAGTTACTTTCTAGAAATTACTTGTTACGGCGAATTCAACAATGTCACATATGTAATATTATGTCTCATATATTTGTTTAAATATGTAGTTTAACTTTAATTAATAATAGTGTTATAAATTAAGTGATTAATTTAATTACGGTTTTTCTAATGAGTGCCCATGGGCACTCGTTAATAACTTCAGAATCCATCGAAAACTGTGTTATTAAATGCAAATAGAGTTAATGATTAATGACATCCCTCAAAAACTTACACTCCCTATGTACTATTACACAGTTTTCGATGAATTTACATTTAATAACGCAGTTTTCGATGGAATCTGAAGTTGTTAACGAATGCTCATTAACACAGAAAAACCGATTTAATCATGGGAAAGATGGTAGTACCTTCATCATCATCTAAAAAAAGTGTGGCTGTGTGAATGTGCCCGTTTGAGATGGGATCCACCATTTGATATTAAAAGTGGATCGCTATATCTCGCCCTGTATTTTACTATCCTCGCCCTAATACGCATACAGTATTTTTTTTTTCTATTTTGAATAACTGAATTAAAATTAATTTAGATAATTGTAGTTAGTTAATATTAATTGAGATAAAATTAATTAAAACTAGACCGCCGCCGGGCCGCCGGACCACCGCCCACCGCCGCCGGACCACCGCCCGCCGCCGCCGGCTCCGGTTCGCCACGGCCTGGGCGCGAGGCGCCACCGGTCGGCTCGCCATGGCCTGGGCGCGAGCCGTGGTGGGCTCCGGTCGCCACGGTCTGGGCCGTGGTCCGCTCGCCACCGCCCGGCCGCGAGCCGGCGCCGGTCCGGTCGCCGCGGCCTGGCCGCGAGGCGCCGCCGGTCCGCTCGCCACCGGCGGACCGCGAGCCGGCGCCGGTCCGGTCGCCACCGATAGGCCGCGAGCCACCGCCGGTCCGCTCGCCACCGGCGGCCCGCGATCTGCCGCCGGTCCGCTCGCCGGGTCCGGGCGCGAGCCGGACCGGCGCTGCTCGCCGCGGTCTGGGCGCGAGCCACGGCTCGCCGTGCGGTGGGCGCGAGAATGGCGCGGTCCGGTCGCCAGCCACGGGCGCGAGCCGGACGCGCCTCGGCTCGCCGTGGCCTGGGCGCGAGCCGTGCCAGGCTGCATCCCAAAACTGAACTGCTATAAATTAGCACGAATTCTACTCATTTTGAGGGCACTCGAAATTTTTTGCTATCCAAAACGAGCAAAAATTACTCCGGAAAGGGTGTTAGAAATTCCATGTCTTCGGAGGTAATTTTACTAATTAGTTACGTAGTTGTTAAATTTAATAATTTTTGCCGTAGAAATTTATGCTCGTCTTTGTGTTTTAATTTATTAACTGTTACGTAGAAACTATTGCACATTTATCTCCTATGAATTTATCTCCTATTAATAGCAGTAACGTTAATTTTGTTGTTAATTTTGTTACGTAATGCTGTTTCTAATTTATCTACAATAATTTATGTCCTATTAATTATTGTAACGTTAAGTTACGTATTTTTACGTTATTTTGATATTTTAATTTGTTGTACTGTAAGAATGTAATATTAATTCTAGCCACAATGTTATTTCATTTTTTTCCATTACGTGTATGTTTTAGCTGTTAGGGAGAAAGAAATTTATGCTCATCTTAGTTTTTTAATTTATGCTCATCTGAGTATTTTAATTTATTAATTGTAACGTAAAAATTATTGTAACGTTAATTTTAATTATTGTAACGTTAATTTTAATTATTGTAACGTTAATGTTGATGTTTTGTTAATTTTATTATTTTGTTAATTATTGTGACGTTAATGTTGTTGTTTTGTTAATTTTGTTATTTTGTTAATTATTGTGACGTTAATGTTGTTGTTTTGTTAATTTTGTTATTTTGTTAATTATTGTGACGTTAATGTTGTTGTTTTGTTAATTTTGTTATTTTGTTAATTATTGTGACGTTAATGTTGTTGTTTTGTTAATTTTGTTATTTTGTTAATTATTGTAACGTTAATTTTGTTGTTTTGTTAATTTTGTTGTTTTGTTAATTTTGTTATTTTGTTAATTATTGTAACGTTAATTTTGTTGTTTTGTTAATTTTGTTATGTTGTTAATTATTGTAACGTTAATTTACGTTCTTTTACGTTATTTTGTTATTTTAATTTGTTGAAATGTAATTACTTTGTTTCATTTTGCATTATTCAAATGCAAGTATTAAAAGTTAATCTGAAACGACCCGGTTGCATTTTGGATTCAAAAAGTTCACCAGTGAACATTAAATTCGTTACGTTAATTAATTTTAAACCTTAACGTGAAATGTAAGAATGTAATATTAATTCTAGCCACAATGTTATGTTATTTTTTTTTCCATTACATGTATGTTTGAGCTGTTAATGAGAAAGTTTTTCCATTAGGAGGACAGTTTGAAATGGATGAATGTAATTTTAGTTTAGGGAGTTAATTTGTGTACGGGAATTTTATAACTCTAATGGCATTTCATGTACTATTATTTTATCTTTATGTTGTCTTCTTTAAGTACATGTTCTAACGTTTTGACAGTAATTTTATCTTTATTCGTTCATATGTAAACGTTAATTAACGACATCATTGTCGTTGGTATAGCAGTTGAGTGTAACTAATTACTTGATGTTTATTGCTGTTTATTGCTGTTTAAGGATGACAATCAGTCATGTGAAGCTGCTGCAGGGCGGAATGGATACTCTCCATTTGCCACCTCAGCTGTGTTTCCAGATGTTGCCGAGGCTTATTCCTACCTGCAACGGATTGCTCTGCAGGTGGGATTTGAACTTGTCACGAAGTCCTACAAACAGAATAGGAATGGTCCGCTGAGGTTATATTGCATTTGCAATCGGGGCCGAAAGGATAAGGATGTAGATACGAGCGAATCTGATGTAGTCCGACGGAGTAGCAGCTCGACCAAAAGTTGTGACTGCCCATTCGCGATTGTCTTGAAACAGAGCATCACGGGGGATGGTTGGAATGTAGTGCCGTGCAAGGATCCTAGGCGAGGGATGCACAACCACTCTTTCTCAGTGTACCCCGAGGGTCATAGACAGAGCAGCAAGCTCCATGCGGACGCGAAGCAAATGATCAGAGACTTGACAGATTCAGAAACTGCCCCAAGGCATATCAATGCCAGCCTCAGTAATTCGTTTCCGGACCTGCATCAGAACATTAGGCAGGTGTACAATGAGAGGTCGGCATATGTAACAGAAAGGCGAGGCGGGCGCAACACAGCGGAGAATTGTTTGCATCTGGCCACCGCGAAAGGGTATGTCACTAGTCACCGCTCAGCAGGTGATGGTACTTTGACTCATTTATTCATGGCCAATCCCGATGCTGTTGTGGCATTTCGCACGTTCCCGTGGGTTGTGGCCATCGACTCAACGTACAAGACCAATCGCTACGGCATGCCATTCATTGAGATGGTTGGGATGTCCCCTTGCAACACAACCTTCCTGATTGCCTACGCAATTGTCGTTGACGAAATGGCAGATACCTATGAGTGGGTGCTGAACGCGCTGAAGAACTTGCTTGTGGATGGACCGTTCCCTGAGGTTGTGGTCACCGATCGGGAGATGGGACTGATTAGGCCACTTCGGACTGTGTTTCCAGAATCGAATCATCTGCTCTGCACCTGGCATATTAACAAGGATGTGGAGGCACGTGTTACTGTGCTGACAGGGAATAAGAGGAACGGGGCAGCGTTCAAGAATGGTGCATGGTTCCGGGTTTGCAATGCGTCCACCGTTCCAGAGTACGAAACCGCCTTGGTAGATATGAGGACTGGATGGTCTTGGAGCGAGGCTGTTATTAGTTACGCTGAGACGACGTGGCTCACCCCCCATAAGGAGAAATTTGTGAGGGCATGGACGAACAGATTTCTGCATTTCGGGAACACAACTACATGCAGGGTCGAAAGTGCACACTCGTCATTGAAAGGGTGGTTACAAACGTCGACTGGTTCGCTGGACACGGTATGGAGGCGTGTCGACCTGCAGATAGCCCAGCAGATTGCTATGATCAAGACCGGCCTGGAGAAATCAAGAACTGTCGTTGGAAGATTGCACCGTAGGGCCCTTTTCTGCAACTTGATCAACAATGTGTCGAAATACTGTCTGGATAAATTGACGGTCGAGTCCGGGAGGATTGATGCACTCGGAGCACAGGTATATGCTTACTGTGGCTGTGTGCTGCGCTCGACACACGGAATACCGTGTGCATGCGTCATGGCAGGGGCAGTTGCTGAAGGAATCCCCTTGTACTTGGACGACATTACCCAATTTCTAAATTACCCAATTTCTAAAAAATACAATTTCTAAAACATTATGTCCAAATTTAAACTAAGTAATTTCTACAAAACACAATTTCTTCGTTTTAATTCCAATTATGTCACATAACTAAATAATTTCTAAATAACCCAATATCTAAAAAATACAATTTCTAAAATATTATGTCCGAATTTAAACTAAGTAATTTCTACAAAACACAATTTCTTCGTTTTAATTCCAATTATGTTACATAACTAAATAATTTCTAAATAACCCAATATCTAAAAAATACAATTTCTAAAATATTATGTCCGAATTTAAACTAAGTAATTTCTACAAAACACAATTTCTTCGTTTTAATTCCAATTATGTCACATAACTAAATAATTTCTAAATAACCCAATATCTAAAAAATACAATTTCTAAAATATTATGTCCGAATTTAAACTAAGTAATTTCTACAAAACACAATTTCTTCGTTTTAATTCCAATTATGTTACATAACTAAATAATTTCTAAATAACCCAATATCTAAAAAATACAATTTCTAAAATATTATGTCCGAATTTAAACTAAGTAATTTCTACAAAACACAATTTCTTCGTTTTAATTCCAATTATGTCACATAACTAAATAATTTCCAGAACAACACAAATTCTAAAAAATAATTTCTAAATAATTTCTAAATAACCCAATTTCTAAAAAATACAATTTCTAAAATATTATGTCCAAATTTAAACTAAGTAATTTCTACAAAACACAATTTCTTCGTTTTAATTCCAATTATGTCACATACCTAAATAATTTCCAGAACAACACAAATTCTAAAAAATAATTCCTAAGTAATTTCTATTATGTCACATAACTAAATAATTTCTAAAAAACACTATTTCTAAAAAATAGAATTTCTAAAATATTATGTCCAAATTTAAACTAAATAATTACAAAAAAACACAATTTCTTCCAATTACGTCATTATGTCCAAATTTAAACTAAATAATTTCTACAAAACACAATTTCTTCGTTTTAATTCCACATATGTCACATAGCTAAATAATTTCCAAAAAAGCACAATTTCTAAAAAATAATTTCTAAATAATTTCTATTATGTCACATAACTAAATAAAAATTCCTAACAATTCCGACAAGTTCAACAAAATTCTAACAATTCCGACAAGTTCAACAAAATTTGAATAGATCGGACAACGATTCGCACGAAAAGTAAAAAAAAATTCCTCAAAAACTTACATTTTCCGGCGGGTTTCCGGCGGCGGGCGGCGGGCGGCGGCGGGTTCCGGCGGCCGGAAATGGAGAGAGGCAAGGGGGAGAGGGAAGGGGGAGAGGGAAGGAGAGAGGGAAATGGAGAGAGGGAAGGGGAGAAAAAATGGAGAGGGGGAGGGGGTATTTATAGGGTTTTTTTCTTTCTTTTTTTTTAAATTTAAAATTCTTTTTTTTAATTCAAAATACGTGTATTTATACGTATTAGGGCGAGGATAGTAAAATACAGGGCGGGATATAGAACACCCTATTAAAAGTTGGCATCCACACGGTCTGTCAGCGTATAGCGTATCGCGTATCGCGTATCTGTTGACCCAATCTACAAACACCATTTAACCGACTACCGCAAGGAAATGGAAATTTCTAGTGCCGTTCAGATATGTTTCACCGTTTAATCCTGACCGCACATTCTCCATCAACTTTCTTATAAATACCCTCCCCCTTCAGCGGTCTATAATTAAGCCACGGCGCTGGGAATATCCTCCTCTACCCACCTTTCTTTATGTGTCATCAGGGGTTATGGGATTTTGTTTTCCGTTTTCCTGTGATTTCGCGTCTCTTATTAGCGTGCTCGGCTGATTTATCGGTATGATAATTGTCTGTCTAGGGTTTGGTTTGGTGCCGCTGGATTAGCGTGGTTGCGATGACGCGCTCGCGGTGACGGTTAATTCTGTTTTGACATCTCGACGATATAAATTGTTTTTCAAGTCCTTCGAGTTGTGCTGCGATTGGATCTCCGATTTGGCTTTTGTCTTTGTGGTTGTAGATAAAACCCTTGCTAGTGGTGGATTGATCGTTGGCTGCTAATATGTCTCGTCGGTCACGGGTTTTAACTTCTGAACTGGTTAAGATTTGAGTAATTTGTCAAGATCTGTTGGATTTGCCTTTCGTGTTTCTTGCCTTTGTGGTTGTAGATCATCTTAACTTGACAGTGATGGATTGATCGTGGCTGTGTGCTGCTAAGATGCGATTCTTCATGACGGTTATTCTGTTCTGATACCCTTGACATCTTAATTGGTTTTAACAATTCAGAACGATCTCTTTAGCTTTTGGAGTCAGATTCTTCGGTTTTTGCTGTCTTTGTGGCTGTAGGGTTTCCTAATTTTGGAGTTCAGAGACTAGAGCAGATCCAACAGGGGTTTCAGGCTGTTTTTCTTAATTATGTTGTGATTTTCTTATTAAGTGTTTAGTCGGCTTGGAGTAATTGCAATTTGCGATTCATGTGTTATAGGTCTATATGTCTCATAGAAGGATCACATGAAGAGTTGCTGTTAATTTCCGCTCGAGAAGAGAAGTTTTCCCTTTCATGACTTCATATTTGATTTTGTTTGGATCAAGGTTTTTTGGTTGTGTGTTCGTAGGTGACTAGTGTTAGCTTGGATTGAATCTGAATGCTATAACCAAGATGATCATGCCTCGTCATAGAGGAGTTCTCCTTCCCCTGAAACTGCTAGTTTTCATTATTTCTGACTTGTTTGATGCGGTTTTATATTGTTTCGTAATTTGTTGCTGTAGATAAAACCTTGGCTAATGGTGGAATTCAACTGCTAACATGTCTCCTCTGTCACCGACTTCCAACATCTGAGTTGGTTAAAATTTGAATAATTTTACAAGATCCTTACAAATGTGCTGCTGTTGGATTTGCCTTTTGTGTTTCTTGTCTTCGTGTTTGTAGTTATAGGTCGTCTTAGCTGCATATGATGGAGTGATAGGGGATGTGCGGTTTGTTTAGTTTGGATTTCACTGACATCTTAATTGGTTTCAACACTTCACAACTATTCTTCGCCTTGTCAGTCATATTCTTCCATTTTTGTTGACTTTGTGATTTTAATTGTAGGTTTTTCTAATGTTGGAGTATGGGCGTTCTTTTAAACCATATCAGATCAGACAGGGGTTTTAAAACTATTTTTCTCAATTATGTTATATTTTTCTTGGTGTAGTATATTTGGTCAGTCTGGAATAATTTCTATCATTTTTGTATGTCATATCAGGGTGATCACAGTGACGAGTTGCTCTTATTTCCAGAGAGGTTTCCACTTTCTATCTTTGAGCATCTCTTGTTTTAAGTTTTGGATCAGTACTTTTTTGGTTCCGTGTACATTTTGTGGTTGTAGGTGCCTAGTGCTAAGCTTGGATTGATTCTGACTGCTATAACCAAGATGTCATGCCTTATCCTGGATGGTTTTTTCTTTCCCTTGAAAACTATAAGTTTGTGATCCTTTTTGATGGGCTGGGCTGGGTTGGATGTGGTTTTGCGTTTTTGAATTCCTTGTTTTTCTCATTGCAGATGCACTAAATTTGGAACCTAGACATGGGTTGCTGTCTAAGTCTGGGTTTTTAATGTTCTATCAAAATGATCCCTATGCCTAGTTTAGACACTTTCTTCTTTCATGACTTTCCTCGCTGTCCAGTTCTGTGCTTCCCTGAGCTCTTTAGTATTTCATTATCAAGCATTGTTTTTTGGGATAGTAGATGTATGTTCTTGTCATTCGTTTAGGATGTCTCTTATTGGAGAAATGTGAAGATGGGTGCAGAAGTGTGTTTTTCTTTCACCTGGCTTTGTTCTTTTCACCTTTTGTCCCTAGTGCTGCTCTTAGGTTGGCATTATCTTGCAACTTTAGCTAGCTGCAGAATTTAAAGATTTAAATGAGGGGATTTATGTGTACGTCTGGGCAGAAGTTGTTTTGTTGGTGATTTTATTTCTGCCGTTATTTTGGCCTGTTTCTCGGATCATGTGTCCTTTGTGTTGCTGTAGGTCAGATTGGCTTTATTTGGAGAAATGTGATGATTCAAAAGTGAAGTTTGTGATTTCCCCATCTTAATGGTTTATGTCTAGTACCGTTCTTTGCTGTTGCTGCTTTTTCAAAGGTGCCATTATGCTGCAAGTTTGGCTGCTCAAGTTGGAAATTCTGGAAATATTGAAGGGTGTTGCTATATCCCGCCCTGTATTTTACTATCCTCGCCCTAATACGTATAAATACACGTATTTTGAATTAAAAAAAAAGAATTTTGAATTTAAAAAAAAAAGAAAAAAAAAATTAAAAAAACCCTATAAATACCCCCTCCCCTTCTCCATTTTTTCTCCCCCTTCCCTCTCTCCATTTCCCTCTCTCCTTCCCTCTCCCCCTTGCCTCTCTCCATTTTCGGCCGTCGGAACCGGCCGCGGGCCGCCGGCCGCCGCCCGCCGCCGCCGGAAACCTGCCGGAAACCTGCCGGAAAATGTAAGTTTTTGAGGAATTTTTTTTTACTTTTCGTGCGAATCGTTGCCCGATCTATTCGAATTTTGTTGAACTTGTCGGAATTGTTAGAATTTTGTTGAACTTGTCGGAATTGTTAGGAATTTTTATTTAGTTATGTGATAGAAATTATTTAGAAATTATTTTTTAGAAATTGTGCTTTTTTGAAAATTATTTAGCTATGTGACATATGTGGAATTAAAACGAAGAAATTGTGTTTTGTAGAAATTATTTAGTTTAAATTTGGACATAATGACGTAATTGGAAGAAATTGTGTTTTTTTGTAATTATTTAGTTTAAATTTGGACATAATATTTTAGAAATTCTATTTTTTAGAAATAGTGTTTTTTAGAAATTATTTAGTTATGTGACATAATAGAAATTACTTAGGAATTATTTTTTAGAATTTGTGTTGTTCTAAACCCTAAACCCTTCTAAATTACCCAATTTCTAAAAAATACAATTTCTAAAACATTATGTCCAAATTTAAACTAAGTAATTTCTACAAAACACAATTTCTTCGTTTTAATTCCAATTATGTCACATAACTAAATAATTTCTAAATAATCCAATATCTAAAAAATACAATTTCTAAAATATTATGTCCGAATTTAAACTAAGTAATTTCTACAAAACACAATTTCTTCGTTTTAATTCCAATTATGTTACATAACTAAATAATTTCTAAATAACCCAATATCTAAAAAATACAATTTCTAAAATATTATGTCCGAATTTAAACTAAGTAATTTCTACAAAACATAATTTCTTCGTTTTAATTCCAATTATGTCACATAACTAAATAATTTCCAGAACAACACAAATTCTAAAAAATAATTTCTAAATAATTTCTATTATGTCACATAACTAAATAATTTCTAAATAACTCAATTTCTAAAAAATACAATTTCTAAAATATTATGTCCAAATTTAAACTAAGTAATTTCTACAAAACACAATTTCTTCGTTTTAATTCCAATTATGTCACATAAATAATTTTCAGAACAACACAAATTCTAAAAAATAATTCTCAAGTAATTTCTATTATGTCACATAACTAAATAATTTCTAAAAAACACTATTTCTAAAAAATAGAATTTCTAAAATATTATGTCCAAATTTAAACTAAATAATTACAAAAAAACACAATTTCTTCCAATTACGTCATTATGTCCAAATTTAAACTAAATAATTTCTACAAAACACAATTTCTTCGTTTTAATTCCACATATGTCACATAGCTAAATAATTTCCAAAAAAGCACAATTTCTAAAAAATAATTTCTAAATAATTTCTATTATGTCACATAACTAAATAAAAATTCCTAACAATTCCGACAAGTTCAACAAAATTCCGACAAGTTCAACAAAATTCGAATAGATCGGGCAACGATTCGCACGAAAAGTAAAAAAAAATTCCTCAAAAACTTACATTTTGCGGCGGCCGGCGGCCGGCGGCGGGTTCCGGCGGCCGGAAATGGAGAGAGGGAAGGGGTAGAGGGAAGGGGGAGAGGGAAATGGAGAGAGGGAAGGGGGAGAAAAAATGGAGAGGGGGTATTTATAGGGTTTTTTAAATTTTTTTTTCTTTTTTTTTTTAAATTCAAAATTCTTTTTTTTTAATTCAAAATACGTGTATTTATACGTATTAGGACGAGGATAGTAAAATACAGGGCGGGATATAGCAACACCCAAAATTTTGGAGGACAAGTCGAGGTTTTTTGTTTTTGTTTTGTTTTATAAGTGGCATATTCATGTATAATGATAAGAAGTCTGGAGCTTGGAGTTTCTGTGGACAGATGACCAATGTGTTCGGGTGGAGTCATCTCTTTCTTTCCTGACTTATGTGTCTACTTGGATTGGATAGAAGTTGGCTCTGTGTTTCTGAGCCTCTTGCCTCGTCATTGGTCCTGTTTTTCTGTTCCTGTAGGTCAGGTTATTGCACTTAAGTTATATGGATCTGTTTTGTAGGGTTGGCTGCCTGCAGTGAATTCGGTCAAGTGTAGTTTCCATTCTTTGGTTTCGAGATTGTCTGCTGCACATATAGGGAGAAGTTCTCTTTTCTATTTGGTCCTTTAGGGTTTGATTAAAGCTAGTGAAGAAAAGGCTTTTTATGGGTTTATATGGATTTTTTGTTCTGGTGTAGACTGTGAGCTGGAGGGTTGATTCATGTCTCCTGTTTTCATGAAGCCCGTGGTTTTTTAATTTTGAAGGAGCTGCCTGCTTGGTTGAAGTGTGTCTTTTACTCAAAAGATTGCTTCTTGTGTTGTCATTTGAGAACATGCCATGTATGTGCACATCTAGGATGGGTGGTCAGTATCTTCTGTTGGTACTCTTCTGATTAATTCATTTGCATTCGGAGGCATGATATCATAAAGTGGCAACGTGTGATTTTGCATGAACGTGAGAAGAATATTGCTCTTTTGCTGCAGTTGAAGTGCTAATTTGGTAGAATTAGGTAGTGGGAATTATGCTTAGGTAGTTGGGCTACATTCTGCTGATAAATGAGTGTTTATCTTGTACAGTCTACGTGAGAGTAGTGACTTGAGTCATTAACATGTAGAACTCTCTTAAACGTTAATTTTATATTTTCATCATCTTGTACTAAAGGATTTTGCTAATAAGTTGGCCCTTGTTTCATTTGCTTTGACATTGTTCAATTTATCACAGTCCACGTTTCATTTGGTTTTGACATTGTTTAATTTATCACGGTTCATGTTCATTTGCTTTGACATTGTTGTTTCATTTGCTTTGACATTGTTTAATTTATCACAGTCCAAGTTTTTCGACATTGTTGTTTCGTTTGCTTTGACATTGTTTATTTATCAAGGTTCACACTGGTCTGTTATTCATGCATGTTCCCCATTTCGTCCTAATTTATGCTCTTTATTTTTAAAATGAACTCTTAAGAGGAACTAAAACACTTTTTAACTCTGTACAACACACGGCTAAGAAAATAAACAACTTTTTAACTCCGCCTGTGTTGTATACAGTACACACTGCCGGTCCCCAGCCCGGAAAAGGAGGAGGGAAAAGTGCATCTTATGGTGTAGAATTTTGTTACCATTTTCGTTAGTTTCATCCATCCCTCCCTTTTTGTGGAGTTAAATTTAGTTCACATCTGCCGGATGAGATATGACGGGCGAGGGTTCAATGGAATTTTTGTAATGAACAACTCTTGTTTGGCAGGGATTTCTCAAGTTGGGCTTGACAGTTAAAGAGCCATAAGGCTGTAGATCCCTGTTTTGGTGGCTCTGTTTTATGTGCACGATGATGATTATCCTCCCCGCGTTCCTTGTTTCTTGGGTTTGTTGCCAGTGGTTTATATAACGTTTTAAGCTACAGCTGTATTTTGGAGTTGAGGTTGTAGCTCTAATCAAGGGATCCAAGATCATTTTTAGGTTGTGATATTATTTGTTTTAGGATCTCTGCTATTGCTTTAATGTTTTCATATCATGGTCATGTTTTCAGGCACTTTTCTTTTTAAGAAAAAATTAATTTAACAAAAGATATACTTGCAATTAAAATCTTCTATTCTATACTTTCTTTGTTTCTTTATTATTGTCATATTTTTTTTGGTTGTTTCTTTTATATTGACACACTTTCTATATTGCCACTAATAGTGAAACGGAGGGAGTAATAATAACTAAATAATCACATTGACAAGTGGTATACCATATACTTGCCACATCAGCTTGCCCATGTTAAATTTTAAAAAATAAATGAAAATTCACATTTTGTAATTATTAATGCATCATTCCTTTTCATGACTTAACATGCCTCATTTAATACTTCTCTCTTTCTTGATGAGTGTTTCATGTATAACCCTTTCATTGATAATTGTTCAATTTTGTCTATTTTTGTGAGAGATCTATATTTCCTATAATATTAAAATGAAACTTTATTGATATTTTTACTTGTAGGTTTCGAAATCTATTATATAAGAAAGTTCCGTACATGACATAACTAACCCTCCCCTTATGCCCACCGGGAGGGGGATAGTTAGTTACTTGGTTATCTCGGCATCGTGAAAAGCCCCAAAAAAGTCATATCACGCGCTTTGGTTTGTATATGCCATATCAAAATTTTAAATTTTAAAATAGAAATGAGATAAAAATTTTTTAAAAATGGTTGCAGTAAAGCTAATATAGTACCAACAGTAAGCTAAATTTAACTATAACTGAAAGATAATTACTTCAAATATATATTTGGGTTTCCAAAGAGCTTTTGCCGATACATCAACTCTAATTTTAGACATATCATTATGCAATTATTAAACATTTTGATTGTGATGAGATTATTTTTAAAAACTGCAAATAAATTTGGTGTATTGATTTTTGCAGAAAGATCTTCGCCTAAAGTTTATGTTGCATTACATGAGACCATCTCTTGCTGATAAAAGAGTTGTGCTTCTTCACGAATATTTAACATCCAACCTTTGAAATACATTTTATTATCATCTCTTATTCCATATATCTATCTTATATCTTAATTCATATAGTTTTTATTTTATTTTTTCCTTTCTAATAAGCGATGCATTCTTTATAATATTTTCTTTTTATTTGCCAATTTCTATTTTCTAATTCCAGTTTTGTTTATATTTTGTGTATATAGAACTGAATAATACAATTATTATATTGATTAATATAATAATCCCTCGCCACCCATTTCTATTTCTCTCTCTACTTTTCTCGATCCCTCCGCCGACCACTCTTCTATTTCTCTCTCTAATATTCTCAGCTTCTTTCTACGAATCCCCGTCCCAAGCACTGTCCAACTTCTTTTCTCCTATCCCAACCGCAACAAAGCAATGGAAGGCCCACCGGCTTGTTGTTCCCTTCGTCATCCTCCGCTTTGTTCTGCTGCTGGCGACGAGGTTAAACAGTGGCTGGCAAGGTTTTGAGATCTCTATGGTATATAGCTGTGTCAAGAGTGGAACCATGAGCTCTCGCAAAACTTGAAGAACTGGGTTGAATAGAGGCGTGGCAGAGGTAGCGGAGGCGGTGGCGACGACGACAGAGGCAGCAGATGCGAACACAGCGGAGCAAGAGGGAGGGGAAGACACACATGGGAAGGGGGAATGGGTTGAAGACATGGGCATTTTAGTCCTTCCATATGATTAAAATTTTGGAGAAGGAATTTCTCCCTCTGCAAGTTCCCCTGAGACAAAGGGAATATATTTATTTAAAGGGCAGAGGCAGCGAAGGTGAACACGACCGAGGAAGAGGAATGGGAGGACAAATACGGGCATGTGAATAGTTTGAAAAAATGAGCACTTTAGTCCTTCCACGTGATTAAAATTTTGCAGAAGTAGTTTCTCCCTCTGCAAGTTCCCCTGAAACAAAGAGAATATATTTATTTAAAGAGCGGAGGCGAACAAGGCCAAGGAAGAGAAAGGGGAGGATAAATATGGGCAGGAAAATAGTTTGAAGAAAAGGGCATTTTAGTCCTTCCACATGATTAAATTTTGGAGAAGGAACTTATGCAGGTTCCTCTGAGACAGAGAAAGTACATTTATTTAAAGGGATACATGATTTTTGTCTATATATATAGAATATATATAGGTATATTTTGCCTATCTATTTTAGTAAGAAGTATAACTGCAACATTATTGCAACATTATTCCATGCATGGCTAGTTTCACAATGAAAATAAAACTCTCGCCTTGGAAAGGGTTTGAATTGAGGTTAATAAGACATATTTAGATTAAAAGTTATTTTGAACTAAAAGAGATGAGTAATCATGCTATACGAGTTTTTGCTCAGATGGTGTAATGTTTAGTGTACACTAATGGAAGAAGGGATCAAAGAAGGGTTTTTTTGTGTGCAAGACACAAGAGTGGCATTTTTTGCAGTGCACATAAGAGAAGACGGTTCATGGAAACCGTCTTTAGCATAGGTTAGGAGCTGGTTTCCAACTTTCTGTTAGGATTGTCATAGGATGAGTTTTGAAATTGGAACTTTTGTCGGTGGATTTTATTTTTTTAAAAAAAGTTGTAATCATCATCAATTTGCGGTAGCTTTGTTGAAATAGAACACATCGACAAACATAAATGCATCAGCTGCATACTCTTCCAAATCCAAAAAAAAAAGGTTAATATCATTCAAACCATTACACTAGCACACAAAACATTAAACATGAATATTTTAACTAGTTCAAATAAAAAGATTTCAGCACCAATAAGAAAAAATAGTATGAAAAATGTAACAAAATAAAAGCTAAATGCAACACAATATAGATAAAAAAATCTACGTAAATGGGATTATATTTTTTTGATCATGAACAGCAGCTTCAGATTGAAGATGCAACAAACCCGAAGATGTGCCAAACTGTGGTTTGAAGATTTGAGCGCCTAGCAATTCAAATGAAGAGGAATAGAGATATTACAGTTAAGCCTCAAGCATATGTCAAACCTTAATTTGCTCCACAGACCTATCAAAAGCCTAATCAGACTAGTCAAAATTATCAAAGGTACACTGCTCATGCGGCTGTGGAAGAAGAAGACACTCCACTAAGTGATCCAGATGCAAAGTTACATGTCTTGGTTGCAAAGTTGGTGGAGGCACAGTTGGACAAGAAGCAGAAAGGAAAAGAACAAATGCAGGACCAGTATGGAGCAATGAACTATGCTCACTATCATGACTGCAGATAGTTTACAATTTTTCCCTTAATGTTTTTGCTTTAAATGATGATAAATGGATAGTTGACATTGGGGCATCAAGTCACATGTGTGCAAATATGTCAGTTTTCCATTCAACATCTTCTGTACAGAATCCCACACATGTATACCTACCAGATCATACAGTCAAATTAGTCACAACAATAGGATTCGGCATATTAAGTCCCTCGGTTACTCTGGTTGATTTTCTGCATGTTCCTGACTTCAAATACAATCTTTTGTCTGTGAGTAAACTTACTAATTCAATGCCAATCAATTTCAAATTCTGTTATGGACTTTGTGTGTTGCAGGACCTCATAACTAATGGAGTTCTTGCAGCAACCAAAGAAGTAAATGTTCTATACATACTAGATGGTCAATCCTTTCAACCAGAGATCATCAAGAAGAGACTTCAGTCAGTTATTCCATATACAATTTCCAAAAATATTGTAATATGTGCAGTTGTGAATCAAACTTCTTTGCCTTTTAAATCTTGGGATTATAGGCTAGGGAATCCTTCCTATGATGTAATGAAACACATTGATGAGAATAATTCCTTTCAAATGATGAGAACATCTGCTCAATCTGTCCTATGGCTAAGCAGCATAGACTGCCTTTCTCTCTCAGTGGTTTCACACATTCACCTTTTATGTTGATTCATGTAAATACTTTTTGACAATGGTAGATGACTTCACAAGATCAACCTGGACTTATTTGATTAAGTCTAAAGATTAAGTGCCTGCAATTCTTAAAATGTTTCTCACCGTGGTACAAACTCAGTTTAATGCTTCAGTGAAATCAGTTAGGTCAGACAATGGGAGTGATTTTTTTTCAATTTTGAGTGTGAAAATTGGTCAGAGTCTGGTATCTTACATCATAAATCTTGTCCCTATACTCTATAACAAAATGGTGTTATGGAGATAAAACATCAACATTTTCTGCAAGTAGCAAGAGCTATTCTTTTCCAATCAAATTTGTGAAAGATTTTCTGTGGAGATGCAATTCTAACTACTACATATTTAATAAAGAGATTACCAACTCCTACTCTTTCTTGGAAGTCACCCTTTGAGTTTTTATTTAATGAAAAACCAAATCTGCAAAACCTTAGAGTCCCTGGTTCTCTGATATATGCAACAAATACTACTCCACACAAGGATAAGCTCTCAGAGAGAGCATATCCTTGTGTGTTCACTGGCTATCCTTCAGGACAAAAGGCCAACAAACTGTTGGACGTGCAGAACCATAGGATGATCATTTCCAGGGATGTGGTTTTTCATGAAACCATTTCCCTTATTCATCAGTTACTCAGTTCTCCTTTCCACTTCATTTCACTGATACAATCACATCTGATCTTCCATCAAATTCATTAGAATCCTCTGAACCTCCACCTTCTTTCCCTACACCTTCACCACCACAAGAAACTGGTGCAAGACACAACACCGGAGTTTTAGACCACCAGTCTGGTCCAAGAACCAATCACATATTATTGATGCTTCACAGGTTCAAGAACCATCTACTTATTAGCAAGAAAGGAAATCACATGAATGGGTTAAAGCAATGAATGATGAGTTGATTGCACTTGAACAAAAAAAAACACTTGGGACCTAGTGAAGCTGCCACCAGGAAAGAGGGCAATTGGCTCTGAGTGGATTTATAGGTTGAATTACAGTGCATATAGAAGCTTAGCCAAGCATAAGGCTAGGCTAGTTGCAAAGGGATTCAATCAGATAGATGGAATAGACTTTTTTGAAGTCTTTTCACCTATGGCAAATGTAGTAACAATCAGGATTCTTCTTGCTTTAGCTTCAGCTTCACATTGGCATGTTCATCAGCTTGACATCAACAATGCCTTCTTGCGTGGGCATCTTGATGAGGAAGTATACATGAAACTTCCTGATGGATATAATGCCACTAATCCACATCTTGTTTGCAGGCTTACTGTTAAGGTAAGATTTTATTCTTGATGACTAGGCTAGAGGTATGTTAGACTAGTCTACTTGGTACTCTATTTATAATCTTCTTAATCAATCAAAATCATTACGGGAAATCACTCTTTCATGGTATCAGAGCAAGTCTAATCCTTAGACCTAATTTTTCTTTTCTTTTTTCCCCTTCCCTCTCCTTTTCTTTCACCACTACCACAGCCTTCCCGCCGTTCTCCTTCCATCCAAGTTCCAATCTCTTTTTGGCCAAATTTTGGTCATTTACAGGCATAGCAGGTCCCCTTCTCTGACGAACAAATTCTAGCAATTTTTTCAGATACGTCGTCGCCACGTACCAGTGGAAGTTCCCAACATTATCTCCGGCAACGTCTTCGGTCAAGTTTCCAGTTCACGGTATCCTCTCTCCGAAAGCCATCCAGTTTGGTGACGTCTTCATTTTCGACATCATCCCTATCTCCAGCGCCTGATTCAACTTCTCCGGTTGCCGTGCTTTTCTTCGGTAGTGTACGATTACGCTCTCAAGCTCGACAAATCCAATTTGTTTCCGGAAAAGTCCGATCCTAAAAACACTTGTCTGCACGTGGAGAATCTTTAGGGCTCGTAAATCCACTTGCGCGTGTCCACACACGTTCACACATTGCTGATTGCCTTTTGTCTTTGGCCAATGCATTGCGCGATTGTAATCAGATTTGGCCTGCCCGACAGCCTATCTTTGCCTTCCAGTATGGCACAATTTTGTGGTGTATCAAAATTTCATAACCATGGTTCAAAATGGATTGTAGATTCTAGCGCTACAAAGCACATGGAATCATCTCCTGTTGTTGTTGATTATGTGACACCTTACCATGACTCTTCCCACGTCTATGTTGGTAATGATTCTTAACTCTCTATTATTCATGTTGGTGAATCTCATATTTCTAAGTCTTTGCCTATTATCACTAAAAAAAATTCTATTAGCAAATTAACTCAAGATTTGAATGTTGTTGTCTGTCTTGATGATCGTTCTTTTATTATTCGGCATAAAATCACAAGAAAACCTTGGGTCACGGTCGTATTGAGGATAGTCTTTATGTTTTAGAATGAGGTGCATCTGCTTTAATGTCTACTGTGGAGTTAAATAAGTCGTCTGCGTCCTTTGAAATCTGGCATGCTAGACTTGGTCATGTTCCACATTTAGTTATTACTGGTTTGCGTGCTTCTGGATCCTTAGCTGTCTCATCGGTTTTGCCTAAACCCACCATTTGTGAAGTGTGTGAAAAAGCTAAAGGAAAACGTTTATCTTTTCATACAAATGATAAACGTGCTTCTAGGGTACTTGATATAGTTCATTGTGATTTATAGGGGCCTTCTCATATTATATATGCCGATGGTTTCTCCTACTATGCCATTTTCCTTAATGATCATTCCCGACTCTCGTGGTTTTACCCACTTCATCGTAAATATGATTTTTGGGATGTCTACCGCCAGTTTGAGGCTTTTGTGGAGAACCAGTTTTCTTCCACCATTAAAGTGTTTCAGAGTGATAGGGGGACTGAGTTTGTAAATGGTAGCTTATGCTCTCACTTTCAGACAAAAGGAATTCATCATCAGATTTCTTGTCCTTATACTCCTAAGCAGAACGGTCAGGCTGAATGCAAGCACCATCACATTACTGAGATGTGCTTGTCTATATTGTACCACTCTCATGTTCCTCTCTCCCACTGGCCACACGCATTTGCTACAGCTGCTTATACCATAAATTGGTTGCCCACTACGGTTCTTGACGGACGATCACCATTTGAAGTTGTAAATGGTCGGGTTCCCATATACACGAACTTTCATGCATTTGGTTTTCGTGTGTACCATTATCTGCATCCATATACAGCTCACAAACTCGCTCCTCACAGTTTACCATGTATCATTCTTGGGTACGACTCCCAGTACAAGGGTTATCGATGTTTGGATCGTACGTCTGGAAAGGTATATATCACCAGACATGCTCGGTTTGATGATATTTTCTTCCCTTATACTGATGGTTCTACTTCAGTATCTCTAGTTTCTTTGGATGTCTATACTTTTTTGGATCCTGCTGACCCATCAGTTGATACTCCTACTTTTTCCACGTTGGCATCTCATTGTGCTTGGTATGCCACTTTGGTTGCCAGCCCTCCTGGTTCATCGATGCTATCGTTCTCACTGACTACAACACCATGTTCTAATTGCTCTGACGATTCGGACCATTCAGTGGCATCTCAGACTCATCCTGCTTCATTCATCCCATCATCGACCAGCTCACCTAGTCCACCGACCAGCCCATCCGATTCACTGGTCACCTCACCGGCCTTTTTGCCTGATGCGACTACTCCTCCAGTTTCTCCACCTCGACTTCGCACTCATCGTATGGCTACTCGATTGTCGACTGGAGCTATTCAGCGCAAAGATTATTCTTATATCATTGCTCATGGTTTTACAGTAGCCTTACTTGCTCAGTTAGAGCCCACGAATTACCGCACTACTCTTAAGGATCCGGCTTGGGTTTCTACCATGGATGATGAGATGACAGCTCTTCGTGGACAGCACACTTGGGATTTGGTGCCTCGCCCATCGGACGTCAATATTGTTGGCTCTAAATGGGTTTACAGACCGAAGTATCAACCGTATGACACTATTAAGTGTCATAAAGCTAGGCTTATGGCACAGGATTTCTCACAAATTTTGGGTTTTGGCTTTGACCACACTTTCAGTCCAGTGGTCAAAGCCCCCACTGTTCGGACAGTCCTCGCCATAGCCACCAAGCGTTCCTGGCCACTTCATCAGTTAGACGTCAAGAACACTTTTCTTAATGGTGTTCTTGATGCTCCGGTCCATATGAAGCAGCCCCTTGGTTATCAGGATTCTGCTCATCCAGATTATGTACTCCCACGTATGAAGCGGTTTTACCTCCCGTTGGCTCACTCATTTGCTTTGTGTTCTTAGGGTTCCACTTTTTGGTGCTCCATTGCTATTATGCGACAACAGCAGTGCTATCATCTTGGCTCAGAATCTGGTGGCGTACAAGCGGGAGAAGCACATCGACATTGACTATCATTTTATTCGTGAGTTGGTGACATCTGGCAAGATGCGTGTTGCTCATATCATGACTTCTCTTCGGATTGTGGACATTTTATCAAAGGACTCTCTCGTCCACTATTCGAGTTCGTCATGTCCAAGTTGTGCGTCAGCGAGCATCTGACGCGCCGCTTGAGGGGGGTGTTAGAATAAAGCAAGTTGATGATTAGATAAGATTTTATTCTTGATGACTAGGCTAGAGTTATGTTTAGACTAGTCTACTTGGTACTCTATTTATACTCTTCTTAATCAATCAGAATCATTACGGGAAATCACTTTTTCACTTACTAAAAGCCTTTATGGGCTAAAACAAGCTTCTAGACGGTGGAAGAAGGATTTCACGCAACATCTTCTGGGTCTAAATTTTAACCAATCACATCATGATCATTGTCTCTTCCTAAAATTAACTTCTTTCTACTTTCTGGCATTGGTTGTGTATATTGATGATGTTTTGATCATGGGAGATTCTATTGATTCTATTGCTGTAGTTAAAGCCTCCTTGGACCAGAAATTTACTATAAAACATTTGGGGGCCGCACATTATTTTCTGGGCTGGAGTTGCACAGATCAGCATCTGGGATTCATCTTCACCAAAGCAAGTACATCAAAGACATAGTCTTTGACTCTAGCCTTATTCACAGCAAGCCTGTTGCAACACCTCTTCCCAGCACTTAGATTCTGCATGATGAGAACTCTGATCTTCTCTCTGATCCCAGTGCTTATAGGAGACTGATTGGCAGGCTCTTGTACCTCAATTATGCAAGACCAAATGTCACATTTGTTGTTCATCAGTTAAGTCAGTTTGTGCAATCTCCAACCCATCATCACCTGAGTAGAGCTTTACACATTGTCAAGTACTTTCATCATCATCCAGATCATGGCTTATTCTATCCATCAGCTAATGATCTTAGGCTTCATGCAAACCGTGATGCTGATTGGGCAACATGTAAAGTTTCAAGGAGATCATTCACATGCTATGAGGTGTTTTTGGGATCACAGTGTTTTTGGGGTCAACTTTGATCTCCTGGAAGTCCAAAAAGCAATTAACTGTGTCTAAGTCTTCTGCTGAAGATGAGTATAGAAGCCTTTCCATGACATCTTGTGAACTTAAATGGATTAGTTACATTGCCCGGGATCTTTATTTGCAGGTTCAATTTCCCATTTCTCTTTTCTGTGATAATTAGGTTGATTTGCTTGCAAATCCTGTATTTCATGAGAGAACCAAGCATCTAGACATTGATTGCCACCTAGTCAGAGATTATTATCTTGAGGGATTCCTGCTCCCTTCCTTTGTTTCTTCTTGGATACAATTAGCTTATGTGCTCACAAAGTCTTTACCAGCTGCTCCATTTCATGCCAATGTGTCCAAACTCAGTTTTTGCGCTCCCAAATCTGAGTTTGAGGAAGGGGTGATGGTATTATGTTTTTCTGATCATGAACAACATCTTCAGATTGAAGATGCAGCAAACCCAAAGATGACGCCAAACTGTGGTTTGAAGATTTGAGCGGTAAGCAATTCAAATGAAGAGGAAGCTTCCTAGCTGAGAGTTTTCCTTTTGTTTTATTTTGCAACCGACTAAGACATGCGTAATGTTCTTATTGGCTTTCCCATTTTATCTTGATCAGCACTCCTATATAGCACTGCACAACATTCTTTTGCAGCTGTAATTTTGGATTTTACCAATTGAATCAAAGCTTTTAGCTCCCATTTTCTTTTCTTTTAGATCTGATTTTAAATCCTTCTTCATGCATTATTCTAAGATACAAGTAAACATCAAACACTTGGTATATAATTTCACTATGTCACTCACTAAACTCCCAACCTTGAAGCTAATAGTATTTTGCAATTTATAGTTCTCATCGGCTCATCGTGTGAGGAATATGAAACTGAATTGAAGAGATACTTTGGATGGGGACAGAATTTCATGAACTCTCTAAAACTACAAAATGTGACCCCTACGAGCCCTCTCGAATTCCTCTAAAGGCTCGCAACATGGTGGCTCGAACAATGGGTGAAATGGAGTTTGTAATTGTGTCTGACATTAGTAATTGACAGGCCCGGTCCAATGTTTGAGGCATATGAAGTCTTTGCTTCAGGCTCCAAATTATATATTTTTTGGGGCCCATTTCTGAATTAAAAAAGCTACTATATAAATGTGATAAATGTAGCATGTAAAATAAAGGGAAAATTGGTGGATATGAATTTAAAACAAAAGAAAAGACCCAAAGATTCCCTTTTGCCCTCTGCACAATACAAATCTGCACCTCTTCTTTCATTTTCAAGAAAATCACGATCGGCATTTCAAGGGTGTCATCATTATTCATCCAATCTTCTATTCTTCTTATCCATGAAATTAAGTTTTCACTGGCTTCGTTATCGAAGAAGTTCTGGTTAGTATCCCTTCTTCAAATCTTTTAATAATTTGTTGGGTTTAGTATTTGGTGTGCTGTGAACTCGAAATTCGAATTGTGAATTTTCCATTTTCTCTATTGATGCCTTGAAATCGTGTTTAATATAGATGTTTGAGTACATTTGCTTAATTTGTGAATGTGAAGAATAGTTGTGTTGTAATTAGTTATGTTCAATATAGGTGTGATGGTAAATTTAATTGTTTTTTTAAAGAATTGTATGAGTTTTCTGTCGTAATTTTAGTCATAGATTTTAAGTAGGGGTGTTCATATGCGTGTACCCGCACATCCGGGTACCTGCATGTGCAGATATTTAGAAATGCGGCCTCTGATCCGGTCCAGAAAAATTGGGTACCCGCGTTGCGAGTATCCGCATTAATCGAGTCGGGTAAAAGGGTACTCGTTGACCCATTTAAAATCGAAATTTTTGAGATAATTATTATTTCTTTATGTTATATAAATTTGTATTGGAGCAAAAAATAACTTTACAATGATGACAATGTTGTTTAACAATTGAATTTTCATCACACTTTTTGTTCAAATAATTATTACCTTTTATCATTCAAAAATTCAGCATGTAATGATCACTTAACAAGTCCACAATCATGATCATCATCATTATCATTTCCTAGTTTGGATTACTTAACAAAATAAGTTGAAATGCGAGAAAAAATTATTGTGTTAAATCTTCTAATTTAGTGGAGAGATTATGAAAGTTTGATATAAAATTGTGATGATAACCAAATAAAAAATTTTCAAATGGACCTACTACCAGAATAGGGTTGTGATAATGAGCACAATTGGAAATTTTAGGTTAAAAGGGAGGACCGGAATTCAGAATGAACAATTGAGAATTCGGGGTGGAAAGGGAATCATTGATATTTCAGCACTTGAATATTATGTTAATTCACATCATTCAATGATTAATATTACATAGGTATGGACAACTGAGAATTGATAGTAGATATGTAGAAAAAGTAATAGTAATAGCATTTTTCCGGCCCTAGCCTGGACCCGGTAAAATATAAAAATTTTGGGATGGGTACTAGGCCCTGAAAAAAAGAAAATTACCCGATTATTTTAAATCGGGCTGACAGATGGACAGATCAGGTATATTTGAACATCCCTAATTTTAAGAGATGTAATAATTTTCTTCTCTTATCTTTTTGTAATGAAAGTTTTGTTTTAGATCGAGTAACTGATATTAATCTCCTTGCGAAGACTTATGATTGCGGAATTAATATCTTTGATCTAGTGAAGGGATCTGCAAAGACTCACTATCTCACACGAAACTCAGGTGTCTAGTCCTCGCGGTACGCCTAATCTCAACTTGCTCTCTAACTAGTCAACGGGATCATATTACAAGGTTTATTGATACTTAACTAGCCCTTGGGGTTAAACAACAATGGAATAGCTCGCAAACAATAAGAGTATGAACTCAAAGGTTTATATTTCTAAATGATGGTGGTGATAAAGTAAAAATATTGTTGAAAACCACCCCCTATTTATAGTGCATAAGTATGGTTTTCAAGAATACAAACAAGAAATTGAAAAGAATTATGGCATCTTTAAAAAGCTAAAACCATATTTAACTAGACTACCTAAAATAAATGACGATATTCTTCAAGATAAATATTGAATGAATATTGCCTTATCTAATCTTACAAATTCTAATTCTAATAAAATTATAACTGAATATTCTAAACCCTAAAATAAAGCATGACTGAAACATTAATTATTCCAAGGCCAACATAGCTGAATTAATGGGCCTTATTCTAAAATCAAATAAATGGTCACACTACCTCATTAAAAAAGCCAGTGGGAAAAACAGTATAGTGTTATCTGCTAAAAACCCTAACTAATAAAAATAAATAAAGAAAAACTAATTTGCATCAGTAACAGACAAGACAAGGTTATTTTATAATTGATTTAACTAACAGAGTAATTTGATATTTTTTTTGAACTTTCCACAACGAGATTCCTATAAATTCAGAAAATTTTAAAATATTCATAAATAGTTTGACCCTAAAAGTTATTGAAATGATTTTTCATAACTGATTTAACCATTAGTCAGTCTAATAAAAGACTTCTCTTTTATTCTATTTTTTTATTAAATAGTAGACTCTTTTTCCATTAAGATGGCAACTATGTCTCACACAAAGTGGGGTGAGACTCTCACATGGCTCTAAGAGCATGCTCCACACCAGTATGATGCATTTAAAAATTTATGACCATAATAATGCAAACCAATGGGGAAGGGGGGAACCGAACCCTGGATGCACCTGGTCGAGCGTAATGCTCCGGCCATTTGGGCAAACCAAGTGGTTTTCTATTTAATTGGGTTCCCTTAATCCTTAACTCTATTACTTCCATGATCTTTCGACACATTACAAATTGGGCATAGCAACAATCATTTGATTTTGTGCAAGAGCATTTGAGAGGGGAACAATTTACCGTGACTTAAGCTTAATTTTTTTTTTATATCTATAACGAATTGATGAAAAATCATTTAATTTTGTGCAAGAGCATTTGAAAGGAGAACAATTTACCATGATTTAAGCTTAAATGTAATTAATCTTTAATTTATTTTTTTATATCTATAACGAATTGAAGAAAAATATAAATTATATGATAAAATAACTAAAGAAAAGTATATTAAAAAATGGACTCGATTAAACTTAGGTAAAATGAGGTGAAATTTGGTTTTACCTAATTAATTCAATTACCACTACTGTGTTCCAACATAACCTATCTAACAAAGTATGCAATAAAGTAAAGCATAAAAGACACAAGACTTGGCTACGCAGTTCGGTGAAATTCACCTACATCTGCGGGGCCTAGGCCAGTTCAGAATGAATCCACTAATCAGAAAGATACAGTACAAAGTACACCATACAATTATACTTATCTTATCTAACTATAAAGTGAATCCTGCAAGCTCCCCTTGCTACCGATCCGCCTTGATCAGACTCCCTCTGACCTCGAAACTCGTCGACGCTGGATCTCCTCCTCCTGAGGAATTAAGGCATATGATTCTGAACTTTGTGCAGCATGTTCGTGTGTTGGAACACAGTATTCTGATTCTTTGCAAATCTCGAAAATCTCAAAAATCTGTATGCAGATTTTTGCTCAATTCAATCCGTAAATGATGCAGCCGTGTTTGTCCTCAATATATAGTCCATTAGCATATCTGAATTCTCCATGATTATCTCCATAATATTCCTATTCCAAATCTGCTTCTTGAAGCATATCCAAATCTCATAAATAAAGGGATTTTTCTTATCTCAATATCTCCATATATTCGATAATAACAACTCCATATTTATAGAGATTTTCCATAAATCGACTATGCTTCCATACGCCTAATATATAGAAGAATATTCAGATTTCCATAAATCACAAAGACCATAATATTCTGTCTTCTTTTTCCGTAAACACCTTGGCGTAATTATGTTCATCCGTATATTCTCATCCGTATATGCTCATCAGTTAATTCAATTCCATAACATTAATCTAATCTCACATATATAGGAACTGATATATTCTCCAAATCAAATACAACTTGGACTAGATGTATCCTTCTTGGATTCAGTCTTCAACCTTTCCTTATTTCACCAAAATTCCTTCTTTGATGTTTCAACTCAATAATACCATATTTGCATAATTTCCACAAATTGTCAACTAGATAAATCTATACTTTACAGAGGGTCATTAACGTAGTGGGAATAATTTGGCAAAAAGTAGAAATTAAAGAGCATTTTATGTTAGATTGTCTAATGGCGATATCATTTTTGATAAACTTTGTTCTTGAGATATATTTTAAAAGGAGAAAAGGTGTAGAATAGAACCCATTTTAAAAATTAAATTCCTAGTTTGGTACCCTATTTTTAAAATTGTTTTTAAAAGGTATCAAATTTTTCATAAATTTCTTTAAAAGGGAGTTTTTTTTAGTTAAATAACATTATGACACAAATTTGATCCAAATTTGTACTCTCTTTTTTTTTTTTTGAAAGGTACCCTATTGAGACATAAATGAAAAAAGAAGAAGGTACTTTTATAGGATAAATTCAAATTTTTGGTACCAAATTGTGAATTTCAATTAAAAATGGGTACGATTTTGGACAATTACTTATTTTAAAAGCTCTTGAAAATTATACTCCCTACCACCCACAAAAAATCTAAATCGTGGCAGAGGTATAAAACAAAACTTTCATTACAAAAAGACAAGAGAAGAAAATTATTAAAGTAAATACAATTAATGTATCCACTAGAGCTGCTCTAATTGTAACATGAAGTCAGTCTCATAATTAAATTCTATGCTTTTTCCCGGAGAGCACAAGCAACTTGTCAACCGGATTTAACTTTTTTATCGATAACCCCTTTGTTGCGAGATTTCAATATCGATAACAAAGTTACGTCTTCTTCATCTTCTCTATCTTCTTCAAGTTGATCAAATAAACGCTTTTTCGAGCGCCGCGCGTCGGGTTTCAGTTTGAGTTTCTTCGATTTCAATGCCTCCGACGCCTCAGGCTTTCGGTTCTTCCTCTCCATTTTCTCCTCCACATCCGTCTTTACTGATAATCCCTCGTCAACCATACTTTTCAAATTCCTCTTCAACGTTCTAAGCTTCACCAGGTGACCTACAATGCCCATCAACCGATCAACCAAATTACTGGATATTTCTCCGCGGCTCGCTTTTGCTACCTGAGCCAGCTTTTGTTTAATCGGATCAGACAGAATTCTCCGTTTGGATTCCTCACTTGGGGGTCTGGATTCTGCAACTAGGGTTTCCAGCTCTGCTATAGCCTTCTCGAGCAATATACTTGTTTTCTTCACAGATTTTGTGGTCTTTTTTCCTGGTTTCGGATTCTGATCGCCGTCGGGGATTTTTCCGGCATCTTCTCTACTCCGTTTCTCCGGCGACGCGGTTGGCTCGCCGATAGGACAACCGCCGTCTCTCAGATCAACCATGATATACTGATCGGCGTCATCAGCGTCTGTGTCGGAGTCATCGTCCTCCGGCGGCACAGAACCGTCCGCGGCGGCGACATCGTGTAGAAGCTTCCTCCAGGAGACGACTGTGGTCTCGCCTGGCTTCGATTCCGCTGTAAACCCTTTGCTGGCCGGGTCAATAACCGTCGCTCCGGTTCTTTCGTCCATAGCCGTCGGTCCGATCAAACTGAATTGGGGAATTGATTGGGACTCCGGAGCATAAAAAGATGGATGGAAGAATTCTTGGTTCGACAATATATATGGGTTTGATTTATAAGTTGTGATTCATGTTTAGGAACGGGAAAGGGAATTGGCTATTTGGGTTGAGGAGGGGTTGAGTTATGGTTCGATTGTTTTCCGAGTTGATTATTCAATCTCCGAAACGGAAAAGGGAATTCTTTCTCTCCCCTAATAGCAAGTGCAATAGTATTCATTTGATTGGCGTTTTGATTGATTTTGTTTAATATTTTTATTCTAATGAGTCAAAAGCATACCATTATGAAAAATGAATAAAGTACTAAAATATTGTACTCCCACGAGTGGAAAGGCCTATCAAAGGTGATTTCGAAAACCGCCTTATACTAGGTCTAAAACAGGTTTCGAATTCGAAATCTATTTCTGGGGTTCCAAAACAAAGCTGCCAAAACTGATTAATTTCCAGAAGTGAAGCAAAGTCAGGATATGTAATGTAGTGACCAAAAATAAAGGAATCTGCACATAACACTACTGGAAAACAGGTGCATAGGCACCGGTACATAAAATTGTCATAAATGTACCGGTGTCGAACTACTGGTGCTAAAAACTAAAATTTAGCACTGGTACACAAAAAATTGGTGCCTATGCCCTAAATACTAGTGCTACAAAATCAAAATTCAGCACCGGTACATAAAAAACCGGTGCATATGCATAGAATACCGATGCTGCAAAACAAAAATTCAGCACCGTTACATAAAATACCGGTGTCTATGAATAAATTCAGCACCAATAACACAATTTTGGGCCACAGTTTAATTTTTCAAGAATTTATAGAAGTAATCAATCTTGACTTTGGAGACCCTTCCGCTCACACATACATTCCCAAATTGCAGAGTTACGATCGTATATTATTGAATTGCATTTTGATTCCACCAATTTCGTGATTCGACGACTCCAACTTTCTTGGAAGGACCTAAGTGAAATAAGAAAAACTTTACTCGTAACTCCAAATTGAAATTCGCTCGAACATGATCCTACCATATACACCCCCATTGTATTTTCCATGCATGTAAGGGAAAATTTAGTAAAAATTGAGCACAAGAACATATCCATTATCCTTTTCAATTTCACTTTGTAATTTCAAAGTAATCAACCATAAGTTACTTTAGAACATGTACTAGTGCTTTTCAATATTTCACCAAAAAAATCATTTATTTTATATTTCCATATTTATGCAAGAATAACAAAAATCATGTATTGGAGTAATGGGTAATGGGGTAACACAATTTTGGGCCACAATGTAATTTTCCAAGAGTTTATAGAAGAAATTAATGTTAACTTTGGAGACCCTTCCGTTCACCCATACATACCCAAATTGCAGAGTTACAATCATATATATTGAATTGTATTTTGGTTCCGCCAATTTCGTGATTCGACAACTCCGACTTTCTTGGAGGGACCTAAGTGCAAAAAGTAAAAACTTTACTCGTAACTTCAAATTGAAATCCGCTCGAACGTGATGCTACCCTATACACCCTCATTGTATTTTCTAAGTCCGTAACGAATTATTTATCAACAATCAGACACAAGAACATATCTATAATCCTTTTCGATTTTCCTTTCTATCTTCTAACTAATCAACTCTAGATTACTATAGAACATGTAGTGGCGCTTTTCAAAATTTCATCAAAAAAATAATTTGTTTTCTATTTCTATATTTATGCAAGAATATATATTTTGGACAAAAGGATAATGTCGTAACAAATTTTTGGGCCATAGCATAATTTTCCAAAAATATGTTAGAGGTGCTTCCGTCCACCCATTGTACCTCAAATTTTAAAGACGTAATCATCTCTTATTTAGTTGCATTTTGGTGTCTTCAATTTTGTGATTCGCCGCCTCCAAATTTCTTCTATCAACCTAATAGTAAAAATTAAAAAGCTAACTTAGAGATCAAATAATACTAGCACGGGCATTATTTTCCGTTCATACCGGTGCTATGTTATGGCGGGATAATGAATTTTTTAAATTTTCATCCCAAATTTTGTAGAGATTTTTTAAAATTTTAAAATTTTGGAATGAGCACATGTATTAGTTACATAGGCGGTGTATGTGTACTGGTGCACAACAGTTAGAAAAAATTTCCCAGGTTTGTTCTCGTGTTCAATTTAAAAAAAAACCATTCAAAGCAGCCCTAAGCAGCTGTGTTTCGTATGTTTAGGCACCGGTATGAGCATTTTGGGCACCAATTTTTGTATCAGTGCTCAACACTTAGAAAAAATTTCCAAGGTTTGCTCTCAGGTCCATTTTTTTTCCAAAAATAAAGACATTCAAAGCAGCCCTAAGCAGCTGCGTTTCGATTTCTTCGGCACTTGTATGAGCATTTTGGGCACCGGTACCGATGCTCAACACTTAAAAACTTTGTTTCAACTGAACTATTGATTTATTTTGTTGATTAAATCTCAACCGTTAAAAACTTGCCTACATATACTACTCCCTGAAACCCTAAATCTACCCACCCTCATTTCCCTCTCATTCTCTTATCCTCTACCTCCTCCCCTCTCCGCTTCGATATCGCCACCGATGATCCTGATGCCATCCCCGATGCCATTTCACGAACCATCCCGACTCCATCTCTGCCCTTCCCGCAGTGCACCATCCTTGACACCATCTCCCCGTGCTCTACTCGTTGGTCAGAGTTGCGAGCTCCACCAAGATCCAAACTCACCTTCACAATTTTGGTTCATTGGTGTTATCTAGGTTTCGGAAATTAGGTTATAGTTTTATGATGATTGATGTTGTTAATCTATGTTTAGGTATAGCTTGTTTCATGAATTGAGAGGTGTTATGTATTTTCAATTATATGTAATTAAGTTCAGGGTTGTGGTATGAATTTTCCTATTTTTACATGAGCTTCTGTTTTTTTGTGTTTTGTTCGTTCTGGGTTTTACATTTCGGGCGGTGAGTTTATTCTCACTGGTCAGATTTTTTTAATTGACCGCCTATTTACTAGCACCGATATTTCATGCATAGGCACCGGTAACTAGTACCGATGCTGAAATATATTCTAGCACCAGTATGACAAGGTGAAAATTGGGCACCGACAAGTGATATCTGGCGATGGCTTAAATTTCTTGCACTGATACCACATACCGATGCCTATGTATCACATTACTAGCACCGCTCACATACGCACCGGTATAAAAAATCATAAAATACCGGTGCATATGGTATGAAAATACCGGTGCCTATGGGGGGTTCTCCCAGCAGTGCAAACAACAACAATAGCAAACAAAGAAATGTTTACAACAGCAACGAAAAACAAGTTTGGATCAGTATAACAAAGAAATAGGAAAAAATATAAGAAACGGATCTGGAAACCCTAGTGGATGTCGGCGTCTCAACTGGGAGAAGGAGCGGCGTCTCAACCGGGAGAAGGAGCGGCATCTCAACCAGGCGGATGGCAACGTATCAACAAGCGGAGGAGTGAGGCTCAGCGGGTGGAGGCAGGCTCTGCGGGCGGATGGTGGAAGAGCTAGCGGCGCACAGTGGGAGAGAAATTTATGGCGGAGGAGTGCTCAACTGCGACGCTCAACGGGTGAAAATAGGCTGAGCGGTGGAGAGTGGTGGAGGCAGGAGTGCGGGGCGATGTGGTGTAGGGTGGTGGAGTCAGGGACGTTGGCGGCGTGTTGGAGGAGTTTAGGGTACAACTACTGATGGAGGAAACCCCATTAAAGGCGGTTTTAAAGGACTAGAGAAGTCACTTTCTAGGTAACTTCTCTGGCTTTGACTTTGATTGATTCAATCAAAGTCGATTAAAAAACTGCCATTGATTAGAGTCCAAATCTAGTTTCGAGTTCGGAACTCATCTCCGGGATCCTAAAAAAAGTCCCCAGAAACCATAGCGGTTTTCGACGAGCAAGCAAAAAAGGAAACAAATCTGAAAATGATAAAAGACCGAGTCAACACATCCATTTCGTTCTCCTTCTCAAATCTGCATCCTTCATTCATTGACGTGGTGAAGGCGAGGCTCCGGGAGAAGCGATGCGGCCTGGTGGTGATGGTGCGGCCCAACTATGATGGCGCAGCCTTGCTGTGGTGGCGTGGCCCAGGGAGGGAGGAAAAGGCGCGACCGATGGAGGGAGGAGAAGAGAATGCCAACAGAGGGAGGAGAATAGGCAATAAAGCCCGGTGGTGGTGGCACTGCCCAGAGGAGGGATGAAAATATGCGATCGGTGGAGGGAGGAGAATAGGCAGCCCGACAGAGGAAGAAGAAATGCGGCTAGTGGAGGGAGGGAGGAAGGATGTGGCGTACATCGTCGGGAGATTTGAGGGGAAATAGAGTGAGGGAATTGGCGAGATGATCTAGAGAAAAGAAGGAGAGATGTGTGTGAGGGAAATGAGGGTTGGAGTTGGGAGAGAAAAATAATCAAAGGGATGAGTTAGGGTTTTGTTTATATAGTGGCCCAACAAAGATACTTTATTAAAGGCATAAGTGACTTTAATCGATTTCAAACCGTCTTTAAAATGCAATGGGCGCCTTGGGAGGGAGTTCCGTCTTTGATTGAGTGACTTTAATCAAGGGTTATCCACTAGTGGGCGGCGTGTTGGAGGAGACGAGGAGTCGATCGGTAGATTTTTGGGGAAATGACTAAGGTAGAGAGAGTATAAGAGAGAGAGGAGAGTTTGGATATGAAATTAACTAAGGGGAGAAACCCTAAATGAGCTCTTATATATTGGGTCATTAAAGACAACCCATTAAAGGCAGTTCTTTAATAGAACCGCCTTTAATCGATGCAATTAAAGATGTCGATGCAATTAAAGATGGTTCTTCAAGAATCGTCTTTAATAGATCCGAGAGAGGTTCTTCAAGAGCCGTCTTTAATCAATTAAAAAGCGTCTTTAAGTTTTTTGGGGTGACTTGGGAGGGAGTTCCGAACTCGAAACCTCCCTCGGGTCCTCATTAAAGACTGTTCCTCAAGACCGCCTTTGATTTAGTGTCTTTAATCAAAGGTTTTCCACTATGGCCCTTTATCCCAACCTTTTGTGCAGAAAGAGAAAATGTTAATATTTTGTTTTGATAGAGGGAAAGGTCTAAAATGCCTTCACCCGTCAACACCACCCAACCATCCTTCCCCGCCAGTAAACAACCGCCCAACCACCAGTTAACACCACCTTTCCTTTCTAGTAAACAACCGCTCAACCATCAATCAACACCACCCACCTTCTTCCAGCCATCACCCTCACCGTCTTCAACCTTTCACCACCACCACCCCCATCTTCGACCTCTTAGCACCACCCAGAAAGTCTAGAAAACCAGAGGGAGAACAAAAACTCTCTAAATCAAACTGGCTAAAATTGGCTCCCGTCCAGTCCTCCATCACCAAAATTGCACTCCCAAACCGGCACCACCATCGATTTCTCAAATCACACACCCAAATCGGATTTGAGTGGCTCATCGGATGAAGGTTTGAGTTGTGAGGCGGAGGGTTTTGTTTGGGTTGACAAGAACGGGTTGGTGATGACAAAGGCCGATTAGGTTAGCATGAAGAAGAAACTGAACATGGAGAAAATGAATATGAAGGCAGAGGGACCAAGAAGAAGAAAATGAACACAGAGGAAGGGGGGCCAGGGGATCTGGGAAGAAGAAAATGAATAGTGGATCTAGAGAGAGTGGGTTAGGTGAGGGTTTATGAGTAATATTTATGTATCTTAAGGGTATATATGTCTATGACACATATATTTTTTCTTAATATGGAAAATATACAGATTTGGATGGGACACCTAAAAAAGAAAAGTGCACAGAAATGGCTGGGACGGAGGGAGTACAAGGGTTTGAACGGATAAGTTGTAGAAGGAAAAAAATTTAGTTGGGAAAGTGTAATTTTCTTTATTTGTGATTGCCTTGATGTTGATCAGAAGTGTAGATATTCATTTGTTATGAGTACAAATTGATGTTTATTACTGTGATTGACTTGTTTGGTGATTTTGGGTTGATATTAACAGTTACGAAGTGGAGACCACTCATCCTTTATATATATCCTTCCTATTATCACTCATTCTATTGATTATAATTATAATATTTAATTAGTGTATTTGTTTACCGTATTTATAGTCACTTAGGTCATTGATTAGAATTATAATATTTAATTAGTGTTTTAATGTAAATGAGATTATTCTATAATCTCAAGCACCATATAATAGAAAATATTTGCTTTTGGATGGTGTTGTTAACCGGGGATATTAAAGTTATTTTGACTAACCTCAACCCAATTTGTCTAAAAATAACATACTAATATTATAATATTTTACTGGTTTTAGTTCTTTACTATATATAATCCCAAGCACCACATAATAGAAATTGTCTTCTTTTGGATGGTGTTGTCAACCAGGAATATTAAAATCATTTTGACTAACCTAAACCCAAGTTGTCTATAAATAACATAGTAATATTATAATATGTTATGAATTTTAATTATTTACTATATATAATCAATCATAACTTGTTACAATATACAACTTCTTAAAATATAAATAAATCATACATATCTCATTGTACTATATATATACATATATCATTGAAGAAAATCCAAAGAAACACATAATCTGAAATAACAAAATATTTGGATTTTTTAATACATCGATAGAGTACTTTTGATATAAATATGTATACATACAATTTATTTATTTATTTATTTGTCATTTTTAGACCGACTAACTATTAAATGAGAATATTTTATAATTAGTGAGACTAATAAGGCCATTTGATATTTACTTTTATTTATTGCAGTGAGATACATATAATTATGATAATCTTTTATAATAAATCTCAACATATAAATAATTACTTTTTAAATAATTGAATGAAATATTATAAAAATAATAAAATTTTATTGTATTCAATATTTAATGATTTATAACTATCTCATATAGTTTTCCTTAGATGACTAAACTTTAAAATATTAAATAAAAATCTCTTTTTTCAATTTAAATGTAAGACACAATATGTACATAAAACTTAATCATAATATTTTAATTAATAATATCACGCAACGCGCTATGGTACTCTGCTAGTATGATGTAAAAATTATTTAGATATAAACTATTTGACCAATCTAACAATATACAAGAATTGGATTCCCTAACAGATTAAATAAATTTAAAAAATGAGATGTGTGTTAGGAATAATGAAATACTCATTAGCAATAAGCTAGATTTGTGATAATTAATTATATCACTATTTATTTACCAAAGGGGAATACTATTGCATTACCCCCAAATTCTACTATAAATACCCCCTTAGAGAACGAAGAAAAATGCACCTCTCATTCTCTCATTTCTCACTTCTTCTCATCTTATCATCTTCTCCATCTTATCTTCTTCTCCATTATCTTCTTCTTGCTTCCCACATCAAACCCTTTGCTAATTTCTCAATAAATTAGTGCATAATTAGTAAAAATCACAACACGTTATCAGCACGATCACTCTCCATCTTCATTGAGTAAGTCCTTTTTTCTAAAAGTTGTAAGAATTTTATAATGAATCAAAGTAGTTGGTATTGTAGAGTCCTTGGGAGTTGGACTTCTTTATGGCATATTGTGAATACTGGGATCTGGTGTTTTAACACCACTGCGACAGCAGGTTTCTGGAGAGCTGGTGTTTAAACACCACTGCGACAGCAGGTTTCTGGACAGCAGGTTTTAGCCGCGAATTATGGAGCTAATTATGGAGGATAATTATGCGATCAGATCAGAATATTGTGAAGATAAGTATGTGATTTCGTGGCTATCTAATTCTGGTAAACGAATATTCCTGTAATAGTTAGGAATTGATTAAATAGTTTATTTATGGTACAAGTCCTATTAATAAAGGATTGTCCATTTACAAACCAGATTAGGATTAGATCTTTCCTTAGTTTAGAAGTCTATTCATGGTAGAGTTAGACAAGGAAAGAGTTTGATTGAAGGCAGGATTGCGATGGATATAAATACAAGAAGATACAGCGCAATCAATTAAGCGACCAAGGATTATTCTCTACGTGAGAAGTTTGGAGCGATCTGCCTGTGGTGTCTGGAGACGAAGCAACCAAGTTTTATCTCTACGTGAGATACGTTGGTGGAGAAGTTCGTCTCAGGTTTTGGAGGATTGTTTAATCTGACCAAGTTCGTAAAAAGTTGAGCGAAGCAATCAAGTTTTTATCTCTACGTGAGATACGTTATTGAAGCTCTTCGTCGTGGTTTTTGGAGGTTCGTCAAAACAACCGACCAAGTTCTTAAAGATCAGAAACAAGGAAGCCTTAATTCCTCGGGAGGAGGAGATCCAGAGAGACGTGTTGATCGTGGGGGTTCAACGGCGTAGGATCGGCAGTGAGGGGAGCTCACAACATTCACTGTATAGGTTAGCAATGGATTAGTATTTAAGTTAAGCTTCTTGTACTAAAGACTGCTTTCTAGTGGATGGTTTCTGATCTGGGCAAGGCCCCGCAGACGTAGGTGTATTCGCACCGAACTGCGTAACCAAGTTGTGTGTGCACTGCGTTATTTCGTTTTGTGTTTTAAACATTAAACTGAACTTGGTGTTTCAACACCAAACGGTTAAACAACTTGGTATAGAGTTTTGGAATTTAGGTGAAACGGAAATTCAATTGGTATCAGAGCAAGGCACTTGCTGACCCCTATACAGGGAGAGTGAGATCAGGTTTCACCATGGCACCAAAGGAGGGGGCATCAGTCACGCGACCACCATTGCTGGAACAAGGAAATTATGCTTACTGGAAGGCACGTATGAAAGTGTTCATTGGAGCTCTAGATGATCAAGCTTGGAACAATGTCATAAATCAGTACACTCCACCTACAGTAGCCGAATCTGCGGGATCAAGCTCATTGACGGCTAAACCATTCTCTGAATATTCTACCGAGGAGCACAAAGCACACGTGTCCAACTCAAAGGCGTTAAATGCCATTTTTACGGCAGTGGATGAAGATCAGTTTAAGATGATTTTAAATTGTGAGACTGCTAAAGAGGCGTGGGATGTGTTACAAACTTATCATGAGGGGACAAGCTCTGTCAGAGAATCAAAGTTGCAGTATTACACGGCACAATTCGATGCTCTAAAGATGCGCGAAGATGAGACAATTTCTGAGTTCAATGGACGAGTCCGAGATACTGCAAACAAAGCGTTTCAGTTTGGCAAAAAGTACAAAGACCAAAAGCTTGTTAGGAAAGTGTTAAGAGCTTTACCTCCACGGTTCAACATGAAGGTTACTGCAATTAATGAGAATGGAAGGATAGGGACAATGACACTTGACGAACTGATGGGATCACTGGAATCTTATGAGATGGAGATGCTGCAAACAAAAGCAGGAAAGAAAGAGTTGGCTTTCTCGAGCAGAACTTCTGAAAAGTTGGAAGATCATTCAGATAATGAAGAGTCCGTTGAAATTGCAAACATAACCAGGAACTTCTCCAGATTTATGAAGAAGGTGGGCAGGAAGCCACAAGAGAAGCCAAGTGGAAGCAAAAATACAAACGCAAACTTCACTCCAAAATTTGGCCAAGAAATTGGTGTTGAAACACCAAAGTTCAAATCAACGAATTCAAACCTGAACAGGAAAATCCAGTGCAGAGAATGTGAAGGTTTTGGACACATACAAGCTGAGTGTGCCAATACGCTTAAAAGGCAAGGAAAATCGTATGCTACAACCTGGAGTGATGATGACGGAGGAGATGATTTTAAGGATGGAGAGGAGTATACAAATCATGTCGCTTTCGGTGTGTCGATGATGGAGTTAGAAGACTCTAGTACGGAAGGTCTTGGTGTGCTAAATGAAGTAGACAGTAGTAGTTCAGATGAAGAGACTAGAAGCATTAGTGATGATGATATTCGCAAGGAAAGCATGGAGATGTACAAGATGTGGTTAAAAGTGGCAGATGAAAACAAAGAGCTCAAGCTTGAGAATAAGAGACTATGTGAGAAGGTTAAAGTGAATGAACTTGAAAAGGAAGAGGCAATTGGAGAACTTGAAAAGATTAAGAAGGGATTCAATGAAGCGGTGCAAAGAGCAAAGACAGCAGAACAAGCCATTAGACGTCTCAATACAGGGAAAGCTAAGCTCGAAGATTGTCTACGAATGGGACAGATGACCAACCACGGAATTGGTTATGAAAGGACAGTGAATGTGTTGAAAACAAGGCAGATCAAGGTGTACCAGCTCCAAGAACAATCGAGAAGAATTATCCCACCAAAAGGATCAGACGATGTGGATACTGTGGAGTTCAAGGCCATGTGAGAAATAGGTGCTTTAAGCGGCTTAGGACAATGTCTGTCAACACAGCAGATCGAGGTTTCAACACCACAGATCGGTGTTTCAACACCATGCCAGGATATAATGCAAGGCATCAGTTTAATACTGGAGGATACAGAACCGGATTTCTGAACACACGTGTCAATCAAAATCCTAATCACATCCATCGATCAGTAAGCCAGGTATGGGTTCGAAAATCTCAAGATGTTTGTTTTTCAAGTTTCGTATGTTTCGGGGCAAATACAGGAAATTCCTGGTATTTCGATAGTGCCTGTTCAAGGCATATGACTGGAGTCCCTGAATTTCTACAAAAATTCAAACCTGGATTTGGCGGATATGTTAGATTTGGTGATGGGAAACGCAGTAGAATAATCGGCAAAGGTGAGTTAGCCATCAAAGGGCTTCCGGTGTTCCAAGATGTGTTGTTGGTGGAAGGTCTGAAAGCAAACTTGTTGAGCATTAGCCATATATGTGACAATGAAATGACAGTGTTTTTCGACAAGGAGAAATGTGTAGTGAACCATGGAACTGGAGTATTCACTGGATCTAGATCAATGGATAATTGTTATATGCTCGATCAAGATGTCACCTGCTTTAGCTCGAAAAAAGAAGTCATGGAGTCTATTAATGTGATTGTTGATGATTCAGAGGTATATACTATGGGTGAAAGTGATATCCTCGAGACAGTGAATCCTACTGGTGTTGAAACACCAGCACAGTCAACCGGTGTTGAAACTCCGGAAACAGTAGCATATGAATCTGAACAAAGTCTAACCAAATACATGCAGTTAAGGGATAAAGGAGGAATCGTGGCCAGGTTGGAGTCGATGAGGCTAATGTTGGAAGTATCATGCATTCTGGACTTTACTCTTCATCAGATGGATGTCAAGAGTGCATTTCTGAATGGTCTATTAAAGGAGGAAGTTTACGTGAAGCAGCCTAAGGGGGTTGAAGACTCACATTTTCCTGATCATGTCTATCAGTTGAATAAAGCATTTTATGCATCACATGCATGGTATGAGCGACTGACACCCTTTCTGAGTCAGAAGGGATATCGTCGAGGGGGAGTGAATTGTACACTGTGTGTGCTGCATAAGGGGACACATCTTTTAATCGCACAGATTTACGTTGATAATATTGTCTTTGGATCCACCTCTTCAGCATTGGTGAATGAGTTTGTTGACTTAATGAGTATGGTAGGTCTCAGTGACTCTGACTGGGCCGGGAATGCTGATGATTGTAAGAATACCACTGGTGGATGTTTCTTTGCTGGATCAAATCTGGTGGGCTGGTACAGTAAAAAGCAGAATTCTATATCTTTGTCTATGGCTGAGGCAGAATATCTAGCTGCAGGGAGTTGTTGTGCGCAGCTATTATGGATGAAGCAGATGATGAGAGACTATGGATTCAATGATGTGACTTTTGAAGGTCTCACACAGCACTTGGGTGTGTGTCGAATGTAAGGTACCCAGATCTGTCCATTATGCTGTTTTTTTTCTGTTCTGTTTTTTCTTTTAAATATAGTTGGAAAAGAAAAAAAAATTAGAAAAATCGAAAATCTAAAAAAAAAATGAGATTTGGTGTTTAAACACCGAGGGCTAGTGGTACTGAAAAAAACAGCTTGATTGGGAAGTAGATCAGACGAGCTAACCTTGGGCCAGAAATCTGTGATGATGGGCTTGGTTGTTCACGAAATTGGATAGAGCCCAGTAAGAAAAAGAACAGAGCTCGCACAACAGTGTCTCCGGTGACCTGAAATCTTCATAATCCCACAAATTTGCATTGCCCACACCAAAACCCATTGACAATGGTGAACTTTACCTTCAAGAAACGGTTTGGAGGTTTCTCGAGTGAGCGAGTTCCAGAAAATTCGTGATTTGAAGAAATTGATTCGGATGTGGACTTGAATGAGTGCTGTGGAGGTCATGAGCAGAGGTTGGCAAAGTGGGACGGAGTCAATCGTCGCCGACCGAAGACCAGGTCCAGAACCAAGATTATGTTGATCTCAGGAAGTTTAAGAGCTTGCATGGAAAATCAGTGTTTGTGCTTCAAGAATATCTCAGACATTTGCCCTTTCCGGTCGTGGAAATCAGTGACAGTGATGAGGAGACAGTGTATGCAGGGGGAGCTGTTGAAATTGAAACAGTGTCTATGTTGAAGGAATCTGAGAGTGCATTTGTGATAGTCGAGAATGTGTCTGAGACAGGAGAAATCAAGGATGATGTTATGGATCAGCAAGCAGGTGCTGACAATGAGAACTATGAAGTGGATAATACTGGTATTGCTACACCAGGAACTGTTATGGGTGAGACCGTGTCAGTATTGATGGAACCAGCCTCTGAAAATGGAGAAGATGAGGATAGAGCTTTCTGGTATTCAAACACCAGATGTGATCTCCAATGTTGATGAAAGTGGAAAATCCAGAGTGTGATGGTGTGATTGTTTCTGGTATTCAAACACCAGATGTGATATCAAATGTTGATGACCAGGTACCTGTGAATTAAGCACATGATGTGGATTTTGCTGATAGGGAATCAAATTCTGAGGGGTATGACCTTGAAAACTTGGCAGAGTTGACTAAGATAGCCAGTGGTGAAGGAAACTTAGAGGGTACTGGTGTTGGTGCTGTTGGTGCTGGTTTGGTTGATACTGATGATCAAACACCAGATGAGAGCCATGCTGAGAAGGAGCAGAGTCCAGCTGATCTGGGTATTGGTGTTGAAACACCACTGGAGACAAGTCCAGCCCAGGGATTCAAGAGGAAAAGGAAGGAGGTTGGTGTTGAAACACCACCTGAGTCTGGAGACAGATCTATATCTCAGATGTCTGAGAATGCCAGAGAATTTCGATGCAGTGGCAGGTAACTGGTCGACAACAGATAATTGCATCTAACCTCACGTCCAGGTATTATTGTTTGTATGTGGTAGCCGTGCATAATTGGATTCCCTCTGTAAACAACACGAGTGTCACCAAAGAGATGGCTACATTACTATACAGTCTGGGAGCGCATTAAAAGGTAAACATGGGCAGATTGATTTTTAATGATATCATTGATTGTGATCGCAAGACCAGGAAGGAAGCTCTGTTACATTTGTGTGTAATTACCACGGTGCTGCAAAACGGAAGAGATTTGCTCGGATGCTGGTATGGCGAGGATGAAAGTTATTGAGGCTCGAGTTGGAGTATGCCAGGAACTGATTGAATGACATTAGGCTATTTTGGCAAAGCTTCAGGGGGAGTTGACTGCTTTGGATACTGAGCATGGAGTCTTGTTGGCTGAAGCTACTTAGGATGGTTCAGAGGCACATGATGGTGATGATGATGCTAATAACAATGATGCACATAATGGTGATGGTGATGCAACTGCTGAGGAGCAGACAACATTTATTTTCGGTGGCACATTCATGAATCCAGGGGGAGAAAACTGGATGGTTTTATTGTTTTTACTTGCTGAATTTTATTAGTAAACCTGCATGACCTGTGTTATTGCTGAATTCTTGGTTGTTTTAGTGGAGTTGAATTCAGGGGGAGTTGGTAGGTCAAAATCCAGTGTTGATGAATTCACAAATATGCCAAGGGGGAGATTGTAGAGTCCTTGGGAGTTGGACTTCTTTATGGCATATTGTGAATACTGGGATCTGGTGTTTTAACACCACTGCGACAGCAGGTTTCTGGAGAGCTGGTGTTTAAACACCACTGCGACAGCAGGTTTCTGGACAGCAGGTTTTAGCCGCGAATTATGGAGCTAATTATGGAGGATAATTATGCGATCAGATCAGAATATTGTGAAGATAAGTATGTGATTTCGTGGCTATCTAATTCTGGTAAACGAATATTCCTGTAATAGTTAGGAATTGATTAAATAGTTTATTTATGGTACAAGTCCTATTAATAAAGGATTGTCCATTTACAAACCAGATTAGGATTAGATCTTTCCTTAGTTTAGAAGTCTATTCATGGTAGAGTTAGACAAGGAAAGAGTTTGATTGAAGGCAGGATTGCGATGGATATAAATACAAGAAGATACAGCGCAATCAATTAAGCGACCAAGGATTATTCTCTACGTGAGAAGTTTGGAGCGATCTGCCTGTGGTGTCTGGAGACGAAGCAACCAAGTTTTATCTCTACGTGAGATACGTTGGTGGAGAAGTTCGTCTCAGGTTTTGGAGGATTGTTTAATCTGACCAAGTTCGTAAAAAGTTGAGCGAAGCAATCAAGTTTTTATCTCTACGTGAGATACGTTATTGAAGCTCTTCGTCGTGGTTTTTGGAGGTTCGTCAAAACAACCGACCAAGTTCTTAAAGATCAGAAACAAGGAAGCCTTAATTCCTCGGGAGGAGGAGATCCAGAGAGACGTGTTGATCGTGGGGGTTCAACGGCGTAGGATCGGCAGTGAGGGGAGCTCACAACATTCACTGTATAGGTTAGCAATGGATTAGTATTTAAGTTAAGCTTCTTGTACTAAAGACTGCTTTCTAGTGGATGGTTTCTGATCTGGGCAAGGCCCCGCAGACGTAGGTGTATTCGCACCGAACTGCGTAACCAAGTTGTGTGTGCACTGCGTTATTTCGTTTTGTGTTTTAAACATTAAACTGAACTTGGTGTTTCAACACCAAACGGTTAAACAACTTGGTATAGAGTTTTGGAATTTAGGTGAAACGGAAATTCAGGTATTTAGGATACTAGTCCAAACTTTTCTATTAATTTGTAGATATCTAGAACCTCATATGTTAAAACTTTATTATATTTGACAGCACAAATCAACTTCACCCTAAAGTGTTTTCCTCATCCAGGACACTCTTAATCAGGACCCTTTTGATTGGCTCAATTTTTAAATTAATCTCAACATACTAGAATGTCTAAAAAAATATATAAATAATAATAATAATAATCAATCACAGTAGAAATGACGTGATGTATAATAATTAACTTTCTAAATACATGACATCATTAACCTTCTAACTACATAACACTACTAACTTTCTACTGTAATGTGATGTGATTTATTAACTTTCTGACTACATAACACCATATTACTATACACGGGAGACTTTGCCACCTTATGGTAATGTGATGTGATTTATTAACTTTTTAAATGCATAACACCATATTTCTATATAAAGGAGGCTTTGCCACCTTTTAGTAAAATGGTATGATCTACATCTAACTAATCTTTAACTTCTTTATTTTAATATTTCTATGATTAATTATGTCTCTAATATATTTGTCTATTTATCTGATGACGTTACATTGCTAATCTACTCTTAACATTTTAACTACAATTAATTAATATAACGGTTATAAATGGCTATATTTTTAGCAATAATATAACGGCTATAAATGACTATATTTTACACTATAAATACAAAAATATCAAATGATACAAACCCCATCCTCTCTTCTACCTCATATTTTTGCTAAATTGTACGATAAAATGTCAACACTAATATTTATCTTTGTTGTTGTAACTATTTTAGTATTGCATGTTACCATTCTCACAGTAGAAGTTTCACCAGAAGATTTTCATTTTTCTTCATTGATGATCAGAATCTTGTATTACTCTTTATTTTCCGCAATCATTGTAGACTTTTGTATTTTGAATTAAATCTAATGAACTATTTTACTTTCCATATTATTTATCATCATGTCAAACCTTGTGAAGCTTGAATTCAGTCCACTCGACATCAGTGGAAACAACTATATGCCGTGGATGATAGATGTTGAGATGCACTTGGAATCCATGAACCTCCTTGAGACAATCCAAGAGGGGAATAACTTACAAGGATAGACAAGGCAAGATCTTTAATCTTCCTTCGTCGACACCCTGATGGGAGTCTCAAAAATGAATATCTCACTATGAAAGATCCACTTGAGATGTGGAAAAATTTGATAGAAAGATACGATCACACAAGAGATGTAATGCTCCTCATATACCTCGATGACTGGAACAATTTACGGTTCCAAGACTATAAGAAAGTCTACGACTATAATTCTGCAATGTACACAGCAGTAACCCACTTGACATATCGTGGGGTTACAATAACTGACAATGAAATGCTGGAAAAGACTCTTTCTACTTTCCACGCATCAAATGTGACCTTGTATCAACAATATCGTGTGCGTGGTTTTAAAAGGTATTCTGAACTAATTATTTTTCTGCTCATTGCTGAAAACAATAATAAGTTGCTGATGAAGAATCATCAATCTCGCTCGACTGGCTCAAGAGCGTTTCCTGAAGCAAACATTGTTAACTCCGATGAACCTGAACGCAAAAATTATTTTCAAGGTTGAAAGAGAGGTCGAAGTCGTGGACGAGGTCGAGGTCATGGTTGAGGTGGTTACAATTTGTCCTATAAGTCATGGACATAGTTGGTGATTTCACTGAGCAACCAAGTGGTGGAAACTAAAAGAAGGACAATTGTATAACTATTATTGAGAATAAAGCTAGATGGTTCGATGTCTGTTTATATCTCTTATATATAAATGGTTTCATTTAAAGCCTGCTACTTTCAAATTTTTTATCTTCCTTATCAAATTTGTGTTGTTTTTAATTAAAGAGGTGAAATGGATAAAGCTAACCGTGAAGCCAACCAAAGGATTAAAAATGAAGAAATTTGCATACTCGATTTTGGAACAACAAACACTATATTAAAGAATAAAAGGATTCTCTCAAAGGTAAAACCAACACAGGCCATTGTGAATACAATATCGGGTCCTGTAGATCTGATTGAAGGAGTTGACGAGGCAAAATTTACATTGTCAAATGGCACAATGTTTAAAATAAATGATGTCTTATTTTTGCCAAAGTGAAAAAAGAACTTATTGAGTTTCAATGATATATATTCTCATGGATTTGATACTCAGTTTGTAACTGAAGGTACAATGAAATATATGCTTCTCATTGTGTATAAATCTGGAAGGAAATGCATACTAGAGAAACTACCAATGCTCCATACTGGATTGCATTACACGCATATAAATGCAGTAATTTCAAATATGGTAGTGATCAAACCTTTAATATTTACCATATGGCATAATCGGCTGGGCCATCCTGATTCAACTATGATGCGAAGAATTATTGAAAGCTCACATGGCATTCATTGAAGGACCAGAAGATCCCCCATGGAGATTCCTTTCAATGTAAGGCTTGTTCCCTTAGAAAACTAATCATAAGACCTTCACTAGGAAAGGTGAAACAGAATCACCAGCGTTTCTTGAACGTATTCAAGGTGATATACTATGCATCCACCATGTGGACCATTTCGTTACTTCATGGTATTGATAAATGCTTATAGCAAATGGTCACAAGTATGTATGTTATCAAATCGAAATATGGAATTTGCTAAATTACTTTATGAGATAATCAAATTGCGAGGTCGATTTCCTGATCATACAATCAAGAAAATCAGACTTGATAATGCCGGTGAATTCACATCCCAGACTTCCGATGATCATTGTATGTTTGTTGGGATTGTTGTTGAGCATCTTGTTGCTCATGTGCACACACAAAATGGTCTGGTTGAATCACTAATCAAATGTCTCCAACTCATTGCTAGACCATTAATAATGAGAACAATGCTCTCTACTTCAGTATGGGGCTATGTAATACTACATGCCACAACATTGATTCGCATCAGGCCAAGTGCATATCATAAATACTCCTCACTACAACTTTCATCAGGCCAAGGACCAAATATATCCCTGCTAAGGATTTTTGTTTGCGCTGTTTATGTGCCTATTGCACCACTACAAAGAACAAAAATGGGACCACAGAGAAGTCTTGTCATTTATGTAGGCTTTGAAAACCAATATATTGTTAGATACCTTGAACCCCTAACTTGAAATAGTTGTACATCTCGTTTTGCTGATTGCCATTTTGATGAAGAAAAATTTCCAGCTTTAGGGGGAGAAAGAAAACAGCTAGAAAGGAATATTACCTGGTTTGTACCAATATTATTGCACCTTGATCCTTATACAAAAGAGTGTGATGGAAAAATATAATGGATTTTGCATATGCAAGATATAACAAATTAACTTCCTGATGCATTTACTGACACAAAGAAAGTGACAAAATCTCACATCCCAGCTGAGAATGCTCCTGCTGAAATTGAAATCCTGAAAGGGAAAATTGAAAACAAAGTCACTCATGAAATCACGACACGCCTGAAGCGTGAAAGACCAATCGGTTCCAAAGATAAAATTCATTGTAAACGAAAAGGACCAAAGAAACAAGATGACCCCAAAATATTCCTATAGAAATACGAAATGAGGAAAATCAATAAATTTTGATTAATTATGCCAATACAAGTATAAGGTGGAATCGTAATGAGGAAATCGATTGTGCATTCTCTTACAATTTGGCATGCGATGCTATGGACGAAAATAATGGAGATCCTGAACCACGGTCTGTTTTCGAGTGTAAAAATAGACACGGTTGGACTGAATGGAAAAAGATCATTGAAGCTGAGTTAGACTCGCTTAACTGGCGCAAAGTTTTTGGTCATATAGTACTCACCCCTGAAGATGTGAGACCCATTGGATACAAATGGGTATTTGTGCGAAAAAGAAATGAGAAAATGAGATTGTGAGATACAAGGCTAGACTCGTTGCACAAGGTTTTTTTCAAAGGCCCGAATTGATTTTGAGGAAACATATTCCCCAGTCATGGATGGAATTACATTCAAATTCCTTATTAGCCTAGCTATTCATGAGAAACTTAATATGCACCTTATGGATGTTGTTACCGCATACTTATACAGATCGCTTGATGCTGAAATTTACATAAGAATCTTTAAAGGATTAAAAAATGCATGAAGCATTAAGTTCAAAACCCAGAGAAAGATATTCAATCAAATTACAAAAATCTTTATATGGGTTAAAGAAATCTGGATGCATGTTGTACAACCGACTAAGTGAATATCTGTTACAAATGGAGTATGTCAACGACCCTCTTTGTCCCTGTGTTTTTATCAAGAAAACAACATTCTGGTGTGTGATTATTGTTGTCTATGTTGATGATTTGAATATCATTGGGACCAATAAAGAGATTCTGGAAGTAATCACTTACTTACAGAAGGAGTTCGAAATGAAAGACCTTGGGAAAACAAAATATTGTCTTGGTTTGCAGATTGAACACTTGCAAAGTGGGAATCAAATCACACAAAAAAAGGTATTAAAGAGTTTCAATATGGATAAATCAAATCCATTGAGTAACCCAATGGTCGTAAGATCCCTTAATTTGGAAAATGATCCACTTCGTCCATGTGAGGAATCTGAACAGGTTCTTGGTCCAGAAGTACCATATTTCAGTGCAATTGGTGTACTTATGTATCTCGCTAATTGTACTCAACCTCATATAACTTTTGCTGTTAACTTATTAGCGAGGTTCAGTTCATCTCCTACTAAAAGACAGTAGAACATAATCAAACATGTGTTTCGTTACCTTCAAGGGACAATTGATTTGGGATTATTTTATTCCAACACAACAGAACCAGTTTTGGCTGGCTATGCAGATGCAGGCTACCCGTCAGATCCACACAAAGGGATATCTCAAACTAGGTATGTGTTTACTTGCGGAGGGACTGCGATTTCTTAGCGTTCACAGAAACAAACACTCACCACAACATCATTAAATCATGTTGAGGTTATCGCATTGCACGAATTAAGTCGAGAGTTTGTGTGGTTGAGATCTATGACATGACATATCAGAACCACAAGTGGCCTCCTATCAAATGATAATCCCATCACACTTTATGAAGATAATGCCATGTGTGTTAATCAAATGAAGGAAGGATACATCAAAAGCGACCAAACAAAGCATATTCCTCCGAAGTTCTTTTCATTTACTCAAGAGCTGGAAGAGAGTAATATTATCAACATTCAATATAATCGTTCCTATGAAAACTCAACAGATCTGCTCATAAAGACTCTCATCACTTTAGTGTTCAGAAAACATGTTCATGACATCGGAATGCGACTACGAAATTTATGAAGAAATCACCAATGGCAACATGGTGTGGGGGGGGGGGGCTGCACGCGGTTATACTCTTTTTCCTTTACTGCGGTTTTTATCCCACTGGATTTTTTTAAGTAAGGTTTTTAATAATGCAGCATGAACATGTAATCATTAAAATGAGATTACAGGGGGGAGTGTTAGAAATAATGAAATGCTCATTAGCAATAAGCTAGATTTGTGATAATTAATTATATCACTATTTATTTACCAAAGGGGAATACTATGTCATTACCCCCAAATTCTACTATAAATACCCCCTTAGAGGATAAAGAAAAATGCGCCTCTCATTCTCTCATTTCTCACTTCTTCTCATATTATCATATTCTCCATCTTATCTTATTCTCCATTCTCTCCTTCGTACTTCCCATATCAAACCCTTTACTAATTTCTCAATAAATTAGTATAAAATTAGTAAAAATTACAACAATGTGAATTTAATAGTGAGATGTTGGTTATGCAACTTTATTTGTGTCCTACTTACATACCTTTTATTAAAAATTTTGAATAGAAAAAAATTATGATATAAACAAACCGTTTTCATTCTATTTCAATTACTTTAAAAAATAATTGGGACAAGTGCCAATATAACCCTATCTACTTGAGTAAGTCCCAATATAACCCTATGATAATTTTTAGTGCAAATATAACCCTAATTAGTTAATGAAAGTGCCAATATAACCCTATGATAATTTTTAGTGCAAATATAACCCTAACAGTTAATGAAAGTGTCAATATAACCCTCAGACCCCATTTCCGGCATTGACCTCAATTTTACAGCGTTGATTCTATATAAATTGACCAAAATACCCTTTGGGCTAACTCTGAAATTAGGTGGACAATTTTACCTTCATAGTTCGCCGGACCGCCATAGTTCACTGCAATTAGGTAGGGTTATATCAGCACATTATGCAATCTTATTAGTTTATATCAACACATTCATAATGTTTGTACGGTTATATAAGCACATTTCTAATGTTTGTAGGGTTATATCAGCACATCCTTAAAATTTATAGGTTTATATTGACACTTTCACTAACTACATGGGGTTATATTGGCACTTTCAAATATTGAAAGGTTATATTGACACTTATGTCAACTAGGTAGAGTTATAAAAACTCTTTTTTCAAAATAATATTTTCTTTGTGATAGGACAATTATAGAGGGATCGATGGAATACTCCTTCCGATTCTCTGTTATTGGTACATGTTCCTTCTTGGATTGTTTCTTTTGTATTGACTCACTTTTACTTTTTAGTAAGATTCCTTCAATTTTATCAATCCATTATACTTTTTATTTTCTCTATTCAATTTCATCCACCAATTTTGTTCACATAATTCCAAACACTAAACATATGGTGACACAAAGAGAACCAGAGAGAGTATAAATTTTATTCATTTTAGGGCTTATTATTATTTTACTCTTGTACTATTGCATTCAGCTAGTTATTATTATTAGTATTATTATATTATTATTATGATTATTATAGAAAAAAAATGAGGAGTGGGTTCCAAGAAAGAATGTGGTCCACTTTCTTTGGCGGGAAACACGCGGCATTGTACCGTTTGTACGCACTGTTGACACTAATCTGTCGGTGACTCATTCCGCTAAACCGACTCCGAATGGGATAAGGATTTATCTAGAACCGTTGAGATCATTCTTACCCGATAAATCCTGACCGCACATTCTCTCACCATAAATCTATAAATACCCATCCCCTCCAACTGCCGCATATAGTCGGTTATCTCGTCGCGACGTAGAGCTCTCCTCCCTGGCTCAGAGTAGCTATCAGGGGTTTTGGGATTTGATATTCGTTTTTCTGTGATTTCGTATCACTTTTTGTCATCCTCATATTATTTGTGAATGTGATTATTAATGTCTAGGGTTTTGATTTCGTGCCGCTGGCTTGGCATGGCATGGTTCGATGAGGCCCTCGCTGCGACGATTGGACTTGACGCTTAAATATTTATCTTCCGATATCTTTGAGATGCTAATGATTTTTTGTCGTTTACGGTCGATCGCTTCGTGATGCGTTTGGATTTTAGTGGATTGGGATTCACCGATTTGGCTGCCGTGTTTGTTTCTGTCTCTGTGGCTATAGAAAACCTGGCGTATGGTGGACGCACGATTGAATGCGGTTTCCTGATTGAGCAATAATCGGCGATGGCTAATAAGTCCTCGATACCTTTTGCTCTTACGTTTTTGCGTAGATCTTAGATCTTTAAGATCATTCGATTTGTGCCTGCTTCTTGGTTATGATGTCTTTTAACATCTGAATTTTCCCCATTAGTTCCGTTCCTCTGTGCTGCTTTTAGTTTTAGTGGATTTAGTTTCTTCGATCGCTGTCTTTGTGCCGTGTTTGCCATCTGATGCCTTACCAATACGCGGTTTGTGTTTGTAGATTGCCTTGTTGGATTGGGCGTGGATCGGTGATCTGACATGGATATGTTCATGCTATCTCCCTGTTTATTCCGTTGGATATGTTCAGGCTATTTCCCTGTCTATTCCGTTGTTGAAGTGATCAGTTGGGATTTGGTGGTCCGATTTCATGTGATTTTGCGTCTTCTTTCTAGTGTGCTCGCCTGATTTATGGGTATGATCATAGTTGTCTAGGATTCAGTTTCGTGCTGCTGGCCTAATGTGGGTTGCAATATGCTGTGATGGTTAATTCTGTTCCAAATTTTAGGATCTTATAATTCATATGCTCGAGTCCTACCATTGCTCTTGGATTTTGATGGATTGTGATTTTCCTAATTGGCTCTGTGTTCTATCTTTGTGGGTGTAGATAAAACCCTGGTTAGGCTAATGGTGTATTAATCGTTGACACCTAGTCTGCTAATTTGTCTCTTTGGTCACATGTGCATCTGTTAAGACTTGAATAATATTTTAAGATCCTTGCAATTGTGCTGCAGTTGGATTTGCTTTCCATGTTTCATGCCTGTGTTGTAGTTGCAGATCTCCCTAGCTCGTGTACGATGGATATGTGCTGCTGAGATTAGTTCTCCGTGATGGTTATGCTGCTCCAATTCCCATGATTACTTTATTGGTTTTAACAATTCATAACGATCATATGTTGTCGGGGTCTTCTGTTTTTGTCGTCTTTGTGGTTTTGGTTGTAGGATTTCCCAGGTTTGGAATATTTACCATATCAGAGAAGGGATTTTCATACAATTGTTCTCAATTATGTTGGGTGTTTCTTGTTTAAGTATTTGGGCAGTATGGAATAATTTTTTCCGTCTATGTTATAGGTGGCCGTGACGAGTTGCTCTTATTTTCAAAGAAGTTTACACTTTCTTTAAGCACCTTTGCTGTTCAAGTTTGGGTTAGGAATTCTTTTTGGTTGTGTGTGTTTGTTGTAGGTACCTATGCTAACTTGTAGGTACCAGTGCTAACTTTGATTGATTCTGAGTGTTATAATCAAGTCTCTTTCACAACGTGTTGTCGTACCCTCTGTGAGAGCGGTTACTTAGGTCAATAACACGTACTGGATCTCCCACATGTGGTTTCTGTTAATATTGTGAATTGTCAGAGATCCTTTTTGATTTTGTACTACAGATATTTGCTAATAAGCTGTCCCTTTCTTTTCTTTTTCGGCTTGAAACAGTGTTATTGACTATGGGGTTCTGGGATATTTTGCAAATAAACTGTCCCTAGTTGCTTGTAGAGCTCCCTTCCATTGCTAAAGTGTTACCATCAGGGGTTTTGGGATTTGAATTGCTGTTTTCTTGTGATTTCGTGTAATTTTATATCTTCCTCGTTTGATTTATGGATGTAATAATTGATGTCTAGGGTTTGATTTTGTGTCGCTGGCTCACATGGCTTGGTACAATGAGGCGCTTGTCTTGACGGTGGTTAATTATGGATTTGAGTTTCTTCGATCTTGGTGTTATGATGGGTGGTCTGTGTAGAGCTCCCTTTCATTGCTAAAGTGTAACCATCTCAGGGGTTTTGGGATTTGAATTGCTGTTTTCTTGTGATTTCGCATCATTTTATATCATCCTCGTTTGATTTATGGATGTGATAATTGATGTCTAGGGTTTGATTTCGTGTCGCTGGCTCACATGGCTTGGTACAATGAGGCGCTTGTTTTGATAATTGGACTTTTGACGGTGGTTAATTATGGATTGGAGTTTCTTCGATCTCATTGTTATGATGGGTGGTCTGTGTATTCTTTGGTCTAGTATTCATAATTCCTTTGCATTGTGGAGGCATGATGACATGAAGTGGCAAAGGTGTGATACTGCTGAATGCGAGAACATGAGAAGAATTCTGCTTTTGCTTAAACATCCACTTGCAGTTGAAGGTTGAAGTGCTAGTTAGGTTTTGGGAATTGTGTTGAACATTGCTGATAAATGAGTGTTTTTGTTTGTACCCTATGTGAGTGGTTATTTAGGTCAACAATAGGTAGTGGATCTCTCACAAGTGGATTTTGTTAATATTGTGAATTGGCTCAGATCCTTTTTTTTATTTTACACTACAGATATTTGCTAATAAGCTGTCCCTTTCTTTCTTTTCTTTTTTGGCTTCAAACAGCGCTTTTGATTATGGGGTTTTGGGATTTTTTTGCAAATAAACTGTCCCTTGTTGCGATATAGAGCTCTCTTCCGTGGCTACAGTGTAACCATCAGGGGTTTTGGGATTTGATTTGCTGTTTTCTTGTGATTTCGCATCATTTTATATCATCCTCGTTTGATTTATGGATGTGTTGATGTCTAAGGTTTGATTTTGTGTCGCTGGCTCACATGGCTTGGTAAAATGAGGCACTTGTTTTGACAATTGGACTTTGGCGGTGGTTAATTATGGTGGATTGGAGTTTCTTCGATCTTGGTGTTATGATGGATCTGATTCCAGATTACGCAACAGTCAATAAGTAGCCCACGATACCTTTAGCATCTTATTTAAGATTTTTCAATCGAATGTGGTTTCCAAATTCAGCATTAATCAGCGATGGTCAACAAGTCCTCGATACCTTTAGCTCTTACGTTGTTACATAGATCTTAGATCTTTAAGATCCTTCGATTTGTGCCTGCATCTTGGTTATGATGGATCGGAGTTTCTTGTCTCTGTGGTTGCAGATAGCTAACGGTGGTCGCTCGTGGTTAATGCGTTAATGATGTCTTTTAACATCTGAATTTACCCAATCAGTTCTGTTCCTCTGTGATGCTTTTTGTTTTAGTGGATTTAGTTTCCTTGATTGCTACTGTTTTTGTGCTGTGTCTGCCCTCTGATGCCTTACCGATACGTGGTTTGTGTTTGTAGATTGTCTTGTTTGATTGATCGTGGATAGGTGATCTGACATGGATATATTCAGGCTATATGTTATTCTCTCCCTATTAAGTTTCCGTCGTCGTAGGGATTAGTTGGGATTTAGTGGTCCGATATTATGTGATTTTGCGTCTTCTTTTTAGTGTGCTTGTCTGATTTATGGGTATGATCATAGTTGTCTAGGACTCAGTTTCGTGCCGCTAGTTAAATGTGGGTTGCAATATTCCGTGATGGTTAATTCTGTTATGACATTTTAGGATCTTAATTGATATGCTAAGTCCTACCATTGCTCTTGGATATTGATGGATTGAGATTTTCCTGTTTGGCTCTGTGTTCTATCTTTGTGGGTGTGGATAAAACCCTGGTTAGGCTAATGGTGTTTTAATCGTTGATACCTGGTCTGCTAATTTCTCTTTGGTCACAATATGTAACATATGCATCTGTTAAGACTTAAATTATTTTTTAAGATCCTCACAATTGTGTTGCAGTTGGATTTGCCTTCAGTGTTCCTTGCCTTTAAGCTGTAGTTGCAGATCTTCCTAGCTTGCGAATGATGGATAGGCTCGTTAGGGTCTTATGTTTTTTGTCGTCTTTGTGGTTTTGGTTGTAGGTGAATATTGACCATATTCAGATAGGGGTTTTTCATACTTATTTTCTCAATTATGTTGTGTTTTTCTGGTTGAAGTATTTTGTGTTTTTCTGGTTGAAGGGCGATCACATGACGAGTTGCTCTTACCTCTTGCTTCCAGAAGTTTTCGCTTTCTTTTAATACGTTTGTTGTTCAAGTTTGGATTAGGATTTTTTTGGTTCCGTGTTCTTTTTGTGGTTGTACAAACCAGTTTGCTTTGATCGATTCTGAATGTTATGACCAAGTCTCTTCCCCAACCGGTATGTAGGCTCCTCCTCTTCTTTGTTTCCTAAAAAATTTACCCTCAACTTTCAGGTATCTTTCTGCTGTGCAATTCCTTCCTCGTAGGGTTGATAGTAAGATGTGCTGCTAAGATATGCTCTCTCTGATGGGTACTCTCTTCCAATTTTGTGGGCATGTTAATTGGTTTTCAGTTTCTTAGGTTTTTGTCTTAGTGGTTTTAATTGTAGGTTTTCCTAATTTTGGAGTAAATCAAAACTATATCAGCTTGGACGGGTTTCTAAAACTTTTTCTTGTTTCAATTATGTTGTGTTTTTTGTAGTATTTGGTCGGCCTGGAATAATTGGTATCATTTGTGTATGTCATAGCTGGGTGGTCATGTGACGAGTTGCTCTTAATTTCCAGAGAAGTTACCCTCTTTCACTACATTTGTTAAGTTTGGATTACGATTTTTTTGGTTGCGTATACTTTTTTTGTGGTTGTAGGTGCCTAGTACTAGCTTTTAGATTGATTCTGAATGCTATGACCAAGATGATCATCGTGCTTTGTCCTGGAGTTTTCTCTTTCACCTGTACTTCTATTCTAGTTCACGGTTATTTCTGACTTCTTGGATGTAGTTTTGCATTGTTTTCGTGTTTCTTGTCTTTCTCGTTGCAGATAAGCTGAATTTGCACCGTCATTGGATTGGGGCAACCAGGCCGTCCATATTCTTTTATGAATTCATTGATGTCTTTTGTTTACTGAGAGAAGAAGCTTTGTGTTATTATGGGGAACTGCTTGGTTGAATTTTTCCATTACTCAAGATGGTCCTTCTCGTACTGTTTTTTGAGAAAATGCTATGTAAGTGCACTTCGGGATGATTGGTGGTCTGTGTCTTCTTTAGTCTGCCATTCATCTGAATAATTCTTTTGCATTGTGGAGGCATGATAACATGAAGTGGCAATGTGTGAATCTGCTGAATGCAAGAACATGAGTAGAATTCTGCTTTTGCTGAAACATCGACTTGCAGTTGAAGGTTGAAGTGCTAGTTAGGTGTTGGGAATTGTGTTGAACTTTGCTGATAAGTGTGTTTTTGTTTGTACTCTGTGAGGGTAGTTACTTGGGTCAATAGCGTAGTGGATCTCTTACAAGTGGTTTTTGTTACTGCTGTGAATTGTCAGAGACTCACAGATCTTTTCTGATTCTGTACTACAGCTTTTTGCTCATAAGCTGACCCTTTGTTCTTTTATTTTTTGGCTTAAAACAGTGCTTTTGATTACGGGGTCCTGGGGTTTTTGCAAATAAACTGTCCCTTGCTGCGATATAGAGCTCTCTTCCATGGCTACTGTGTACATCAGGGGTTCTGGGATTTGATTTTCTGTTTTCTTGTGATTTCGTATCACTTTTTATCATCCTCGTTTGATTTATGGATGTGATAATTGATGTTTAGGGTTTGATTTTGTGCCTCAGGCTTACGTGGCTTGGTGCAGTGGGGCGCTAATTATGGATTGGAGTTTCTATGATGTCGGTGTTGTGATTGATCTGATTCCATATTACGCACCAATTAATAAGTAGCCTCGCTACCTTTAGCATCTTACTTTAAGATCCTTGGATTGGTGCATGTTTTTTGGTTATGATGGATTGAGTTACTACGATTCGGTGTTATGATGGACCCGAGTTCCTTCAATTCGGTGTCATGATGAATGGGAGATCTGTGTTTGTCTTTGTGGCTGTACCTAGGTGTTGATGACTCAACTCATACTAGAGCCGACACAGTGGTTCCTCACAGTTAATATGTCTTTTAATATTTGAATTTGTCCAATTAGTTCAGCTCCTTCGGTTTTACTGGATTGGGTTTCCTTGATCTGCTCATGTGGTTGCATTGATCGCTTATTGATGGTTTACTGATACGGGGTTGTGCACAACTAATGTGAAATTGACTTTTAAACATCTCAGTTGGTTCAAGTAATTTTGCTAGGCCCCATTTTGCGTGCTGATTTTGGTCTTATGGATCAAGTTTCTTTGATTTATTTTCCTCGTCTTTGTGGTTGTAGATCTTAGCTGACATTGTAGGGAACGATCTTTGATAGGTGATCTGACACGGAACATTCAGGCTATATTTCTTCCTCTCCCTCTTTTCCAATTGCTGAAGTGATCGGGATTCTGTTTTCAATTACTTGTGACTCGGAGTCTTTTTTAAGCGTGATTCTTTGATTGTGGGTACTATCATTGTTGTGTTAAGGCTTTGGTTTCGTGCCCTAGCCCTGGCTTGATGTCGGCTTAGCGTAGGATGTGATGATATGCTCGCTGTGACGGTTGTTTCTGTTCTGACATCATAAAATCTTAATTGATTTACTCAAGTCCTTCGATTTATGCTGTTATTGGATTTTGATTGATTGAGATTCTTGGATATGGCTGCCTTGTTTGTTTGTCTTTGAGGCTCTGACTAGTAGCATTTAAATTGGCACAGTTGGATTTGCCGGTCGTGAATTTTTCCTATATGGTTGTAGTTGCAGCTGTTATGTTACTTTGTCTTTTGTTTTTTTTCTGCGCAATTATATCTTGTCCTAGGTTGAGAATACGTACTGTGTTGCCAGACTGTTCCAGGAGAGTTTCCATTAAGCAATTATTTGTTTATTACCTAACTTTGTGCTGATGTCTAAGTTTAGTTTTTCCAGTATTTTGTTTGAAAATACATCAAGTAATCTACTGCCTTGACAGGTTGGTTGTTTTGTTAGAGTTTGTTTTTTTGGTCATCTTTTGCCTGTTTTTTGGATCGTTTGCCTTGTTGGTTGCTGCTGAAGGTCATATTGACTCTATTTGAAGATACATGATGATCGAAAGAGAAGTATGCGGAGATGGATACATGAGTTAGTGTTTTCCTTCTCCTAACGTTCTCCTAACGTACATTCTCTGGTCTATACTTTTCTATTGCTGCTGCTGTAGATTGGTGCCATCTCACAGCTTTGGTGCCACAGAGATGAAATTTCGGAGAGTGGGAATTTGTATTTTCGGTTGGTTTAAATTATTTTGGAACTTAGCATGGTGTCCATGTGTTATGATGGAGTTTCTGTGGACAGGTGGTGACCAATGCGTTTGGGTCTCTTTCTTTCCTCTGACTTATGTGTAGAAGTTGGTTTCAAGAGGTTTTTTTACTTCACAGCCTCTTACCCTGTTGTTGGTCTTATTTTTTGTGTTGCTCTGTAGATCAGGGTATTAACCAGTTATTTGGACCTGTTTTGAGAGTTATTTTTTGTGTTGGCTGCTTGCAGTGAATCAAGTGCTGTTTTCACTTTTTAATTTTCATATACTGTTTGATGCATATAACTTTCTTCAGTTGGTTCTTTAGGGCTGGATTTAGGCTTGTGTTCTTTAGGGCTGGATTTAAGTTTGTGAAGTTGGAGATGAAGCCTTCCTTTTGATGTGATTGACGAGTTTGTCCTCCTTTACCAATCATCAACCCGTTTTCTGGTCTTTTTTTGGTTTTGTTCTGGCGTAGGTTCTGCCACTATGAGATGGAGCATTGGTGCAACGCGTGTTATTTATTTGAGGGAACTGCTTTGTTTAAGCCTCTCTATTATTCAAGATGGTTTTCCAGTGTTGTCCTTTAATGGTCAGGTATTCATGAATCTTTTGCATTGTGGAGGCTTCATGACATGGGGTGGAAATGTGTGATTTTGCTAAATGCATGAACATGAGAAGAATTTTGCTTTTGCTGCTGAAGTGCTAATTAGATGGAATAATGCTACATGCTGCTGATAGATGAGTAGAACACTTAGAAGTGATTGGATAGTAGGCTGTGATTACAGTTCATATTGTCACAAATACCTTGTCTGATTTTGTATTGCAGAATTTTGTAATTTTGCTACTAATAAGTTTGTCCTTGTTTCTTTTGCTAAGACATTGATTTTGATCACAGTTCACTCTGTTTGGTCTCTCTATTTTATCATGTCCCCAGTTTGTTTCTTTTGTTTAAAAAACGGTTTCAGTTCTCTACTTTTTTTCATCTTTTGATGAATGTTTAAATAGAGGATATACCAGTTCGTCAAAAGATAAAACACTTTTTAACTCCGCCTGTGTTATATACACTGCCGGTCCCCAGCCCGGAAAAGGAGGAGGGGAAAGTGTAGCTTGTGGGGTGGGATTTTTTGTAGTTAGTTTAATTGCTTCATTTTGGTGACTCATCTCTGTTCTATGATATAGTGGCCAGTGGCCACCCTTTGTTTTTGTGTTAGAATTACAGCATTGTAGATCCCATGCCACGGCCAATATGTTTCCCTCTTCTCTTTGGCCTCTCGAGTCTTGATTAACTGTACTTAGGAGTTCGATCCTTTGCCATGAAACATTTAGTTGAAGGATTATTAGCCAGACCTTTGAGATAGGTTTGGAAAGCAGCATTTAAGTCATCGAGGTAACTAATTACATACAGGGCAAGATTATGTGCCCTCTGAACTGTTTCTCTTGAAACTTTACTTCAAAAGCTCTGGCAGTTTGAATTGCGTCTGAACTTAATTCAAGAAATCCAATGAGGGCTCTGCTTGTGTGATATGAAACTTATTGCTAGCTGAGAGGCCGAACTGCTTTAGTTAAATCCCTTTTGACTTGATGTGTTCCAAGCCGTGGATTATTGCCAGAATTTTTGCCTGAAGCTGGTTAATAGGAGTAGAGATTTTGTACCAATCATCCCGAGATTGGTGAGACATTGCTGCAGAACAAGCACCTATCGACAAGCATTCGTCTTCTTGTATCTTAAAGTAGATCACACCCGTGCCAACTCACGAATTTATGAGTAAAAATTTAAAATTTAATATAATTATATTTTGAATAAGTTTCTTATAGTTATATGAGAATAACATGTGATGAATTATATATTCAACAAAATAATATATTTAATAATATTAGTATGTGCAAAGTCTTGGGAAATCTGTCTTTCCATAGTTAGCCTAAGGAAAGACGGAGTTTAATTGAAATAATAAAAGGTAAAAAATCTTGAGTCCGTCTCTTGAAAGACGATCTTTCCATAAGTTATGGAAAGACTAAGGTTTAAAGTGTAAATTAGAAGAAATTAAGATAAAATTTTTGGGTTGCATGAACTGGGTTATAAATTTTATAACTACTACATGTTTCATACTAAAACTTTAATATTGCAACTAAGACATTTTACCTTTTATTATTCTAATCAAACCTCGTCTTTCCATAAGCCTATGGAAAGACCGTCTTTCCCAATACTTTGCCAAAGATCTTAGTTGCAATATAAAATTTTTATTATGAAACATGTAGTAATAAAGTTTATAGGCAAAGTTTTGGGAAAGATCGTCTTTCCATAATCTTATGGAAATACGGGGTTTAATTAAAATAATTAAAGGTAAAAGGTTTTAGTCGCAATATTAAAATTTTATTATGTAACATGCAATAGTTATAAAGTTTATAATCCGATTCATGCAACCTGTTAATTTTATCATCATTTCTTCTAATTTGCACTTTAAACCTTGGTCTTTCCGTGACTTATGGAAAGACCGTCTTTCTAGAGACAGACTCAAGTTTATAACTCGATTCATGCAACCCAAAATTTTTATCTTCATTTTTTCTAATTTGCACTTTAAACCTTGGTCTTTCCATGGCTTATGGAAAGACCGTCTTTCAAGAGACGGAATAAAAATATATATATAGTGATAACATTACGTTACTTATATTTCAAAAAAAATATTATGCTAATTACATAAACATTTTTCAATACTAAATCATTGCCAATTACAGTACAAACACACAATTAAATCAGTTATAGTATAACAACAGTAGTTATATCTTAAAAGTCGCTATCTAAGATGATTGAAACAATATAGGACATTTATGGTAATATGTGTTGTTTCACATTGTGCATTTTAAAACACAATTTTGGATGATGTGTACTAAGGTGCTGGACACATGCTAAATTAGTTCAATGCTGTTCTTAGTCGGCATTGCATGCGCAATGAAGTGGGAGCGAAATTGGCTTCAAGTCTTGAATGGTTTATCAGCTGCAGAATTGGCTTTAAGTGCCGTGGTCATACTTCCAGGGATACATCTGCTCAAATTTGGTGGCCCTCATGATATGATTGTTATCTGTCATTCATTTTTGCTGCATAATATTTTTTCTGCATAATATTTTTTCTGCAAACCACTTAACTTCTGCAGTTTGTGTCTAGTGGTTCCCTTCTATATTTTGATGTTTTTCGTTTCATGTAGCATGTGGAAGAAGTTATGGAGTATGTCAGGTTTTGATGACAGAAGCAAATCCAGTTATATCTTAAAATTACTTTAAAACATAAAAGAAAAAGTCACATATCAACATCCACAGCTATAATTAGGCATCGAGAAACCCATATCAAAACATAAAGAAACATTGCAACATCCACAGCTAGACAAGTGAGGGAGATCAAAGTGCTACACATATAAAAACATGAAAATGCATCAAGAAGTAGATATAAACTACGGAAGGAAAATAGTAGACAATATATGATACATTTGGCAGCCATTCACACCCATTTGACTGAACTCCAACTTACTGTTCAAGCATCCGATAGCTTCGACAGTGTCTTCTCGTTCCTATACTAACCTTCAGCTTTTCATGAGCTTGTATGTGAAAAGATAAACATTTTGCATCCCTAAAAGTTCTGCTAAAAAAAATTCAACCTTAATTACATTTTCTTTTCCTCAAAATTTTCCCCTAACAGAAGGGGGCTGAAAAAAAAATTTAAAAAATTTTTAGTACCCAAATTTCTTGTGATTTTTGTCTCGGCAGGGGCTGGAGCCCCCTCCAACCCTCTTATAGATCCGTCCCTGGGTATTTTAGACCTTTTGGGTTCGGTCAACGCCTAATTTGTTTGGTCAATCCCTGAATTATCACAAAGGATTATAATTGCGCAATCATCATAAAGTTAGGGTTATTTTGACATTTTTTCGTTTTGTATGGTTATATTTACACTTTCAACCTAAAAGTAGGGTTAGATATGTAAAAATCCCTAAAAAATAATAATAATTTATTAAGATAATATAATAATAGAATTTATTTAATAATATGTAGAAATTATTATAATGCTTTTAATATAACAATATTGATTATAGGTTGAATTAAAAAAATATTGGGATGAAATGAACTTATTTTTATCAAATTGAACTTTTATATATTTAAATATATTGGAGTTTAACCCAGCTAAATATTAATGAATTGAATAGAAGTTTGTTGAAATTAAGTCCAATTGACATAATTTTCTGAATACTCCATCTATTTTGTTATTTATGACACACTTACTATAAATGAATGTTTTCTTTTATTTGACACCCTTTCAATTTTTGGTAAAATTCCTTCAATTTCATCCACTCATTCTACTTCTTACTTTATGACATTCAATTTCATCCACTTATTTTCTTCACATAAATCCAAGCAACTAAACCTATGGTGCCATAAATAGAAAAACAGAGGGAGTATTATTGAATTGAATAGAAGTTTGCTGAAATTTAAGTCCAATTGAACATAGTCTTTGTATGCTTATCACAATCCTTGTTAGAGTGTTTTTTTTTTTAAATCAATCATTTCAAGATGGTGGGAAAAACGTCCAAATTAATGAATCCAAATTAATGAAAACCCAAAAATAAAATCACAAACAAAATTACGAACACACGATCTGATCAAGCAAATCGAGAACAATACATCAACGTAAACAACTAAATCGAGCCATCATCGTGAACACAAAGATATAATTGATCTGGTTGAAAAACAAACTATATATGAAAACAAATGCCACACTTATTGAATAACAAAAATATAAATTAAAATAAACCGTTGTTCTCCATTTCCCTAACGGAAAGATGGAGAAAAAAAAATTAAAGAAGGAGTGCGGCAAGACTGGAAAAAGAAAAAGAGGGTTGTGACTAGGTTTTTTTAAAATGTCTAAGCTCGTATTTTTAGTAATAGTACATGTTTAAATTTTAACGTCAATATTCTAATTTCTAACCTTGATTGGTTGTGTGAATTTGTCATGAAATAACGTTTAATTTTCCATCCAAAAAAACCAAAAAAGTGAAAATGAAAATGAGAATTGCAGCATTTAAAAAAAAAATCATGTAAGACTTATTATTTATTTTACTCTACCATCATAAATAATATCACTTATATTTTATTCTTTTTTGAAATTAATAATCACATGTACTCTAGCTATCTCTCTATTAGTGACAAACCAGTTTTGGGTGTTAGAATTTAAGAGATACTAAATGAGTGGGTGAAATTGAATGGAAAGAAAGAAAAGTAAAATAAATAGATATAATAAAGTTTGAACTTGCCATAATTAGAAAGTTCCAATATGAAAGAAACATATTAAATTAAAGAGTCTGTCTCCTGCGAGACCGTCTTACTATAAGACCAAGGGGTACATTGAAAATAAGGGAGATATAAAATATGAGGATTCAAAATCGAGGGTTTAAATAGAAAAAACTTTAGATTCGGGGTTAATTTTAAAATAAATGCTAAAATATTGGGAATAATTTGCAAAAACATGGAAATTAGCTGTCTCTCTCCTTCTCCGGCAGAGAAACCCTCGTTCTACTCCAATTTGAAGGGGTTGCGATCGATTCACCGTTGATTGCAGAATTTCTCGTCAATTCCACGTCTCTAGTATTACAAGGAGCCGGAGACGAACGGTTATTTCGCTCGATGCGAAATCGACGGTGGACCAAAACTGCGTGATTTGGGATTAAGAAAGATGAAGATCAAATGGAGCAAAGTAGACAATCGAAGGGGTTTCTTCATTGTTGCAGAACGGAGTGACGGACGATTGACTGTGGCGCAATAAGGGAAGATCACAGCTTCAAATACACGTGAGGGTGACATCAGATCTGGTTGAACAACGGTGAACCATCTCCTTTCAATTTGAGTTCTTCAAAATAGAAGTTGAGCATTTCAAGTTTCAGCTTTCTTTAGAGTTGGGGTTTGTAAGATGAGAATGGAAGGATAAAGAACCAATCGAATTGTCTGAATTCCAACCTCATGGGTCAAATTTTTTGTGCCTTTCCGGCGAGGGTTTCGGTCAAAATCTGGGGACTGCGACTGTTGCAAGACACAGGGTTCAAGCTAAAAGTTTGGGCTGAAATTAGGTCCAAATTTTGGGCCTTAAGACTATAATTCAGATTTAAGTGATAAAACATCAAATTTAAAATAAATAACATCAAATAAAAACTCTAAACCATCAAATTAAATAATTATACTGAAATACACATCAAATTAAAATAGTTAAACATCATGTAAAAATTAATAAACATCAAATTAGAAAAATAAATTATCAAACTAACATTGTAAAACATCTTATTAAAATAAGATGAAAATATACATTCCAGTGTTGTAGCATTTGAAAAAACTATTTTGACGTTCCATTTCTATCCACAGATCTTATTATTTTTTTACATGATAGTTTACAGATATGGAATGATACGTACCACTTTACGTATATTACAGATGAAGAAGACAAAAAACACCATACACTGACAATTCAAAATCGAAGCAATTCATTGAATCATCACTAGCACTAAAAATACATGTAAAATTAGCATATTAAAGTTGAAAACTTTCATTTGAAGTTTTACATAAAATGTAAAAATGTCAATCAGCATAACTATCAAACCATCAAACACCATTCATCACAAAATGGTTCAAATGCCTTAAAAAATCACTTACAACCCGAAAATTTTCAAATCAAGTTAAAACATCAATAGCAATCAAGCGCCTCAACACTAACACTAACAATCATCCATCATAACTGAAAAATCAATGTAAAATACATCCAAAACAACCAAGCGCTATTTTCCCCTGACTTGTTTTCTTTCGTTGTTCGCTTATTCACATACTTGCTTTCTCTCCAGCCGATTGCGAAGAGGATGACTCTTCTACTCCATCAACGCTATGATAAAAGGTCGATTTCCAGTCCTCTGTTCAAGGGAACACCTTCGGGAGCATGATTACTCATTGCATTTTTTTAATATCTCTTCAATGATATCATAGAGCTCTATCTTGGAAAGTATTCCTGTGAAATAATATAAAACATCACATATTGTAATTAAAAAATCAATATCTGTAATTAAAACATCCCAATAGCACATATAACATAGTTGACAACTACATTGAGAAAAATCAAATAAAGTATTTAGAACATCAATCTCAAAATTTTAAAACATCAAATAGTACACACTAAAATATCAAAAGAACAAAACTGAAAATCAATTTCATACTAAAATATGAAAATACCACAAGTATCAAATATTGAAATTAAATCATCACACCAACACAGATAACAATACTTAGAGCTTAAACATGAAAGCTCAAAGATAAAACATGAAATATCAACAACAGTATCTAAAACATCACAGCCAAAAAAAAGAAAACTTACAGCTGCTACTTCATTCTCGAATGCAGCAACTATGGGCAAGTGCTCTTAGACATCTAAGAAACAGCGACAACAACACATAAATTAGCACAAATAGTAACAAAACCCTAAGATATCATACACACAATCAAAACAACAAAACTGAACATTAATTGCACACTTAATCACTACAAACATCAAATACTGAAATCAAATCATCAGACCAACACAGATAACAGTACTTAAAACCTAAACATGAAAAATCAAACATAAAACCTGAAACATCAACAACAATATTAAAAACATCACAGCTGGAAAAAAATTTACAGATCCTATTTCCTTCTCGATTGCAGCAACATCAGGCATTCATTCTTACACATCTAAGAAACAACAACACAAAAATTAGCACAAATAGGAACAAAACCCTAAGATATCACACGCAATCGAAATTCAACATCATTTGCACACTTAAAACACTACAAGCATCAAATACTGATATTAAATCATCACACCAACACAAATAAAAAGTACTTAAAACCTAAACATGAAAGATCAAACATAAAACCTGAAACATCAACAGCAATATTTAAAAAGTCACATCTGCAAAATAACAAAATTTACAGATCCTCTTTCCTTCTTGATTGCAGCAATAGTGGACAAACATTCTTAGTCACCTAAGAAACAACAACAACAACACAAAAACTAGCACAAACTGTAACTAAACCCTAAAATATCACACACACAATCAAAGCAACAAAACTGAACATCAATTGCACACTTAAAACACTACAAGCATCAAATACTGATATTAAATCATCACACCAACACAGATAAACAATACTTAGAACCTAAACATGAAAGATCAAACATAAATCTTGAAACATCAACAACAGTATTTAAAAAGTCACATATGCAAAATAACAAAATTTATAGATCCAGCAACAGTGAGCAAACATTCTTAGACACGTAAGAAACAACAATAACAGCACAAAAACTAGCACAAATCGTAACAAAACCTAAGATATCACACACAATCAAAACTGATCATCAATTGCACACCTAAGCATGAAAACACCACAAGTATTAAGCTCTGAAATTAAAACATAACATCAACACTGATAACAGTACTTAAAGCCTAAAACCCGAAACATTAAACTAAAAACGAGAAACATCAATACATGTACCTAAAACATCACTGCCAAAAATTAAGAAGACTTACAAATCCTCCTTCCTTTTCGATTGCAGCAGCAGTGATGCAAATCTCCTAAAACATCTAACAAACAACAGTAGCAACACAAATATTAGCACAAATCTGTAAGAACAACTCACAAAACACAAAAAATAGAGAAATCCCCAAATATTAACACAGTGAATAACATAAACCCTCGTAAATTATATGAACAAAAAAAAAGCAAACATAAATCGAAAAAACAACAAAATATGCATAAAAACTCGGAACAAAGACATTACCTTCGAAAATAAACACAAAATGAAGATCGTATTGTGTTCGGCCGCTAGAAAGTTCACCGAAAAACTCTAAAAATTTTGACGGATCAGTGCACGCAAGAAAGAGGAAGAAAAATGGAGAGGATGAGCGGTTAAATGAAAGAAAATGAGCTCGAATTGAAGGAAGATGGAGGAGATATGGAGAGGAGAGAAGAAGGAGGTTTTGTGATGGAGAGAGGGAAGAAGGACACGCAGAGAGAAATAAGAGAGGAGAGAGAAAATTTTAAAAAATAATGAGAAAAATTTGATACTTATACATGGATTTAAATGTAAAATAGTAAAGTTTCACGTCCAGCCCGTAGACTTTTAAAACTTTAATTACAAACCACATACTTCATCTTTAACAATTTAATTTCTGGTCTCGCTGCGACACCGTCTCGCACAAAACTTTGTCTAAATTAAAAAGAGTGTCGGTATTAGTGAAACATAGGTTCCAAAAAACGATGTGTTTCACTTTCTTTTGGCGGGTTGACTCGGTGACTCATTCTACTAAACTGACTCCCAATGGGAAACGGATTATTTAGAGCCATTAAGATCATTCTCACCTGGTTAATCCTGACCGCACACCCCACCATAATCCTATAAATACACCTCCCCTCCCACTTCTCAGTTCATTCGGTTTGCTAGATGGGACGCTGAGGTCTCCTCCATGGCTACGGGATTAACCATCGGGGATTCTGGGATTCGATTTCCGTTTTCCTGTGGTTTCTTATCAGTTTTTATCACCCTCGTTTGATTTATGGATGTGATAATTGATGATGTCTAGGGTTTGGTTTCTTGCCGCTGGCTTAACATGGCATGGTGCGATGAGGCGCTCGTTGTGACGATCGGACTCGACGGTTAATTATTTTCCGATAACTTTGAGATCTTAATTGATTTTAATTGTTGTTTAAGATCCATCGCTTCGTGCCTCTTTTGGATTTTAATGGATCTGGATTCTTCGATTTGGCTGCCTTGTTTTGTTTCTGTCGTTGTGGCTGTAGAAAACCCTGGCTTATGATGGACGCATGATCGAATGTCGCTTTTAGACTGAGCATCAATCGGCGCTGGTTAATAACTAATAAGTCTTCAATACCTTAAGCATCTTGCTTGGTTGATCTTTAAAATCCTTCGATTGGTGCCTGCTTGTTTGGTTATCGGAGTTTCTTCGATCAGGTGTTTCTTGTCTTTGTGGTTGTAGATAGCCCTAGCTTATGGTGGGTTTATCGCTGATGCCTCACCAATGCTAGATACGACATGGTGGCCGGTTAATGCGTTATTGATGCCTTTCACATCTTAATTGTCCAATTAGTTTCGTTCCTCTGTTCCGCTTTTGGTTTTATTGGATTCAGTTTCCTCATCTCTCCGTGCTACTGCCTTTGTGCTGAATATGCCCGCTGATGCCTTGTCAATACGTGGTTTGTTGTTGTAGATAGTCTTGCTGGATTGATGGTGGATAAGCGGGCTACATGTTCATCTCTCTCCCTATTGCAGTTTCCATTGCTGAAGTGATTCGGTGGGATTCAGTTTTCCAATTTCATGTGAATTCTAATTGTGCACGTCTGATTTATGGGTATGATAATTGTGGTTTAGGATTGAGTTTTGTGCCGCTGGCTTAGGGTCGGTTAATTCTGTTCTGACATTTTAAGGTCTTACTTATGCTCAAGTCCTTCTATTCGTGCTGCTATTTGGATCATGATGGATTGAGGTTCTGTTTGTCTTTGTGGCTGTTGATAAAACCCTGGCTAGTCTAATGGTATATCGATTGTTGTTACCTGCTCTGCTAGTCTTTTTGGTCACAGCATTGAATTTGTTAAGAAAGACTTAAATATTTTTTTAAAGATCCTTACAGTTGTGCTGCAGTTGGATTTGCCTTAAGTGTTTCTTGCCTTTTTGGATGTAGATCTCCCTAGCTTGCGTACGATCATCGTTGATATGTGCTGCTAAGATATGTTCTCTGCGATGGTTATTATGTTCGGATTCCTTTGATATCTTAATTGTTTTTTTTAAACAATTCATGACAATCCTTTGTACTCTCACAGTCAGGTTCTTCCGTTTTTGTTTTCTTTGTGGTTTGGTTGTAGGGTTACCTGATTTTGGAGCAGAGACCATATCAGATCTGACAGGGTTTTTCAAACTATTTTTTTATTAAATGCAAGTATTTGGTCAGTCTGGAGTAATTTCTATTATTTGTGTACTGTCATAGGAGGGCGATCACGTGATGAGTTGCTCGTTCTTCCAGAGAAGTTCCCACTTTCTTTCACTGCGTTTGTCATTCAAGTTTGGTTTAGAACTTTTGGGTGCCGTGTTCTTTTCGTGGTTGTAGGTGCCTAGTGCTAGCTTGGACTGATTCTGAATGCTGTAACCAAGATGATCGTTGTTATAGTTGTCTGTTGGCTGCTAAGATGTGTTCTCCGTGACGGTTATTTTGTTTCGATTCCTTTGATATCTTAATTGGTTTTCGCAATTCATAATTTGTCTTTGTTCCATTTATGTTGCCTTTGTTTCTGGTTGTAGGTTTTCACAATTGTGCGATATTGACTATACCATGTCGAACGGGGGTTTTTGATACTAATTTTCTCAATTATGTTGTGTTTTTCTTGTTGAAGTATTTGGGGTCTCGGAATAATATCGGCTATTTATGTATGTTATAGGAGGGTGATCACGTGACAAGTTGCTCTTACTTCCAGGGAAGTTTCCACTTTCTTTCAGTTTTGTTTGTTCAAGTTTGGATTAGGATTTTTTGGTTCCCTGTTTCATTTGTGGTTGTAGGTGCCAGTGCTAGCTTGGATTCATTCTTTCCCAACCAGGAGTTGTAGGCTATCCTCCTTTTCTTTTAAAATTTTAAATTCACCCTTAACTGTCCGGTGTGGTGTCTCTTTGCTGTGCAATTCCTTCATAGTAGGGTGGAGAGTAATATGTGCTGCTAGGATGTGCTCTCTCTGACGGTTATTCTCTTCAGATTCCTCTTTGACATCTTAAACAATTCATAACAATCCTCTGAGCTTTCAGATTCAGTTTCTTCTGCTTTGTTGTCTGTGTGTTTTTAATTGTTGGTTTTCCTAACTTTGGACTATCGAAACTGTATCAGGTCGGACAGGGGTTTGTAGAACTTTTTTTCCCCAATCATCGTGTGTTCTTCTTGAAGTATTTGGCTGGTCTGGAGTAATTGCTATTATTTGTGTATGTCATAGCAGAGTGATTGTGGGACGAGCTGCTCCTAATTTCCAGAGAATTTTCCACTCTTTCGCTACGTTTGTTGTACAGGTTTGGAATAGGATATTTTTTTGTTCCATGTACTTTTTGTGGTTGTAGGTAGGTGCCTAGTACTAGCAGAGATTGATCCCGAATGATATGACCAAGATGATCATCGTGCCTTGTCCTGGAGGAGTTTCTCTTTCCCTTAGGCTACTACTTTGCGATTATTTCTGACTTTTTGGGTGCAGTTTTGCATTGTTTTTGTATTTCTTATCTTTCTCGTTGCAGATGAGCTGAATTTGGGTCTTATGTTTTTGTCGTCTTTGTGATTTTGGTTGTAGGTGTTCCCCGTCTTGGAATATTGACCATATTCAGATAGGGGGTTTTCATACTTATTTTCTCAATTATGTTGTGTTTTTCTGGTTGACGGGCGATCACGTGATGAGTTACTCTTACCTCCTACTTCCAGAGAAGTTTTCACTTTCCTTTAATACGTTTGTTATTCAAGTTTGGATTAGGATTTTTTTGGTTCCTTGTTCTTTTTGTGGTTGTAGAAACCAGTGTACTTTGATCGATTCTGAATGTTATGACCAAGTCTCTTCCCTAACCAGGATGTAGGCTCCTCCTCCTCTTTGTTTCTTAAAAAATTTACCCTTCACTTTCCGGTATCTTTCTGCTGTGCAAGTCCTTCCTCGTAGGGTTGATAGTAAGATGTGCTGCTAAGATATGCTCTCTCTGATGGGTACCCTCTTCCAATTCTGTGGGCATGTTAACTGGTTTTAATAATTCAACGATTTTTTGAGCTTTCAGTTTCTTAGGTTTTTGTTGTTTGTGTGGTTTTAATTGTAGGTTTTCCTAATTTTGGAGTATATCAAAACTATATCAGCTTGGACAGGGGTTTCTAAACCTTTTTCTTGTTTCAATTATGTTGTGTTTTTTGTAGTATTTGGTCGGCCTGGAATAATTGGTATCATTTGTGTATGTCATAGCAGGGTGGTCATGTGACGAGTTGCTCTTAATTTCCAGAGAAGTTACCCTCTTTCACTACGTTTGTTGCAAGTTTGGATTACAGTTTTTTCGGTTGCGTATACTTTTTTTGTGGTTGTAGGTGTCTAGTACCGGCTTAGATTGATTCGGACTGCTATGACCAAGATGATCATCGTGCTTTGTCTTGGAGTTTTCTCTTTCACCTGTACTTCTAGTTCACGGTTATTTCTGACTTCTTGGGAGCAGTTTTGCATTGTTTTTGTATTTCTTGTCTTTCTCGTTGCAGATAAGCTGAACTTGCACCGTCATTGGCTTGGGGCAACCAGGCTGTTTATATTCTTTTTTGAATTCGTTGATGTCTTTTGTTTATTGAGAGAAAAAGCTTTGTGTTAGTATGGGGAACTGCTTGGTTGAATTTTTCCTATTACTCAAGATGGTCCTTCTCGTGCTGTTTTTTGAGAAAATGCTATGCAAGTGCACGTCAGGATGATTGGTGGTCTGTGTCTTCCTTAGTCTGGCATTCATCTGAATAATTCTTTTGCATTGTGGAGGCATGATAACATGAAGTGTCAATGTGTGAATCTGCTGAATGCAAACATGAGAAGAATTATGCTTTTGCTGAAACATCGACTTGCAGTTGAAGGTTGAAGTGCTAGTTACGTGTTGGGAATTGTTTGCTGATAAGCGAGTGTTTTTGTTTGTACTCTCTGTGAGGGTAGTTACTTGGGTCAATAACGTAGTGGATCTCTTACAAGTGGTTTTAGTTACTGCTGTGAATTGTCACAGCCACAGATCTTTTCTGATTCTGTACTGCAGCTTTTTGCTAATAAGCTGTCCCTTCTTTCTTTTATTTTTTGACCTAAAATGGTGCTTTTGATTACGGGGTCCTGGGTTTTTGCAAATAAAATGTCCCTTGCTGCGATATAGAGCTCTCTTCGATGGCTACTGTGTACATCAGGGGTTCTGGGATTTGATTTTCTGTTTTCTTGTGATTTCGTGTCACTTTTTATCATCCTCGTTTGATTTATGGATGTGATAATTGATGTTTAGGGTTTGATTTCGTGCCTCAGGCTTACGTGGCTGGGTGCAGTGGGGCGCTCGTTTTGACGATTGGACTTGACGGATAATTATGGATTGGAGTTTCTATGACGTCGGTGTTGTGATGAATCCGATTCGATATTACACACCAATTAATAAGTAGCCTCGCTACCTTTAGCATCTTACTTTAAGATCCTTCGATTGGTGCATGTTTTTTGGTTATGATGGATTGAGTTACTACGATTCGGTGTTATGATGGACCCGAGCTCCTTCAATTCGGTGTCATGATGAATGGGAGATCTGTGTTTGTCTTTGTGGTTGTACCTAGGTGTTGATGCCTCACTCATACTAGATCCGTCACAGTGGTTCCTCTCAGTTAATATGTCTTTTAATATCTGTATTTGTTCAATTAGTTCAGCTCCTTCGGTTTTACTGGATTTGAGTTTCTTTGATCTACCCATGTGGTTGCATTGATCGCTTGTCGATGGCTTACTGATACGGGGTTGTGCACAACTATCGTGAAATTGATTTTGAAACATCTTAGTAGTTGGTCCAAGTAATTCTGCTAGGCCCCATTTTGCGTGCTGATTTTGGTCTTATGGATCAAGTTTCTTGGATTTATTTTCCTCGTCTTTGTGGTTGTAGATTGTCTTAGCTGACAGTGTAGGGGTCGATCGGGGATAGGTGATCTGACACGGAACATTCAGGCTATATTTCTTCCTCTCCCTCTTTTCCATTTGCTGAAGTGATCGGGATTCAGTTTTTCAATTACCTGTGACTTTGTGTCTTTTTTAAGCGTGATTTTTTGATTGTGAGTGTTATCATTGTTGTGTCTAGGCTTTCGTTTCGTGCCCTGGCCCTGGCTTGATGTCGGCTTACCGTAGGATGTGATGATATGCTCGCTGTGACGGTTGTTTCTGTTCTGACATCATAAGATCTTAATTTACTCAAGTCCTTCGATTTATGCTGCTATTGGATTTTTATTGATTGAGATTCTTCGATATGGCTGCCTTGTTTGTTTGTCTATGCAGCTCTGACTAGTACCATTTAAATTGGCACAGTTGGCTTTGCTGTTCGTGAATCTTTCCTTTGTGGTTGTAGTTGCAGCAGTAGACCTTCCTAGCTTGTGTATGATGGATTGATCGTTGATATGTTGATATGCATGTGCTCCCTGACCTGCTCAGATGTGTGCAGATTATTCTGACATCTTAAATGGTTTTAACAATCTATAAAGATCCTTTACGCTTCACAGTCCAGTTTTTCATGTTTTCGTTGTTCCTGTGGTTTGATTGTAGGTTTCCTAATTTTGGAGTATAGAGGCCGTATCAGATCGGACGGGGGTTTTTCAAACTGGCTTTTTCTCGATTGTTGTGCTTATCTTGTTGAAGGATTTGATCAGTCTGGAATAATTTCTATTGTCTGTGTTTGTCATAGGAGGGCAATTGATGAATTGCTCTATTTCCAGAGAAGTTTCCACTTTCTTTCACTATGATTGTTCCAGTATGGGATTCTTTGTTTCGTGTTCTATTTGTGGTTGTAGGTGCCTAGTGCTAGCTTGGATCTTGGATTGATTCTGAAAGCTATAACCAAGATTATCATGGCTTGTCTTGTATAGTTTCTCTTTCCCATTGACCATTAGTTAGTGATTATTTATGACTTGTCGGATGCACCTTTGTGTTGCTTTCGTATTCCTTGCCTTCTCCTTGCAGATGCGGTGAATTTGAAACTTGGACGAGGATTGTATTTTAATTCACCCTTAACTGTCATGTTACTTTGTCTCTGTCTTTTTTTCTATGCAAGTATTTCTTATCGTAGGTTGAGAATACGTACAGTGTTGCCACCAGACTGTTCCAGGAGAGTTTCCATCAAGTAATTATTTGTTTATTACATAACTTTGTGCTGATGTCTAAGTCTAGTTTTTCCAGTATTTTGTTCGAAAATACATCAAGTAAACTACTGTCTTGACAGGTTGTTTTGTTAGGGTTTGTTTTTTGGTCATCTTTTGCCTGTATTTTGGATCACTTCCCTTGTTGCTGCTGAAGGTCATATTGGCTCTATTTGAGATACATGATGATCGAAAGAGAAGTATGTGGAGATGGATACATGGGTTTGAGTTTTCCTTCTCGTAACGTATGTTCTCTGGTCTGTACTTTTCTATTGCTGCTGCTATAGATTGGTGGCATCTCACAGCTTTGGTGCCACAGAGATGAAATTTCGGAGAGTGGGAATTTGTATTTTCGGTTAGTTTAAATTATTTTGGAACTTAGCATGGTGTCCATGTGTTATGATGGAGTTTCTGTGGACAGGTGGTGACCAAAGCGTTTGGGTCTATTTTTTCCTCTTTGACTTGTGTTTAGAAGTTGGTTTCAAGAGATTATTTTACTTCACAGCCTCTTGCCCTGTTGTTGGTCTTATTTTTTGCGTTGCTCTGTAGTTCAGGGTATTAACCAGTTATTTGGACCTGTTTTGAGAGTTCTTTTTTGTGTTGGCTGCTTGCAGTGAATCAAGTGCTGTTTTCCCTTTTAATTTTGAGGTACTGCTTGATGCATATAAGCTTGTGTTCTTTAGGGCTGGATTTAAGCTTGTGAAGTTGGAGATGAAGGCTTCCTTTTGATATGATAGACGAGCTTGTCCTCCTTTTCCGATCCTCCACCCGTTTTCTGGTCTTGTATGGTTTTGTTCTGGCGTAGGTTCTGCCTCTTATGAGATGGAGCATTGGTGCAACACGTGTTATTTACTTGAGGGAACGGCTTTGTTTAAGTCTCTCTATTACTCAAGATGGCTTTCCGGTGTTGTCCTTTAATGGTCAGGTATTCATGAATGTTTTGCATTGTGGAGGCATCATGACATGGGGTGGAAATGTGTGATTTTGCTAAATGCATGAACATGAGAAGAATTTTGCTTTTGCTGCTGAAGTGCTAATTAGATGGTGGGAATAATGCTACTTGCTGCTGATAGATGAGTAGAACTCTTGGAAGTGATTGGATATAGTAGGTGACTAGGTGGTGATTACATTTCATATTGTCACAAATACCTTGTCTGGTTTTGTATTGCAGAATTTTGCTAGGAATAAGTTTGCCCTTGTTTCTTTTGCAAAGACATTGCTTTTGATCACAATCCACTCTGTTTGGTCTCTCTACTTTATCATGTCCCCAGTTTGTTTCTTTAGTCCTCTAAAAAATTGTTTCAGTTCTCTACTTTTTTTCATCTTTCGATGAATGTTTAAAAAGGGGATATACCAGTTCGTCAGAAGATGATAAAACACTTTTTAACTCCGCCTGTGTTATATACACTGCCGGTCCCCAGCCCGGAAAAGGAGGAGGGGAAAGTGTAGCTTGTGGGGTGGGATTTTCTTTAGTTTGTGTAATTGCTTCGTTTTGGTAGCTTTGACTCGTCTCTGCTCTATTTGTTTTCGTATTAAAACTACAACATTGTAGATCCCAACGTGCGTGTGATGGCCAATATGTTTCCCTCTTCTCATTGGCCTTTCGAGTCCTGATTAATTGTACTTAGGAGTTCGATCCCATGAAACATTAAGTTGAAGGAGTATTAGCCATACCTTTGAGATAAGTTTGGAAAGCAACATTTAAGTCATCGAGGTAACTAATTGCATACAGGGCAAAATTATGTGCCCTCTGAGAATAACATGTGATGCATTATTTTCAATAAAATAATATATTTAATAATATTAGTTTATGCAAAGTGTTGGGAAAGACCGTATTTCCATAGGAAGCCTATGGAAAGATGGGGTTTAATTGGAATAATAAAAGGTAAAATGTTTTAGTTGTAATATAAAAAATTTATTATGGAACGTGTAGTAATAAAGTTTATAACCCGAATCATGCATCCCAAAAATTTTATCTTCATTTCTTTTAGAGCTAAGTGCTCATATAATCCTATGTTTTGAGAGTTTATGCTAATATGACCCTGTGAAGTTGAAAAGTGCTACTGTAACCATGTGTTTTGCTAGGATGTGCTGATATAACCCTGGAGGCCTGAATTTGGTCGGAAATACATGAAATGACTATTATACCCCTGTTTTAAAAAATAAAATAAAATGTAAAAAGATAATTATGCCCTCATTGTTTATTAACCACAAAAATTTTCCTCCTCCATCCTCGATTCCATTTTCTTCTCTCTTTTCTTCTCCGTCCTCGTCTGAACCCCGTCAAATCCTCGATTCAATTTTTTCACACTCTGCAAATCTCCGTCAATTTCCAGCAGCGTATCTCTTCTCCGGCATAGCAGCGGGGGGCTTGGGTTTCCCAGTGGTTGGAGAAGGGTGAAGCTAGGGTTTAATCGGTGGTTTGGGAAGAGCTGTGGAGTTAGGATTTCCGTCGATTGGTGGTGGTGGTGGTTGAGGGGATGAGGAGGGCGAGGGCGACGACGGTGGGTACGATGGGATACGATAGCGGTGACGACGTCTTCATTTTTCAATTTGTGTTTATGAGTTTTTCCAATTTTTGTGGAGCGACGGTGGTGGTGGTGGTGGTGGAGCGACTGTGGTGGTGGTGGTGGTGTTTGAGCAGTTGTGGTTGTGGTGGTGGTGGTGGTGGTGGTGAAGCGGTTGTGGTAGTGGTGGTGGTGGTGGTAGAGCAGCAGCGGTGGTGGTAGAGCAGTGATGGTGGTGGTGGAGCTGTGGTGGTTGTGGTGGTGGTGGTGGAGATTAAAGCTAGGGTATTTTAGTCTATAGTTTTGTAATTTGAATGCTAGGGGTATTTTAGTCTTTTTAATTTTGGTCAACACAAAAAATTACTGTCAGCGCCTGAATAGTGCCAGATGGTTATATCGGCACTTCTGATGTAAAACACATAGCTACAATAGCACTTTTCAACTTCACAAGATCATATTAGCACAAACCTCCAAAACATAGGGTTATATCAGTATTTTGCCCTTTCTTCTAATTTGTACTTTAAACCTTGGTTTTTCCATGGTTTATGGAAAAACCATCTTTCAAGAGATAGACTCATTAGTATATATTGAAGAAAGAAAATTGACTCGATACTTATTGACATATATGAATTTTACATAAAGTAAAAAGTAAATGCTGTATAAATATACCTTAATTTATATTCTTTTAAAAGCAAATTTTTGGGGAAAATCATCTTTCCGTAAGCCTACGGAAAGATGGGGTTTAATTATAATAATAAAAGGTAAAATATCTTAGTTGCAATATTAAAATATTATTATGCAACATGTAGTAGTTATAAAGTTTATGACCCGATTCATGCAACCCGAAAATTTTATCTTCATTTCTTTTAATTTGCACTTGAAACATTGGTTTTTCCATGACTTATTGAAAGACCGTTTTTCAAGAGACGAAATCAAAAAATATATAGTGATAACGTTATGTTAATTATATTTTAAAAAAAAACATTATGCTAATTACATAAACATTTTTCAATACTAAATCATTGTTAAATATAGTACAAACACACAATTAAATCAATTCCAGCATAACAGCAAATCCAGGTATATCTTAAAAGTTGCTATCTAAGATGATTGAAACAATATAGGGCATTTATGGTAATATGTGGTGTTTCACATTTTGCATTTTAGAACACATTTTTGGAAGATGTGCACTAAGGTGCTGAACACATGCTAAATTAGTTCAATACTGTTTTTAGTTGGCATTGCATGCACATTGAAGTAGGAGCAAAATTGGCTTTAGGTCTTGAAAGGTTTATCAGCTGCAAAATTGGCTTCTAGTGTCGCGGTCATGCTTCCAGGGATATATCTGCTCAAATTTGGTGGCCCTTATGATATGATTGTTATCTGTTATTCGTTTTTGCTTTTTTTTTCTGCAAACCAATTAACTTCTGCAGTTTGTGTCTAGTGGTTCCTTCTATATTTTGATGACAGCAGCAAATCCAGTTATATCTTAAAATTACTCTAAAACATAAAAGAAAAGGCAGCATCCACATATCAACATCCACAGCTAGAATTAGGCATCGAAAAACCCGTATCAAAACATAAAGAAACATTGCAACATGCCACCATCCACAGCTAGACAAGTGAGTGGGAGATCAAAGTAGCTACACATAAAAACATGAAATTGCATCAAGAATTAGATATAAACTACGGAGAGAAAATAGTAGATAATATATGATACATTCGGCAGCCATTCACACCCATTTGAGTACTGTTCAAGCATCCAATACCTTCGACAGTGTCTTCTCGTTCCCATACTAACCTTCAGCTTTTCATGAGCTTGTAGTGAAAAGATAAACATTTTGCATCCCTAAAAGTTCTACTAAAAAAATTCAACCTCAATTACATTTTCTTTTCCTCAAAATTTTCCGTTATCAGAAGGGGGCTGAAAAAAAATTTAAAATTTTTTTACTACCCAAATTTCTTGTGATTTTCGTCTCGGCAGGGGCTAGAGCCCCCTCTAGCCCTCTTGTAGATCCGCCCCCGGGTATTTTAGACATTTTGGGTTCGGTCAACGCCTAATTTGTTTGGTCAATCCCTGAATTATCACAAAGGATTATAATTGCGCAATCGTCATAAAGTTTGGGTTATTTTGACATTTTTTCATTTTGTAGGGTTATATTTACACTTTCAACCTAAAATTAGGGTTAGACGTGTAAAAATCCCTAAAAAACAATAAAAATTTATTAAGATAATATAATAATAGAATTTATTTAATAATATGTAGAAATTATTATAATGCTTTTAGTATAATAATATTGATTATAGGTTGAATTAAAAAATATTGGGATGAAATGAACTTATTTTTATCAAATTGAACTTTTATATATTTAAATATATTGGAGTTTAACCCAGCCAAATATTAATGAATTGAATAGAAGTTTGTTGAAATTAAGTCCAATTGACATAATTTTCTAAATACTCTATCTGTTTTGTTATTTATGACACACTTACTATAAATAAATGTTTATCTTTTGTATGACACCTCTTTTAATTTTTGGTAAGGTTCCTTCAATTTCATCCACTCATTCTACTTCTTTCTTTCTATATTCAATTTCATCCATTTATTTCTTCACATAAATCCAAATAACTAAATTTGTGGTGCCATACATAAAAAAATGGAGGGAGTATTATTGAATTAAATAGAAGTTTGCTGAAATTTAAGTCCAGTTGAACATAGTCTTTGTAAAACCTGGCATAAATTCCATTAATTCTATTAAAATTAACACGGATGCATCATGGGTCTCTCATACAGCTGCTGCTGGGATTATAGTAAGGGATAGCTCTGGCTTGCCTCTATTCATTAATTCAATCACTATTCAGGCTGTATCTCCTCTTCATGCCGAACAATTAGCTATACTGGCTGCTTGTCAATCTTTTCCACATAGAGACATTCCCTTAATCATTGAATCAGATTCTACTTTAGCCATTAATATGATTGAAAATCCATATTCTGCTAATTGGAACTTTTTCAATTTGGCCTATAAGGTTAAGAGTTTATTATGTGGAGTGGTGCTTAAACATGTTTATAGAGAATGTAATTCAGTGGCCAATGCTATTGCGAAACATCATTCTTCTCATAATCAGCCACTAAACTTGTATAATTTGCCAGTACATATCAAAGGTCTCATTTCTTTAGATATGGAGCAATTTCCTCATGTTCAAACTCAGAAACATGGCCTTAATAGGACTTGATACTGCTGATGGGGACTTTATTTTTATACAGATCAATTTGCTACACATGAAGATGGAATGGAGCTGCTGCTCATCATACGGCTGCCAACATGATCACATTAAGGGACTTCTACTAATGCTGCCAATAGCCTTCTCTGGTGCAGCTCTAGTCCTCAAATCTTCTTTTGGGTTCTGGACCTTCTCAAGCTTAGTTATTGACGTACTGTCTTTGAAGTTGCCTGGCCAAGGGAGAGAATTAACACGAGGGGTGGAGATTCTCTCTTTTGGATCGCAACTTCATTACAGATTACGTTACCCTTGTATAGATGCTCATATCTCCTTCAGTATAGATAGCTATAGGACTTTTGGAGGTAACTATGTTGCCTTAATGCTTAGGGAACTAGCAACACTGGATGTACCAAAGGTTGTTTTTGTCACAAGGCCTGGGGAACCTTAATACATATTCCCTCACCTTCGGGTGTTTTCATTAAAATTTAAAGAAAAAAGAACATAGTCTTTGTATGCTTATCACAATACTTGTTAGAGTGTTTTTTTTTTGAAAAATCAATCATTCTAAGATAGTGGGGAAAATGCCCAGCGGTGATTACAATAAGTGAAATTGACATCCAACCTAACTAGCCTATAGTAATAACTAATATATTGTAAGGGTATTTAAACTACATGTCAACCGCATTGATCGTCTGTACTATTACAAATTAGAGATTCAATAAAAATTGTAACATTGCCTTCAAGAATATTAACTCGCTTCTCACGAAAATCATGACTATTTACTAGAGAAGAGCGGATCACACATCAATATCACTGCGCCAAACATGGATCTTGTACAACTATAACACCACTTGATCTAACCACGCTCTATGTTGTCCAAACTGTAAATGCCTTGAAAAACACAGATATGATGAATCTAAATTAATGAAAACCCAAAAATAAAATCACAAACAAAATTACGAACACACGATCTGAACAAGCAAATCGAGAACGATACATCAACGTAAACAACTAAATCGAGTTATCATCATGAACACAAAGATACAATTGATCAGGTTGAAGAACAAACTATCGCAGGAGACAAATGTCACACTTATTGAATAATAAAAATATAAATTAAAATAAATCGTTGTTCTCCATCTCCTTAACGAGAAGATGGAGAAAGAAAGATTAAAGAAGAAGGAGTGCGGCAAGACTGGAAAAGAGGGTTGCAACTAGGTTTTTTAAAAATGTCTAAGCTCGTATTTTTTGTAATACTACATGTTTAAATTTTAACGTCAATATTCTAATTTCTAACCTTGATTTGTTGTGTGAATTTGTCATGAAATAACGTTTAATTTTCCATCCAAAAAAACCAAAAAAGTGAAAATGAAAATGAGAATAGCAGCATTTTTTAAAAATTTATGTAAAACTTATTATTTTTTTGACTAAATTATTTTTTTGATCCCCTACAAAATATATTATACCATGTTTTAGTCCTCATTTGCAAATCAACCCTCTGACAGTAGTCAACAAATTCAAAATAATTTGTTTGGTCTCCAAATCTAGTTTTCGGCTATTTTCTAGTTTTCCGATGCACGTGCCAGGCACGTGACTTTTTTTCCGGTAAGGTCAGGGGTAATTTAGTAGTTTTACAAATTAAATACATTTACTCCATTTTTACTTCACCCTAACCCAATTCATTAGATTTACCCCCAAATCATATCCTCCTCATAAATCTTCCTCAATTCCATCGCTGGAATCCACCCAAATTCATCGCCTCCTCATCAATCTTCCTCCAAAATCTTCAACCTTGTCTCTGTGTTGCGGCGTCTAGCGCCAAATTTCGATCGAATCCAATTTTCTTGATGTCGAGTTGCAGTGCCTCCTCCACTTTGTTTGTGGCCGGATACTTGAGATGTACGTGTGGACGTCGTTGCTGTATTCGCACCGCTAACACAGTGGAGAATCAGGGAAGGAATTTTTTTGGTTGTCCATTAGGTTGCGGTGGTTGCAATTTTTTCAGATGGTGTGATGAGGGTTGCTGGGAATGTGAGGTCGCATATGAGGTTATTGAAGGAATTAAGGCGAGGAACCTTGCGTTGGAGGAAGGGATGGCTAGGTTAGGCGACGAAGTTGCTGATCTGAAAGATGAGCTTGAAACGGAGCGTCAGATTTGCAGGAAGATGAAGAACTCTCGTTTGGTGGGTTTTGTTATTGCGATATTTCTTGCAATGATTGTGATTAGTGTCAATTGAACCAATTTTAGTGCTATAGAGATTATCCCCTGGGCTGTTTTCTTGTGCTACTGATCTGTCGTGATGGATAATTACAATTCAGTTCTTCATCTGTAATAGAGTAGTTTCATGAAGGAATTGGTGAAGAGTTTGTTGGATGTTTAGGATGTTCCAATTTAGTTCGATCATATGTTTCAATGTAGTTCAAGTTTTCAATGTTCAAGTTCATTCATTCCATTTGTTTGATCATGATTACAAACCAATGAGCACAATTTCATAGACATAATGAACAATATTGAGCATCCACATGTTGATGGAAAAAGTGATCACAGTTTCATAGACAAAATGAGCAATATTGAGCATCCAAACGTCGACAAAAGAAGCGTAGTTTAGACCGCAATAGACAATGCCAATAAAGTGACATGGTTCTAGACAAATTCCCTATTCAAACCCAAAACCTTTGTTCCATACCTATGCAGAGTTAGCCTTATAAAGGCTAATCTCCTGCATAACCAAAAAATACAGCAGTAAGGTTCTCGACCAATCTGAAGTTAAAATTAATCTTCTATGAAATGTAGCAGGAGGTAGTATGCCGATTTAATGATTCTATGGAAATCGTCAAGCATCACCACGCATCTCGAAATAGTCAACTTCTTGAAAGCGCTATGATAACGGGCTCTTGCATGTGATCTTTGTATGTCCAGCTTGACGGCATAAGGTGCACTTGTATACCCGTTTTGCATGTATATTGCCATGCACAGAAAACATGCAAATATTAACATATACCACAAATGTAGAAGGGCCATAATTTAACGAAGGATTCCTATGGTAAGAAATAACCTTCACCTTAGTCGGTTTTGAATATGAGGAGTGAGCTGCAGCTGTGGATTGTATTTTTGCCTGCATATTACCATATTCATCTCAGATTACCATAACTGAATAAATTGCCATATTTACCATGACTGAACATGTGCACAAAATTAGCATAACTAAAAAAATCACCTTTTTCTTTGGGGGATTTGATCATGTGGATTCAGCCACATTTGGAGGGTTTGTTGGGTTCTCAGCAGCGGCAGCTGCGACTGGACATTTCTTTGCATTATGGCCAATCTGCGCACACATCGAGCACTTGTATGTACCCATCTTGCCAGCTCTAGATAGCTTCTCAACCTCACAAAGTTTCCTGACTTTTTTCTTAGTCGAATTCTTTTCACCCGGAGACTTTTTCCTTGACTTTGGTGGTATTCCAGGCAACCTAATGTCTAAGGGTGACAGCAAACTATGACTATCCGTCCTATCCCATAACTCTGGACCATTTATGTGATGGATAATGTGGATGCATGCACTAGAGTAGACTGGCATGGAGTAACAAAAATGCATGAAATCCGCCGCCTCCTCCTTAACAAAACTAATTGCAGCAACATCATGAGGGCAGGGAATCCTTGTCAGATCCCATTTTCTGCATCTGCATGACCTTGACTTCAGATTAACAGCATAACTTCCCCCATAGATGCAAGTCACCTGAAACTCCAAATCACCACATGGAGTAGCAAAGAAACGGTTTTGAGGCATATTGGTTAACCTCCAACTTCTTCCTTATATTCAGCCCAAATCTTCCATCAATCCTTGCAATAGATTCCCTTTTATTGGCAAGTCAGTCCATGAAATAAAATCTAACAGCTTCCAACATAGTCAGCAGTGGCTTATCCCTCGCGTGTAATATCACCTTGTTGAAGCACTCACAGATGTTATTGACCATAATATCACACTTGGATTGAGTATTGAAGAAAGCTCGTGACCATTCCTTTGGATTTGTTCTTGTTTCTAACCACTTCATTGCTCCTTGATCTCGTGCCTTGATGTCTTTCAGATGGTTCATAAACTGGGATGGATGGGTGCACTTGGCAGCGGCCCAAATCATTTCCTTCAACCCCATACTTGAATATAAACCCTAGAAACTTTTGTCATGTGCCATGTGCAGAGTCTGTGTTCTGCATCTGGCAGTAACTCCTTCATTACTGCTTCAAGTCTCAGGCATGACATGCCAACATATCAGGTTCTTTTTCAAAAAAACCCATACAATAATAAATTTGATGGGGTTGATTTTACCATATATTTTAGGTTGATTATTGAGTTGAATGGTTGATTAAATGCTTGGAAATTTATGTTATTCGTAATGTTCTTGCAGTTTAAAGATTTAGATGCTAAATTGGCAAGTTGGTGTAGTTTATGGTCATTTGTGTTTGGAGATGGAAGAGGAAATAATAATGGAGATGTTTGGTGCTGAATTATGGCAATTATAAATGTAGTTGAAGAAAAATCAGGATTTATTTGAAGACTCCTAAATGTTAGGAGAGAATATTGTATTTATCTCTTTGAGTTCTAATTAGATAAGGAAAGTCATATTTTATTCCTTATCAATCTTTTGGTTGTAGTATTTTTTGGAGACTATATAGAAGACATAACAGAATTACGTACGCACAGTTCATCTGCGCAGAACAGTGTTTTGCGATTTGTGGTTTTCAGTATTTTATTCAGACAATTTTCATCATTTATTTTTATGCTTTTGATTGTTAATTTAATTATGTATTCTAGCTAAATTCTTCTTTTCCGGTAAAAATCAAGGAAATACTGACATCGATTCTCGTGAGATCTAATTAGTTTTAATACTTTGATTGCATGCTAGCATCTGCTGTTCTGGATTATAACGTTTATGATTGCTTTCATGTTATTGAGTAGTGCGCAATATTTGATAGCATGTTAGTTAATTTGATGCCAATTGAACCAATCATCCGTAATTGTGATTCCAGTTCAATCATTGGTGGGGAATAACAGTCTTAATTTAACAATCCGGCGTCCGAGTTTGTTGGTTATGAATTGGGTCTTTCTCATTCTTAATGCTGCTAGCATATTAAATCTATAGAGCATCTCTTAGGTTATATGTTAGTCAGAGAAATAATTGGTGAGGCGTCCTCCTGATTATCGACAAGGTAAGGAAAGATTGGTTGCTTGCAACTATAACCAATTTGTGTGCATGCATTTAAAGTCATCTTTGCATCAAGGATCGAGATAGAAAGCCAGTATGGAATTGATCGAAACCGGAATCTTATCATCATATTTGAATTATTTTTTAATCTGTAACAATTTCTCATTCTTGTTTCCCCGTCAGGCAGCATTTTCCCTGGCAATTCACCCCAATGTTTTTCCCTATCATTCGTGATCACCACTGAATTTTCATCGCCATCCACATCAAATTCAAGGTCTACAAATTTCTCATCAACTTCATCCTTGTCATCTGGCTCAAGTACTGGAGCTTTTTCCTTAGCTTCTTTGTTAGCTAATGTATTCTTTCTATTTATTTTCCTGCTTCCTGATGACCTTTTCCTGTATCTTTTCCCTTTTTTTCCACCAACACTAACAACTGTCTCAACTTCACCCCCTTGTTCCTTATCCAGTTTTTCACCATCTCTTAAACTACCTTCTGTGGCATATGCTTCTACAGAATCTGCTTCTTGACCATCAATTTCTTTATCCTTCAACAACTTCTCAGCCTCTCCTCTTCATCTCTGGCTTAAGGCGCAGATTCAGTGATCTCAGGACCAATGTCCGAGCTTAGAAACTGTTGAGAAGGCTGTGTTATATGACCCTCATCACCCATGCTCTCAGGTTCATCAATAATTACCACCCCGCCAACTTCCTTCAATTCCACTCTTGTATCTTGTTTTATCCGGGGATCAACACAAATTCCCTTTTTCTTCAACATCCTACAATGCTGCCTCTGCGACCTTGCCACATTTTGGTAATAATTCTTCAGGGCAGGGATAGATTCCTCCTTGTCTAGCCTTTTCAGAGCTACGTGCTTCAGACATTTTCCTGTTCTCCTCCCACCACTAGTCTTCTTCATCTCAGAACTAATTTGCTCCACATTATCAGAACCACAATCCCCTTCTTTCCCTAAGAACCTGACACCAGCTTTCATTTCCTTCTCACCAGTTAGCCAACTCAGAAAATTCCAATGGTAACCACGTAAATAAACATCAACCACTACATTCTTAAGCCCTATGCTAGCTAGTACCCTTGACTGCTCAGGAAAACGCAACAAATGGTCTACATCTACAGAACTGAACATCATACCGGGCTCCAAAAATGCACCAGATACCATGCCCCTATAACCCAAATAGTTATATGCGTAATCCAACCTACCCAAGTTGAAACCCTCAGCTTCACAATAATCAACCATGTACATAGAACCACCAACATACATAGGAAACTGTTCCCATACCAGGTTACCATGACAATGTATTCTAATAGAGAAGCTGTTGGTTCCAAGAACTGAAAAATAAACAATGGATTACTATAAAAAAAAGAACCACAACCATACCAAAATTAAATTATTAAATTATGTAATGGGGCCTACAAAATATATTATCCCCCACCAACAATATATTATTTCCATCCCGCACCATATCTTATCCAGAATCGGAACTAGTCAGGCTAGCACTAACAGTACTATGCATTGACTAATTGTGGGGACAAACAGGTTATCAACCAACAGCAACAAAATAGGGGACCAACCATCAGCAACAAAATAGTGGACCAACCATCAACAACGAAATAGGGGACAACTCAATTCAAAAGGTTGGCCACAATATTAACTATACAACTACCAGTAGTGGGGACAACCATCAGTACATATCTCTGCATTCTTAAAGGTTACATACCTAAGTTAGGATCTCTATTTCCCCCACCAAAACAACAACGATCTTCTAGCAGCAACAACCTCTTATCCGAGTCCATTATGACTTACATTCGCACAAGCCAACCTATCAGCATAACACTATCAAACCAACAACGTCGACATAAATGAATTGAAACCAAACAGAGAAAGCATAAAAAATTGCAAATACCTAGGTTTCCATCACAAACGTCCGAGTAACGACTCAACGCCGTCGTCGACTCTACGGGTATAAACAGGGCGCCCACCGGTCAAGAGAACAAACGTCGTATGACCGGATTAAACGTGAATGGAGACCACCAATCTCTAAGGTCGTGATTTTCCGGTGAGATTCAGAGTATATTTTGGAGATTGATGAACTGGGGAAACTAAAAGTCGGGTTTGGTCATAAGATGAACTGGGTTAGGGTAATTCGAAGGGTTAGGGTAATTCGAAGGGTTAGAGTGAAGTAAAAATTGAGTAAATGTATTTAATTTGTAAAATTACTAAATTACCCCTGGCCTTATCGAAAAAAAGCCACGTGTCCAGCACGTGCATCGAAAAATCAGAAAATAGGTCGGAAAGGTGTCAGTAAAATTGATGGAGTAAATGCCGTGCTTAGCAAGGAGTGGGTTCCAAGAAACGATGTGTTCCACTTTCTTTTGGAGGGAACCAAGCGGCCTTGTTCGCGCCTTTGAGTCGGTGACTCATTCCACTAAACCGACTCCCAATGGGAAACGGATTATTTAGAGCCGTTAAGATTATTCTCACCTGGCTAATCCTGGCCGTACATTCTCTCACCATAATCCTATAAATACGCCTCCCCTCCCACTTTTCAATTCATTCGGTTAGCTCGATGGAACGTAGAGGTCTCCTCCATCGGGGATTCTGGGATTCGATTTCCGTATTCCTGTGATTCTTATCAGTTTTTATCATCCTCGTTTGATTTATGGACGTCATAATTGATGATGTCTAGGGTTTGGTGTTTTGCCGCTGGCTTAACATGGCATGGTGCGATGAGGCGCTCGTTGTGACGATCGGACTTGACGGTTAATTATTTTCCGATATCTTTGAGATCTTAATTGATTTTAATTGTTGTTTAAGATCCATCGCTTCGTGCCTCTTTTGGATTTTGATGGACGCATGATCGAATGTCGCTTTTAGACTAAGCATCAGTCGGCGATGGTTAAGAACTAACAAGTCCTCGATACCTTTAGCATCTTACTTGGTTGATCTTTAAAATCCTCCAATTGGTGCCTGCTTGTGTGGCTATCGGAGTTTCTTCGATCAGGTGTTTCTTGTCTTGTGGGTTTGTCGCTGATGCCTCACCAATGCTAGATACGACATGGTGGCCGGTTAATGCGTTATTGATGCCTTTCACATCTTAATTGTCCAATTAGTTTCGTTCCTCTGTTCCGCTTTTGGTTTTATTGGATTCAGTTTCCTCATCTCTCCGTGCTACTGCCTTTGTGCTGAATATGCCCGCTGATGCCTTGTCAATACGTGGTTTGTTGTTGTAGATACTCTTGCTGGATTGATGGTGGATGAGCGGGCTACATGTTCATCTCTCTCCCTATTGCAGTTTCCATTGCTGAAGTGGTTCGTTGGGATTCAGTTTTCCAATTTCATGTGAATTCTAAGTGTGCACGTCTGATTTATGGGTATGATAATTGTGGTTTAGGATTGAGTTTTGTGCCGCTGGCTTAGGGTCGGTTAATTCTGTTCTGACATTTTAAGGTCTGTGTTTCTTGCCTTTTTGGATGTAGATCTCCCTAGCTTGCATACGATCATCGTTGATATGTGCTGCTAAGTTATGTTCTCTGCGATGGTTATTATGTTCGGATTCCTTTGATATCTTAATTGTTTTTTTAAAACAATTCATGACAATCCTTTGTACTCTCACAGTCAGGTTCTTCCGTTTTTGTTTTCTTTGTGGTTTGGTTGTAGGGTTACCTGATTTTGGAGCAGAGACCATATCAGCTCTGACAGGGTTTTTCAAACTATTTTTTATTAAATGTAAGTATTTGGTCAGTCTGGAGTAATTTCTATTATTTGTGTACTGTCATAGGAGGGCGATCACGTGATGAGATGCTCGTTCTTCCAGAGAAGTTCCCACTTTCTTTCACTGCGTTTGTCATTCAAGTTTGGTTTAGAACTTTTGGGTGCCGTGTTCTTTTCGTGGTTGTAGGTGCCTAGTGCTAGCTTGGACTGATTCTGAATGCTGTAACCAAGATGATCGTTGTTATAGTTGTCTGTGGGCTGCTAAGATGTGTTCTCCGTGACGGTTATTTTGTTTCGATTCCTTTGATATCTTAATTGGTTTTCGCAATTCATAATTTGTCTTTGTTCCATTTATGTTGCCTTTGTTTCTGGTTGTAGGTTTTCACAATTGTGCGATATTGACTATACCATATCGAACGGGGGTTTTTGATACTAATTTTCTCAATTATGTTGTGTTTTTCTTGTTGAAGTATTTGGGGAGTCGGAATAATATCGGTTATTTATGTATGTTATAGGAGGGCCATCACGTGACAAGTTGCTCTTACTTCCAGGGAAGTTTCCACTTTCTTTCAGTTTTGTTTGTTCAAGTTTGGATTAGGATTTTTTGGTTCCCTGTTTCATTTGTGGTTGTAGGTGCCAGTGCTAGCTTGGATTCATTCTTTCCCAACCAGGAGTTGTAGACTATCCTCCTTTTCTTTTAAAATTTTAAATTCACCCTTAACTGTCCGGTGTGGTGTCTCTTTGCTGTGCAATCCCTTCATAGTAGGGTGGAGAGTAAGATGTGCTGCTAGGATGTGCTCTCTCTGACGGTTATTCTCTTCAGATTCCTCTTTGACATCTTAAACAATTCATAACAATCCTCTGAGCTTTCAGATTCAGTTTCTTCTGTTTTGTTGTCTGTGTGTTTTTAATTGTTGGTTTTCCTAACTTTGGACTATCGAAACTATATCAGGTCGGACAGGGGTTTGTAGAACTTTTTTTCCCCAATCATCGTGTGTTCTTCTTGAAGTATTTGGCTGGTCTGGAGTAATTGCTATTATTTGTGTATGTCATAGCAGAGTGATTGTGGGACGAGCTGCTCCTAATCTCCAGAGAAGTTTCCACTCTTTCGCTACGTTTGTTGTACAGGTTTGGAATAGGATATTTTTTGGTTCCATGTACTTTTTGTGGTTGTAGGTAGGTGCCTAGTGTGATCCCGAATGATATGACCAAGATGATCATCGTGCCTTGTCCTGGAGGAGTTTCTCTTTCCCTTAGGCTACTACTTTGCGATTATTTCTGACTTTTTGGGTGCAGTTTTGCATTGTTTTTGTATTTCTTATCTTTCTCGTTGCAGATGAGCTGAATTTGGGTCTTATGTTTTTGTCGTCTTTGTGATTTTGGTTGTAGGTGTTCCCCGTCTTGGAATATTGACCATATTCAGATAGGGGGTTTTCATACTTATTTTCTCAATTATGTTGTGTTTTTCTGGTTGACGGGCGATCACGTGATGAGTTGCTCTTACCTCCTACTTCCAGAGAAGTTTTCACTTTCTTTTAATACGTTTGTTATTCAAGTTTGGATTAGGATTTTTTTGGTTCCTTGTTCTTTTTGTGGTTGTAGAAACCAGTGTACTTTGATCGATTCTGAATGTTATGACCAAGTCTCTTCCCTAACCAGGATGTAGGCTCCTCCTCCTCTTTGTTTCTTAAAAAATTTACCCTTCACTTTCCGGTATCTTTCTGCTGTGCAAGTCCTTCCTCGTAAGGTTGATAGTAAGATGTGCTGCTAAGATATGCTCTCTCTGATGGGTACCCTCTTCCAATTTCTGTGGGCATGTTAATTGGTTTTAATAATTCAACGATTTTTTGAGCTTTCAGTTTCTTAGGTTTTTGTTGTCTTTGTGGTTTTAATTGTAGGTTTTCCTAATTTTGGAGTATATCAAAACTATATCAGCTTGGACAGGGGTTTCTAAACCTTTTTCTTGTTTCAATTATGTTGTGTTTTTTGTAGTATTTGATCGGCCTGGAATAATTGGTATCATTTGTGTATGTCATAGCAGGGTGGTCATGTGACGAGTTGCTCTTAATTTCCAGAGAAGTTACCCTCTTTCACTACGTTTGTTGCAAGTTTGGATTACTGTTTTTTCGGTTGCGTATACTTTTTTTGTGGTTGTAGGTGTCTAGTACTAGCTTAGATTGATTCGGACTGCTATGACCAAGATGATCATCGTGCTTTGTCCTGGAGTTTTCTCTTTCACCTGTACTTCTAGTTCACGGTTATTTCTGACTTCTTGGGAGCAGTTTTGCATTGTTTTTGTATTTCTTATCTTTCTCATTGCAGATAAGCGAGTGTTTTTGTTTGTACTCTCTGTGAGGGTAGTTACTTGGGTCAATAACGTAGTGGATCTCTTACAAGTGGTTTTAGTTACTGCTGTGAATTGTCACAGCCACAGATCTTTTCTGATTCTGTACTGCAGCTTTTTGCTAATAAGCTGTCCCTTCTTTCTTTTATTTTTTGACCTAAAATGGCGCTTTTGATTACGGGGTCCTGGGGTTTTTGCAAATAAAATGTCCCTTGCTGCGATATAGAGCTCTCTTCGATGGCTACTGTGTACATCAGGGGTTCTGGGATTTGATTTTCTGTTTTCTTGTGATTTCGTGTCACTTTTTATCATCCTCGTTTGATTTATGGATGTGATAATTGATGTTTAGGGTTTGATTTCGTGCCTCAGGCTTACGTGGCTGGGTGCAGTGGGGCGCTCGTTTTGACGATTGGACTTGACGGATAATTATGGATTGGAGTTTCTATGACGTCGGTGTTGTGATGGATCCGATTCGACATTACACACCAATTAATAAGTAGCCTCGCTACCTTTAGCATCTTACTTTAAGATCCTTCGATTGGTGCATGTTTTTTGGTTATGATGGATTGAGTTACTACGATTCGGTGTTATGATGGACCCGAGCTCCTTCAATTCGGTGTCATGATGAATGGGAGATCTGTGTTTGTCTTTGTGGTTGTACCTAGGTGTTGATGCCTCACTCATACTAGATCCGACACAGTGGTTCCTCGCAGTTAATATGTCTTTTAATATCTGAATTTGTCCAATTAGTTCAGCTCCTTCGGTTTTACTGGATTGAGTTTCTTTGATCTACCCATGTGGTTGCATTGATCGCTTGTCGATGGCTTACTGATACGGGGTTGTGCACAACTATCGTGAAATTGACTTTAAACATCTTAGTTGGTCCAAGTAATTCTGCTAGGCCCCATTTTGCGTGCTGATTTTGGTCTTATGGATCAAGTTTCTTGGATTTATTTTCCTCGTCTTTGTGGTTGTAGATTGTCTTAGCTGACAGTGTAGGGGTCGATCGGGGATAGGTGATCTGACACGGAACATTCAGGCTATATTTCTTCCTCTCCCTCTTTTCCATTTGCTGAAGTGATCGGGATTCAGTTTTTCAATTACCTGTGACTTTATGTCTTTTTTAAGCGTGATTTTTTTATTGTGAGTATTATCATTGTTGTGTCTAGGCTTTCGTTTCGTGCCCTGGCCCTGGCTTGATGTCGGCTTACCGTAGGATGTGATGATATGCTCGCTGTGACGGTTGTTTCTGTTCTGACATCATTAGATCTTAATTTACTCAAGTCCTTCGATTTATGCTGCTATTGGATTTTGATTGATTGAGATTCTTCGATATGGCTGCCTTGTTTGTTTGTCTATGCAGCTCTGACTAGTACCATTTAAATTGGCACAGTTGGCTTTGCTGTTCGTGAATCTTTCCTTTGTGGTGGTAGTTGCAGCTGTAGACCTTCCTAGCTTGTGTATGATGGATTGATCGTTGATATGTTGATATGCATGTGCTCCCTGACCTGCTCAGATGTGTCAGATTATTCTGACATCTTAAATGGTTTTAACAATCTATAAAGATCCTTTACGCTTCACAGTCCAGTTTTTCATGTTTTCGTTGTTCCTGTGGTTTGATTGTAGGTTTCCTAATTTTGGAGTATAGAGGCCGTATCAGATCGGACAGGGGTTTTTCAAACTGGCTTTTTCTCGATTGTTGTGCTTATCTTGTTGAAGGATTTGATCAGTCTGGAATAATTTCTATTGTCTGTGTTAGTCATAGGAGGGCAATTGATGAATTGCTCTATTTCCAGAGAAGTTTCCACTTTCTTTCACTATGATTGTTCCAGTATGGGATTCTTTGTTTCGTGTTCTATTTGTGGTTGTAGGTGCCTAGTGCTAGCTTGGATCTTGGATTGATTCTGAAAGCTATAACCAAGATTATCATGGCTTGTCTTGTATAGTTCCTCTTTCCCATTGACCACTAGTTAGTGATTATTTATGACTTGTCGGATGCACCTTTGTGTTGCTTTCGTATTCCTTGCCTTCTCCTTGCAGATGCGGTGAATTTGGAACTTGGACGAGGATTGTATTTTAATTCACCCTTTAATGTCATGTTACTTTGTCTCTGTCTTTTTTTCTATGCAAGTATTTCTTATCGTAGGTTGAGAATACGTACTGTGTTGCCACCAGACTGTTCCAGGAGAGTTTCCATCAAGTAATTATTTGTTTATTACATAACTTTGTGCTGATGTCTAAGTCTAGTTTTTCCAGTATTTTGTTCGAAAATACATCAAGTAAACTACTGTCTTGACTGGTTGTTTTGTTAGAGTTTGTTTTTTGGTCGTCTTTTGCCTGTATTTTGGATCACTTCCCTTGTTGCTGCTGAAGGTCATATTGGCTCTATTTGAGATACATGATGATCGAAAGAGAAGTATGTGGAGATGGATACATGGGTTTAAGTTTTCCTTCTCGTAACGTATGTTCTCTGGTCTGTACTTTTCTATTGCTGCTGCTATAGATTGGTGGCATCTCACAGCTTTGGTGCCACAGAGATGAAATTTCGGAGAGTGGGAATTTGTATTTTCGGTTAGTTTAAATTATTTTGGAACTTAGCATGGTGTCCATGTGTTATGATGGAGTTTCTGTGGACAGGTGGTGACCAAAGCTTTGGGTCTATTTTTTCCTATTTGACTTGTTTAGAAGTTGGTTTCAAGAGATTATTTTACTTCACAGCCTCTTGCCCTGTTGTTGATCTTATTTTTTGCGTTGCTCTGTAGTTCAGGGTATTAACCAGTTATTTGGACCTGTTTTGAGAGTTCTTTTTTGTGTTGGCTGCTTGCAGTGAATCAAGTGCTGTTTTCCCTTTTAATTTTGAGGTACGGCTTGATGCATATAAGCTTGTGTTCTTTAGGGCTGGATTTAAGCTTGTGAAGTTGGAGATGAAGGCTTCCTTTTGATATGATAGACGAGCTTGTCCTCCTTTTCCGATCCTCCACCCGTTTTCTGGTCTTGTATGGTTTTGTTCTGGCGTAGGTTCTGCCTCTTATGAGATGGAGCATTGGTGCAACACGTGTTATTCACTTGAGGGAACTGCTTTGTTTAAGCCTCTCTATTACTCAAGATGGCTTTCCGGTGTTGTCCTTTAATGGTCAGGTATTCATGAATGTTTTGCATTGTGGAGGCATCATGACATGGGGTGGAAATGTGTGATTTTGCTAAATGCATGACCATGAGAAGAATTTTGCTTTTGCTGCTGAAGTGCTAATTAGATGGTGGGAATAATGCTACTTGCTGCTGATAGATGAGTAGAACTCTTGGAAGTGATTGGATATAGTAGGTGACTAGGTGGTGATTACATTTCATATTGTCACAAATACCTTGTCTGGTTTTGTATTGCAGAATTTTGCTAGGAATAAGTTTGCCCTTGTTTCTTTTGCAAAGACATTGCTTTTGATCACAATCCACTCTGTTTGGTCTCTCTACTTTATCATGTCCCCAGTTTGTTTCTTTAGTCCTCTAAAAAATTGTTTCAGTTCTCTACTTTTTTTCATCTTTTGATAAATGTCTAAAAAGAGGATATACCAGTTTGTCAGAAGATGATAAAACACTTTTTAACTCCGCCTGTGTTATATACACTGCCGGTCCCTAGCCCGGAAAAGGAGGAGGGGAAAGTGTAGCTTGTGGGGTGGGATTTTCTTTAGTTTGTGTAATTGCTTCGTTTTGGTAGCTTTGACTCATCTCTGCTCTATTTGTTTTCGTATTAAAACTACAATATTGCAGATCCCAACGTGCGTGCGACGGCCAATATGTTTCCCTCTTCTCATTGGCCTTTCGAGTCCTGATTAATTGTACTTAGTAGTTCGATCCCATGAAACATTAAGTTGGAGTATTAGCCATACCTTTGAGATAAGTTTGGAAAGCAACATTTAAGTCATCGAGGTAACTAATTGCATACAGGGCAAAATTATGTGCCCTCTGAGAATAATATGTGATGCATTATTTTCAATAAAATAATATATTTAATAATATTAGCATATGCAAAGTGTTGGAAAAGACCGTATTTCCATAGGAAACCTATAGAAAAATGGGGTTTAATTGAAATAATGTAAAATAAAAAATTTATTATGGAACGTGTAGTAATAAAGTTTATAACCCGAATTATGCATCCCAAAAAATTTATCTTCATTTCTTCTAGAGCTAAGTGCTCATATAATCCTATGTTTTAAGAGTTTATGCTAATATGACCCTGTGAAGTTGAAAAGTGCTACTGTAACCAAGTGTTTTGCTAGGATGTGCTAATAACCCTGGAGGCCTGAATTTGGCGGAAATACATGAAATGACTATTATACCCCTATTTTAAAAAATAAAAATAAAATGTAAAAAGATAATTATGCCCTCATTGTTTATTAACCACAAAAATTTTCCTCCTCCATCCTCGATTCCATTTTCTTCTCTCTTTTCTTCTTCGTCCTCGTTTGAACCCGTCAAAAAATATATAGTGATAACGTTATGTTAATTATATTTTAAAAAATACATTATGCTAATTACAGAAACATTTTTCAATACTAAATCATTGCTAAATATAGTACAAACACACAATTAAATCAATTCCAGCATAACAGCAAATCCAGGTATATCTTAAAAGTTGCTATCTAAGATGATTGAAACAATATAGGGCATTTATGGTAATATGTGGTGTTTCACATTTTGCATTTTAGAACACATTTTTGGAAGATGTGTACTAAGGTGCTGAACACATGCTAAATTAGTTCAATATTGTTTTTAGTTGGCATTGCATGCACATTGAAGTAGGAGCAAAATTGGCTTCGGGTCTTGAAAGGTTTATCAGTTGCAAAATTGGCTTCTAGTGTCGCGGTCATGCTTCCAGGGATATATCTGCTCAAATTTGGTGGCCCTTATGATATGATTGTTATCTGGTATTCGTTTTTGCTTTTTTCTCTGCAAACCAATTAACTTCTGCAGTTTGTGTCTAGTGGTTCCTTCTATATTTTGATGACAGCAGCAAATCCAGTTATATCTTAAAATTACTCTAAAACATAAAAGAAAAAGGCAGCATCCACATATCAACATCCACAGCTAGAATTAGGCATCGAAAAACCCGTATCAAAACATAAAGAAACATTGCAACATGCCAACATCCACAGCTAGAAAAGTGAGTGGGAGATCAAAGTAGCTACACATAAAAACATGAAATTGCATCAAGAATTAGATATAAACTACGGAGAGAAAATAGTAGACAATATATGATACATTCGGCAGCCATTCACACCCATTTGACTAAACTCCAACTTACTGTTCAAGCATCCAATACCTTCGACAGTGTCTTCTCGTTCCCATACCAACCTTCAGCTTTTCATGAGCTTGTATGGGAAAAGATAAACATTTTGCATCCCTAAAAGTTCTGCAAAAAAAATTCAACCTCAATTACATTTTCTTTTCCTCAAAATTTTCCGTTATCAGAAGGGGGCTGAAAAAGAATTTAAAATTTTTTTACAACCCAAATTTCTTGTGATTTTCGTCTCGGCTGGGGCTGGAGCCCCCTCCAGCCCTCTTGTAGATCCGCCCCTGGGTATTTTAGACATTTTGGGTTCGGTCAATGCCTAATTTGTTTGGTCAATCCCTAAATTATCACAAAGGATTATAACTGCGCAATCGTCATAAAGTTTGGGTTATTTTGACATTTTTTCATTTTGTAGGGTTATATTTACACTTTCAACCTAAAATTAGGGTTAGACGTGTAAAAATCCCTAAAAAACAATAAAAAATTATTAAGATAATATAATAATAGAATTTATTTAATAATATGTAGAAAATTATAATGCTTTTAGTATAATAATATTGATTATAGGTTGAATTTAAAAATTATTGGGATGAAATGAACTTATTTTTATCAAATTGAACTTTTATATATTTAAATATATTGGAGTTTAACCCAGCTAAATATTAATGAATTGAATAGAAGTTTGTTGAAATTAAGTCCAATTGACATAATTTTCTAAATACTCTATCTGTTTTGTTATTTATGACACACTTACTATAAATGAATGTTTATCTTTTGTATGACACCTCTTTTAATTTTTGGTAAGATTCCTTCAATTTCATCCACTCATTCTACTTCTTTTTTTCTATATTCAATTTCATCCATTTATTTCTTCACATAAATCCAAATAACTAAATCTGTGGTGCCATACATAAAAAAAACGGAGGGAGTATTATTGAATTAAATAGAAGTTTGCTGAAATTTAAGTCTAGTTGAACAAAGTCTTTGTATGCTTATCACAATCCTTGTTAGAGTGTTTTTTTTTTTGAAAAATCAATCATTCTAAGATAGTGGAGAAAATGCCCAGTGGTGATTACAATAAGTGAAATTGACATCCAACCTAACTAGCCTATAGTAATAACTAATATATTGTAAGGGTATTTAAACTACATGCCAACCACATTGATCGTCTGTACTATTACAAATTAGAGATTCAATAAAAATTGTAACATTGCCTTCAAGAATATTAACTCCCTTCTCACGAAAATCATGACTATTTACTAGAGAAGAGCGGATCACACATCAATATCACTGCGCCAAACATGGATCTTGTACAACTATAACACCACTTGATCTAACCACGCTCTATGTTGTCCAAACTGTAAATGCCTTGAAAAACACAGATATGACGAATCTAAATTAATGAAAACCCAAAAATAAAATCACAAACAAAATTACGAACACACGATCTGAACAAGCAAATCGAGAACAATACATCAACGTAAACAACTAAATCGAGTTATCATCATGAACACAAAGATACAATTGATCAGGTTGAAGAACAAACTATCGCAGGAGACAAATGTCACACTTATTGAATAATAAAAATATAAATTAAAATAAAACCAGACGAAATAGTAGGTATAAACTAAATTGCATCGTTGTTCTCCATCTCCTTAACGAGAAGATGGAGAAAGATAGATTAAAGAAGAAGGAGTGCGGCAAGACTGGAAAAAGAGGGTTGCAACTTGGTTTTTTAAAAATGTCTAAGCTCGTATTTTTTGTAATACTACATGTTTAAATTTTAACGTCAATATTCTAATTTATAACCTTGATTTGTTGTGTGAATTTGTCATGAAATAACGTTTAATTTTCCATCCAAAAAAACCGAAAAAGTGAAAATGAAAATGAGAATAGCAGCATTTTTTAAAAATTTATGTAAAACTTATTATTTATTTGACTAAATTATTTTTTTGGTCCCCTACAAAATATCTTATACCATGTTTTAGTCATCATTTGCAAATCAACCCTCTGACAATAGTCAACAAATTCAAAATAATTTGTTTGGTCTCCAAACCCAGTTTTCGGCTATTTTCTGGTTTTCCGATGCACGTGCCAGGCACGTGACTTTTTTTCTAGTAAGGTCAGGGGTAATTTAGTAATTTTACAAATTAAATACATTTACTCCATTTTTACTTCACCCTAACCCAATTCATTAGATTTACCCCCAAATCATATCCTCCTCATAAATCTTGCTCAATTCCATCGCTGGAATCCACCCAAATTCATCGCCTCCTCATCAATCTTCCTCCAAAATCCTCCAAAAATCTTCAACCTTGTCTCTGTGTTGCGGCGTCTAGCGCCAAATTCCGATCGAATCCAATTTTCTTGATGTCGAGTTGCAGCGCCTCCTCCACTTTGTTTGTGGCCGGATACTTGAGATGTACGTGTGGACGTCGTTGCCGTATTCGCACCGCTGACACAGTGGAGAATCAGGGAAGGAAGTTTTTTGGTTGTCCATTAGGTTGCGTGGTTGCGATTTTTTCAGATGGTGTGATGAGGGTTGCTGGGAATGTGAGGTCGCATATGAGGTTATTGAAGGAATTCAGGCGAGGAACCTTGCGTTGGAGGAAGGGATGGCTAGGTTAGGCGACGAAGTTGCTGATCTGAAAGATGAGCTTGAAACGGAGCGTCAGATTTGCTGGAAGATGAAGAACACTCGTTTGGTGGGTTTTGTTATTGCGATATTTCTTGCAATGATTGTGATTAGTGTTAATTGAACCAATTTTAGTGCTATAGAGATTATCCCCTGGGCTGTTTGCTTGTGCTGCTGATTTGTCATGATGGATAATTACAATTCAGTTCTTCATCTGTAATAGAGTAGTTTCATGAAGGAATTGGTGAAGAGTTTGTTGGATGTTTAGTATGTTCTAATTTAGTTCGATCATATGTTTCAATGTAGTTCAAGTTTGCAATGTTCAAGTTCATTCATTCCATTTGTTTGATCATGATTACAAACCAATGAGCACAATTTCATAGACATAATGAACAATATTGAGCATCCACATGTTGATGGAAAAAGTGATCACAGTTTCATAGACAAAATGAGCAATATTGAGCATCCAAACGTCGACAAAAGAAGCGTAGTTTAGACTGCAATAGACAATGCCAATAAAGTGACCTGGTTCTAGACAAATTTCCTATTCAAACCCAAAACCTTTGTTCCATACCTATGCAGAGTTAGCCTTATAAAGGCTAATCTCCTGCATAACCAAAAAATACAGCAGTAAGGTTCTCGACCAATCTGAAGTCAAAATTAATCTACTATGAAATGCAGCAGGAGGTAGTATGCCGATTTAATGATTCTATGGAAATCGCCAAGCATCACCACGCATCTCTAAATAGTCAACTTCTTGAAAGCGTGATGATAACGGGCTCTTGCATGTGATCTTTGTATGTCCAGCTTGACGGCATAAGGTGCACTTGTATACCCGTTTTGCATGTATATTGCCATGCACAGAAAACATGCAAATATTAACATATACCACAAATGTAGAAGGACCATAATTTAACGAAGGATTCCTATAGTAAGAAATAACCTTCACCTTAGTCGGTTTTGAATATGAGGAGTGAGCTGCAGCTGTGGATTGTATTTTTGCCTGTATATTACCATATTTATTTCAGATTACCATAACTGAATAAATTTCCATATTTACCATGACTGAACATGTGCACAAAATTAGCATAACTAAAAAAATCACCTTCTTCTTTGGGGGATTTGATGATGTGGATTCAACCACATTTGGAGGGTTTGTTGGGTTCTCAGTAGTGGCAGCTGCGACTGGACATTTCTTTGCATTATGGCCAATCTGCGCACACATCGAGCACTTGTATGAACCCATCTTGCCAGCTCTAGATAGCTTCTCAACCTCACAAAGTTTCCTGGCTTTTTTCTTAGTCGAATTCTTTTCACCCGGAGACTTTTTCATTGACTTTGGGGGTCTTCCTGGCAACCTAATGTCTAAGGGTGACAGCAAACTATGATTATCCGTCCTATCCCATAACTCTGGACCATTTATGTGATGGATAATGTGGATGTATGCACTAGAGTATACTGGCATGGAGTAACAAGAATGCATGAAATCCGCCGCCTCCTCCTTAACAAAACTAATTGCAGCAACATCATGAGGGCAGGGAATCCTTGTCAGATCCCATTTTCTGCATCTGCATGACCTTGACTTTAGATTAAGAGCATAACTTCCCCCATAGATGCAAGTCACCTGAAACTCTAATTCACCACATGGAATAGCAAAGCAACGGTTTTGAGGCATACTGGTTAACCTCCAACTTCTTCCTTATATTCAGCCCAAATCTTCCATCAATCCTTGCAATAGATGCCCTTTTTTTGGCAAGTCAGTCCATGAAATAAAATCAAACAGCTTCCAACATAGTCAGCAGTGGCTTATCCCTCGCGTGTAATATCACCTTGTTGAAGCACTCACAGATGTTATTGACCATAATATCACACTTGGATTGAGTATTGAAGAAAGCTCGTGACCATTCCTTTGGATTTGTTCTTGTTTCTAACCACATCATTGCTCCTTGATCTCGTGCCTTGATGTCTTTCAGATGGTTCATAAATTGGGATGGATGGGTCATGTGCAGAGTCTGTGTTCTGCATCTAGCAGTAACTCCTTCATTACTGCTTCAAGTCTCAGGCATGGCATGCCAACATATCAGGTTCTTTTTCAAAAAACCCATACAATAATAAATTTGATGGGGTTGATTTTACCATATATTTTGGGTTGATTATTGAGTTGAATGGTTGATTAAATGCTTGGATATTTATGTTATTCGTAATGTTCTTGCGGTTTGAAGATTTAGATGCTGAATTGGCAAGTTGGTGCAGTTTATGGTCATTTGTGCTTGGAGATGGAAGAGGAAATAATAATGGAGATATTTGGTGTTGAATTATGGCAATTACAAATGTAGTTGAAGAAGAATCAGGATTGATTTGAAGACTCCTAAATGTTAGGAGAGAATATTGTATTTATCTCTTTGAGTTCTAATTAGATAAGGAAAGACATATTTTATTCCTTATCTATCTTTTGGTTGTAGTATTTTTTGGAGACTATATTTATTTCATGCGCATAGACTGTACGGCCGAATAGAAGACATAACAGAATTACGTACGCACAGTCCATCTGCGCAGAACAGTATTTTGCGATTTGGGGTTTTCAGTATTTTGCAATTTGGGGTTTTCAGTATTTTATTCCGACAATTTTAATCATTTATTTTTATGCTTTTGATTGTTAATTTAATTATGTATTCTAGCTAAATTCTTCTTTTCCGGTAAAGATCAAGGAAGTACTGGCATCGATTCTCGTGAGATCTAATTAGTTTTAATACTTTGATTGCATGCTAGCATCTGATGTTCTTGATTATAACGTTTATGATTGCTTTCATGTTATTGAGTAGTGCGCAATATTTGATAGCATGTTAGTTAATTTGATGCCAATTGAACCAATCATCCATAATTGTGATTCCAGTTCAATCATTGGTGGGGAATAACAGTCTTAATTTAACAATCCAGCGTCCGAGTTTGTTGGTTATGAATTTGGTCTTTCTCATTCTTAATGCTGCTAGAATATTAAATCTATAGAGTGTCTCTTAGGTTATATGTTAGTTAGAGAAATAATTGGTGAGACGTCCTCCTGATTATCGACAAGGTAAGGAAAGATTGGTTGCTTGCAACTATAAACAATTTGTGTGCATGCATTTAAAGTCATATTTGCATCAAGGATCGAGATAGAAAGCCAGTATGGAATTGATTGAAACCGGAATCTTATCATCATATTTGAATTGTTTTTTAATCTGTAACAATTTCTCATTTTTGTTTTTACTTGATCTTTAGTTTCTCTTATTCACGACCCTCTTCTGGTTCTTTTGGTTACAAATTAGCAGATTAAAGATTAAGGGAAAATTCTCGCCAATCTCTTGGGAAACGAACCTGCTTGCAGCTATACTGGTCGGTATGCCCATACCGACCGCAAAATTCTGAACTGAAAATTCAGCTTAGAGCTTGATTTATTTTTGGTGTAAAACGACACACCAAAATTCAGTTATGTAACCAAAGTACACCATAATCAGCCATTTCGTTATCACAAAATCAGCAACATAATCAGATTCCTAAAAAATTACCATAATCAACCATTGTACAATAAAAAAAAATCAAAGGCATAATCACAGAAACAGATTCATAACTTGAATAAACCAAAATCAGTCTTTTCTGAATCATAAAATCACAGGCACAATCACATAATCAGTTTCATAATCCTACATGCCAAGATAAAAAAATTATACCTTCTGCTTCTTCGAAAGTAGAGTCCAAACAGGTTCATTTTTTATGTTAATATCTCTCTGCAAATGGGTTAGGAACCATTGGCAGGTATTTTTGTTCTCTATCTCCACCACTGCATAAGCCACGGGGTAAATTTGATTGTTTCCATCTAGACCAACAACCGCCAACAATATCCCCTTGTGAGGCCCGGTTAGGTGGCATCCATCGAGTCCTATCAAGGCTCTGCACCCACTTATGAAACCCTTCTTGCACGCATCAAAGCAAATGTAAATTCTGCGAAAAACTTCATTCCCAAAATTATCATTTTCTGTCTACATCACAACTGTTGAACTGGTGTTGGCCCTCAATAACTCATTGAAGTAGTCCCTCATCATTGTATACTGTTTTCTGTAGTCTCCAACTATCTTATCAATGGCCCTCTTCCTCGCCTTAAATGCAGCATCCCTGGATATCTTTATTCTCAGGTCCTTCTGGACTCTATTCACAAGCTCTAAAACCTTCAAGTTCGGCATAAGCTTGAAGTCATCCTTATACCTCATACCAATGTATTTATAACTCGCACACTCGTGGAGGAATGTAGGGCTGCAGGAATGGGACCTTACTAGCCAGTGGTTTTTTTTCCCGAAGTTAATTGATGCCATCCAGTTGCATTTACCGGTGTTGGAAGAACAAACAGCAATACACCTCTTCAAATTGTTCTTCCTAAATCGAATCCTCCTGTTAGCTACTGTCCCGTGGTGTTTGCAAGCCAATTTGAACTCTTGTTTGGTAACAAATCCCTGCCCCAGATGGAATTCCACATCACTGTTACCAATCGACGACACGAACCTTTTGTGAACCCTTATCCGCACTTTCTTAACATCATCTTCCTCATCAGAACTTGTCTGACTTTGGTCATCCCCGTCACCAAAAACCTCACTTGAGTCTGATTCAGCCTTATTCTACGTCTGTTTTCCCTTGCTTGTTTCCCCGTCAGGCAGCATTTTCCCTAACAATTCACCCCAATGTTTTCCCTATCATTCGTGATCACCACTAAATTTTCATCGTCATCCACATCAAATTCCAGGTCTACAAATTTGTCATCAACTTCATCCTTGTCATCTGGCTCAACTATCGGAGCTTTTTCCTTACCTTCTTTGTTAGCTAATGCATTCTTTCTATTTATTTTCCTGCTCCCTAATGACCTTTTCCTGTATCTCTTTCCTTTTTTTCCCAACAACACTAACAACTGTCTCAACTTCACCCCCTTGTTCCTGATCCAGTTTTTCACCATCTCTTAAACCACCTTCTGTGGCATATGCTTCTACAGAATCTGCTTCTTGACCATCAATTTCTTTATCCTTCAACAACTTCTCAGCCTCTCCTCTTCATCTCTGGCTTCAGGCGCAATTTCAGTGACCTCAGGACCAATGTCAGGGCTTAGAAACTGTTGAGAAGGCTATGTTATATGACCCTCATCATCCATGCTCTCAGGTTCATCAATAATTACCACCCCGTCAACTTCCTTCAATTCCACTCTTGTATCTTGTTTTATCCGGGGATCAACACAAATTCCCTTTTTCTTCAACATCTTACAATGCTGCCTCTGCGACCTTGCCACATTTTGGTAATAATTCTTCAGGGCAGGGATAGATTCCTCCTTGTCTGGCCTTTTCAGAGCTACGTGCTTCAGACATTTTCCTGTTCTCCTCCCACCACTAGTCTTCTTCATCCTAGAACTAATTTGCTCCACATTATTAGAACCATAATCCCCTTCTTTCCCTAAGAACCTGACACCAGCTTTCATTTCCTTCTCACCAGTAGGCCAACTCAGAAAATTCCAATGGTAACCACGTAAATAAACATCAACCACTACATTCTTAAGCCCTATGCTAGCTAGTACCTTTGACTGCTCAGGAAAACGCAACAAATGGTCTACATCTACAGAACTGAACATCATACCGGGCTCCAAAAACACACCAGATACCATGCCCCTATAACCCAAATAGTTATATGCGTAATCCAGCCTACCCAAGTTGAAACCCTCAGCTTCACAATAATCAACCATGTACATAGAACAACCAACATACATAGGAAACGGTTCCCAGACCAGGTTACCATGACAATGTATTCTAATAGAGAAGCTGTTGGTTCCAAGAACTGAAAAATAAACAATGGATTACTATAAAAAAAGAACCACAACCATACCAAAATTAAATTATTAAATTATGTAATGGGGCCTACAAAATATATTATCCCCCACCAACAATATATTATTTCCATCCCACACCATATCTTATCCAGAATCGGAACTAATCAGATTAGCACTAACAGTCCTATGCATTGACTAATTGTGAGGACAAACAGGTTATCAACCATCAGCAACAAAATAGGGGACCAACCATCAGCAACAAAATAGTGGACCAACCATCAACAACAAAATAGGGGACAACTCCATTCAAAAGGTTGGCCACAATATTAACTATTCAACTACCAGTAGTGGGGACAACCATCAATACATATCTCTGCATTCTTAAAGGTTACATACCTAAGTTAGGATCTCTATTTCCCCCACCAAAACAACAACGATCTTCTAGCAGCAACAACCTCTTATCCGAGTCCGTTATGACTTACATTCGCACAAGCCAACCTATCAGCATAACACTATCAAACCAACAACATCGACATAAATGAATTGAAGCCAAACAGAGAAAGCATAAAAAAAATTGGAAATACCTAGGTTTCCGTCACAAACGACCGAGTAACGACTCAACGCCGCTGTCGACTCTACGAGTATAAACAGGGTGCCTACCGGTCAAGAGAACAAGCGTCGTATGACCGGATTAAACGTGAATGGAGACCAATAATCTCTAAGGTCGTGATTTTCCTGTGAGATTCAGAGTATATTTTGGAGATTGATGAACTGGGGAAACTAAAAGTCGGGTTTGGTCATAAGATGAACTGGGTTAGGGTAATTCGAAGGGTTAGGGTAATTCGAAGGGTTAGAGTGAAGTAAAAATTGAGTAAATGTATTTAATTTGTAAAATTACTAAATTACCCCTGGCCTTACTAGAAAAAAGTCACGTGTCCGGCAAGTGCATCGAAAAACCAGAAAATAGGTCGGAAACTGGATTCGGAGACCAAACAAATTGTTTCAAATTTGTTAGGTACCGTGTAAGGGTTGATTTGCAAATGAGGATCAAAGCATGGTATAAGATACTTTGTAAGGATAAAAAAAAAATTAGTCCATTTATTTTACTCGATCATCATAAATATCACATTTTTTTCGTTTTTAAAATTAATAATTACATGTACTTCATCTATTTCTCTATTAGTGACACACCAATTTTACATGTTAGAATGTAAGAGATACTAAATGAGTGGATGATGAAAAAAAAATAAAACTAATAGATATAATGGACTTTAAACTTGTCGTAATTAAAAGTTTTAATACAGAAATAGAAAAGGTGTCAGTAAAATTGATGGAGTAAATGCCGTGCTTAGCAAGGAGTGGGTTCCAAGAAACGATGTGTTCCACTTTCTTTTGGAGGGAACCAAGCGGCCTTGTTCGCGCCTTTGAGTCGGTGACTCATTCCACTAAACCGACTCCCAATGGGAAACGGATTATTTAGAGCTGTTAAGATTATTCTCACCTGGCTAATCCTGGCCGTACATTCTCTCACCATAATCCTATAAATACGCCTCCCCTCCCACTTTTCAATTCATTCGGTTAGCTCGATGGAACGTAGAGGTCTCCTCCATCGGGGATTCTGGGATTCGATTTCCGTATTCCTGTGATTTCTTATCAGTTTTTATCATCCTCGTTTGATTTATGGACGTCATAATTGATGATGTCTAGGGTTTGGTGTTTTGCCGCTGGCTTAACATGGCATGGTGCGATGAGGCGCTCGTTGTGACGATCGGACTTGACGGTTAATTATTTTCCGATATCTTTGAGATCTTAATTGATTTTAATTGTTGTTTAAGATCCATCGCTTCGTGCCTCTTTTGGATTTTGATGGACGCATGATCGAATGTCGCTTTTAGACTAAGCATCAGTCGGCGATGGTTAAGAACTAACAAGTCCTCGATACCTTTAGCATCTTACTTGGTTGATCTTTAAAATCCTCCAATTGGTGCCTGCTTGTGTGGCTATCGGAGTTTCTTCGATCAGGTGTTTCTTGTCTTGTGGGTTTGTCGCTGATGCCTCACCAATGCTAGATACGACATGGTGGCCGGTTAATGCGTTATTGATGCCTTTCACATCTTAATTGTCCAATTAGTTTCGTTCCTCTGTTCCGCTTTTGGTTTTATTGGATTCAGTTTCCTCATCTCTCCGTGCTACTGCCTTTGTGCTGAATATGCCCGCTGATGCCTTGTCAATACGTGGTTTGTTGTTGTAGATACTCTTGCTGGATTGATGGTGGATGAGCGGGCTACATGTTCATCTCTCTCCCTATTGCAGTTTCCATTGCTGAAGTGATTCGGTGGGATTCAGTTTTCCAATTTCATGTGAATTCTAAGTGTGCACGTCTGATTTATGGGTATGATAATTGTGGTTTAGGATTGAGTTTTGTGCCGCTGGCTTAGGGTCGGTTAATTCTGTTCTGACATTTTAAGGTCTGTGTTTCTTGCCTTTTTGGATGTAGATCTCCCTAGCTTGCATACGATCATCGTTGATATGTGCTGCTAAGTTATGTTCTCTGCGATGGTTATTATGTTCGGATTCCTTTGATATCTTAATTGTTTTTTTAAAACAATTCATGACAATCCTTTGTACTCTCACAGTCAGGTTCTTCCGTTTTTGTTTTCTTTGTGGTTTGGTTGTAGGGTTACCTGATTTTGGAGCAGAGACCATATCAGATCTGACAGGGTTTTTCAAACTATTTTTTATTAAATGTAAGTATTTGGTCAGTCTGGAGTAATTTCTATTATTTGTGTACTGTCATAGGAGGGCGATCACGTGATGAGATGCTCGTTCTTCCAGAGAAGTTCCCACTTTCTTTCACTGCGTTTGTCATTCAAGTTTGGTTTAGAACTTTTGGGTGCCGTGTTCTTTTCGTGGTTGTAGGTGCCTAGTGCTAGCTTGGACTGATTCTGAATGCTGTAACCAAGATGATCGTTGTTATAGTTGTCTGTGGGCTGCTAAGATGTGTTCTCCGTGACGGTTATTTTGTTTCGATTCCTTTGATATCTTAATTGGTTTTCGCAATTCATAATTTGTCTTTGTTCCATTTATGTTGCCTTTGTTTCTGGTTGTAGGTTTTCACAATTGTGCGATATTGACTATACCATATCGAACGGGGGTTTTTGATACTAATTTTCTCAATTATGTTGTGTTTTTCTTGTTGAAGTATTTGGGGAGTCGGAATAATATCGGTTATTTATGTATGTTATAGGAGGGCCATCACGTGACAAGTTGCTCTTACTTCCAGGGAAGTTTCCACTTTCTTTCAGTTTTGTTTGTTCAAGTTTGGATTAGGATTTTTTGGTTCCCTGTTTCATTTGTGGTTGTAGGTGCCAGTGCTAGCTTGGATTCATTCTTTCCCAACCAGGAGTTGTAGGCTATCCTCCTTTTCTTTTAAAATTTTAAATTCACCCTTAACTGTCCGGTGTGGTGTCTCTTTGCTGTGCAATTCCTTCATAGTAGGGTGGAGGGTAAGATGTGCTGCTAGGTTGTGCTCTCTCTGACGGTTATTCTCTTCAGATTCCTCTTTGACATCTTAAACAATTCATAACAATCCTCTGAGCTTTCAGATTCAGTTTCTTCTGTTTTGTTGTCTGTGTGTTTTTAATTGTTGGTTTTCCTAACTTTGGACTATCGAAACTATATCAGGTCGGACAGGGGTTTGTAGAACTTTTTTTTCCCAATCATCGTGTGTTCTTCTTGAAGTATTTGGCTGGTCTGGAGTAATTGCTATTATTTGTGTATGTCATAGCAGAGTGATTGTGGGACGAGCTGCTCCTAATTTCCAGAGAAGTTTCCACTCTTTCACTACGTTTGTTGTACAGGTTTGGAATAGGATATTTTTTGGTTCCATGTACTTTTTGTGGTTGTAGGTAGGTGCCTAGTACTAGCAGAGATTGATCCCGAATGATATGACCAAGTTGATCATCGTGCCTTGTCCTGGAGGAGTTTCTCTTTCCCTTAAGCTACTACTTTGCGATTATTTCTGACTTTTTGGGTGCAGTTTTGCATTGTTTTTGTATTTCTTATCTTTCTCTTTGCAGATGAGCTGAATTTGGGTCTTATGTTTTTGTCGTCTTTGTGATTTTGGTTGTAGGTGTTCCCCGTCTTGGAATATTGACCATATTCAGATAGGGGGTTTTCATACTTATTTTCTCAATTATGTTGTGTTTTTCTGGTTGAAGGGCGATCACGTGATGAGTTGCTCTTACCTCTTACTTCCAGAGAAGTTTTCACTTTCTTTTAATACGTTTGTTATTCAAGTTTGGATTAGGATTTTTTTGGTTCCTTGTTCTTTTTGTGGTTGTAGAAACCAGTGTACTTTGATCGATTCTGAATGTTATGACCAAGTCTCTTCCCTAACCAGGATGTAGGCTCCTCCTCCTCTTTGTTTCTTAAAAAATTTACCCTTCACTTTCCGGTATCTTTCTGCTGTGCAAGTCCTTCCTCGTAGGGTTGATAGTAAGATGTGCTGCTAAGATATGCTCTCTCTGATGGGTACCCTCTTCCAATTCTGTGGGCATGTTAATTGGTTTTAATAATCCATAACGATTTTTTGAGCTTTCAGTTTCTTAGGTTTTTGTTGTCTTTGTGGTTTTAATTGTAGGTTTTCCTAATTTTGGAGTATATCAAAACTATATCAGCTTGGACAGGGGCTTCTAAACCTTTTTCTTGTTTCAATTATGTTGTGTTTTTTGTAGTATTTGTTCGGCCTGGAATAATTGGTATCATTTGTGTATGTCATAGCAAGGTGGTCATGTGACGAGTTGCTCTTAATTTCCAGAGAAGTTAACCTCTTCACTACGTTTGTTGCAAGTTTGGATTGCAGTTTTTTCGGTTGCGTATACTTTTTTTGTGGTTGTAGGTGTCTAGTACTAGCTTAGATTGATTCGGACTGCTATGACCAAGATGATCATCGTGCTTTGTCCTGGAGTTTTCTCTTTCACCTGTACTTCTAGTTCACGGTTATTTCTGACTTCTTGGGAGCAGTTTTGCATTGTTTTTGTATTTCTTATCTTTCTCATTGCAGATAAGCGAGTGTTTTTGTTTGTACTCTCTGTGAGGGTAGTTACTTGGGTCAATAACGTAGTGGATCTCTTACAAGTGGTTTTAGTTACTGCTGTGAATTGTCACAGCCACAGATCTTTTCTGATTCTGTACTGCAGCTTTTTGCTAATAAGCTGTCCCTTCTTTCTTTTATTTTTTGACCTAAAATGGCGCTTTTGATTACGGGGTCCTGGGGTTTTTGCAAATAAAATGTCCCTTGCTGCGATATAGAGCTCTCTTCGATGGCTACTGTGTACATCAGGGGTTCTGGGATTTGATTTTCTGTTTTCTTGTGATTTCGTGTCACTTTTTATCATCCTCGTTTGATTTATGGATGTGATAATTGATGTTTAGGGTTTGATTTCGTGCCTCAGGCTTACGTGGCTGGGTGCAGTGGGGCGCTCGTTTTGACGATTGGACTTGACGGATAATTATGGATTGGAGTTTCTATGACGTCGGTGTTGTGATGGATCCGATTCGATATTACACACCAATTAATAAGTAGCCTCGCTACCTTTAGCATCTTACTTTAAGATCCTTCGATTGGTGCATGTTTTTTGGTTATGATGGATTGAGTTACTACGATTCGGTGTTATGATGGACCCGAGCTCCTTCAATTCGGTGTCATGATGAATGGGAGATCTGTGTTTGTCTTTGTGGTTGTACCTAGGTGTTGATGCCTCACTCATACTAGATCCGACACAGTGGTTCCTCGCAGTTAATATGTCTTTTAATATCTGAATTTGTCCAATTAGTTCAGCTCCTTCGGTTTTACTGGATTGAGTTTCTTTGATCTACCCATGTGGTTGCATTGATCGCTTGTCGATGGCTTACTGATACGGGGTTGTGCACAACTATCGTGAAATTGACTTTAAACATCTTAGTTGGTCCAAGTAATTCTGCTAGGCCCCATTTTGCGTGCTGATTTTGGTCTTATGGATCAAGTTTCTTGGATTTATTTTCCTCGTCTTTGTGGTTGTAGATTGTCTTAGCTGACAGTGTAGGGGTCGATCGGGGATAGGTGATCTGACACGGAACATTCAGGCTATATTTCTTCCTCTCCCTCTTTTCCATTTGCTGAAGTGATCGGGATTCAGTTTTTCAATTACCTGTGACTTTGTGTCTTTTTTAAGCGTGATTTTTTGATTGTGAGTATTATCATTGTTGTGTCTAGGCTTTCGTTTCGTGCCCTGGCCCTGGCTTGATGTCGGCTTACCGTAGGATGTGATGATATGCTCGCTGTGACGGTTGTTTCTGTTCTGACATCATTAGATCTTAATTTACTCAAGTCCTTCGACTTATGCTGCTATTGGATTTTGATTGATTGAGATTCTTCGATATGGCTGCCTTGTTTGTTTGTCTATGCAGCTCTGACTAGTGCCATTTAAATTGGCACAGTTGGCTTTGCTGTTCGTGAATCTTTCCTTTGTGGTGGTAGTTGCAGCTGTAGACCTTCCTAGCTTGTGTATGATGGATTGATCGTTGATATGTTGATATGCATGTGCTCCCTGACCTGCTCAGATGTGTCAGATTATTCTGACATCTTAAATGGTTTTAACAATCTATAAAGATCCTTTACGCTTCACAGTCCAGTTTTTCATGTTTTCGTTGTTCCTGTGGTTTGATTGTAGGTTTCCTAATTTTGGAGTATAGAGGCCGTATCAGATCGGACAGGGGTTTTTCAAACTGGCTTTTTCTCGATTGTTGTGCTTATCTTGTTGAAGGATTTGATCAGTCTGGAATAATTTCTATTGTCTGTGTTAGTCATAGGAGGGCAATTGATGAATTGCTCTATTTCCAGAGAAGTTTCCACTTTCTTTCACTATGATTGTTCCAGTATGGGATTCTTTGTTTCGTGTTCTATTTGTGGTTGTAGGTGCCTAGTGCTAGCTTGGAACTTGGATTGATTCTGAAAGCTATAACCAAGATTATCATGGCTTGTCTTGTATAGTTTCTCTTTCCCATTGACCACTAGTTAGTGATTATTTATGACTTGTCGGATGCACCTTTGTGTTGCTTTCGTATTCCTTGCCTTCTCCTTGCAGATGCGGTGAATTTGGAACTTGGACGAGGATTGTATTTTAATTCACCCTTAACTGTCATGTTACTTTGTCTCTGTCTTTTTTTCTATGCAAGTATTTCTTATCGTAGGTTGAGAATACGTACTGTGTTGCCACCAGACTGTTCCAGGAGAGTTTCCATCAAGTAATTATTTGTTTATTACATAACTTTGCGCTGATGTCTAAGTCTAGTTTTTCCAGTATTTTTTCGAAAATACATTAAGTAAACTACTGCCTTGACAGGTTGTTTTGTTAGGGTTTGTTTTTTGGTCATCTTTTGCCTGTATTTTGGATCACTTCCCTTGCTGCTGAAGGTCATATTGGCTCTATTTTAGATACATGATGATCGAAAGAGAAGTATGTGGAGATGGATACATGGGTTTGAGTTTTCCTTCTCGTAACGTATGTTCTCTGGTCTGTACTTTTCTATTGCTGCTGCTATAGATTGGTGGCATCTCACAGCTTTGGTGCCACAGAGATGAAATTTCGGAGAGTGGGAATTTGTATTTTCGGTTAGTTTAAATTATTTTGGAACTTAGCATGGTGTCCATGTGTTATGATGGAGTTTCTGTGGACAGGTGGTGACCAAAGCGTTTGGGTCTATTTTTTCCTCTTTGACTTGTGTTTAGAAGCTGGTTTCAAGAGATTATTTTACTTCACAGCCTCTTGCCCTGTTGTTGGTCTTATTTTTTGCGTTGCTCTGTAGTTCAGGGTATTAACCAGTTATTTGGACCTGTTTTGAGAGTTCTTTTTTGTGTTGGCTGCTTGCAGTGAATCAAGTGCTGTTTTCCCTTTTAATTTTGAGGTACGGCTTGATGCATATAAGCTTGTGTTCTTTAGGGCTGGATTTAAGCTTGTGAAGTTGGAGATGAAGGCTTCCTTTTGATATGATAGACGAGCTTGTCCTCCTTTTCCGATCCTCCACCCGTTTTCTGGTCTTGTATGGTTTTGTTCTGGCGTAGGTTCTGCCTCTTATGAGATGGAGCATTGGTGCAACACGTGTTATTCACTTGAGGGAACTGCTTTGTTTAAGCCTCTCTATTACTCAAGATGGCTTTCCGGTGTCCTTTAATGGTCAGGTATTCATGAATGTTTTGCATTGTGGAGGCATCATGACATGGGGTGGAAATGTGTGATTTTGCTAAATGCATGAACATGAGAAGAATTTTGCTTTTGCTGCTGAAGTGCTAATTAGATGGTGGGAATAATGCTACTTGCTGCTGATAGATGAGTAGAACTCTTGGAAGTGATTGGATATAGTAGGTGGTGATTACATTTCATATTGTCACAAATACCTTGTCTGGTTTTGTATTGCAGAATTTTGCTAGGAATAAGTTTGCCCTTGTTTCTTTTGCAAAGACATTGCTTTTGATCACAATCCACTCTGTTTGGTCTCTCTACTTTATCATGTCCCCAGTTTGTTTCTTTAGTCCTCTAAAAAATTGTTTCAGTTCTCTACTTTTTTTCATCTTTCAATGAATGTTTAAAAAGGGATATACCAGTTGGTCAGAAGATGATAACACACTTTTTAACTCCGCCTGTGTTATATACACTGCCGGTCCCCAGCCCGGAAAAGGAGGAGGGGAAAGTGTAGCTTGTGGGGTGGGATTTTCTTTAGTTTGTGTAATTGCTTCGTTTTGGTAGCTTTGACTCATCTCTGCTCTTTGTTTTCGTATTAAAACTACAACATTGTAGATCCCAACGTGCGTGTGATGGCCAATATGTTTCCCTCTTCTCATTGGCCTTTCGAGTCCTGATTAATTGTACTTAGGAGTTCGATCCCATGAAACATTAAGTTGAAGGAGTATTAGCCATACCTTTGAGATAAGTTTGGAAAGCAACATTTAAGTCATCGAGGTAACTAATTGCATACAGGGCAAAATTATGTGCCCTCTGAGAATAACATGTGATGCATTATTTTCAATAAAATAATATATTTAATAATATTAGTATATGCAAAGTGTTGGGAAAGACCGTATTTCCATAGGAAACCTATGGAAAGATGGGGTTTAATTGGAATAATAAAAGGTAAAATGTTTTAGTTGTAATATAAAAAATTTATTTTGGAACGTGTAGTAATAAAGTTTATAACCCGAATCATGCATCCCAAAAATTTTATCTTAATTTCTTCTAGAGCTAAGTGCTCATATAATCCTATGTTTTGAGAGTTTATGCTAATATGACCCTGTGAAGTTGAAAAGTGCTACTGTAACCATGTGTTTTGCTAGGATGTGCTAATATAACCCTGGAGGCCCGAATTTGGCCGGAGATACATGAAATGACTATTATACCCCTGTTTTAAAAAATAAAAATAAAATGTAAAAAGATAATTATGCCCTCATTGTTTATTAACCACAAATTTTCCTCCTCCATCCTCGATTCCATTTTCTTCTCTCTTTTCTTCTCCGTCCTCGTCTGAACCCCATCAAATCCTCGATTCAATTTTTTCACACTCTGCAAATCTCCATCAATTTCCAGTAGCGTATCTCTTATCTCTTCTCCGGCATAGCAGCGGGGGGGGGGGGGGGGCTTGGGTTTCCAGTGGTTGGGGAAGGGTGTAGCTAGGGTTTAATCGGTGGTTTGGGAATAGCTGTGGGGTTAGGATTTCCGTCGATTGGTGGTGGTGGTGGTCGAGGGGATGAGGAGGGCGAAGGCGACGACGGTGGGTACGATGTTGGGATACGATAGCGGTGACGACGTCTTCGTTTTTCAATTTGTGTTTATGAGTTTTTCCAATTTTTGTGGAGCGACGGTGGTGGTGGTGGTGGTGGAGCGACTGTGGTGGTGTTTGAGCAGTTGTGGTGGTGGTGGTGGTGGTGAAGCGGTTGTGGTAGTGGTGGTGGTGGTGGTGGTGGAGGAGCAGCGGTGGTGGTGGTAGAGCAGCGATGGTGGTGGTGGAGCTGCGGTGGTTGTGGTGGTGGTGGTGGTGGTGGTGGTGGTGGTGGTGGTGGTGGTGGTGGTGGTGGTGGTGGAGATTAAAGGTAGGGTATTTTAGTTTATAGTTTTGTAATTTGAATGCTAGGGGTATTTTAGTCCTTTTAATTTTGGTCAACACAAAAAATTACCAAGTCAGCGCCGGAATAGTGCCAGAAGGTTATATCGGCACTTCTGATGTAAAACACATAGCTACAATAGCACTTTTCAACTTCACAAGATCATATTAGCACAAACCTCCAAAACATAGGGTTATATCAGTATTTTGCCCTTTCTTCTAATTTGTACTTTAAACCTTGGTTTTTCCATGGTTTATGGAAAAACCATCTTTCAAGAGATAGACTCATTAGTATATATTGAAGAAAGAAAATTGACTCGATACTTATTAACATATATGAATTTTACATAAAGTAAAAAGTAAATGCTTTATAAATATACCTTAATTTATATTTTTTAAAAAGCAAATTTTTGGGGAAAATCATCTTTCCGTAAGCCTACGGAAAGATGGGGTTTAATTATAATAATAAAAGGTAAAAGATCTTAGTTGCAATATTAAAATATTATTATGCAACATGTAGTAGTTATAAAGTTTATGACCCGATTCATGCAACCCGAAAATTTTATCTTCATTTCTTCTAATTTGCACTTGAAACCTTGGTTTTTCCATGACTTATTGAAAGACCGTTTTTCAAGAGACAAAATCAAAAAATATATAGTGATAACGTTATGTTAATTATATTTTTAAAAATACATTATGCTAATTACATAAACATTTTTCAATACTAAATCATTGCTAAATATAGTACAAACACACAATTAAATCAACTCCAGCATAACAGCAAATCCAGGTATATCTTAAAAGTTGCTATCTAAGATGATTGAAACAATATAGGGCATTTATGGTAATATGTGGTGTTTCACATTTTGCATTTTAGAACACATTTTTGGAAGATGTGTACTAAGGTGCTGAACACATGCTAAATTATTTCAATACTGTTTTTAGTTGGCATTGCATGCACATTGAAGTAGGAGCAAAATTGGCTTCAGGTCTTGAAAGGTTTAACAGCTGCAAAATTGGCTTCTAGTGTCGCGGTCATGCTTCCAGGGATATATCTGCTCAAATTTGGTGGCCCTTATGATATGATTGTTATCTGTTATTCGTTTTTACTGCGTAATTTTTTTTCTGCAAACCAATTAACTTCTGCAGTTTGTGTCTAGTGGTTCCTTCTATATTTTGATGACAGCAGCAAATACGGTTATATCTTAAAATTACTCTAAAACATAAAAGAAAAAGGAAGCATCCACATATCAACATCCACAACTAGAATTAGGCATCGAAAAACCCGTATCAAAACATAAAGAAACATTGCAACATGCCAGCATCCACAGCTAGACAAGTGAGCGGGAGATCAAAGTAGCTACACATAAAAACATGAAATTGCATCAAGAATTAGATATAAACTACGGAGAGAAAATAGTAGATAATATATGATACATTCGGCAGCCATTCACACCCATTTGACTAAACTCCAACTTACTGTTCAAGCATCCAATACCTTCGACAGTGTCTTCTCGTTCCCATACTAACCTTCACCTTTTCATGAGCTTGTAGTGAAAAGATAAACATTTTGCATCCCTAAAAGTTCTACCAAAAAAATTCAACCTCAATTACATTTTCTTTTCCTCAAAATTTTCCGTTATCAGAAGGGGGCTGAAAAAAAATTTAAAATTTTTTTACTACCTAAATTTCTTGTGATTTTCGTCTCGGCAGGGGCTGGAGCCCCCTCCAGCCCTCTTGTAGATCCGCCCCTGGGTATTTTAGACATTTTGGGTTCGGTCAACGCCTAATTTGTTTGGTCAATCCCTGAATTATCACAAAGGATTATAACTGCGCAATCGTCATAAAGTTTGGGTTATTTTGACATTTTTTCATTTTGTAGGGTTATATTTACACTTTCAACCTAAAATTAGGGTTAGACGTGTAAAAATCCCTAAAAAACAATAAAAATTTATTAAGATAATATAATAATAGAATTTATTTAATAATATGTAGAAATTATTATAATGCTTTTAGTATAATAATATTGATTATAGGTTGAATTTAAAAAATATTGGGATGAAATGAACTTATTTTTATCAAATTGAACTTTTATATATTTAAATATATTGGAGTTTAACCCAGCCAAATATTAATGAATTGAATAGAAGTTTGTTGAAATTAAGTCCAATTGACATAATTTTCTAAATACTCTATCTGTTTTGTTATTTATGACACACTTACTATAAATGAATGTTTATCTTTTGTATGACACCTCTTTTAATTTTTGGTAAGGTTCCTTCAATTTCATCCACTCATTCTACTTCTTTCTTTCTATATTCAATTTCATCCATTTATTTCTTCACATAAATCCAAATAACTAAATCTGTGGTGCCATACATAAAAAAAATGGAGGGAGTATTATTGAATTAAATAGAAGTTTGCTGAAATTTAAGTCCAGTTGAACATAGTCTTTGTAAAACCTGGCATTAATTCCATTAATTCTATTAAAATTAACACGGATGCATCATGGGTCTCTCATACAGCTCCTGCTGGGATTATAGTAAGGGATAGCTCTGGCATGCCTCTGTTCATTAATTCAATCACTATTCAGGTTGTATCTCCTCTTCATGCCGAACTATTAGCTATACTGGCTGCTTGTCAATCTTTTCCACATAGAGACATTCCCTTAATCATTGAATCAGATTCTACTTTAGCCATTAATATGATTGAAAATCCATATTCTGCTAATTGGGACTTTTTCAATTTGGCCTACAAGGTTAAGAGTTTATTATGTGGAGCGGTGCTTAAACATGTTTATAGAGAATGTAATTCAGTGGCCAATGCTATTGCGAAACATCATTCTTCTCATAATCAGCCACTAAACTTGTATAATTTGTCAGTACATATCAAAGGTCTCATTTCTTTAGATATGGAGCAATTTCCTCATGTTCAAACTCAGAAACATGGCCTTAATAGGACTTGATACTGCTGATGGGGACTTTATTTTTATACAGATCAATTTGCTACAAATGAAGATGGAATGGAGCTGCTGCTCATCATACGGCTGCCAACATGATCACATTAAGGGACTTCTACTAATGTTGCCAATAGCCTTCTCTGGTGCAGCTCTAGTCCTCAAATCTTCTTTTGGGTTCTGGACCTTCTCAAGCTTAGTTATTGACGTACTGTCTTTGAAGTTGCCTGGCCAAGGGAGAGAATTAACACGAGGGGTGGAGATTCTCTCTTTTGGATCGCAACTTCATTACAGATTACGTTACCCTTGTATAGATGCTCATATCTCCTTCAGTATAGATAGCTATAGGACTTTTGGAGGTAACTATGTTGCCTTAATGCTTAGGGAACTAGCAACACTGGATGTACCAAAGGTTGTTTTTGTATCAAGGCCTGGGGAACCTTAATACATATTCCCTCACCTTCGGGTGTTTTCATTAAAAAAAAAGAAAAAAAGAACATAGTCTTTGTATGCTTATCACAATCCTTGTTAGAGTGTTTTTTTTTTAAAAAATCAATCATTCTAAGATAGTGGGGAAAATGCCCAGCGGTGATTACAATAAGTGAAATTGACATCCAACCTAACTAGCCTATAGTAATAACTAATATATTGTAAGGGTATTTAAACTACATGCCAACCACATTGATCGTCTGTACTATTACAAATTAGAGATTCAATAAAAATTGTAACATTGCCTTCAAGAATATTAACTCGCTTCTCACGAAAATCATGACTATTTACTAGAGAAGAGCGGATCACACATCAATATCACTGCGCCAAACATGGATCTTGTACAACTATAACACCACTTGATCTAACCACGCTCTATGTTGTCCAAACTGTAAATGCCTTGAAAAACACATATATGACGAATCTAAATTAATGAAAACCCAAAAATAAAATCACAAACAAAATTACGAACACACGATCTGAACAAGCAAATCGAGAACAATACATCAACGTAAACAACTAAATCGAGTTATTATCATGAACACAAAGATACAATTGATCAGGTTGAAGAACAAACTATCGCAGGAGACAAATGTCACACTTATTGAATAATAAAAATATAAATTAAAATAAATCGTTGTTCTCCATCTCCTTAACGAGAAGATGGAGAAAGAAAGATTAAAGAAGAAGGAGTGCGGCAAGACTGGAAAAAGAGGGTTGCAACTAGGTTTTTTAAAAATGTCTAAGCTCGTATTTTTTGTAATACTACATGTTTAAATTTTAACGTCAATATTCTAATTTCTAACCTTGATTTGTTGTGTGAATTTGTCATGAAATAACGTTTAATTTTCCATCCAAAAAAACCAAAAAAAGTGAAAATGAAAATGAGAATAGCAGCATTTTTTAAAAATTTATGTAAAACTTATTATTTATTTGATTAAATTATTTTTTTGGTCCCCTACAAAATATCTTATACCATGTTTTAGTCCTCATTTGCAAATCAACCCTCTGACAGTAGTCAACAAATTCAAAATAATTTGTTTGGTCTCCAAATCCAGTTTTCGGCTATTTTCTGGTTTTCCGATGCACGTGCCAGGCACGTGACTTTTTTTCCGGTAAGGTCAGGGGTAATTTAGTAGTTTTACAAATTAAATACATTTACTCCATTTTTACTTCACCCTAACCCAATTCATTAGATTTACCCCCAAATCATATCCTCCTCATAAATCTTCCTCAATTCCATCGCTGGAATCCACCCAAATTCATCGCCTCCTCATCAATCTTCCTCCAAAATCCTCCAAAATCTTCAACCTTGTCTCTGTGTTGCGGCGTCTGGCGCCAAATTCCGATCGAATCCAATTTTCTTGATGTCGAGTTGCAGCGCCTCCTCCACTTTGTTTGTGGCTGGATACTTGAGATGTACGTGTGGACGTCGTTGCCGTATTCGCACCGCTAACACAGTGGAGAATCAGGGAAGGAAGTTTTTTGGTTGTCCATTAGGTTGCGGTGGTTGCAATTTTTTCAGATGGTGTGATGAGGGTTGCTAGGAATGTGAGGTCGCATATGAGGTTATTGAAGGAATTCAGGCGAGGAACCTTGCGTTGGAGGAAGGGATGGCTAGGTTAGGCGACGAAGTTGCTGATCTGAAAGATGAGCTTGAAACGGAGCGTCAGATTTGCAGGAAGATGAAGAACTCTCGTTTGGTGGGTTTTGTTATTGCGATATTTCTTGCAATGATTGTGATTAGTGTTAATTGAACCAATTTTAGTGCTATAGAGATTATCCCCTGGGCTGTTTTCTTGTGCTACTGATTTGTCGTGATGGATAATTACAATTCAGTTCTTCATCTGTAATAGAGTAGTTTCATGAAGGAATTGGTGAAGAGTTTGTTGGATGTTTAGGATGTTCCAATTTAGTTCGATCATATGTTTCAATGTAGTTCAAGTTTGCAATGTTCAAGTTCATTCATTCCATTTGTTTGATCATGATTACAAACCAATGAGCACAATTTCATAGACATAATGAACAATATTGAGCATCCACATGTTGATGGAAAAAGTGATCACAGTTTCATAGACAAAATGAGCAATATTGAGCATCCAAACGTCGACAAAAGAAGCGTAGTTTAGACCGCAATAGACAATGCCAATAAAGTGACCTGGTTCTAGACAAATTCCCTATTCAAACCCAAAACCTTTGTTCCATACCTATGCAGAGTTAGCCTTATAAAGGCTAATCTCCTGCATAACCAAAAAATACAGCAGTAAGGTTCTCGACCAATCTGAAGTCAAAATTAATCTACTATGAAATGTAGCAGGAGGTAGTATGTCGATTTAATGATTCTATGGAAATCGCCAAGCATCACCACGCATATCGAAATAGTCAACTTCTTGAAAGCGCGATGATAACGGACTCTTGCATGTGATCTTTGTATGTCCAGCTTGACGGCATAAGGTGCACTTGTATACCCATTTTGCATGTATATTGCCATGCACAGAAAACATGCAAATATTAACATATACCACAAATGTAGAAGGACCATAATTTAACGAAGGATTCCTATGGTAAGAAATAACCTTCACCTTAGTCGGTTTTGAATATGAGGAGTGAGCTGCAGCTGTGGATTGTATTTTTGCCTGCATATTACCATATTCATCTCAGATTACCATAACTGAATAAATTGCCATATTTACCATGACTGAACATGTGCACAAAATTAGCATAACTAAAAAAATTACCTTTTTCTTTGGGGGATTTGATGATGTGGATTCAGCCACATTTGGAGGGTTTGTTGGGTTCTCAGCAGCGCAGCTGCGACTGGACATTTCTTTGCATTATGGCCAATCTGCGCACACATCGAGCACTTGTATGTACCCATCTTGCCAGCTCTAGATAGCTTCTCAACCTCACAAAGTTTCCTGACTTTTTTCTTAGTCGAATTCTTTTCACCCGGAGACTTTTTCCTTGACTTTGGTGGTCTTCCAGGCAACCTAATGTCTAAGGGTGACAGCAAACTATGATTATCCGTCCTATCCCATAACTCTGGACCATTTATGTGATGGATAATGTGGATGTATGCACTAGAGTAGACTGGCATGGAGTAACAAGAATGCATGAAATCCGTCGCCTCCTCCTTAACAAAACTAATTGCAGCAACATCATGAGGGCAGGGAATCCTTGCAGATCCCATTTTCTGCATCTGCATGTCCTTGACTTCAGATTAACAGCATAACTTCCCCCATAGATGCAAGTCACCTGAAACTCCAAATCACCACATGGAGTAGCAAAGCAACGGTTTTGAGGCATACTGGTTAACCTCCAACTTCTTCCTTATATTCAGCCTAAATCTTCCATCAATCCTTGCAATAGATGCCCTTTTATTGGCAAGTCAGTCCATGAAATAAAATCTAACAGCTTCCAACATAGGCAGCAGTGGCTTATCCCTCGCGTGTAATATCACCTTGTTGAAGCACTCACAGATGTTATTGACCAGGATATCACACTTGGATTGAGTATTGAAGAAAGCTCGTGACCATTCCTTTGGATTTGTTCTTGTTTCTAACCACTTCATTGCTCCTTGATCTCGTGCCTTGATGTCTTTCAGATGGTTCATAAACTGGGATGGATGGGTGCACTTGGCAGCGGCCCAAATCATTTCCTTCAACCCCATACTTGAATATAAACCCTAGAAACTTTTGTCATGTGCCATGTGCAGAGTCTGTGTTCTGCATCTGGCAGTAACTCCTTCATTACTGCTTCAAGTCTCAGGCATGACATGCCAACATATCAGGTTCTTTTTCAAAAAAACCCATACAATAATAAATTTGATGGGGTTGATTTTACCATATATTTTAGGTTGATTATTGAGTTGAATGGTTGATTAAATGCTTGGAAATTTATGTTATTCGTAATGTTCTTGCAGTTTAAAGATTTAGATGCTAAATTGGCAAGTTGGTGTAGTTTATGGTCATTTGTGCTTGGAGATGGAAGAAGAAATAATAATGGAGATGTTTGGTGCTGAATTATGGCTATTATAAATGTAGTTGAAGAAAAATCAGGATTGATTTGAAGACTCCTAAATGTTAGGAGAGAATATTGTATTTATCTCTTTGAGTTCTAATTAGATAAGGAAAGTCATATTTTATTCCTTATCAATCTTTTGGTTGTAGTATTTTTTGGAGACTATATAGAAGACATAACAGAATTACGTACGCACAGTTCATCTGCGCAGAACAGTATTTTGCGATTTGTGGTTTTCATTATTTTATTCAGACAATTTTCATCATTTATTTTTATACTTTTGATTGTTAATTTAATTATGTATTCTAGCTAAATTCTTCTTTTCCGGTAAAAATCAAGGAAGTACTGACATCGATTCTCGTGAGATCTAATTAGTTTTAATACTTTGATTGCATGCTAGCATCGGCTGTTCTGGATTATAACGTTTATGATTGCTTTCATGTTATTGAGTAGTGCGCAATGTTTGATAGCATGTTAGTTAATTTGATGCCAATTGAACCAATCATCTGTAATTGTGATTCCAGTTCAATCATTGGTGGGGAATAACAGTCTTAATTTAACAATCCGGCGTCCGAGTTTGTTGGTTATGAATTGGGTCTTTCTCATTCTTAATGCTGCTAGCATATTAAATCTATAGAGCGTCTCTTAGGTTATATGTTAGTCAGAGAAATAATTGGTGAGGCGTCCTCCTGATTATCGACAAGGTAAGGAAAGATTGGTTGCTTGCAACTATAACCAATTTGTGTGCATGCATTTAAGGTCATCTTTGCATCAAGGATCGAGATAGAAAGCCAGTATGGAATTGATCAAAACCTGAATCTTATCATCATATTTGAATTGTTTTTTAATCTGTAACAATTTCTCATTCTTGTTTCCCCGCCAGGCAGCATTTTCCCTGACAATTCACCCCAATGTTTTCCCCTATCATTCGTGATCACCACTGAATTTTCATCGCCATCCACATCAAATTCTAGGTCTACAAATTTCTCATCAACTTCATCCTTTTCATCTGGCTCAAGTACTGGAGCATTTTCCTTAGCTTCTTTGTTAGCTAATGCATTCTTTCTATTTATTTTCCTGCTTCCTGATGACCTTTTCCTGTATCTTTTCCCTTTTTTCCCCCAACACTAACAACTGTCTCAACTTCACCCCCTTGTTCCTTATCCAGTTTTTCACCATCTCTTAAACTACCTTCTGTGGCATATGCTTCTACAGAATCTGCTTCTTGACCATCAATTTCTTTATCATTCAACAACTTATCAGCCTCTCCTCTTCATCTCTGGCTTAAGGCGCAGTTTCAGTGACCTCAGAACCAATGTCCGGGCTTAGAAACTGTTGAGAAGGCTGTGTTATATGACCCTCATCACCCATGCTCTCAGGTTCATCAATAATTACCACCCCGCCAACTTCCTTCAATTCCACTCTTGTATCTTGTTTTATCCGGGGATCAACACAAATTCCCTTTTTCTTCAACATCCTACAATGCTGCCTCTGCGACCTTGCCACATTTTGGTAATAATTCTTCAGGGCAGGGATAGATTCCTCCTTGTCTAGCCTTTTCAGAGCTACGTGCTTCAGACATTTTCCTGTTCTCCTCCCACCACTAGTCTTCTTCATCTCATAACTAATTTGCTCCACATTATCAGAACCACAATCCCCTTCTTTCCCTAAGAACCTGACACCAGCTTTCATTTCCTTCTCACCAGTAGGCCAACTCAGAAAATTCCAATGGTAACCACGTAAATAAACATCAACCACTACATTCTTAAGCCCTATGCTAGCTAGTGCCCTTGACTGCTCAGGAAAACGCAACAAATGGTCTACATCTACAGAACTGAACATCATACCGGGCTCCAAAAACACACCAGATACCATGCCCCTATAACCCAAATAGTTATATGCGCAATCCAACCTACCAAAGTTGAAACCCTCAGCTTCACAATAATCAACCATGTACATAGAACCACCAACATTCATAGGAAACTGTTCCCAGACCAGGTTACCATGACAATGTATTCTAATAGAGAAGCTGTTGGTTCCAAGAACTGAAAAATAAACAATGGATTACTATAAAAAAAGAAACCACAACCATACCAAAATTAAATTATTAAATTATGTAATGGGGCCTACAAAATATATTATCCCCCACCAACAATATATTATTTCCATCCCGCACCATATCTTATCCAGAATCGGAACTAGTCAGACTAGCACTAACAGTACTATGCATTGACTAATTGTGGGGACAAACAGGTTATCAACCAACAGCAACAAAATAGGGGACCAACCATCAGCAACAAAATAGTGGACCAACCATCAACAACGAAATAGGGGACAACTCCATTCAAAAGGTTGGCCACAATATTAACTATACAACTACCAGTAGTGGGGACAACCATCAGTACATATCTCTGCATTCTTAAAGGTTACATACCTAAGTTAGGATCTCTATTTCCCCCACCAAAACAACAACGATCTTCTAGCAGCAACAACCTCTTATCCGAGTCCATTATGACTTACATTCGCACAAGCCAACCTATCAGCATAACACTATCAAACCAACAACGTCGACATAAATGAATTGAAGCCAAACAGAGAAAGCATAAAAAAATTGGAAATACCTAGGTTTCCGTCACATACGACCGAGTAACGAATCAACGCCGCCGTCGACTCTACGAGTATAAACAGGGTGCCCACCGGTCAAGAGAACAAGCGTCGTATGACCGGATTAAACGTGAATGGAGACCAATAATCTCTAAGGTCGTGATTTTCCGGTGAGATTCAGAGTATATTTTGGAGATTGATGAACTGGGGAAACTAAAAGTCGGGTTTGGTCATAAGATGAACTGGGTTAGGGTAATTCGAAGGGTTAGAGTGAAGTAAAAATTGAGTAAATGTATTTAATTTGTAAAATTACTAAATTACCCCTGGCCTTACCGAAAAAAGTCACGTGCCCGACACGTGCACCGAAAAACCAGAAAATAGGTCGGAAACTGGGTTTGGAGACCAAACAAATTGTTTCAAATTTGTTAGGTACCGTGTAAGGGTTGATTTGCAAATGAGGATCAAAGCATGGTATAAGATACTTGTAAGGACCAAAAAAAAAAATTTAGTCTATTTATTTTACTCGATCATCATAAATATCACATTTTTTTCGTTTTTAAAATTAATAATTACATGTACTTCATCTATTTCTCTATTAGTGACACACCAGTTTTACATGTTAGAATGTAAGAGATACTAAATGAGTGGATGATGAAAAAAAAAGTAAAACTAATAGATATAATGGACTTTAAACTTGTCGTAATTAAAAAGTTTTAATACAGAAATAGAAAAGGTGTCAGTAAAATTGATGGAGTAAATGCCGTGCTTAGCAAGGAGTGGGTTCCAAGAAACGATGTGTTCCACTTTCTTTTGGAGGGAACCAAGCGGCCTTGTTCGCGCCTTTGAGTCGGTGACTCATTCCACTAAACCGACTCCCAATGGGAAACGGATTATTTAGAGCCGTTAAGATTATTCTCACCTGGCTAATCCTGGCCGTACATTCTCTCACCATAATCCTATAAATACGCCTCCCCTCCCACTTTTCAATTCATTCGGTTAGCTCGATGGAACGAAGAGGTCTCCTCCATCGGGGATTCTGGGATTCGATTTCCGTATTCCTGTGATTCTTATCAGTTTTTATCATCCTCGTTTGATTTATGGACGTCATAATTGATGATGTCTAGGGTTTGGTGTTTTGCCGCTGGCTTAACATGGCATGGTGCGATGAGGCGCTCGTTGTGACGATCGGACTTGACGGTTAATTATTTTCCGATATCTTTGAGATCTTAATTGATTTTAATTGTTGTTTAAGATCCATCGCTTCGTGCCTCTTTTGGATTTTGATGGACGCATGATCGAATGTCGCTTTTAGACTAAGCATCAGTCGGCGATGGTTAAGAACTAACAAGTCCTCGATACCTTTAGCATCTTACTTGGTTGATCTTTAAAATCCTCCAATTGGTGCCTGCTTGTGTGGCTATCGGAGTTTCTTCGATCAGGTGTTTCTTGTCTTGTGGGTTTGTCGCTGATGCCTCACCAATGCTAGATACGACATGGTGGCCGGTTAATGCGTTATTGATGCCTTTCACATCTTAATTGTCCAATTAGTTTCGTTCCTCTGTTCCGCTTTTGGTTTTATTGGATTCAGTTTCCTCATCTCTCCGTGCTACTGCCTTTGTGCTGAATATGCCCGCTGATGCCTTGTCAATACGTGGTTTGTTGTTGTAGATAGTCTTGCTGGATTGATGGTGGATAAGCGGGCTACATGTTCATCTCTCTCCCTATTGCAGTTTCCATTGCTGAAGTGATTCGGTGGGATTCAGTTTTCCAATTTCATGTGAATTCTAAGTGTGCACGTCTGATTTATGGGTATGATAATCGTGGTTTAGGATTGAGTTTTGTGCCGCTGGCTTAGGGTCGGTTAATTCTGTTCTGACATTTTAAGGTCTGTGTTTCTTGCCTTTTTGGATGTAGATCTCCCTTGCTTGCATACGATCATCGTTGATATGTGCTGCTAAGTTATGTTCTCTGCGATGGTTATTATGTTCGGATTCCTTTGATATCTTAATTGTTTTTTTAAAACAATTCATGACAATCCTTTGTACTCTCACAGTCAGGTTCTTCCGTTTTTGTTTTCTTTGTGGTTTGGTTGTAGGGTTACCTGATTTTGGAGCAGAGACCATATCAGCTCTGACAGGGTTTTTCAAACTATTTTTTATTAAATGTAAGTATTTGGTCAGTCTGGAGTAATTTCTATTATTTGTGTACTGTCATAGGAGGGCGATCACGTGATGAGATGCTCGTTCTTCCAGAGAAGTTCCCACTTTCTTTCACTGCGTTTGTCATTCAAGTTTGGTTTAGAACTTTTGGGTGCCGTGTTCTTTTCGTGGTTGTAGGTGCCTAGTGCTAGCTTGGACTGATTCTGAATGCTGTAACCAAGATGATCGTTGTTATAGTTGTCTGTGGGCTGCTAAGATGTGTTCTCCGTGACGGTTATTTTGTTTCGATTCCTTTGATATCTTAATTGGTTTTCGCAATTCATAATTTGTCTTTGTTCCATTTATGTTGCCTTTGTTTCTGGTTGTAGGTTTTCACAATTGTGCGATATTGACTATACCATATCGAACGGGGGTTTTTGATACTAATTTTCTCAATTATGTTGTGTTTTTCTTCTTGAAGTATTTGGGGAGTCGGAATAATATCGGTTATTTATGTATGTTATAGGAGGGCCATCACGTGACAAGTTGCTCTTACTTCCAGGGAAGTTTCCACTTTCTTTCAGTTTTGTTTGTTCAAGTTTGGATTAGGATTTTTTGGTTCCCTGTTTCATTTGTGGTTGTAGGTGCCAGTGCTAGCTTGGATTCATTCTTTCCCAACCAGGAGTTGTAGGCTATCCTCCTTTTCTTTTAAAATTTTAAATTCACCCTTAACTGTCCGGTGTTGTGTCTCTTTGCTGTGCAATTCCTTCATAGTAGGGTGGAGAGTAAGATGTGCTGCTAGGATGTGCTCCCTCTGACAGTTATTCTCTTCAGATTCCTCTTTGACATCTTAAACAATTCATAACAATCCTCTGAGCTTTCAGATTCAGTTTCTTCTGTTTTGTTGTCTTCGTATTTTTAATTGTTGGTTTTCCTAACTTTGGACTATCGAAACTGTATTAGGTCGGACGGGTTTGTAGAACTTTTTTCCCCACTCATCATGTGTTCTTCTTGAAGTATTTGGCAGGTCTGGAGTAATTGCTATTATTTGTGTATGTCACAGCAGAGTGATTGTGGGACGAGTTGCTCCTAATTTCCAGAGAAGTTTCCACTCTTTCATTACGTTTGTTATACAAGTTTGGAATAGGATATTTTTTGGTTCCATGTACTTTTTGTGGTTGTAGGTAGGTGCCTAGTGCTAGCATAGATTGATTCCGAATGATATGACCAAGATGATCACCGTGCCTTGTCCTGGAGGAGTCTCTCTTTCCCTTAGGCTACTACCTTGCGATTATTTCTGACTTTTTGGGTGCAGTTTTGCATTGTTTTCGTATTTCTTGTCTTTCTCGTTGCAGATAAGCTGAATTTGGATTGTAGGCTTTGATTGTATTTAGCGACTGTCATTGGATTGGGTCTGACTAGGGGGTTTATTCTTTTCCTATGACTTCATTGATGTGTTTGGTTTATCGAGAGAAGTATGGGTGGTTTGTTTCTTCTGTTGGTATGGCATTCATCTGATTATTTCTTATGCAATGTGGATGCATGTAACATGAACTGGCAATCTGTGGTTCGTTGGGACGTACAGCTCTCCTCCATGGCTACGGGATCAGCCGTCAGGGGTTTTGGGATATAATTTCCGTTTTCCTGTGATTTCTTATCAATTTTTATCATCCTTGTTTGATTTATGGATATCATAATTGATGATTTCTAGGGTTTGATTTCTTGCCGCTGGCTTAACATGTTCTGGTGCGATGAGACGCTCGTTGTGACGATCGGACAAGACGGTTAATTATTTTCTGATAGTGATGATGATTGATTTTAATTGTTGTTTAAGATCCATTGCTTTGTGCCTCTTTTGAATTTTAATGGATTGGGATTCCTCGATTTGGCTGCCCCGTGTGTTTCTGTCTTTTTGGCTGTAGAAAACCCGGGCTGTTGGATTCAAGATCGAATGTCGCTTTCCAGATTGAGCATCAATCAGCGATGAAAAATAACTAATAAGTCATCGATACATTAGCATCTTACTTGGTTGCGTAGATCTTTGAGATCCTTCGATTGATACCTGCTTTTTTGGTTATGACGGTGTGTCTGGTCTTGTGGTTGTAGATAGCCTTAGCCTATGGTGGGTTTTTCGTCCTCACCAATATTAGATACGACATGGTGGCCGCTCACGGATAATGCGTTATTGATGCCTTTTACATCTTAATTGTCCACAGTTCTGTTCCTCTGTTCTGCTTTTGGTTTTATTGGATTCAGTTTCCTCGATCTCTCTGTGCTACTGCCTTTGTGCTGAATACGCCCGCTTATGCCTTACCAATACATGGTTTGTAATTGTAGATTGTTTTGATGAGTTGATCGTAGATAAGTGATCTGACATGGATATTCAGGCTATATGTTCATCTCTCCCTATTGCAGTTTCCATTGTCGATGTGATTAGTTGGGATTCAGTTTTCCAATTTCATGGGAATACACGTCTTCTTTTTAGAGTGCTCTTCTGATTTACGGGTATGATAATTGTTGTCTAGGATTGAGTCGATTGATAAGTGATCTGACATGGAAATTCGGGCTGTATGTTCATCTCTCCCTATTGTAGTTTCCATTGTTGATGTGATTAGTTGGGATTCAGTTTTCCAATTTCATGGGAATACGCATCTTCTTTTTAGAGTGCTCTTCTGATTTCCGGGTATATGATAATTGTTGTCTAGGATTGACAAGTGATCTGACATGGATATTCGGGCTTTATGTTCATCTCTCCCTATTGTAGTTTCCATTGATGTGATTAGTTGGGATTCAGTTTTCCAATTTCATGTGAATAAGCGTCTCCTTTTTAGAGTGCTCTTCTGATTTATGGGTATGGTAACTGCTGTCTAGGATTGAGTTTTGTGCCGCTGGCTTAGCGTGTGTTGGATTATGATGGATTGAGGTTCTGCTGTACTTGTTTGTCTTTGTGGCTGTAGATAAAACCCTGGCCTAGTCTAATGGTATATCGATTGTTGTTACCTGCTCTGCTAGTCTATTTGGTCACAGCATTGAATTTGTTAAGAGGAATACAATTTTTAAGATCCTTACAATTGTGCTGCATTTGGATTTGCCTCTAGTGTTTCTTTCTTGCCTTTTTGGATGTAGATCTCCCTAGCTTGCGCACAATCATTGTTGATATGTGCTGCTAAGATGTGTTCTCTGCGATGGTTATTCTGTTCCGATTCCTTTGATTTCTTAGTTGTTTTCTTTAAACAATTCATAACAATCCTTTGTACTCTCACAGTCAGGTTCTTCCATTTTTGCTGTCTTTGTGGTTTGGTTGTAGGGTTACCTGATTTTGGAGTAGAGACCATATCAGATTGGACGGGGCTTTTTTCAAACTATTTTTTATCAAATGTGTTGTGCTTTTCTTGTTGAAGTATTTGGTCAGTCTGATATAGTTTCTATTATTTGTGTATGTTATAGGAGGGCGATCACGTGATGAGTTGCTCTTACTTACAGAGAAGTTTCCACTCTCTTTCACTACGTTTGCTGTTCAAGTTTGGATTAGAATTTTTTGGTGCCGTGTTCTTTTCGTGGTTGTAGGTGCCTAGTGCTAACTTGGATTGATTCTGAATGCTACAACCAAGATGATCGTGGTTGTAGTTGCCTGTGTGCTGCTAAGATGTGTTCACCGTGATGGTTATTCTGTTCCGATTCCTGTGATTTTCCTAATTTTGTAATATTGACCATATCATATCAGATGGGCTTTACAAACTATTTTTCTCAATTATGTCGTGATTTTCTTGTTGAAGTATTTGGGCAGTCGGAATAATTTATATTATTTATGCGTGTTATAGGAGGGCGATCACGTGACGAGTTGCTCTTACTTCCAGAGAAGTTTCCACCTTCTTTCAGTTTTGTTTGTTGTTCAAGTTTGGATTAGGATTTTTTTGGTTCCGTGTTTCATTTGTTGTGGTAGGTGCCAGTGCTAGTTTGAATTCATTCTTTCCCAACCAGGATTTGTAGGCTATCCTCCTTTTCTTTTAAAATTTTTAACTCACCCTTAACTGTCCGGTGTCTCTTTGCTTTGCAATTCCTTCTTATTAGGGTGGAGAGTAAGATGTGCTGCTAGGATGTGCTCTCTCTTGACGGTTATTCTCTTCCGATTCTTCTTTGACATCTTAATCGGTTTTAAGAATTCATAACGATCCTTTGAGCTTTCAGATCCAGTTTATTTTTTTTTGTTGTCTGTGTTTTTAATTGTTGGTTTTCCCAACTTTGGAGTATTGAAACTATATCAGATCGTATGGGGGTTTCTAGAACTTTTTTTTCCCAATCATGTTGTGTTTTTCTTGAAGTATTTGGCTGGTCTGGAAGAATTGCTATTATCTGTGTATGTCATAGCAGCAGGGTGATCATGGGACGAGTTGCTCTTAATTTCCAGGGAAGTTTCCACTCTTTCACTACGTTGTACAAGTTTGGAATAGGATTTTTTTTGGTTCCATGTACTTTTTGTGGTTGTAGGTGTGCCTAGTGCTAGATTGATTCCGAATGCTATGACCAAGATGATCATCGTGCTTTGTCCTGGAGGAGTTTCTCCACTTTAGACTACTATGCGATTATGTCCGACTTGTTGGATGCAGTTTTGCTTTGTTTTCGTATTTCTTGTATTTCTTGTTGCAGATAAGTTGAATTGGATCATAGGTGCTGATTGTATTTGGCGACTGTCATTAGATTATTGAAGAATGATGTCTTGGGTTATTGAAGAATGATGTCTTTGGTTTGTCGAGAGAAGTATGTTTGTGATATTTTGAAGGAACTGCTTTGTTGAATTTGAGCTACAGCTTGGGATGGCTCTTCTCGTATTATTCTTTGAGAAAATGCTATGCATGTGCACGTCAGGATGGGTGGTCTGTGTCTTCTGTTAGTGGGGCATTCATCTGATTATTTCTTTTGCATTGTGGAGGCATGATAAAACATGAAGTGGCAGTCTGTGGTCTTGCTAAATGAGAGAACATGAGAAGAATTATGCTTTTCCTGGAACATTGACTTGCAGTTGAAGGTTGAAGTGCTAGTTAGGTGTTGGGAATTGTGTTAAACTTGGCTGATAAATGAGTGTTTTTGTTTGTGCCCTCTGTGAGCGTAGTTGCGTGGGTCAATAATATGTGGTGGAAGTGGAACTCCTGCAAGTGGTTGCTGTTAATATTGTCACGGATCTTTTCTGATTTTGTATTTTCGCTAAAATGCTGTCCCTTTTTCTTTTCTTTTTTGGCTTAAACTGTGCTTTTGATCACAGATCACTATGGATGGAGGGTCTCTCTATCCTACTCCCTCCGTCCCACCTATTTTTGCACTCTTTTCTTTTTAGAATATTTCGGCTATTTTTGCACTCTTCACTTTATTTTCAATTTTAGCCAGGTTTTATTCATTATTTAATTGGGATGATCCAATTATAAGGTTAAAATAAAAGGTGAAAGGAAAATAAAATATAAGTACCCCACCAGGAAAATAAAATACAAGTACCCTAGGAGATGGAGGGAGTATGATTAATCTCTTCTGCTGCTACATTTTTATTAATTTCTTATATTTTAGTTTAAATGCAATCGAAAAAAATACTTTTTAACTCCGTCTGTGTTATGGATATTGCCGGTCCCCAGCCCGGAAAAAGAGGGGGAAAAGTGCAGCATTATTGTTGGACTCAATCCATGATCATCCCTACCAAGGAGTAGGATATAGAGCTGACTACTAATTTATCCATGTTCTATTTGTCCATTATGCTTTTTGTAGCAGTTATTTTCTTTGTATTATAATTTTTTTTATATCATGTTTGGTATGAATCAAGAGTTACTATTTTATGGTTGTATTTCAGTTTAAGATAAAAAAAATTAAGGGGTTTTCCCCATAATAAAACTCTTAACTAACCACGCTTGTACCCCCTGTTTCTTTAATAATGGCACACCTAAAAGTGAGTTTTTTTTTGTGTGGCATCCCTGCAGCAATAGATTAAAAAGGAAAGGAACAATGATAACTTTGACCATTTTACCCGCATGACATTTTAGAATTTACCACAATTATCTTCCTCCTTATTTTGGAAACTCAAATCTTGACCCAAACATCTAGCCCAAGCCTTGACCCAAATTTGAATACTACTGTCTTTCTTTAAGTCATTCTAAATTCAGCATCATCATCACATATATAAGGTCTTGCATCGTCTTGTCGAATTGTTATATTTGTGCTAGCTAGTAACGGCCCTTTCCTTTTGATTGTTGGGATCAACTTTGTCAACATGAACTCTTTAGTAACATCACGGTCGATTGATGGAATTGGTTTGGTTTCCAAAGTACTGGCTGGTCTATTCTTGCTTGTCTTCTTTGCTACCTCTTCATGTGTGAATGGCCAAATCCCAGCTTTCCCATCAAACAAGACTTCCCACTCATTGTTGATGATTGGTCGACATACGACACAAAGGAACATTATCTTTTGTATATGCCTTTTTTTAATCGTACGGTGAGGCTCTTCCTCATCTGGGAGAAGATGGTACTTCTCCGCAACTCTAGTTATGTAAAACCATTTCTCGTCTATATGTATAATGTGATGCATATCCATAAAAGATGTTGTTCCTTAACTTGTATCATGCTTCAAGTGAGATATTGAGTAGTATAACCTGTGTAGCTGATTAGTTGCTGAAATTTGTTGTTTTATTACATTTGAATGGCTTCGAATTTTATCCTCCTTGATCCAACGATTCATGGTGGAAGTGCTTACCTAATTGTTGTTGCATATCCCATTTGTTTTGTGCGCAATGGGAGGGGGACCGCCATAGCTAGCTCCTTGTTGATTTCAACTCTTTTCCTTCCTTGTTTTCCTTTCACCTTCCTTCTCTAGTCTGTACATAACCCTAGATGTTCTTATCTTTTATGCAGGTTTGAAAGACGGCTAATGGTGTGAACCGAAGTGTTCTATCGTTGGGCTGCCTCCTCCCGACTATGGGTTGCAATCTTGTCTTCACTTAAATTTTGGAAGATGAACTCCTCTATTTGACAGTGTTGAAAATTAGTCAATCAATCCTGTTCCGCCATTACGATATTCTTCTACGTAGGTGAAAAGGTTGAAGAGGGAAGAAGATGAAGAGAGGAAAATAAGAAGATTGAAAAAAAATTGGATGGTACCCCAGTTCTTGTTTTCTATGTAATTTTCCACAGCCTTTCATTTCATTTTGTTAGTACCTTGGTCATTGGGCCGTGTGAGGTACTTTTGAATTAAAGTGTAATATTTTCCCATTTTTCAGAATTTAGGAGGGAAGAATTAGCATATTTTTTTGTGGCTGGTTGTACAGTATTTATTGTACTTTCACAAACCAAACATACTGCATCCATCAACTTTATGTCTTCTCTTATATTTTGCAATTATCCAAGAGCCAAAATATAGGTGTCATTCTTAAAGAAACGGAGGGAGTATTACAAAATAGTTAGGTTCACATCACGCGTTCCGCGGATGTTAACAATTACTTTTAAATTCATTATTTTAGTAAATTATTATTATTAATTATATGATTATTCTAATGTAGAATAATCATTTCTTGTTGTAAGCATTTTGAGACTTTCATTTTTTTAATGGAAAATTGTAATTCGTTGAAGATTATTAAACACTTTATTATTAATAAAGACAACTTAATAATAGTGGTTGAGTCAATATGAACTAAATTGAAATGGGCGAGCTGGCCTAAATACATTAGAATTGATGATAATTGACAAATAAATAATAAATAATTATTAGTAATAAAAAAGACAACATAATAAGAATAGCTGAATGAATTTGGTCTGGGTTTAAATTAGCATAAAGCAAAATAATTGATAACTGACAAAATTTAGAAATAAAAAGAAATACGGAGTATTTTCTTTTAATATTTTAACCTCATCAAAAGATGAGTTGGGGTCATTAATGTAGCCTCTAACCATAATGAAGTATCCAAATGGGCATTTACAACATAGATCGAGGGTAGCTTGAGCCCTCCTATTTGAATGTTGCAAGAGAAAGATATCTATCTGAACTTTATTTTATGGTTATCCGAAAGTTGTGTTTTCATACCCAAATCCTCCACCCATGTGTTAGATTTGCTATGACCAGACACCTTTCTGAAACCATAAAACATTTCGGAGCACGTCTAAAAGCAAAAGAGCTCCCCTTCAAAGAGGTCATCTCAAGTTTTGAAAGTATGGAAAGAGATTATCTCTCCTGAGCAAAACACATAGCTTTTTATCCTTATGAATTTGGTTGAAAGTAGATCTTTGTTGGACATGAGTTGCTTACTTCGCGAGGTAGTCTACGGGTTGATTGGCTTCTCTGAAGGTGTGCTTATAATCCACCATCATTCACTGTTTTATGGCCTTGACTGATCTTATCAATGAATCATCTCCTATGACGGTTTTGTTTCTGCTCGAAGAATGGATACAACCTATTTACAATTAGTTTCCATGGTGATCTTTAAATTGTGCTGAAGCGCCCATGTGATCCCTGCATGTAAAGATATAATTTCAACGTAACTATGTAGTAATAATAAAGACAAAAGTATTAGGCCGAACGCAAAGTGTTGGGAAACACGGTCTTTCCACAGAGTTATGGAAAGATGGAGTTTAAGTAAAATAATAAAAGGTAAAAGGTCTTAGTTGCAATAATAAAAATTTACTATGCAGCATGTAGTAGTTATAAAGTTTATAACCCGATTCATGCAACCCGTAAATTTTATTTTTATTTCTTCTAATTTGCACTTTAAACCTTGGTCATTCCATAGCTTATGGAAAGACTGTCTTTCAAGAGACGAACTCTAGGCCGAATCGAGTTTATGTGGGTTGAACCAAACTAAATTGGACTGAGCATATCTTATAGAACTTAACTTAACTGATCTAGACTAAAATAGTGTAAATTATTCTAAACAAAAATAGAATGTATCATATTGAACTTAACCAGGTTGAAACAAACTGAAATATACTGGATCATACGGAACCAAATTTAGCTGAGCCATGTTGAACGAGGTGGATTAAAGTGGACTGGACCAAAAAAGGACTAGACTAAAATAAACCGAATCAAATCGAAATGAACTAAAATTAATAGGATTATACTGAACCAATTCGAAGAGAATTGGACTAAAATGAAAGGGTTTACACTGAACTAAATTGAACTGGAATGAACCAAACTGAGCCAAACCGAATCGAACGAAATTGAATCGATTTGATTGAAACTGAATTGAACCAAACTAAACTAAAATGAACTAAAAAATTGAAAATGAACATAACTACACTGAACCAATCCAAAATGAGCTGGACTAAAATGAATAGAACTACTCTGAACTAAATTAAACTGGAATGAACCAAGTTGAGTCGAACCGAAATAAGCCAAACTGGATTGTTCTGAATGAAATTGGATTGAATGGAACTAAACTAAAATGAACTCAATCCTGATGTACTAAATTAGACTTAATCAAAATGAATTGGACCAGTTTGAGCTTAACTGAAGGGGGTGGATTAAAATTAACTGGAACAAACTGAAATAGACCAAATGAACTAAATTGGAACATACTGAATCAAAATGGACTAAAAATTGATATTCCCTCCATCCCAACCATTTGTGCACGGAATTTTTTCACTGTCTCCAATAAAAATGTTTGACTGTAAATATGTGTAGCTACGGACTATAATGACACACAAAAAATTGATATTTAGAAACTACATATTACGACGAATCTAACCATATCTCATATTATAAATTTATTTTTCATATACTTATTAAATATATGGTCAAAGTTCGTCATCTTTGACTAAAAAAAAAGATTATGTGCAAAATAGGCTAGGACGGAGGGAGTAATAAAAAATATAAAAAATACTAGTAATAATAAAGATAATATAATAAGGCAAAGTCTTGGGAAAGACGGTCTTTCCATAGGCTTATGGAAAGACGGGATATAATTAGAATAATAAAAGGTGAAAGGTGTTAGTTGCAATATTAAACTTTTAGTGTGCAACATGCAGTAGTTATAAAATTTATAACCCGGTTCATGCAACCCAAAAATTTTATCTTAATTTCTTCTAATTTACACTTTAAACCTTGGTCTTTCCATAACTTATGGAAAGACCGTCTTTCAAGAGACGAACTCATATAATAATAGTATTTATTTTATAATAAATCATAATAATATTAATTATAGTGTAAAATATAAAAGACTTTATTATGGTGCATTGATATTTCATCAATGACACACTTCATCAATAGCGAGGATTACAATATATAAGACTACAAACTAAAGTATAACAGAATTACGATTCTAAAGTGTATAAGAAAACTACCATATATAATCTAACCTATAAGGAAACCTAATTCTATCATGAAACTACTATTGATAACCTTTCCTACAAGGGAAATAATTTCTATTTCCCTTTCACCCTCCCTCAAGTTGGAGCATGATGAAAAAGAATTCCCAACTTGCGAAGAAGATTTTGAATTTGCTAATCTCTAAAAGTTTCGGAAAAAAAAACTCTATAGAATGGGATTCAACATCAGTAGTAGCAACAACAATAACAATGGCAGCGGTAGAGCATTATTCAACTTCATTACTAGTAGTATCAGCAGTAAAGGGGTATTTAACTTCAGGAACAATGAAATCAACCATATGATCAATTAGTGAGCAACAACAACGAGCGGTAAAGATCCTTGTGGTGACGACGACAGCTAAGAGCGGCGGCGGTGGCAGGAAGGACACGCCAACATTTGTGGAATGGTAGTAAGAGCAGTATTCATCATGAACACAACCAGAATAATAATACAGGAGTAGATAAAATAAGTAGAGAAGAATCAACGAACTAGGCAGTGACCACGTCGTAGGGCAGGCTTTTGTCCTGGTGCTAGGCGGCAGATACAACTAAAGATCGATGACCTCGAGATGAACTAAGAGGGGGTCCCTGATCGAGCCAGGCCTGATACCATGTTAAATATAAAAGACTTTATTATGGTGCATTGATATCTCATCAACGACACACCTCATCAGTAACGAGGATTACAATATCTAAGGCTACAAACTAAAGTATAACAAGATAGGATTCTAAAGTTTATATGGAAACTACCATATATAATCTAACTTACAAGGAAACCTAATTATATCATAAAACTACCATTTATAACTTTTCCTACAAGGGAGCAGATTTTTGTTTCCTTTTCATATAGATTGAATTAAAAAAATGTTGTGATGAATTGAATTCATTTTTATCAAATTGAAATTTTATATATTTGGATAGATTGAAGTTTAACTGAACTGAATATTAATCAATTGAATAGCAGGTTGTTCAAATTAATTTCAATTGAACATAGTATTATGAATATTAAAGAATTGAACAGAAGTTTGTTGAAAATAAGTCCAATAACATTATCTTTGCATGCTATCATAATCCCTGAAAAATAGTAATGAATTCAAATTAGATTCTCTCTCTCTGATAGTGCGGGAGAAATATACCTTCTACTATACGTTTTTGAAATCGATCTTTTCCTTTCTGATCCAGTGAGTTCATCAACTTCGCCACCATGAGTAGATCAGGGGGAAGAAATTGGCCAAGAAAAACATGGTTAGACTGTTTAATAGTGAAAGAGGTGAGAAAATCAGAACAGAAAGTGTCCAATCTGGGAAAAGAAGGGTTTAAGAGGGGTTCTTGTCAATGAAGTGGGTGAAGGTAGTTCTACACCAAAATCGGTTGTGTTGATAGAGGGGATGACGAAGAGAGCAATCGAAGATGTAGAATCTCTGGGTCTGGTGCCCCCATTAAAAAACAAGCCGATTAAACTTGAATTTGGGGGAGATTCAAATTCACACAGAGATGGAAAGCGTTTGTCGTGGGGGTGAAAGAGTGGAAGTGGAGGAGGAGAAGATCTGGAGTACGTTGTTCAAAGAGGATGAAGACCATTGGCGGAACTACTTGAAGGCGGGGGCAGGCGCGCGCCTGCCTCGAGATCCGTCGGCCAGGCGGAAGTTACTGTTCCCGGCCGACGGATCGAGGGTTTCCGCCTACGGCGGCGTAGGCGCGCCGCCCGTTCGCCGGAGGAACTGAGGAAGAAGCCTTTCCCGCCCCTGGCTCTCTTCTTCATCTTCAGCCTCTCCCGTCCGTCCCCTGACTCCCTCTCGCTCTCGGCTCCTCTGTCACACCGCCGCGGCGCCGCCGGTCGTCCGCCACCCGCCACCGCCAATCCACCACGGTGCAATTTCAGCCTACCCTCACATTTTTTCCAGGTTCCGCCACTGATGAAGACGAGGTCAAATTCTATAAACCAACAGTTGTAAAAGGAACGACCATGGGAGAAATTACGATGGAGGATGTGGAGGAGAGTGCAAAGCAATGGAGCACAACGGCAATGTGTAAAATGCTTGGTTGCAACCCCCGTTCAAGGTGATTGAAGGTTACTTTTACATAATTTGGGGAAAAAACATCCAAGGTATGAATGATGAACAAAGGAGTATTTATGGTTAAATTATTGACTGTGGATATTAGATATGAGATTGTTGATACATGCATGGTTTTTTTAGGGTATTGCTATATCACGCCCTGTATTTTACTAGTTACGCCCTAATACGTATGAATACATGTATTTATATTTTAAATTAATTATTTTTATTGAATGGAAATTGATACTCCCTCCGTCCCAGCTCTATCTGCGGAGAGAGAAGCTGGAAGTTTTTTTAAGGATACAATATTTTATTGTGTTGAAGTGGGGTATCCTGAATTTGTTTAGTGTTTCATTTATTTTCGTTTAAATTAAGCCCAAGATTTGGGCATCTAATTTTTTCTGCTGGGCCAGAGCAGACCAGCGCCCAAACACCACATTTTTGGAGGGAACTCCAAAAATGTCTTGATTTCACCAGGAGTGGTTAAAAAAATTTTGGCTCCAAAATGAAGAGCCAAGAACATGAACAGTGTCGAAAATTTTAAATTACAACAGCAACCCCACTATATTTACATTTACAATGCCCACAATCACCTTTCCAGACAAAACAAACTTTACATCTTCTTCCACATTTCCCTTTCCACAGACATGATATTCCCTCTGTCCTAATCCAACAAAAACTCCTACCAACAGAAAGTATTTTTTGTTCTATACCCTCAGGTCAAATGCAAGCAATCATCGAGCCCTACCAAGCCCTTGCGGACTGATTGCTCTCCTACTGCCAGATCTTCCCTTCATCATCGGGTATTCGAGAAAAGGGATGGGGGAGAAGAATATGACAAACCAGCAGAGGCAACATGTTGCTGAGTTCCTGTTGGACAACAGTAAGAACGGGAAGATACTTCAGGGCAAGAGAATCGAGGCAGCGATGAAGTTCAATTGCAGCCAGAGAACCATCAGTTACATCTGGTCAAGAGTCAAGCTCCAGCTTTCACTGGGTCAACCGCTGGACATGAGACATAGAATGTCCGGTCATCCGGGCTACAACAGGAAGGAAATTGATCTAGAGGCCTTAACATCAATACCTGCAACCAGCCGAAGAACAATCAGAGGGACAAGTGCATGTATGGGGATAGGGAAGAGCACATTACACCGAGCCGTGGCAGCAAAGGTTATCAAAAGCCATACAAACAGTATTAAGCCTGCACTAACATTTCAGCACAAGGTACTCAGGTTGAAATACTGCATATCTAAATTGCATAGCAACCTTCAATTCCAGCAAATGGACAATGTAATTCACATAGATGAGAAATGGTTTTACATGACTAGGCCAACTGTCCGTTACTATTTGGCACCGGGTGAGCCTGAGCCCTTAAGAACCACTCAACACAAATCCCACATTCCAAAACTCATGTTCATGTGTGCTGTTAGTAGGCCAATTTACAGCCCCGATGGTGTGTTACTATTTGATGGGAAGTATGGTGTGTTCCCTTTCATTGAGAGGGTTGCAGCCAGAAGAAACAGCATTAATCGTCCGAGGGGGGCTATGGAAACTAAGGCTGTGGAGAAGATCACTAGACTCGTGACACGTGCAAAGATCATAGATGAAATCATACCAGCAATAAAAGCACGTTGGCCACCATTCATGAGCAAGCACATTTGTATTCAACAAGATAATTGCAAGGCACACATAAAGAATTCAGATCCCGAATTCCGGGCAGTAGCTGACTCCGACGGGTTTCACATAAACCTGGTATGTCAACCAGCTAAATCACCTGATCTTAATGTGCTAGACCTCGGTTTTTTTAACTCGATACAGTCTCTACAACATGAAACCCCAACCACGACACTGGATGGGTTACTGTCGGCAGTGTACAATGCATATGACAGAGAAGATCCAGCAACAATCAATAAAGTTTTCCTCACCCATCAAGCTGCAATGATTGAAATAATCAGAGTGAAGGGATGCAACAATTACAAGTTGCCTCACATGTCAAAGGATGCACTGATAAGGAGAGGAGAACTGCCTAGGATGCTAAGTTGTGATGAGGGAATAATTCGTGAAGGCCTGGAACACCTTATCACAATTCAGGAAACTGAAGGCATGGGGGAGATGATGCAAGCCATGGGATATGAACAGCAGCAGTAAGGGATTTCAGTATGCACATTGGGTTAGACTAGGGTAACATTTTGAAAACCTGAAAACTTGTTTCTTTTGGTGTGAAAATACAAGTTTTTTTGTAACCCAAAAACTTAAGACTTGTTTCTTTTGGTGTGAAAATACAAGTTCTTTTGGTGCAGTAGCAGTTGTTTTAATGCACAGAACTGAAGTTCGCACAACATACGTCACAGCACAGCATAAATCAGCACACAAATCACAGCACAAAGCGCAGCACAGAGCGCATCACAAAGCATAACACAGAGCACAGCACAACACAAGGCACCGCACAAAATACAGCAAAAAGCTTGGCGCACAGCGCAACACAGAGCATAACACAGTGCGCTGCACAGAGCACAGAACATAGCAGAGCACATCACACATCACAAAACTCAGTACAGCCCCATACCACAGTAAATCAAACAAGAAGCACAGAACACACAAACATGAACCAGTATACTCCCTTTCTTTGCTGTTTACCAAAATGTGGAAGGGGCTTTCAAGGGGAGATATACATCTTCCTGGAGCAATCATGTGGCTCTGCAAGTCAACAAGGAAAGATCAAATTAGCAATCCAACATGGAAACAAAGAAACATTATAACAAGTTGAAGGGAAAGGACTAAACTTTTTATAATCTACCCTTTCCCTTTTCTGGCCAAGTAGTTCCCTCAGACCCGGAATTAGTATCTCAGCCACCCGAAAAGGTGTATCGATCTGATCCAAACTCAGAGGTTTCATTTCCGGCATCACGTCTGAGGGAGACCTGGACTCGGCCGGCCAGGGAAGCGCTCGAATCGAAGGGACAGAAGAGTAGTGTTCATCATCGTTTCCAGAACCAACATCAGTAATTTTTTCTCGGGCCAGACACCCGCACAGACTGCACCGCTCAGCAGATCTGGAAACAGAGGCCGCAAGGCCGTGTTTTTCTTGGTTGGTGGCGGCGCTACCAACGAACCCACCGGGAGTTATCTCTCCTCGCCGGCGATTGGCCACCGCCACCTCCAAATGTTCCGACGGAATCAAGAAAGAGGCCGCGGACCGGTCGATAGCGGTGGCGCCGCCTACAGAACCGCCGGATCTGCGACTTCGAACACCGCGCCGGCAGTTGGGCAGCGCCTCCTTCATGCGTTCTTCTCCGGCGTCAGGGCCTCCGAAGGCCGGACCATCATCCGCCGGAGAGAAACTTCCAGATCGGGAAGAGGATCCAGAATCAGAGACATAACATGCCGAACAAAACCCATCACAAGTGAACCCACAACCAACGAACTCCCCCCTTTCCATAAACAAGTCAATTTTTGGAGAGCAAGGATAAAGAGAGGGACGATCTGGAATGGGAGAAGCTGTGGAATGGGATAAGCTCAGAGGGTGAGAGGGAAGAGAAAGGGGTGGGTATCAATAATGGAGTCAGAAACAAAGCCGAATGAATAAAGTTGAGCATGCTCGCGACTTTTAACATTTTTGCCGAATCTCGATGCCATTGGGAAGAAAAATCAGAACGCGTGAAAGAGTGTAATGAAGGTGGTTGGGTAGTTGAAGGGATTTTATGATGTGGTGGGAAGGGTTAGGGTTATGTTAAATTAAATGAGAGATTTTGAAGGGTTTTGGGTTAATATGGGCTAATAAGCTTGGGTTACAAAATCAGCATTTGGGCCCAATTGGAGTAAAAAAATATTAAAAGTAGTCCATTTATGGTAATAAATGGAGTAGTGCAAAAACAGCTGGGACGTCCAAAAAAGGAAAGAGTGCAAATAGAGCTGGGACGGAGGGAGTATATAATAGTGGGTGGCTTAAGTTAATTTGCTCCCAACATTCTCCCAACAGTCTCCCAACATTCTCCTCCATTTGAACTGCCGGTACCAGCAACCACCGCCGCTCGCCGGAGTCCGCCGTCCGCCGCCGCTGTCAACGGCCACCGACCGACGTCGACCACCTCCAGCCACCGTACGAAGCCGGAATCTCACCGGAAAACGTAAGTTTTTCCGAATCTCGAATGGGTTAGATGTTGCCCATCTGTTAGAATTGATTAGAATTGTTAGAATTGTCATGGATTGTTGGAAAATGTTAGAAATTTTGGGCTGTGGTTAGAAATGTGTTAGAAATGTTCTTGGCTGTGGTGCGAAAAGGCCGGAGGTGGCCCTTGGCCGGTTGGGCGTCGCGCATCGGGCCTTGGGCGGCGCGCGTCGGGCCGTGGCAAAGAAGAACGGGGGAGTCACCGGCGTAGGGAATGTGGCATCGCAGAGGAGGAGAAGGAGAGGTAGAGGAGAAAGAGAAAGAGAGGAGAAGGAGAGGTAGAGGAGAAGGAGAAGGAGAGGAGAAGGAGAGGTAGAGGAGAAGGAGAAGGAGAAGGAGAAGGAGAAGGAGAGGAGAAGGAGAAGGAGAGGAGAAGGAGGAGGAGAGGAGAAGGAGAGGTGGCTTTGGCGGTGTTGTGACGGCGGCGGACGGCGGCGGCAGAGGTAGGTAGTTTAGGGTTTAGGTTGGAGTTGGAGGGATGAGGAAGATTAAAGGTTTGGGTGTAAAATAAATTCTTTAATCAGAAAATTGGAAATTAAATAGCAAATTAAATTTGAAAAATCTATGAATTGTATGAACTTTGGAATTAAAATGTAGAAATTGTTATTTTTAGAAATTGTTTAGTTTAAATTTCAAAATGGTAACTATTTTAGTAATTTGGAAAGTATATGTAACATAATAGAATATAATATAATTTAAATTAATATTATGAAAATCTAGTTTATTAATCTCATAAAAACAATTGTGTAGTAAATGATTATGATATGTTTTAATAATTATTTCTTTGAATATTATTATTAATTTCACTTGGTAAACAATTAAATTATTGTATAATGATTTAGTAGTTTAATTTATAATTTGCAATTAATAAAAATAAAAAGTTCGTTGTACGGGATTTGAAAAGAATTAAACATTTTGTTTAGAGTGTGTTTTTTTACGTTATATTTACATTTTTCTATGCATTAGTGAATATGTAGTTTATTTGTAAAAAATTGCATGGGAAGTAAGTAATTGAAAAATGTCATTGGTGCGGTAGTCGATAATGTATTTTATCTGTAAGTAATTATTTTCCATAAGTTGTTTGAAATTATGCACTGTTTCGTCATATTAGTTTACATTTTATTAAAATGTATGTCAATTTATTTTCTCTTACAATAAATCAATTGTTATGATAATAATTATATATCTTGTATTGTAGATGAGCACTGCTGGCCAACCCAACGACGATGGTCGTTCTATACGACGGAGAGGTATTAGTGCTTCGGCCAGACAGGCGAGAGCCCGTGTGATCGAGGAGGAACAGTCGCCTTCTCCGCAGGAGCATGATGTACCAGTTGAGCAGCCTTCTCCATGGCGCGATCATGTATTCGATCCCATGCCAATATGGGAAGGTCCGGACCTCAACATTCTCACGTCCGGTAGAATGCATTCAATCCGTGACGATGGTGGTTGGCAATCGATGTATGAATTGCCGGTTTGGGATCCAGAACCGGCATCCAGCCCACTCGACGCCGATGTTAGGCAGGGACAAAATACATGCAATGTCCCCCCGTCTGGCCAACCTGCGACGAGTGTGCAAGTGGAGGTTGGAATCGAAAGGTATGCTGGTGGAGGAGCTAGGCATACAATTAGGAATAGAGCTGGTCGATTTGTACAGTCTTCCGGTGGATCGTGTAATGTCGGTGAGACTGACATTGCAAGGGTACCGAGGAACAGGAGAAAGCGGCAAGCCGATGAAACGTGGCTTGGCGGGGACCGATGGGTGGTGGCCCGCAAGATGACCTTTTGATGCCGAGCTTTGGAGGACACGTCGCAGCTGATGTTTGGAATGGTATAGAGCGTGGTGTGCTGAAATGCCATGCTCGTTCAACGCTCTGCAAGCAGCTAGTCACTACACTCCCTGAACGAAGTGATATTGTGCAGGCCAGGATACGTGCGACCGGGTTGTCGCACCTTCCCTCGATTATGTTCCAGTTCCTTGACATGGCATTGATATCTGCTTTTGTCGAGAGGTGACAGCCGGACACAAACTCATTTCACATGCCTTTCGGGGAGATGACCATCCTGTTGCACGATGTAGAGATGATTCTTGGCATTCCCACTGTTGGTGGCTCTGTTGCTAGTACCATTTCGGTGGAGCCTGTTCAGGAAGCAAGCGCTGAACTATTTGGGAAAGACGTGGAGTCCTTCATCGGGGAAGACTGGAATGGGGGTAATATTGATGGCCAAGCATTGATGGCGAGGTGTGTAGCGGCGGGTCAGAGCGATAACTTCCAATTTAGGTGCTACATGCTGACCCTGTTTGCATCAACACTTTTTGTTGATAAAATTGGGACTAAGGTAAGAGCTAACCTGCTACCTCTACTTGATTCGCAGTTGTCCCGGGGCTCGGTGACGTTGACCAGTTTGTATCTACAGTTGGGAATTGCATCCTGGGCTAAGGCCCACGGCCTATGTGGCTGTTGCACACTGCTGCAAACATGGATATACGAGTACTTTCCAATGTTTCGGCCGAGACTGAGTACACTGCCAGCTCTTCTGGGATGCGCCAACCGGTGGCACTCAGGGGATAAAGTGGGGAGGGATATTCAGAGGCTGGCTACCATCAGGCGTCAATCGGATGCTGTACAGGCTGACCAGGTATGACAACCATGGTTTTAATTTTATTCTAATAATAGTAGGTAGATTGGATTCCATATGAATGTTACATTTCTTCGAAACACGCGTAGGTGGATTGGTTGCCATATGGACCGGACGTGGTTAGGGTTGCGAGGGGGAGGACTCATTACCGCGGCGTGATACGATACCTTGACGCAATGGAGGCATACATGCCAGATCGTGTTGTGCGCCAGTTCGATCTCGTACAGGGTATACCGCATAGCATTCGGATTGTGCCAGAGCCCTGCTCCCGGCCCGCTGATCCTGCTGGCTATTCAGTGACCTACTCAGGGATGATGCAGTTGACATTGTGGGATATGGCACACGCATGGCACATGCATGGCACGACGGTCGGCTAGCCGAGTTTCCGATTTCCACCAGTCCGTCAGAGTGTACCTTGGATTACGAGGAGTGGTTCACGAATCATTCGCATCCATTGATCACAAATCCTGTACATGATGCCACGAGTTGTAGACCAGATAGGACACATTTTGACTCACTGGTAAGTTTTCTATAACTGTTTGCTTTAATTAATTATATTAAATCTAATTGTTTCGTTATGATAATTTGTGTTTCCTATGAATCAGATGTTGAATGACATGATGAGCGACTTGGATCTGTTTGACTTTACTTCCGTTGATGGACTTGTCGACCCATGTATGAAGGAGTTGTTGACTACTTGGATCAGACATCGTGATGAGTATCGCAGACACCACGTTATGAACCCATTCCTTAGGTCACTGGATTACTTATGTATGAACACACTGTTTGCCTTTAATTTGTTCATTTCTGTAATCGGAACTCTTTGATAATATTTTTTACGGTTGCGTACATGCCGAACTGTTTCATTGGGTACAACAATTAATTATTAGGCGTGTATGCTTTGGTCCAAGCCATCATCCTCCTACGGAATGGTAACTCCCAACCAACGACATCAGACTTCCTAAATGTGGTCCACAGATTAACCACAGGGGGCATGGGGCAGTTTTCCTTCACATGTATCCGGACGAAATGGCTTGCACTGCGAACGTAAATAATGTGTAGCTCCCTCCTTGTTCCATCCTCGCCCCCGCCTGCCCTCAATGGAAGGACTGTACAGCAATAGTCTGCTGACCCATTCTCTAGAATGTAATATAAAACTACAACCGTGTTGTAGTAGGTGGCGACAGGAAACATGTCCGCAATGACTGCGAACCAATGTTCTCGTCCACATGGACCTTTGGTGTGATGCATACGGGCTCTAGATAATTCATCGTTGTCTTTCGAACTGTATATGGGAACATAGTCAGGCCAATGAGTCGATATCTCGTTAAATACTGCCCGGCGCGCCCCAGACCATTCACCTTCACCATCTACATGGAACGCATCAGCAACGCATCTGAAGCCGCGGTTTCCATCACTCAACACATCGTTCCAGCCTTCAATGTAACACCTGATAATGTGGGGGACACTTTCGAGGTACGGGAATGTCGCTGGAGGAGAAAACATTAAAATTAATTTCATGCTAATGAGGCGTTCAATAGGAAGAATGATGTTTGTACTTACCGTGCCGGCTACCTCTCCCTGATGTGTTGCGCCCCGGGGACCTTGATCTACGCCCGCTTACAGATGGCCTGTACTGCCTGTTCACGTGCTCGTGGTAGCTCGGTGATCGTCGGGTTGATCTTGAGCGGGGGACCTGCTCGCTTGGTCTCCCACGTGCACTAGTACAATTGTTCGGCTCTCCAATGCCACTGTCCTCTGGATGCAACTGTTCATCTATGTAGCTTGAAACCCGTCGGAGAACCGATGGGTCGCTGCATGCCAGCTCCTCCAACTGACTGTTAAACACTGCTTGATCCTGTTCAACCCTCGAAATATTTTCCCTGTTTCGCAAGTGATCACCTAATGCCAGAGTCTTAAACAGTGGATGAATGTCGTCCAAGTACAAGGGGATTCCTTGTTCAACTGCCCTCGACATGACGCATGCTCATGGTATTCCGTGTGTCGAACGCAGTACACAACCACAATATGCATATACCTGTGCTCCAAGTGTGTCAATCCTCCTGTACTCAACCGTCAATTTATCTAGACAATATTTGGACACATTGTTGAACAAGTTGTTGAAAAGGACTCTACGGTGCAATCTACCAATGCACGCTCTTGATTTCTCGAGGTTGTCCTTGATTATAGTAATTTTCCCGGCTATCTGCAGGTCGACACGCCTCCATATCGTATCCAATGAACCAGTTGATGTTTGTAACCACCCTTTCAATGACGAGTGCGCACTTTCGACCTTGCATGTAGTTGTGTTCCCAAAATGCAGAAATCTATTCGTCCATGCCCGAACAAATTTCTCCTTATGGGGGTCGAGCCATGTGGTCTCAGCGTAACTAATGACAGCTTTGCTCCAAGACCATCCAGCCCTCAAATCTACCAAAGTGGCTTCGTACGCAGAAACGGTGGATGCATTGCAAACCCGGGACCATGCACCATTCTTGAAGGAAGCCCCGTTCCTCTTATTCCCCAGTAGCACCGTAACATGTGCCTCTACGTCCTTGTTAATATGCCAGGAGCAAAGCAAATGATTCGATTCTGGAAACACAACCCGAAGTGGCCTAATCAATCCCATCTCCCGATCGGTGACCACAACCCTAGGGAACGGTCCATCGACAAGCAAGCTTCTAAGCACGTTTAGAACCCACTCATAGGTATTTGCCATTTCTTCAACGACAATTGCGTAGGCAATCAGGAAATTTGTGTTGCAAGGAGACATACCAACCATCTCAATGAATGGCATGCCATAGCGATTAGTCTTGTACGTTGAATCGATGGCCACAACCTACGGATACGTGCGAAATGCCACAACAGCATCGGGATGAGCCATGAATAAATGAGTCAAAGTACCATCAAGTGCTGAGCGGTGACTAGTGACATACCCGTTCGAGGTGGCAAGATGCAAACAATTCTCGGCTGTGTTGCGCCCGCCTCGCCTTTCTCTTCCATAGGCCGATCTCCCATTGTACACCTGCCTAATAGTCTGATGCAGGTCTGGAAATGAATGACTAAGGCTGGCATTGATATGCCTGGGGGCTGTTTCAGAATTCGTCAAATCTCTAATCATTTGTTTCGCCTCCGCATGGAGCATGCTGCTCTGTCTATGACCCTCAGCGTACAATGAAAATGGGTGGTTGTGCATCCCTTGGCGAGAATCTTTGCACGGTACTACATTCCAACCCTCCCCTGTGCTGTTCTCTTTCATGACAATCGTGAATGGGCAGTCACAACTTCTAGTCGAAGTGTTACTCCGTCGGATAATATCAGAATCACTCACATCGACAACCTTATCTTTTCGTCCCCGATTGCAAATGCAATATATCCTCAGGGGACCATTCTGATTTTTTTGTAGGACCCCATGACAAGTTCAAATCCTACATGACGAGCCGTCCGTTGCAGGTAGGAATAACCTTCGATGTGACTTGGAAACACATTTGTGATTGCAAATGCTGAGTATCCATCCCCCCCCCCCCCGCAACAGCTCCACATGACTGATTGTCATCCTTAAACAGCAATAAACATCAAGTAATTAGTTTCACTCAAATATTCTGCCGACAACAATGATGTCGTCAATTAACGTTTAAATAAGTTAATTGTTTGAATAAAATTAAGTAACATAAAATCAAAATTAAATTAGATGAAATAAATTTAAGCATACAATTTTAACGTTACAAAATTAACTTTTACAAAATAAAATTGCATTGCTTCATTTTTAATTAACGGCTAAAACATAGATTTAAATATAAAAAAATAATAACGTAAAAACTAAATTAGATGAAATAAAATTATGGATATAAAATTTACGTTTAATAATTAATTAATAAAACTAAAATTACATTCTTCCATTTTAAATTGAGGTTTAAATAAAATAATATAAAATTAACGCTACAAATTTAACGTTTAATAATTAACTATTGACAACAAAATTGCATTGTTCCATTTTTAATTAACGGTTAAAACAAAAATTTATATATATAAAAATATAAAGTTAAAATTAAATTAGATGAAATAAAATTAAAGTTATAAAATTTGCGTATATAAATTAACTGCCAAAACTAAAATTACATTCATCCATTTCAAATTAAGGTTTAAATAAAATAATATAAAATTAACGTTACAAAATTAATGTTTAATAATTAACTGTTGGAATTAAAAGTGCATTGCTCCATTTTTAATTAACGGTTAAAACATAGATTATAATATAGAAATATATTAAAGTAAAAATAAAATTAGATGAAATAAAATTATGGTTATAAGATTTCAGTTTAATAATTAATTAATTAAACTAAAATTACATTCTTCCATTTTAAATAAAATAATATAAAATTAACGTCGCAAATTTAAAATTTAATAATAAACTTTTGAAAATAAAATTGCATTAAACCATTTCAGATTAACTTTTAATAATTACATTTAGATAATATAAAGTAAAATAAAGTAATTACATTTCTATAAATTAAAATAACAAATTAGCGTAGTTCAATTAAGCAAAATTTAACTCTAAAAATTCATTAATTAGGAGTAGATAAATACAGTCAAAAGAGGCGTGAAATAATTATATATCCGAAAAAGGGTTAAATGAAAACAGTACATAAATACATACATAAAATAAATTCATACACTACAATACAATAAATACATACAGTATATTAAAGAATTGAAATTTAAATAAATCCCTACTGTACTAAAATACGGTAAGATGAACAACTTAGTAAATTGCAATAATTATTAGATTACAATTAATCAATTACAATACTAAGATGAACATAAATTTCTACTTTAAAAAATAATAAATAATAAATTTAACTATTACTTATAGACTTGACAATAATTAGAAAAATTACCTCCATAGACATGGAATTTTCAACACCCTTGTTTGGAGTAAAAATTTGGAGATTTTTACCCAATGGAGAGTCACAGAATAATTTATAGAAAAAAACTAGACTTTTTCGGATAAAAAAGAGTAAATGACATTAAATGTGGGTAGATGGTAGTTGTGGGAGAAATATGAAAAATACAAAGGAGAACCGGGTTTGGGGAGAGGAGAACGGGAGAAACATATAAGGGAGAACGGGAGAAAAATTCAAGGGAGAAACGGTTCTCCACTGGCCGAGGAGAACGGGACCGAGCTTAGGCGTGGAGAACGGGAGCGACTCCGGCTCTCCACTGGCCGAGGAGAACGGGACCGAGCTTAGGCGAGGAGAACGGGAGCGACTCCGGCTCTCCACTAGCCGAGGAGAACGAGAGCGACTCCGGCTCTCCACTGGATGAGGAGAACGGGAGCGACTCCGGCTCTCCATAGGCCGAGGAGAACGGGAGCGACTCCGGCTCTCCACTGGCCGAGGAGAACGGGAGGGACTCCGGCTCTCCACTAGCCGAGGAGAACGGAACTGAGCTTAGGCGAGGAGAACGGGAGCGACTCCAGCTCTCCACTGGCCGAGGAGAACGGGAGCGACTCCAGCTCTCCACTGGCCGAGGAGAGCGGAACCGAGCTTAGGCGAGGAGAACGGGACCGACTCCGGTTCTCCACTGCTCGAGGAGAACGGGAGCAAGCTTGGCGAGGAGAACCGGAGCCGGACTGGCCGAGGAGAACGGATCGGAGAGAACGGAGCTTGGAAAATCACGGGCTTGCGCGGCGGAGATCGAAGTGGAGAGAACGGAGGCCGGAGAGCTGGAGGAGAAGACCGCCGCCGGAGAGGAGAGAACCGAGAGAAGACCGCCGGAGAGGAAAGCTCCCGCGGCGTCGCCCGAGAGAAGACCACGCCGCCGCCGGAAAAATGTGGTTGGAAAAACGTTTGCTCCACCGCCGCCATAGTTCATCTTCTCCGTTCAATTTTCTCGTCGAAAAATGCGGTTGACTTCCGCCTACTCCGGCGTTGACCACCACCGCCGCTACCAGATCCCAACTCAATCAATTACATTGATTGCACATTTAATTCTCACTAATTATGCATTAATTACTAATAATAACAGCCATAATTAAATTTGATAATCAATGTCATTTAAATTAATGTGAAAAAAAGGTAAGTATTTATATAGTATAAATACAGGGCGTAATCAAGTAAAATAGCAATCCACTTTTTTTATGGTAAACCTATTGTGGTGAAATCCTGGTCTGTAGATTTGGATTACCCTGAGCAAAAAAAACCAGTATGGATTCAAATGCCTAATTTTCCTAGTTCTTATTGGCAGCCAAAACTGATCAGTATGATCATAAGTCCAGTAAGTACTCCTGTCTGTTTAGATAGGGCTACACAACAAAAAGATAGGCTTGCATATGCTAGAGTTAAAGTGGAGGTTGAAATTGGAGAGCAAGTGCCAGATAAGGTACTGTATTTGAATGAGCATAAGGTTATTATGCAGTAGAAAATTGTATTTGAGTGGAAGCTTGTTAGGTGCAGTGGATGTTGCCAGCTTGGGCATAATAGGATAAATGTAGAGGGAAAATGGAAGCTAAAACCGATGGAGGAAAACATGGCTGGAAAGTTTTTGACCCTATGAATCAAAAGAATGTTGTCAGGAAGGAAAGTGTTAGACTAAATCAGACTCCTGATTAGATTATGATTTATTCTGATTAGAGTTCTTTTCTTATTATACCTCTATTGTACTCTCTATATATTTAGTTATCAATAATACAATTAATTACGGCAAATCATTCTATCATGGTATCAGAGCAAGTTCTGATCCTAAATCATTAATCACACGTTCCGATCAAGGCAATACTTTTCGACAAATTTCCGGCAACTTCCCGGCAACTTCCCGCAGCCTGCTAATCACTCTGCCTCCAGCTCCAAACATTTTTTTACGGTTTACCGAGATCCACCAGCCTGGAATCGAATCGAAGGGGATTAGGTTTGAAACCAGACAAATTTCCGGCGGCTCGTCACCGGCGTCACCAGCGCTTCGTCACCGGCGTCACCAGCGCTTCGTCACCCTCGTCTTCCAGCGCCGGATTTCAGCACCATCTTCATCAGTAAGCGCCGGATCTTCAGCAGTAAGCAGTAAGATCCGTACAACTCCGGCGACGAGAAGTCAACGAAGAGTTTCTGTCGAAGAAGAAGACGACGCGTGTCCACACGCACAGACTCACAGAAGAGCGCGTGAAGATCACGCGCGCGTCCATTGAAGGCGCGTCTTCGCACGCGCGAACAAACGGGCGAACCAAAGGGGAGATACCGTCTCGCGATACGGTCATTATCTCGCGATATTTTCGGAATTAATCGCGATCAGATACCGTATCGCGATATTCTTCAATTTGTCGCGTTCTGAGGTTGTTTCTCGCGAGTTAAGGTGTTTTCTCACGAGTTTATCATATTCTCATCAGCACCCGGTCAATTTCTGTGCAATTTTTGGTCTTTTGATATGGTTTATTTGGGCCCTACATCTCGGGAAGATTGCTCTATTAATTGGGTTGCGGACAAGGCATTTTTTCAGGCCGATTTGAATGGTCACAACCGCCATTCTTCGTCGAATCAGTGGATCGTTGATTCAGGTGCTACATCTCATATCACTGCTCGCACCAGACATCTTGATCAGGTACAACGTTATCGTGGTTCTGATTCTATTCTTGTTGGAAGTGGTGAATCATTATCTATTTCTCACATCGGCCAATGTCATTTATCTGGTTTCTCTGTTAATGATGTCCTTGTGGTCCCTAAGATTACTAGAAGTTTATTGTCCATTAGTAAGCTTACTCGTGACTTACCTGTTCGTGTTATATTTGACGCCGATGCATTTTCCATTGAGCACAAGATTACAGGGACGATAATTGGTAAAGGCCGTCATAAGTCTGGTCTTTATTTTCTTGAGACTGGTGATTCCAGTTTTTTAGGCGAACTACGCTCTACAAAGCTTCATGCTTCTTTTGAGCAGTGGCACTCTCGCCTTGGTCATGTGTCTCATGATACTGTTCAGTTATTGAATCGACGGGGCCTTATTTCTGTCACTTCGGCTATGCCTGCACCTGTCAGTTGCTCTCCTTGTCAGATGGCCAAGAGTAGCCGTTTGCCCTTTTCCCCCAGTGACAAGCGCGCTACTGGTTTATTGGATAAAGTACATTGTGATTTGTGGGGACCAGCTCCTGTTTTATCTGTCGATGGTTTCTCTTATTATGTCGTCTTCATTGATGATTTTTCGCGATTCACATGGTTTCTTCCGATGCGGCATAAGTCGGATTTCTATGACACTTTTATCCAGTTTCAGAAATTCGTTGAGAATCAGTTTTCTGCCAGGGTTAAAAATTTTCAGACCGATGGTGGCACCGAGTTTACTAACCACCGACTTCAGACTCATCTCATATCATGTGGCATTCATCATCAGATGTCCTCGCCTTATACACCTGCTCAGAATGGCCGGGCCGAGCGGAAGCATCGTCACATCACAGAGACTGGTCTTGCCATGCTTTTTCACTCTTCTGTGCCGCACTGTTATTGGGTGGAAGCTTTCTCCTCTGCGGTTTACATTATTAACCGTTTGCCTAGTTCAGTTATGAGTGGCAAATCCCCTTTTGAGGTTGTTTTTGGTCATGTGCCTGACTATACTCTCTTTCACCCGTTTGGTTGCCGTGCATTTCCATGTCTGCGTGCCACTGCTATTGATAAGTTTGCACCCCGATCCATTCCCTGTGTTTTTATTGGCTATAGCCCTCGTCACAAGGGCTTCCAGTGTCTCGACCAGACGTCTGGGCGCATCTATATCTCTCGCCATGTTCGTTTTGATGAAACTTTCTTCCCTTATGTCTCAGCTTCCACGGACAGTCGTTCGATTTCAGATCTGGAGATTTCATCATTTTTTGATGGAACTGTTACTTCATCAGCCGGGGCCACCACGCCTGTGTCTATGCCTGTTCTAGCTGCCCCTCCTTCACCACCATCTTCCATCTGGACGGCCGACCTGGACCCGGCTCCTCGTCAAACGCCTACCATATCTCAGCCGCTGGCCAGCACTCCTCAGCCACCATCTCAGCCACCGGCCACCACGTCTCAACCTGTATCGACTATTCTTTCTCCGGTGACTTCCGACGACCACTCTCCGGTCAGCACAGCTCGATCTTCCTCCGTGTCATCAGCTGGTTCGACTCCTCCAGATTCGCCGCCCCAGCTTCGTACTCATCGGATGGCCACTCGGTCTTCTACTGGTGCCATTCAGCGGCGGGATTATTCGGATATTATTGCTCATGGTCTCACTGCTGCACTCCTCTCTCAGACAGAACCCACTGATTATCGCACTGCTCTTCAGGATCCAGCCTGGGTTTCAGCCATGGATGATGAGATGGATGCTCTCCGTGGTCAGCACACTTGGGATTTGGTGCCTCGACCTTCAAATGTCAACATTGTTGGCTCCAAATGGGTCTATCGGCTCAAGTATCGACCAGATGGCACTATTGAGCGTCATAAAGCTAGACTTGTGGCGCAGGGTTTCTCGCAGATTCCAGGTTTTGATTTTGACCACACTTTCAGTCCTGTGGTCAAAGCCTCCACTGTTAGGACGGTTCTCGCCATAGCCACCATGCGTTCCTGGCCACTTCATCAGTTGGATGTCAAGAATGCTTTCCTTAATGGTGTTCTTGATGTTCCTGTCTACATGAAGCAGCCCGTTGGTTATCAGGATTCTGTCCATCCAGACTATGTTTGTCGTTTGAAAAAGGCCATTTATGGTCTTAAGCAGGCTCCCCGGGCTTGGTTCCAGCGTTTCAGCAGTTATCTGACACAGCTTGGTTTTCGGTGCAGCTCAGCTGATACTTCTTTGTTCGTCCTTTCGAGAGGGTCGTCATTACTGTACCTACTTGTGTATGTGGACGATATCATTCTTACAGGCAATAACTCGACTCTTCTTCGCCAGTTCATTGATCGAACACACAGGGAGTTTGCGATCAAGGATCTTGGTGCTCTTCATTACTTTCTTGGTCTTGAAGTTTCGCCTACCTCCTCAGGATTACTGCTTGGCCAAGCAAAGTATGCTCGGGATATTTTGAATCGGGCCGGTATGTCTGATGCGGCACCAGTTTCTACTCCATTTGTTGCTGGTTCTCAGCTTCACAGCTCTACCAGTCCTCCATTTCGGGATCCTACACTTTATCGTTCTCTTGTTGGTGCTCTCCAGTATCTCACCATCTCTCGCCCAGATTTGGCATTCTCGGTCAACACGGTGAGTCAGTATCTTCAGGATCCTAGAGATGACCATTTTGCTGCTGTGACTCGGATTTTGCGATATGTTCGTGGCACTCTTCATTTTGGTCTCCGATTTTGCTCTGCTAGTACTTCTGATGTGTTAGGATACTCTGATGCTGATTGGGCTCGCTGTCTGGAGACTCGTCGGTCCACTTATGGTTATGCGGTTTTTCTTGGTGGGAATCTGGTTTCTTGGAGTGCCAAGAAACAGCCCACTGTTTCTCGCTCTAGCACTGAGTCTGAATACCGTGCTCTTGCCAACACTGCCTCGGAAGTGGTTTGGCTCACTCATTTGCTTCGTGATCTTCGGGTTCCCCTTTCTGGTTCTCCCCTGTTGTTATGCGACAATAGTAGTGCTATCTTCTTGGCTCAGAATCCAGTGGCGCACAAGCGGGCGAAGCACATCGACATCGACTATCATTTTGTTCGCGAGTTGGTGACATCCGGAAAGCTGCGCGTTGCTCATGTTCCGACTTCTCTTCAGATTGCAGACATTTTCACCAAGGGGCTCTCTCGTCCGCTGTTCGAGTTTTTCAGGTCCAAGCTGTGCGTCGGCGAGCATCCGACGCTTCGCTTGAGGGGGGGTGTTAGACTAAATCAGACTCCTGATTAGATTATGATTTATTCTGATTAGAGTTCTTTTCTTATTATACCTCTATTGTACTCTCTATATATTTAGTTATCAATAATACAATTAATTACGGCAAATCATTCTATCAGAAAGTATGAATGATACTGGGAAGGACGGGGTTCAGTCAGGCAAAAATGTGATTATTGAAAGTGAACTGGATGATAGGCAGTTAAGGGTTTGAGTGAAGAGGGAGAATGTGAATTTGAAGGAAATCCCACCTGATGGAGTGTAATTGGCTTGTGTGGAATGTCAGAGGGTTGAACAAACCTAGAAAGCACTGTATAATCAGGAAGGTCAATAAGCAGAACAATATTGGTGTGCTGTGTTTGTTAGAAACAAAGGTTAAAAAAGAAAAAGAAAAGGATGTTTGGAGGAGCATTGGTTTGGATTGGGAAATGTTTAGTAATACAGATGCGGTGGCTGGTGGAAGAATATGGATTATGTGGATGCGGGATTTGCTGGGGGTTGATACAATAGCAAAGGGGAACAATGGGTGGATTTGGAGACCAGTTTCAGGAGTTCAAAAAAGTCCTGCATTTGCACAATAGTTTATGGCTATAACACAAGTTTCAGGAGGGAAAAGCTATGGCAATTCTTGTAAAGTTCTGAGAGTAGGAGTAAACCATGTTTAGTAGTGGAAGATTTTAATTCTCAACTTGTTTTTCAGGATAGAATTGAAGGCAATCCTATGGATGAAAATGAGGTGATAGATTTTCAGGATGTTCTTGATGAATTGGAGCTCTAGGAAATTAAAACTACAGGTAATTTATATATATGATGCAGTAGGAGAGATGGTTCAGACAGAGTGATGAGCATATTGGATAGGGATTGATTTATAAACTCTGGTGGAGAGAAATGGCTGAGGTATTATGTGAGATCAGAAGTGAAGTAATGTCTGATCATATGCCTATAGTGGTCAGATTTGATGCAGGAAGGAAAAAATTCAAAAGGCCATTTAAATACTATAATATGCTATCTTTGTCCCCTTAATTTGAAGATACTATTAAGCAGTTCTGGAGAAGTAGAAAAGTATCTAACTTGGCTGAATTGGCTGTTATGTTGAAAGCTCTGGAGAAGCCACTGAGTTCATTAAACAGAAGAGAGTTTGGCTCCATTGGGAACATAGTTGAAGAAAGGATGAAAGACTGGAAAAAGGCCCAAGATATATTAAATGAGGATCAACAAGTATTTATACAAGGGCTTGCTTAGAGAATAAGCAAAGCCTATGGAAATCTAATCATATACAAATAAGGATGTACCAAAAATACATATTATACTTTAATACTATCTCCCCCCCCCAAGCGCATGGAGGTTGAGCGACATGAAGCTTGGACCAAAGAGCACCAAAATGTTCAGTGCAACAACTTTGATAAAAATGTCAGCAATCTGATCAAGAGAAAGAATATTCCGAACAATAAGAGAACTATCCTCTACCTGTTCACGAACAAAATGATAATCAATCTTGATATGCTTAGACCTCTGATGAAACACCAGATTGGCAGACATAAAAGTAGCACTCATATTGTCACAAATGAGGATTGGCGGTGGAGATAAGGGGGCTTCGAGCTCAAGTAATAACTGCTGAACCCAAATGAGTTCAGTAGAGGCAAACACAATTGCCCTATATTCGACCTCAAAGCTTGATTTGTCTACCACATGTTGCTTCTCGGGCGACCAACAGATAAGATTACCACCATAATAAATAGCAAAATCATGTTAAGAGCGACAATCATCACCATCAGACGCCCAACTAGCATCAGAAAAGGTGACAAGACGATGATCTGTACAAGGTCGTAGAGTAAGACCAAAATTGATGGACCCCTTCAGATAACACAAAATGCGTTTGACAGCAGACCAATGCAACTCCGTCGGATTATGCGTAAACTAGTAGACACGATTAACAGCATAGGAAATCTCGGGACGAGTGATCGTGGCATATTGTAAGGCTCCAACAATGTTTCGATAAAGGTGAGGATCACGCACAGGATCCCCAGACTGTGTGAACCGCGATCCAGGCTCTGCTGGAGAAGCAATCGGTTTTGCATCCGCCATATTTCTATGCTCTAAGAGATCCCAAATACATTTTTTTAAGAGATAACCATGCTCGACTTGAACTGAGTGAGTTCAATCCCCATAAAATAATGTAAAGGACTAAGATCACGGAGTTTAAAAGCATCATTTAACAAACCAATAAACTCCGTAATGGGAGTAGTAGAAGAACCAGTGACAATAAGATCATTAACATACACCAAAATATAAAAGATCTGTGTGTCACATCTGCGAATGAATAAAGTAGTATCAGACTTACAAGGCGTAAATCTATGAGCCTGAAGAAACTGACGAAGCTTAGTGAACCATGCCCGAGGTGCCTGCTTCAGACCATACAATGCTTTATGAAGGAGACAAACATGCGAGGGTTAGAGCCATAAAAAACCAGGAGGTTGCGACATGTAAACCGTCTCAGAAAGATCACCATTCAAAAATGCATTATTAATGTCAACCTGATGCAAGGGCCAGTCAAGTGTAAGAGCAATAGACAAGACAAGCCGAATAGTAGTAGGCTTGACAACCGAGCTAAATGTGTCAACATAATCAACACCGTCTTCCTGATTGAACCCTTTAGCCACAAGAAGAGCTTTGTAACGCTCAACTGAACCATTTACCTTACCTTTTATTCTGTACACCCACTTTTAACCAAAAATGTTAGCATTAAGAGAAGGCAAAACTAAAGTTCATGTCCCATTACGCATAAGAGCATCATATTCAACTTGCATTGCATTTTTCCATTCAGGTAACTTAGAAGCCTGAGAAAAGGTTTTAGGTTCAGAAAGAGTTAAGGGAGAGAGAGGCAGGGGATGATGGGTGGAAAGGAGAGCCTTAGGCTTGAGGTTGTTGGTTTTAGAGCGAGTGATCATGGAGTGTTGGGAGTTATCAAGTGGACAAAAATAGGAAGGATATGTGGCAGTAGGAGGAGACACGGAAGGCTGGGAAGCAGAGGAGACACGGAAGGCTGAGGATGGATGACTGATCCGCCGACAAGGGAACCGAGATGGACGGAGTGGCGACGCGGTCTGGGGCGATGCACCAGTCGCTGGAGTTGACACCGAAGGCGACGCACCAGAGGAGGCGGGTGGTGAGTGGAGTGGTGCACAGGCAGGGGAGGGCGGCGCGTCAAGCCAACGAATTGGAAATGCAGGATCCGAGGCTGGTGATGCATGGTACGACGCACGAGTAGGAAGCGGGATGGGATTAATAACAGGAGTAGAGACAACCAATTTGAGCAAGGAAAGAGGTACATAATTTATATCAGATGACGGATTGTATGAGACAGGAGTAATATGGTCAGGATAGGGGAAGGTGGATTCATAAAAAATGACATGACTGGCAATATAAACACGATTAGTTAGAACATGCAAATACTTTCTCTAGGTATTTATACAAGGACTTGCTTAGAGAATAAGCAAAGCTTATGGAAACCTAATCTAATACAAATACAGATTTACCAAAAATACATATTATACTCGAATAGAAAGTATGGCTAGGAAGGAGACTGAGAAAATTCAAGAGGCTCGGTATAGATACTTAAAGCAGAAGACAAAATTGCAATGGTTGTGTGAAGGTGATAGGCCCACAAAACTATTTTATGATGCTATTAAATATAGACAGTGCAAAAATAGCATTGTAGCCTTGAATTTTAGAGGAAAGCAGATTACTGATCAGGATGGGATTAAGGATGAACCGATTAAAATTTTCAAAAGTCAGCTGGGGAGTAATGTGTAGACTGATAAGCTGGGTAAAAAAGTTGGCAAAATATGGTGGAGTTCTAAGTTTGGAGCAGCATGCCTTAATGATAAAACCTGTGAGTTTTGTGGAAACTCGGCTAGTTTTAAAGAGTATTCATTCCTCAAAGAGTCCAGGAAAGGATGGATTTACCAGCCATTTTTTCAAGGAAATATGGATTATTGTGAGAGATGAATTGATAAATGTAATGACTAGCTTCTTTGAGGGGGAGGAAATTTCTGAATGCTTTAACAATATTGTCATTGTTTTGCTTCCAAAGGTGAGCTTACCCCAGGTAGCCTCTGATTTCAGACGAATCTCATATTGTTCTGTTGTTTATAAGCTAATCACAAAAGTTATTTGTGCTAGAGTAAGAGATGTATTGCACGATATCATTAGCACCAATCAAAGTGCTTTTATAAAAGGTAGGTACATAGCACATAACTTGTTGGCACAAGAGTTTTTGCATAGATATAAAAATGAAAGAATGAAGCCTAGTTGTGTGTTGTATTTGGATATTAGTAAGGCCTTTGCCAACATTAGTTGGGATTTTTTGAATAATTGTTTGTTAGCTTTAAAATTCCCTGAAAGGATGGTTGACTGGATTATGAGGTGTATAAGGGGTTCTAGTTTCTGCATACCTTTTAATGGGAATTATACTATGGGGTTTGTAGCAAGAAAGGGGGTTAAATAGGGTGATCCCATGTCTCCTTTACTATTTGTTATTTGCATGGAGAATGTGACTAGAATGCTGAATAGAGCTTTTAATTATAAGCTTGTTGACTATCATCGGAGATGTGGTAAAGCTGGAGTTCATACACTGTTGTTTGATGATGATGTACTGGTATTTTTTTGTTCTAACAAAAAGTCAATTGATGGTATAAGGCTGGTGTTGGAGGAGTTTCAAAAGGTCTCAGATCTGAGGGTTAGCAAAAAAAATCAAGGGTGATTTTTTCCAGAATGGAGGAGGGTGATCAGATTGTGTTAGCCTCACTCTTGCAGGTTATGAAGGGTGACTTTCCAGTTAAATACTTGGGTCTTCCTTTATCTGCTGTAAAGTGGGATAAAGAAGATTATGAGAGTCATATTGAAAAGGTTAGACAGAGGGTCAAAAGTTGGGGTTCAAAGAATTTGTCACATGCTAGCAACCTGCAATTAATTAACTCTGTTTTACTGAGTATAATTGGATACCGAGGCAATATCATGAAAATCCCTGAAAGTGTTAATGGTAGAATTGTGAAAATTTGTGTTAGTTATTTGTGGGGAAGTGAAGAAGATCAAAGGGGCTTTATTGCAGTCTCATGAGATGCAATATGTAGAGGCAGGAAGCAGGGTGGAATGGGAGTGATGGACCCTAATACATGGAATCTGGTCGATCTTTGTCAGCATTTATGGGACATTGAGAAAAGGAAAGATATCTTGTGGGTTAAATGGTTGAATGCTTACTATTTGAAGGGTAAGAAATTGAAAGATTGCAAGAAAAATGAATCACAAAGTTGGCCTTGGAAAGTTTTGTAAAATCTCAAAAATAGGATGTATGGTGTGTTAGAAGAATGTGTGGATAGTGGGGGAAAATTGAAGATTAGAGAGGTTTATGACAAGATGGAGGGTGAGAGATCAGTAAAAGCAGCTGCAACAATTGTTTGGCACAAAAAAGTGAATCCAAATCAAAAACTGTTTTTTGTGGATGCTAATATATGGGAAGCTGGTAACATGTGACAGATTACAGAGTTTTGGGTTATTAATGCACAAGCTACTTCTTGTTTATGTGATCTGAAGCAGGAAACAATAGCTTGTCTATTTGTGGAATGTTGTTACACAAAGGAGGTGATTAGCAGGTTCATTATGAAATTGTGCAGATCAATGAACAAGGAAGAAAACAGGGAAGAACATTGGGATTTTAACTACAGCCTTGTACGACATCTGGCTGGAGAGGAATTGGAGGACTTTTATGCAACAAAGTTTGAAGGCTGAAATCATTAGTTTTTAGACAGCTGCGGAGTGTGATTGGAGAGAGAGGAAAGAATGGAAGAACAGGTTGAAAATGATTGAAAAAGAGCTATTAGAAGCTGAGGATGTAGACTGATGATTGTGATTTGCATTTGCTTTGGAGCAGAAGCATTGGGGTTTTTTACGGCTTTAATTATATGCACTGGTTTTGTTATTTGGTTGTTTTTATATCAAACATGTATAGTGGCTTGGGCGGTAATTAGGAGTGTTCAAATTGCACAATCCGATCCGGCCCATTTTAATTCGGCCCATTTGAGTTAGGTTGGGTCAATGTCCCATTTGGGTCAAAACAGGTCCGATCAAAATGTGTCGGGTCGGATTTTGATCCAAATCGACCCATTTTGACCTGTTTGCAATTTTATCTCATTTTCTAGAAAAATAATAATAAAAAAGAACCAATTTAATACAATATATCCACCATTAATTTACTTCATAAATTTTTTTAACATTCTTGAAAAAAAATTATAAAGCTAAAAATATATTTTAAAAAAATAAGTTACTATTTTTATATGATTTTGATCAATTTGGATCAATCCATAACTCAGTCCGACCTGACCCGACCCGATGCTAAACTATGAGAATTTTAACCCAACCCGACCCAATGCAACCCATTTGACCCTAAATTTAGGGTCAATTTGGGCCGGGTCAGCTGACCTGCCCCGACCTATGAATACCCCTAGCTGTAATGGTAGAATGAATGGGCCATAAAGGTAGAAGTGGAGTGTGTTTGTATGGACTTAGGGAATGGGCTAAAGTTGATATTGGTTTGATTTTCAATTAATATACTCCCTCCGTTCACTATGTTTGGCATCATAGGTTTAGGTATTTTTTTTGTAAGTTGAGATGTGTAGAGGAAATTGAGTGAGGAGAGTAAGAGGCTTAATGAGTAGTTGAAAATAATGTACTTTTTGCCATAAAAGGAAATGTGGCAAACTTAGAAAAATGTACAAAGGTGAAAAGTGTGCCAAATTTAAGAAAACAGAGGGAAGGGAGTACTATTATTCATCAAAATAAAATAAATAATGCAGTAATGCTTTTTGTGCTTGTTAAAGTCATCTTTAGTAATAGACTAATAGTTCATGTCTAAATTTTAATCTCAATATTCTAATTTCTAACCTCATTTACTCCCCTCCGTTTCACTAATAGTGACACTATATGTATATGTGCTTGGATTTATGTGAAGAAAATGAGTGAATGAAAAGTGAAAAATAGAATGAGTGGATGAAATTGAATGAATCTTGCAAAAAATGGAAGGTGTGTCAATATAAAATAAACAAAATAAAGGAAAATGTGCCAATAATAAGGAAACAGAGGGAGTGTGTGAATTTATCAATGAAATGACGTTTATGCAATTGTGATTTTCCATCAAAAACAAAAAACAAAAAGTGAAGTATATAAGAAATGAGAATGAAAATGAACCAGCGTTGTTTTTTTTTCCATTTAGGATTTATTATTATTTATTTTACTCTACCATCATAAATATAGCACATAATCTTTTAAATTAGTTACTCCCTCTGTCCCATCTCAATTTACAGAAAGAAATTGAGGTGGGAAATATGTACAGTAAAAGAATTACTGTAAAAGCTGGAAAAATCAGAAAAAAACACTGTTGACAAGACTGTAAATTATAAAATTTAAAATTGGTAATCAGATTTTTACATTTCTTTTCCAAGCTGACCTTTCCCTCCAAAATTTAAGATTTGGCTCCAAAAAAATCAAATTTGGCTCCAAAATTTTATTTTGGAGCCAACAAAGAGAATGAGCGCCCAAAAAATAATTATTATTACAAATTCAGAAGAAATTTTCATTCTCTGCATTCATTCTCTATAAAAGCTTTCATTCTCTGCATTCACTTCCACCTTTCCAAAATCCTAAAATTCCTTTTCCACTTTTTCCAGCATTTTTTCCACTTTAAAAGCCATCAGATTCCACTTTTTCCAGCATTAAAAGCCCTCAGATTCCTTCTCATTAAACACATTATGGTCCCTTAAAGATCCTCATTGGGCTCTTAATGTTGGTGGGGCTGTGATGGTGGGAAGGAATCTTACAGATGAGGAAAGGCAACATAATTTTTGTTGCAGCATATCAGCGAAGGCAAAATCAAGCATGAGCAGCGAGTTCAAGCAGCAAATCAGTGGGGTTGTTCTGTCTGAACCATCAGCACTATTTGGGCGAGAGTCAAGCAACATATAGCTGGTGGGGGAACAATATCCGCAAGATCATTGCGACAAGGAAGACCATGCCTAACGAAAATGCCAATCGACACAACAACATTGATGATTATACCTCTCCCAAAGCGAAGAACATGCCGGTCAACCGCTGCTGCTCTACATATTAGCAAGAGTACCATTCACCGGGCTGTGATAAATAAGGAAATCAGGAGCCATACCAATGCGGTTAATCCATTCTTATCAACAACGACCAAGCTAAGGAGAATGGAATGGTCTTTATCAAGGATAGAATGCAACATGCAATTCAAGGACATGCATAACATCTGTCACATTGATGAGAAGTGTTTCTACCTCACTGAATCAACCACAAGGTACTTACTTGCCCCTGAAGAACCTGAACCATATAGAACACAACATAACAAGCATTACATACCCAAGTTGATATTCTTATGTGCATTTTGTAGCCCTATATTTGACCATGAGGGAAATTATGTCTTTGATGGTAAAGTAGGTGTCTTTCCTTACACTGAATATTTTGCTGCAAAAAAAACAGTATCAATAGGCCTAGGGGAACCCTTGTTTTAACACCAATTAAGAAGGTTAATAGGGAATGGAATAGGAAGAAACTTATTTATGATGGCATCCCTGCAATTAAAGCTAAGTGGCTAACTTGGTTAAGCAAACAAATCTCAATACAATAAGACAATGCCCCATCCCATATACTGTCCAATGACCCTGGGTTCATAGCAGCTGCAAATTCAGATGTTAAAATTAAAATGGTGTGCCAACCAGCTAGGTTGCCAGATTTAAACATCCTAGACCTGGGGTTTTTTTCCTCCATTCAAAGCTTACAGCATGAAACCCCTAGCACAGACTTAGAGGGACTTCTACAGGCTGTATACAATGCTTTCGGAATAGCGGATCCAAAAAAAATTGACCAGATTTTCTTATCTTTGCAAAATGTGATGATTGAAATCATGAAGGATAAGGGGACAAATTACTTTAAAATGCCACATATGGGTAAGCAAAGACTGATTAGGCTGGGGATTTTGCCAAAAAAACTTGATTTTGGTTCCTGAAATTGTGAGGAAATGTTTGGAAGACCTGATTGCTGTTGGAATGACTGGACAAGTTCAAGATCTCATGCTGAGCATGGAAATGGGCTGAAAAAGTTTGCCATGGAAAATATTTTGTAGGGTTGTACTTGGAAATCTGTATAAACATGCATTTTGGTTTTCATAGTCATCTTTAAGGTGCAACCTTGTAAAATAGGGATGGTATTTCCCCTGTTTGATTTTGGATGTAAAATCAGTTTGTATGAATGAATGAATGCATTTCCTATTTCAGAAACTCCGAGTCTAAGATTGAAACAATCACAGGACTGAAGCCACAAATACTGGTTTAGCACACTACATTAAAATGCAAATTACAAAACCACATCATTAAGCCATCCAAATGGATTTGAATTAACAAAACCAGGTTGCGTTCAGAGAATTTTTTCAATCATTTGTCATCATTATTAACAGCCTTCCAGAACTCGAAGCCATTAGAACAATACATCTCAGGCTGTTTTCAAATCATATGAATGCCCCGCCAAGATCAAATCAATTTCTTAACTGATAGGCATGGCTGCATAACATAACAATCATACATCACAGCTTCATCATCGATTATGACCTACTATATCTACTGTGACTCAATTACTATAATTGCAACCCAATCACACTGCCCCGCCAAGAACAGCCAAGTCTTTAGACCCAACCACATGGCTGCAATGTGTCGGTCACAGACTCTAATCTCACAACCTTACCATATCCAACGCTCCATGTTAGACACTTGACGAAAGGAATGAAACACATAAAACAAAGCATGTATAAGATAGAAATGCAGAAAACTATTAGTCCAGACAGTCACACACGACTGTATCACATGTAAAAAATATTAGTCCAGATAGTCACACACGACTGTATCACATGTAAAAAATATTAGTGCAGACAGTCCCGCACGACTGTATAACAAATCAAACAATAGCAGTCCACATAACAACTTCCACATAATATATTAGCAGTCCAGGAACAAAAAATTAGATGAGAATGTCAAGTAACACATCAAATGCAGTGCATAACGTAAAAACAAGTCATGAATCGAACAATTAGTAATAATATAAGCCATTATAAGTATTTAGCCAAATGCCCGCAAAGGTTAATCACTGAATTTGCTAGTTCCGTCATCCACCACCTGCACAGAAAATTTAATTATTAAAATGAATGCAACTCAAGAGTGTCATATTAACAAGAAAAAACTATAGCTAAAAGGAAATATGCAACCTTAAGTAGTGCCTTCAAGCTGATTTTGGGAGAGTTTCCCTTTCTCAACTCGGACGGCACATACCCTTCAGGTTCTAGCATATTCTCCCAATAGGCTATATCATCAAGAACATCTTGGGGTAAATTACGCAAGGACCACTTCTTCTTGCCTTCGGTCATTTTTTAGGCCAATTCCCCTGAAAATAGCATGATCCATATTCATAGAATCCTGGTTCACCAAACTTGATGCTGCCATAATCAGTAACACCTTCAAGCTTTGGAAACCAATTTATATTTTCCCGACTCTCCTTATCAAGTACAAAACCATCATCAGGGGTGTCGACAGATTCTGGAGGATACTCAACCTCAGAACGATCAACAGGGGTCTCCGACGACCATGAAGTCCACTCAGCAAGTTGATTGGAGTGAAATGAGTGGCTATCGAAATATCTGAATCAGACATAGATCCCCAAAATGAATGTGAATCATCACCCTTTTCAGTGTCCATCAGCACCTTGGAGAAGCTCCGACACATGAGTGGGATAAGTGATTGGGCTCATCACTAGGTGTACTCATTAAAAAGAGGAGTGGCTGTGATGGTAGACAAGACGTCAGCCAAAAAAAGGGAGTACACATTAGTTAATACCCAGAGAAATGAAATCAGAAACTCAGATATGCATAGGGCCATAGCATACAAATCCAAACGAACTCAAACGAACTCATCAAACAACAACACCAGCATACAAATCATTTGAAAAGGTCATCAAACATACGAGTAAGTCAACACCAGTAAACAAGGGAGTACACATTAATTAATACCCACAAATGAAATCAGAAACTCAGATATGCATAGGGCCACAACATACAAATCCAAACGAACTCAAAAGAACTCATCAAACAACACCAGTATACAAATCGTTTGAAATGGTCATCAAACATACGAGTCAGTCAACACCAGTAAATATGGGAGTACATATTAGTTAATACACAGAGAAATGAAATCAGAAACTCAGATATGCATAGGGCCACAGGATACAAACTGAAACGAACTCATCAAATTACAACACCAGCATACAAATCCAAATGAGCTCAAATGAACTCATCAAACAATAACACCAGCATACAAATCGTTTGAAAAGGTCATCAAACATACGAGTCAGTCAACACCAATAAACAGGGGAGTACACATTAGTTAATACCCACAAATGAAATCAGAAACTCAGATATGCATAGGGCCACAACATACAAATCCAAACGAACTCAAACGAACTCATCAAACAACAACACCAGCATACAAATCGTTTGAAAGGGTTATCAAACATACGAGTCAGTCAACACCAGTATACAAGGGAGTACACATTAGTTAATACCCATAGAAATGAAATCAGAAACTCAGATATGCATAGGGCCACAACATACAAACTCAAACGAACTCATCAAATTACAACACCAGCATACAAATCATTTGAAAAGGTCATTAAACATACGAGTCAGTCAACACCAGTAAACATGGGAGTACACATTAGTTAATACCCACAGAAATGAAATCAGAAACTCAGATATGCATAGAGCCACAACATACAAATCCAAACGAACTCAAATGAACTCATCAAACAACACCACCAGCATACAAATGTTTCAAAATGTCATCAAATATACGAATCAGCCAAGAATAATAAGATTTATTTGTTCAAAAACTATTTCCGTATATAGATCTATGGAAACCCTAACCCAAAAATTAAGAAAAATAAAAAATAAATAATGGAAATAGCTAAAAAGGCATGAGGTAGACCTATTCAAACCCTGGCTAACACAATCGATGCTCGACAGGGGTATACAAACCCAAGGGTTTGAAAACCCGTGTACAAACACATCAAAAGCACAAATGGGTAAAAATAAAATCATTTTCTTTGTTCACAAAAACATTAATCTTCCAGATCTATGCAAACCCTAACCGGAAAATGAGAAAACTTGCAAAACTTCGAACAAAAAGTTAAAAAAGCCATAACCCAGGTTATCAAACCCAAAATGACACAATCCGAGCGCTGATGTCACTTCGGGAAACCAAGGGTTTGACAAACCCGGTTTCAAAAAATCGAACAAATTTGGAAAATTTGTGAGCACGAGAAGCTGGATATGAGGACAGAATCAGAATATGTGCGAAAATAGGCTGGGATTCGAACCTATGATGAGGTGGAGGAAGCGTTTCAGAATATGAATCATGAGGATTTTTGAGAGAATAGAGAGGATAAGATTTGGGATTTTTGAGGAGCCAAAGGGAGAGGTAAAGACGAGAGCCTATACCTTGGGATGTTGGATTTTTGAGAGAAAAGAGATGATAAGATTTTGGGTTTTTGAGGAATGGAGGGGAGAGGTAGAGACGAGAACAGAGCATGCGTGGAGTAATTACCAACGCATAGCCACAAAGACATATCCAAAATTTTGCCACTTCTAATTATCACCTAAACCTAGCCTTAATAAGCCCTTATCCATTTGTTATTTCAGCTGAAATAAAGGGTATTTTGATAATTTTAACTCAAGTCAACTAAGTCATTTTTTATAAAATTAGAAATTGCAATTTGAGCTATGACAGCCCAATTAAAAAAATATACAATTTGAGATGAGACGGAGGGATTACCTGTAATGATGTAAATGTCGGGCATTGCACTGGCATAAAAAGGAGTTTGGTTCTAAGAAACAATGTCCACTTTCTTTTGGCGGGAACCACGCGGCATTGCACGCACTTTTGACGCTAATCTGTCACTGACTCATTCCGCTATAACCGACTCCAAATGGGATACGGATTATTTAAAACCGTTGAGATCAATCTTAACCGATTAATCCTGATCGCACATTCTCCCACCACAATTCTATAAATACCCCTCCCCTCCCCCTCTTCTAGCATTCGGTCAAATCGTTGCGACGTAGAGCTCCTCTTCTCCATGGCTAACAGCGTAGCCAACAGGGGTTTTGGGAATTTGATCTTCGTTTTCCTGTGATTTCGCATCTCACTTTTATCATCTTCATATGATTTATGGATGTGATAATTGATGTCTAGGGTTTTGATTTCGTGCCGTTGGCTTAGCATGGCATGGTGGTGCGATGAGGCGCTCGTTGTGACGATTGGACTTGACGGTTAATTATTTATTTTCCGATTCTTTGAGATCCTAATTGATTTTAATAGTTGTTTACGATCGATCGTTACGTGCTGTTGTGGATTTTAATGGATTGGGATTCTCCGATTTGGCTGCCGTGTTTGTTTCTGTCTGTGGCTATAGAAAACCCTAGCTTATGATGGACGCACGATCGAACGTCGGTTTCCAGATCGAGCATCAATCGGCATTCGGCGATGATTAATGACGAATAAGTCTTCGCACCTCACTTGTTCCATAGATCTCTTAGATCCTTTGATTGGTGCCTGCTTTTAAGTTATGACGGACCGGAGTTTTCTCGATTCGATGTTCTTGTCTTTGTGGTTGTAGATTATGGTGGATTGGTCGTTGATGCCTCACCGATACTAGATCCTACACGGTGGTCGCTCACGGTTAATGTGTTATTGATGCCTTTTAACCTCTGAATTTGTTCATAGCTCCGATCCTCTGCCGCTTTTTGTTTTATTTGATTCAGCTTCCTCAATCTCTCCGTGTCATTGTCTTTTTGCTACTTTTGGTTTTACTGATTCAGTTTCTCAGATCTCTCCGTGTTATTGTCAGTGTACTGTTTAGGTGAATTGGTCACACGCTGATGCCCTAGTGATATACCATGACTTCGTGGTATTTTTGACATCTTAATTGGTCCAGTAATTTCCTCGGTGCTGCTTACAATGGATTGATCACCTGCTGATGCCTTACTGATACTTGGTTGCACACGTAACTCTTCTTGGCCCTACTATTTGTGCTGATCTTGGTTTAATGGATCAAGGTTCTCCGATTTCTTTCCCTTGTGTTTGTGGTTGTAGATTGTCTTAGCCTTACAGTGTGTTCGATTGATCGTGGGTACTGGATAGGTGATCTGACCTGGGATATTGAGGCTATAGATTTATATCTACCTATTATGGTTCCGCTGTTGAATTGATTTTTTCTGGATTTTGTTTTTTGATTTCCCGTGATTTTGCGTCGATCATGCTCATTTGACTTGTGGATACGGTAATTGTTGTCTAGGGTTTGGTTCGGGTTGCCGCTGCCCGCTGGGGCAGCTGGCTTAATGTGGGTTGCAATGATGCGCTCACTGTGACGGTTAATTCTATTCTGACATCTTAACTTATGAATTGATATAATTTGTTGCTCAAGTCCTTCGATTTGTGCTGATATTGGATTTTAATGGATTGATCTTCTCCAGTTTGGCTGCTGTGTTTGTTTGTCTTGTGGCTGTAGATAAAACTGTAGCTAATGGGGGATTGATCGTTGATACCTGCTCTGCTAACATGGCTCCTCGTCACGACTTGTAACGTCTGAATTGGTTGAGATTTGAATAATTTTTATAGATCCTCACAATTGTGCTGCTGTTGGATTTGCCTTTCGTGTTTCTTGCCTTTTAGGTTGTAGATCTCCCTAGCTTGCGTATGGCCATCATTGATATGTGCTAAGATGTTCTTTGCTATGGTTATTCTGTTCCGATTCCTCTGATATCTTAGTTATTTCTTTCACAATTCATAAAAGTCCTTTGGTCTTTCACAGACCATATCAGATCGGACAATGGGTTTCTTTTTCGCATTAAGTTTTCTTGTTTGTGTTTTCCTTTATCTTTTATTCACCCTCATCTCTTGTTGTAGGGTAAAGAGTGAGATGTGCTGTTAATTGTAGGTTTTCCTAATTTTGGAGCAGCGTAACAACGTCAAATTGAACAGGGGTTTCTTTAACTATATTTTCAAATATGTTGTGTTTGTAGTATTTGCCTATTTGATCAGTCTGGAATAATCCCTATAATTTCTGTATGTCATAGCAGGGCAATCACGTGACAAGTTGCTCTTATTTCTAGAGAAGTTTCCACTTCCTTTCTCTACGTTTGTTTATGTTTGGATTAGGATTTTTTTGGTTCCTTGTACTATTTGTGGTTGTAGGTGCTTAATGCTAGCATGGATTGATTTTGAATGCTGGGACCAAGAGGATCATGCCTTGTCCTGGAGGAGTTTCCCTTTCCCTTAGCCCAGTAGTTCATATGGTTATTTCCGACTTTTGTCCGATGCAGTTTTGCATTGTTTACGTATGTCATGTCTTTCTCATTGCAGATATGCTTAAATTCAACAATGACGGGGATTGTATTTAGCAGCTGTCATTGGATTGGGTTTAACCAGGGGGTTTATTCTTTTCCTATCAATTAATTGATGTCTTCGGTTTATTGAGAGAAGTGGCTTCGTGTTATTTTGAAGGGGCTGCTTGGTTGAAAATGCTGTGTATGTGCATGTCTAGGATGGTGGTCTGTTTCTTCTGTTGGTGTGACAGTATCTGATTAATTTTTTTGCATTGTCGAGGCATGGTAACATGAAGTGGGAATGTGTGATTATGCTAAATGCGAGACATGAGAAGAAATTTTCATTTGCTGAAACATTGCTGTTGAAGGTTGAAGTGCTAGTTAGGTGTTGGGAGTTGTTAAACTTTGCTGATAAATGAGTGTATTTGTTTGTACATTCAGTTCAATTTATTATATTTATTTACATATAGTTCGGTTAGGTGTTGGGAGTGGTTATGAGTGTATTTGTTTGTACATTCAGTTTAGTTTATTATATTATTTATTTAAATTAGTTTATACTATTTATTTAAATTAGTTTGGTTAACTTCAGCTTATTACATTTTTTAAGACCAGTTCAGTTTATCATATTATTTATTTAAATTTAGTTCGGTTAACTTCAGCTTATTACATTTGTTTAAGACCAGTTCAATTTATTATATTTATTTAAATTCAGTTTATTATATTTATTTAAATTTACTTTGGTTCAGTTTAGTTTATTATATTTATTTAAATTCAGTTCATTTTTATTTTATTATATTTATATAAATTCAGTTCAGTTTATTATATTTATATAAATTCAGTTCATTTCAGTTTTTTATGTTTTTTAAATTCAGTTCAGTTTATTATATTTATTAAAATTCAGCCCAGTTCAATTTATTATATAATATATATATATAAATTCATTTAAATTTATTATATTAATTTAAATTTCGTTTAGTTTAGTTTATTATATTTGTTTAAATTCAATTCAGTTTATTATATTTTTTTAAATTCAGTTCAGTTTGTTATATTTATTTAAATCCTATTCAGTTTATTATATTTTCCAGCTCAACTGGACAGGGCACAATTTCCTGTAGTGGAACTCCTCAACTCCTATAAGTGGTTAGATAGGCAATGGTTGCTGTTACTATTGTCACAGATCTTTTTTGACTTTGTACTGCAGATTTTTGCTAATAAGTTGTCCCCTTTTTCTTTTCCTTTTTTTCTGCTAAGTAGTGCCTTTGATCACAAGTCACCATGTAATGGAGGATCTCTCTATCATATGCAACTCCGAGTTTGTCTTCATTAATCTCTTCTACTGTCGTTGCAATTATTACTTCCTATATTTTTAGATCAACTAAGAGGGAAAAAAACACTTTTTAACTCCGCCTGTGTCATGGACACTGCCGGTCCCCAGCCCGGAAAAGGAGGAGGGAAAAGTGCAGCTTCATTGTTTTTTTTCATTGGTTCCATCCCTTCATTGATTTTTTGTTTCATCCTGTTATCCATTACATTTCCCTTTTCTGGTATCTTCTTGTTTTACAGGCGTATTGTATGTTCTATTGCTGTAGTATTCTGCTTTTGCTTGGACAATGGTTTGTAGGTTGAACAATAAACGAATGAGTATATTTCTCATTTGTACCAGACTATTGGTTACTAATCCATTTTTCTGTCCGCAGAATCATTTAGTGTGTTGTGTGCGTATTCGTTTATTGTTCGCAATCCACTTTGGAGGCAGTGAAAGTGGGTTAGTATGTTGAATGAACATTCAAGTAAAAAACTTCTGAACTCCGCCTGTGCATAATGTGCACTGCAAGCAGCCTGGGAAAAGGAGGAGAGTGGCAGTGCAGCCTGGGAAAAGGAGGAGAGAAAAGTGCAGCTTGAGTAATGTGATTTTTTGTGTTTCATTTAATCTGTTTTTTGACGTTTTTTGATGTATAAGTGGAGGTAAGGCTGATGTGTACACGTTGCTTGTTGTATATCTGCTGACTCGCCGTCATTTCAATTTTATATGTGGAGGTTTTGGAGTCGGGTAAATTTTGAATTGTTCAATTGAATAAAATTGGCAGAATTGGGATATATATGAGCTGGCATGAATTGTGTTGAGTAGTGTGTGATTCTGGATTGGATTGAACTGTACTGAACATAAGTGAGTTGGATTGGACTAAATAATGAATAATTTGATGAATTTTGGAATAATTGAGTTGGATTATGGTTGAAGAGCTAATCCCAGTGGTATACTTGCTGTTTCGATTGGTTGAGAATTGTGGGTTTCTGTTGAAGTAGTCTTCATGTTAACCGTCTGTGCATCATGTGCACTGCCGGTCTCCATCCCGGGAAAAGGAGGAGAGGAAAGTGTTTTTAGTGTATTCCTTCCCTTTGTTGCTTGAAAAGGTATGCTCTGTTATGTTCAACATAGTTCTTCATTTTCTCTTCCCTTTTCTTTGGTTGAAGAAGTCTGCGTTATGCCACTGTTGTGATATTTCCGTATCACCCTGGGTTCTGAGCGGTTATCTGGTTTCATGACACATTAAGTTCGTTTTTGGTCTGGATTACGGAACATCATGGGATCGGTCTGGGAGAATTCTATGTTTACTTTTGGGTATTTATATTACGCCCTGTATTTTACTAGTTTACGCCCTAATACGTATATACATGTATAATACTAATATTAAAATTTTAAGATAAAACAAAAATAAAAAATCAAAAACAAAAAACCACCGCTACCGCCGGTCTCCGCCGCTGCCACCGCTGTGAGCCAGCGCCGTCCCTTCTTCTCTTCTTCTTTGTCTTCTTCGGCGGTCTCGCCATCGCCACTGCTGTGCCTCCTCCGCCATCCCTCGTCCGCAGCAAACCCCAGCCGAGCTCCTCCGCCGTCTCCGTCGAGCGAAACCCTAGCCGAGCTCTTGCTCCGCCGTCCCCATCGAGCGAAACCCTAACCCAGCTGAGCTCCTCCTCCGCCGTCCCGTCGAGCGAAACCCTAGGCCAGCCGAGCTCCTCCTCCGTCGTCCCCGTCGAGCGAAACCCCAGCCGAGCTCCTTCTCCTTCTTCCCCGTCGAGCGAAACCCTTGCCCGAGAGAACGGCGGAGAAGCTGGAAAGTGGCGGAACGCGGAGGAGAACCGGGCGGAGAGGAGTAGAACGGGAGAAGGAGAGCGGGAGAAGGGGAAGGAGAGGAGAACGGGAGGAGAAGGAGAAGGAGAAGGAGAGCGGGAGAGGAGGACTCGCCGGAGAAGAAAAAGAGAAGAAGAAGAGAAGGGGAAGAAGAAGGTGACGCACGGAGGAGGCGGCGGTGGAGCATTAATTAAATAAATAATTAATTACTTTAATATTAAATTTATTTAAATTATTTAAATTATTTAAATTAAATTTAAAATACATATTGTATATTAAATAGTATAAATACAGGGCATAATCAAATAAAATATAGGGCGTGAAATAGCAATTCACTTACTTTTTGGTGTTTAGATGTTACTCGGCGTTCTGGATGTTCCAAGCTTTGAATAGAAACAGTTGTAGTCCTAGCACTTTTTTGCTCAATCGTTGATGGTGACAAGTAAACTAGAAACCCGTGCTCTTACGACTCAACTCCTCTCATTTTCACCGACTACGGCCTCTCTTCACCTCGTACGACCTCTCTGCACCTCGTACAGTTTGTCTCTGGTTCCGTTTTCTCAAAAAACCAACGACAACGACATACCAATGAGAACGACAACATATGAGGTACATAACTTCTTTCTTCTTCTCATCTCATCATCTATATTTTTTTTAAAAAAATACGGATATGTATGTTTCACCTTTTATTTATGGTTTTTTTCCCTCAAAATATATTGTGTTTGCTTTAGTGTAAGCATGGGCTGCATTTTTTCTCTCTCCAAATAGAGAGTTTTTACATCCATTTAAGCTTGGGACTGATTTCATGATGTTGTGGTTTTGTTTATGTGTTTCTTTTCATGTGGTTGCCGATGACATCTTTTGGAGCATTCGAATTGATGACATGGAGTTTAGGGATGGAGATAAGGTCCATGGGAATACTTTTGATTTAGAAGATGATTTTTTCGATGACTAGAGATTAGAGCCTCAAATGATTTTATAATAAGCCTTAAATGATTTTATAATTTAAGAATCCTTCGATTTTAGTCGTTTAATTTTTCTTACCACCCTTAAAACTTTGAATTTTGTATTGTGTTAAAATTTTATTTGTCTTTTATGGTTTTGTGTTATTATTTTAAGTTCCATGTAGTGTCTTAAATGAAATAATTCCGGTACATATTTTGCAAGCGTTTTTTTTCTAAAAAGCGAGCATTTCTATAAATTTTACCGTTGGCGCTTCGCTGCATTTTGCGCTTTGAAAACCCAGCTCTTGGATTAATTTATGGGTATAGATAGAAGAACTTTTGGTAAGAAGACAAAGTGAAACAAAGAGAAAAGAAATGAAGTGTCTTTTTGTTTTTTTACGTTTTTATGTCGCATCTCCACAAAACACCTTCGATCTAAGTTCATCATTAGTCTCTGATTGTGCTTAAGCTGAAATTTTGACAGTAGATTCAGGATATGTTGGTATGTATTTCGGATGGTGGAATTGTCAATTGGTGCTCTGTTCGTGAAATATGATAGTTCAACTGAGTTAATTCTTTGGCTGATTTTCTTCACTTTTCTCTTGCATATGTTGCTAGTTATGATTGTCTATCATTGGAAAATTTGTGTGCCCATTTGAGAATTGGAACTGGATTTTTGTAACCTTCCTGTGCTCATAATAAGAGCAATTAAGTGGACTCCTAATCGTCTCATAATTTTTACTCTTCACAACAAAAGGAAGGGTATTTCACGTCAAAAGTTATTGTGTCTTTACTTGACAGAATATAATGTTGAATCGATTATTTGGATGATTACCTTTATTGTGTGGTGTATTGTTGAAAGAATTCTGATTTTTAAAGATATTTATATTTGTTTTTGTTGTTGAACAATGTTTTAGTTGAAACAAAGAGACTAAGAGTAAGATAGAGTGTCTTTTTGGATCATCATATTTTTCAGGGATACTTACCAATATAACTCCACATATTTGTATAAGTGTCAATATAATGCTCAGATAATTTTTAGTGCAAAATTAACTATAACTAGTTACTGTAAGTGTCAACTGCCAATATAACTCAGTCCGGCATTGACTTCTAATTTACGACGTTGACTGTATGTAAATTAACTAAAATACCCTTTATACTAAAATCTGAAATTAATTTAACAAAATTACCCTTATCCTTGGACCCCACGTGAACTTTGTTCTTAACACTTATTTCCTTCATCTCAAAATAGAAAAAAGTCTTATTACCTTCAAAATTTTTGGCGTTCGAGTTTTGTCTCCCAGATTACATAAAACGGCCACCACGTTGTCTCCCCACCATTCCGCCGCGGCGTACGAGCTCCGCCAAAATTCTGGAAAATAAGTTACCATTTTTCAAGGGTTTACAGTAGACGGATGCTATCTCGACGATTCCGCAAATCCTAAAGCGTCGCCGCCTCGTCAAACTCGCCGGAGCGCCACCGATGCCGCAGAAATCGACCTCTACAATGCCGCTGGAATCGATCTCTACAACGCCGTGAACTGAGAAATGAGCCAGATTAAAGTAGCGTGTAAAATGGGTCGATTTTTCGAGAGTAGGGCTTGCGAAGGAGGAAGACGCGTCGCCGACCGGTCGAACTTGCCGAAGGCTCGGAGCGCCACTGATGCCGCCTGAATTGGCCTCTGCAACACCGGTGAACAGAGAAACGGGCCGGAAGTAGCATGCGTCGGTTTTTCTTCGAGAGTAGGGTGGGGAAGAAACGAGACATGCGTGGGGTATGGCGGGCAAATGGGTGTGTTAATGAGCCTAGGTGCATTAAGGTCTTTACCTTTTTTTTATTTTTTTAATTATTTTTCTGGCAGGGGTAAAATTGATATTTCCATTGAATTGGGCCTTCAATTGTTAAAATGGGTAAAATTGCACTTACATTAACTAGGTAGAGTTATATTTACATTTTCAGTTATCAAAATGTTATATTTTCATTTATGTCAACTAGGTAGTGTTATAAAAGATTTTTTTCTATTTTTTACTACTCCCTATGTCCCAGTTCCACTTGCAGAGAGAGAAAAAAGATTTTTTTTTTACTTTGAATTATTTAATGAGTTAGGGTGATGTGGCCGTGGGGTTGGACTATTGCTTTTGGGATTGGTGAGTTAGAGCATATGCAATGATAGAGATTACAAGAGACCACTATTTTGGTTTCTTCTAATTAAATATTCAATTTCTTTCTTCCATCCCACCAAAAGCAAACACAAAAAATCACTTCATTTTTACTCTCACAATAGTAGAGATCACTCCATGAATCTCACTTGATTTTCTATATCATACTCATTAATTTTACCTTCAATATTTGATTTCAATAAATTTGCCAACCCAAAATAAATTGAAATGTGAAATTTAATAATACATTTTTAATTTTAAAATTGAATTTAGAATTTTAAAAATTTAAATTACACATTATTTCATTTTTAAAAAAATTAAATGAATTTTTAAAATAAAATTTTAAATTAAAAAGCAGAAAAATTTTTAATTAAAAGGCAAAAAAAATTTTAATAAAAAAAAGGAATTTTAAAATTTAAAAGTAGAAAATTTTAAAAATTTAAAATACGAACATATTGTCCAATCAAATGGAGCCACGTGTTCAAGTGAAAACAAAAAACTGTGAAATAGTGGAACACGTGATCCAGTAAGATGTTGTCAAAAATGTCCCGTACTGCCAGGCACATAGGATGAAACATATGGGATCGGTTTCTTGAAGTGGAGACGAGGGCTGAGGCCATGGCAGTGGTAGAGACTGCTAACGGTCTCTTACTAATTAAATATATTATTTTTTCTTTCTATCTCTTCCACTTCAGTTTAAGAGATCACTTAAGAGACAATCCATTTTTTTCTCCACAATAGTTAAGAGACCACTATATATTATTCATGGAACCCACTTGATTTTCTCTATCCTACTCATTAATTTGACCATTAAATATTATTTTAAATAAATTTGTCCACAGATAATAAGTTGAATGCAAAATTTAATAGAATGTTTAAATATTTAAATATAAATTCGTTTTTTTAAAAATATGTTAAATAAATTTTTTTTCTCGTTCTTGTCAATTTTTTTGATGAAACTATTAAAACGAAATTAAATAAATAAATACTATGAGAATTTATTTTTTTAATAAATAATATGAAAAACATAAAAAGTGTGAAAACCAATTATAACAACTATAAAAATTACAGAAAATACTAAATAAAATATTGATCTACTCCAACCAAATATTACAATTTTAAAATCAAAATATTGATCTAATGTGACCAATTATTAAAAATAGAAAAAAATAAATATTGATCTAGTCTGGCCAAAAAAACATGGATGACGAAACTATATCGACATCTTAATTTTGACCATCCAAATACTGGTAAAGATGTTCCGTAAGGTCATTTTTCAACTGGTCATGTTTAGCTCTATTGCGCACATCCCTCCAATTTTGCCTGAAAGTCGGAAGATCAGCATGCTGCTCGGCGTTATAATGCCAAGGAGAGTCGTCGATTTGGTCATAATCACTTGGTTGAACTTGCAACCCATATGTGTCTCTTTCATCTTCGACTATCATGTTGTGCAGTATGATACAAGCTATCATAATATTGCCCAACGTTTCGACATTCCAGTATCGGGCTGGGTTGCGGATCACGGAAAACCTAGCTTGTAAAATACCGAAAGCACGTTCGACGTCTTTCCGGTAACTTTCTTGACGCTTTGTGAAGAGTTGTTTCTTGGGGTCATTTGGAACCGTATATGCTTGCATGAAGGTCGCCCACTTAGGATAGATTCCATCTGTATGATAGAACCCTTGATCGTAGCTGCGACCATTAACTTCGTAAGGAAAACGTGGAGCTCTCCCCTCACATACATCATCAAACAATGGTGACTTGTCTAGGACGTTGATATCATTATTTGGCCCTGCCATACCAAAAAATGCATGCCATATCCATGTATCGTAGGAGGCGACTGCTTCCAAAATAATTGAGGCGCGTCCACTCCTACCCTGAAACTGACCCTTCCAGCCCACAAGACAATTTTTCCATTCCCAATGCATACAATCAATACTACCAAGCATACCTGGAAATCCACGTCCACGAGCTACATACATCAGGCGAGCAATATCCTCCTGATTTGTTGGTCTGAGGTATGCTGGACGGTATACGGAAATAATTGCATTCACAAAATGAGACACCGTTTCTCTAACCGTCGTTTTGCCCATCTGTAAGCATTCATCCAGTTGGTCGTATCCACAACCATATGCCAAATGACGCATTGCCACGGTGTACTTGTGAAGTGGCGAAAATCCTTGATTACCAGTTGCATCAGGCCTTTGTCTGAAATAGGGATCGTGGTTGGTGACATCTTCCAGTATACGTTCGAATACATTTCGCCGCATACGAAACCTTTGACGAAAGTGTTGATCGTCGTACATTCTTTCAGGAGGTTGAGCAAAATATTGCCTCTGGAGTACTTCCTGTGCTCGAACACGATCTCTTTTGATATGATTTCTAGTTTTCTTTGGTAAGATTGGAGAAGTTTGAGCACTGTCGTCCTCAATGGATGCGTACCATTGTTTAGCCATTTTCGGAAAATTCAAGAATAAGTTAATTGTCTCAGGATCGGTATCGGGTAGGAAACCGGGAATATCATAGGTTGATGGGTTTGATGATTCTCCAAAGTGAAGCTCATCATCGTTGTTAGGGGAATTAGAGGAAAACATGGTTGTGTAGTGGAAAGAAATTGGTAGAAGAATTGGATTTCAGGGTTGGAATGAAAGGTAAACAAGTGACCCATTTATATAGAGAACCATCAAATGTGAATGGATGGGATGTGTCCATGACAACTCCATTATTTTTGTCTTGTGGCTTTGAAATGATGAATTCAACCCATGTGAATGGATGAGATGTGTCAATGAGAACTCCATTATTTTTGTCTTGTGGCTTTGAAATGATGAACTCAACCCATGTGAATGGATGAGATGTGTCCATGACAACTCCATTATTTTTGTCTTGTGGCTTTGAAATGATGAATTCAACCCACGTGAATGGATGAGATGTGTCCATGACAACTCCATTATTTTTGTCTTGTGGCTTTGAAATGATGAATTCAACCCATGTCAATGGATGAGATGTGTCCATGACAACTCCATTATTTTTGTTTTGTGACTTTGAAATGATGAATTCAACCCATGTGAATGGATGTGATGTGTCCATGACAACTCCATTATTTTTGTCTTGTGGCTTTGAAATGATGAATCCAACCCATGTGAATGGATGAGATGTGTCTATGACAACTCTATTATTTTTGTCTTATGGCTTTGAAATGATGAATATAACCCATGTGAATTCAACCGATTAAAATGAAATGATGAAAACAAATTAAAATTCTAAAAACCAATGAAAAATGTATGGTCTAGTCTGACCAATTATTACCAACAACCTATTACAGTCAGTTTCCACCGTAGACTATCCCAATTAGTTTATCTCGCAGTGCTTCCTCCGCTGCCGACAACTCTCCCTTTTGAATCAAAGTATCAAGGAGTTTAGTGTTAGCTATCAACCGATCCCGCTCTGATTGTTTTTCAACGAACTCCCGCTGTGATATGTTGTACTCCATTTTAGCTCTTTCATTCTCCGCAAATATTTCCACCTTTTTTGTAGCTGCTTCAATTGCGGCCGCATACTGCATTCTAGCGAATTCTTTTGATTGTTCATCATCTGTTGTTCTTCCCCTGACCTTTCCTTTTCCCCTTGCCTTGCATTTAGCGGCTTTCATACCAATAGGTCTGGATGGATATTGCATAGCTTGAGCATCATCGCCACTACGGGGTGTTGATGGCACCCGTGGTGAATATTCTTTTCTCCATCAGTGTCCTTTGGGCCATATTGTGCTATAAATTTAGGGTTCTTTCTGCAATCATCATAACAATGGAAGAATAAAAATTGTTGCCTATCATTTTCATCTACAAACAAGTTCATGGTCCATGCCTTTACATCTCCTTGGCTAGAGCCACTCCCACCCCGACTGAAGTGACGCGTGGCTTTACTTTCACATCCCACATATTTGCCAATATCGTGCGGCATTTTGGACCACCGACACTTGTACGACTTCATTGATCGGTTGAAATTTTCATAATGATTCACATCGCGCATAATTTTAGACCAAAACACACCCGCATTTTGACCTGTACTCACCACACAGTCGGTGGAATGCTCGAACCATGCGCCACATAGGGTTTTATCATCCTCTACACTCCATTTGTCCCGGCTACCTTTCTTCTTTGTAACCTTACTCCCGGACACTATTGCAACTTCATCATTTTCTTCACCTACATCATTTTCTAAACGAATAAATCATTTTTCCAAACCAAAACAAATGTCAAACACATACTAATTTTGAAACTATGTTTATGAAATTTTGAAATACATGAACATATTAAATGATACACTGGATTCTTCAAATAATATACTAGAATGCACACACTAGATTCCATACACTAAATTGCATGTTAAAATGCATATACTAAATGCATATACTAGCAACATATATTTTTCATGTTCAAATATACTTATTTTAAAATATAACAAAGGGAAGTGAAGGCAATGTAAATTTATTATAAACTAGAAAATGAAGACAATGAAGGCAATGTAAATTAATTACGGGCTTACCGTCTGTAACATCTTGACTTCCATATTGTTGCCCATCTTCACCACCAAAATTCTGACCCGGTGAACCGCGACCTCCTCGGCTTGAAAATGCTCCCGATTCGTTTATAGCATCAAGATGTGGAGAATGGAAGCGTTGACCATATAAATTATGGTACGAATTTTGCGATTGAATGTTCGCATTTTGGGAGTGGTTCGGGTAAGAGGGTTCATGTATGCATTTGGGGAAGAGTAACATTGATTTTGAAAATTCATGAATGAATATTGAGAATTCATATAGAAGTTGGGAGGGATGTTCAGGGAATTTTCACAAAATTCCGAATTTGGAAAAGGACGATAATTCGGATTTTGCGAAAAACTGTCCACATTGAAAGAATTTGGAATTACCTTATCTTTGCCTTTCGACGTTCTTCGTGGATCCATCACAAGAAATGGATAGCAATGTAGAAGATGAATTAGTGAGGTAGAAGAATTGGAATTGGAAGTAGTGTGATGAAATGAGTTGAAATCTTCTATATTTATAGGCAAAAAGGGTAGGGAGATGGGATTTAAAAATTAAAATAGAAACTATAAAAAAATTTTAAAAACTGCAGATTTTTTTTTAAAAAAAAATGCCTGGGACACGTGTCGCCACCAGAATGGGACATGTGTCCCATTAAAAAAACTACCCGTTAAGAGCCGTTGGGGGGACATGTGTCGCCCCCTGAGTGGACCACGTGTCCCCCGGATTTAAAATTCTGCTCCACCCAAAAAAATATCCGTTGCGGACACGTGGGCCAATCCATGGGTGACACGTGTCCGCAACAAAAATTTTTTAAAAAAAGAGTTTCGGCTGAGTGGGACACATGACCCACTCAGGGGGCGACACGTGTCCCACTCGGCCAAAAAAAAGAACAGCGCACCAAGCCCATGTGCGTCTGTCAGGCTTCATGGTCTCTTAACCGGGCTCTTACCAAGAGTCTTTTGAGTGGTCTCTTGTTAAGAGACCACTCAAGAGACCACCACTGTGATGGTTTTTGGTCACTTGAGCGATCTTTTAATTTTAAGAGACCACCACTGTCCATGCTCTGATCTCTTTGTTTAGAGACTACAAAGGGACCCATATTGTGGGCCTTTGGGATGTCTTTAAAGTAAAGAAATCACAAAAGAGATCCCAGTGTACATGTTCTTAGTTTGACTTGGAATTTTAAACTCAATTAGATTAGAAAAAAGAGATAAAGTTTGCTAAATTAGGAGATAAAGTGTATAGTTTAAATTCAGTCGAGATGTTTCAAATAATTGAAAGAGTACAAATAGAGTTGGAAGAGAGTATTATCTTATTTTTCACATAACATAACTAAAGTACTCTTGCATACAGACTATTCTTGTTTGCCATGACTAAAATTGTACCCCAAGATCTTCTATTAGATTTATCAAAGTTAATTGTAGTTTACTAAGCAATGAACATAATGAGCTGGGAAAAACTCTTTTAATTCTTGTTAGACTAAATTATTTTTTTGGTCTCTTACAAAGTATCTTTTACCATCTTTTGGTCCTCATTTGCAAAACAACCCTTAGATGGTACCCAACAAATTCAAAACACTTTGTTTGGTTCCTAAAGGTGGTTTTCGGGGAAAGTCGACGGTAAAATTGGTCAAAATATGTAAAAATGACCATTATACCCTTAAGTTAATAAAAAAATATAAAATATAAAGAAAAAATTCTTCAGGAGGCTCGAGGGCTCGAGGCATGATGCTCGAGAGCTCAGGCTGAAGTCGAAAATTTGAAAATTTGAAAATTAATATTTTTTAATTGAAAATATGTTTAATTAGTAAAATCACCATTATACTCCTGACTATGCTGAAAAACCATTTAGTCTTACCTAAAAACCATCTTAGGGGACCAAACAAATTGTTTTGAATTTGTTGGGTACCGTCTGAGAATTATTTTGCAAATGGAGACCAAAAGATGGTAAAAGATACTTTATTGTAGACAAAATTTTTTTTAATCTTCATCTTATTCTTAATATAGTATATAAAGTGTGGTTGTTTAAAATTAAAAAAAAAACTAAAAATCGTACCCCAAGCTTCCTCTACATTATTCTTCTCCTTCAATGGTGGTCTTTGGTTGATTTTATGTGTCATGTCATCATACCATTGGTCAAAGTTGTGCATGCCCAAAGAATCTATGCCCTCAATAATCTTTGGAAGCCTCGTGACTCTATGGAAATCCCCATCCAACCTAAACATAAACAAAAGTTCGAATCTCCATACGAAGTTTCTTGCTTATTTACTCTCAGCTTATCACTCTAAATTATTTACATTTTGAAAATTAAACTTTATAAAATTTGATCATATATTAAATTAATATATAAATAATAAAAATATTATGGAATATATTATTAAATTTATCTTAACATCTATTTTTTAAATATCAATTTCTTATGCGACATCATTATAAGTAACTAGAAATATTTACGATCAAGCACATTTATTGAATACCGTAAAAAAAAGTAAATAATCAATTTAAATTGGTGCGGAGGGAGTACTCTCTTGTCTTCACCACCAAATGACCCATGCCAATATCAAAGTTAACTAGGACATATATTCCTTTCATTGTGCTGTGAGATTTAATGAAAGTATAGGGTTAGATACAACGTTTACTTAAATACAACGCTTTAATTAATCTATTTTTAATATATTGATAAATTACGATTTTACCGACAATTAATGGACATTGTAATAACAATGTGATGGTGTGACTGAACATTAAAACAAATAGAAATCAATTTTGACAGATAACAAATTGTATGTTTATATGAAAAAATAAGTCACTGAAAGATGCAACTGAAGTTCTATTTTCAAGGGAAGAAAGCTAAACTTACATTTCTATTCCTTACTTGATAGGATAAAGGATAGGATAGCAAACTGGAAAAATATTTGGCTTTCGGCAGGGGGTAGAATAACATTAATTCAACATGTTTTAACAGCCATACCTCAACATATTTGGGCAGTCACTGCCCCTACTTCTCATATTGTTGGTAAAATTGAATCCATACTTAGCAACTTTCTTTGGGGCAGTCTTGATACGGGTGGGTATAAGAAACATTGGATTTCTTGGGATAGGATAACATACCCTAAATCAGAAAACGGCCTGGGGATTAGAAGGATTAGGACCATTATTGATTCATTCTCCACCAAAATCTGGTGGAAAATGCAAATAGGGGATTCTCTATGGTCAAGGTTTATGTGGGCTACGCCGGACAGGTTTAGAACATCAGATACTTGGAAAAGGTATAAAAGGGTGATGTCCGTCGCCGAAACGAACTCTCAGATTTTAATTGGTAATGGAAACTCTAGCTTCTGGATTTCGAACTGGACAGGTTTTTATCCCACATTTCAGTGAATTTTTCTCACAGGATATTTTGCATATATTAGGGAAAAATATTTCCTTCACTGACAACAGGGACATTATTATCTGGAAACCACAAGCATCAGGTGACTTCACAATCAAGTCGGCATACCACACACTCAGGCCGAAGAAAAACAAGGTACCTCTGCTTTATAGGGTTTGGAATCACATAATCCCCAAAAAGGTATCCTTCTTTACTTGGAAGCTCTTAAATAATAGACTTCCCTTTGATAACATTCTTAAAACTGCTGGGATATCTCTTGCTTCTAAGTGTGTGCATTGCAAGAACACTGATAGTCTATCGCATTTTTTCAACACATGTGTTTTCTCAGGCCAAATTTGGGAAAAATTTCATAAAGTTATGCAGATTCCACACATGATTTTTCATTCGATATATGACAGACTTGATTTTTACTGGAATATGGAATGCAAATCTAAAGTAAGAGCTTCTCTTCTCACTAATCTGCCTATGATTATTTGCTGGGAACTATGGAAAGGTAGGAACAAAAAGATGTATGAAAATGAGAATCCAAGTCCACTAATTCTATGGAAACTAATAGTGAATCAGTCTAACTTGCTCTATACTGCTCATAATAACATTCCTGGTGTGACCTCTGATTTACAATATGTTACACATGGTCTGATTTCTCGTGTGCTTCAGAGGGAAAAAAGAAGGCTTTCCATCATCCGATGGAACCCTCCTGAGTCTGGCTTCAAAATCAACTGTGATGCGGCCTTTAAACATAATTTTGTTGGTCTGGGTTGTGTCGTAAGGGACGCAAACGGGACTGTACATCACCTAATCTCTCGGCCCAGTCCAGCAACATCCATTCTCGAAGCTGAACTTTTGTCTATTCTTGCAGGTCTACAGTGGGCGGCCACTCTTGATGTTCACTGCATCATCGAAACGGACTGCAAGTCAGCCTTCCGAATCATCAAGAACATTGAAAAGCAGCCGTGGCAGATTACACAACTGCTGAGAAAAATCAGAAGAATAGCTGAGCAAACATGTGTTGAATTCAGTCATACAGTAAGAGAAGGAAATCAAGTAGCGGACTACTTGGCTAAATCTGCTCTTCGGTCAAGAGCGGAGACACCTATGGAGATTTTCAGCGGTTCTCGGGAGCTTCAATTTCTCACAAGAAGGGATATATTATTTCCACATTTTAGATACACAACGGATGACAACCTTGATATATGACAGACTTGTTTGTGCATCATGTGGCTATCCTAGGAGACTTGATATATTCTAGTTACACATGATCGTGGATCATGTAGATTAGCGGTCGTCTGGCCACAATTTGTTCGACACAGGGGGTGGAGGACAAATTTGTGGAATCACGATCGCTTTATCTTTCTATCTTCTTCTTTTTTAGCTTATTCACTCCTTTTGCCTTGTCCACGCTGTTTTTGGACAAAAACACTTATGTACTTAAATTCTTAAGGGTATTCCGGTTGGTTTGGGGAGCCTAATGTATTTCCCCCGATAAAAAAAAAAAGATGCAACTGAAGTTCTATTTATATAATAGTACAATCATTGAAATCTGTTCACATAATGTAATGATATATAAAGTAACCAAATTGTTAGGGTAGAAGATTTTTAGAATATTCGAGCCGATATTCTAGCCGGTAGTTCGGGGTTAGAGTACTATTATAACTCAACCTCTTCATGCATAATACTCTATATATTTTTTATCATTCTATGAAATCTATTATCGAAAAATATATTCTTTTACAAATCACAATGAATGCTTTTTATGAACGTAAATAAAGCAAAACGATGAACTTTTGTTAAAAGGGATAATTAGCTATATAAAAAGTCATTCATGCCCCATTAATAATAAAATAGGACGATATAAAACCATAGAATTCTTACCATGATGTGCTCTTGGAAATAATAAAATAGGACGATATAAAACCATAGAATTCTTACCATGATGTGCTCTTGGAAAAAAAGTAAAATGTAAAATGACATAAAGGACAATAGGTTATTTAAAAATTTATTGATTAATCCTCTGATTGATAACAAAATGGGAGGATTGTTGGTGTTTTATGAAACACGATGATATTTAAGTATAATTGGATTCGAGTAGTTGTGAACTCGAGATGTTAAAACAAGTTTGGTGGTGCGGAGTGCACACTTGTAAAAATTATCTACGAGATTACATTTTTGGGATAAGTATTAAAACTGTGTTGGTTAGACTAACCTGTCTTATCCTTGTGTGAAAAGATGCATCATTCTATATATCTTCGTATTTATTTATAATTCTGATGGAGGTGGTGTGTAGTGTCTAATTCCTTGACTGAAAGGATGAAGATGAATTAAGGATTGTGTACGGGATGCAGTGTTGGCAGCATGCCTAACTTAATGCATTGTCCTAGAAGGAGGAAATGTTGTGTCATTTCAGAATTTGTTTGTAATATTGGGATAGCTACATTGTTTGGTGTAGAACAATGAAGTGTTGTATCTTTTCACAACATTTGTTTGTTATAAATACATGCGTACACATGCATGGTGTGAGATGTGTAAGAACACATAATAGACAAACAAGAAACACACATGACCAGGAAAAAAGACAAGATTTTTCCAGAAATGCATAGCAACCAAAAACACGGGTACTCAAAAGCATTCTCCTGGTTCAAGCCTAGAACAGGAGGGATTCTCAACTGTTTTATCCTCGAAGGGAATTTGTGTAACCCAAGGCTGTAATAGGGCCGAATTACTCTTTAAGGAAAGCGTACGTAATGCGACTCACATCGATATCCAAGAAAAGTTTTACCACCATCATCCAAGCGTGATTTTGTCATTCCATTGGAATGCATTATTACAACATCTACCCCAACAATCTTAAAGAGTAATTTTTTTAACGTATTGGAGGATGAGTTTGGTGGTGGATGTGGCGCATGCATGGATGGATATTGGACGAGGGATGCTGCTTGTAGCTTGTGGTGTAATTCCTTAAGGATTAAGGCAGATGTATCTGATTAAAGATGATGTGACTGCGATGGATGTCGTGCGTAACTCCTCCTGTCAACTTTCATAATCATCTCGGTTAGTTTTAAACTTTCAGAATAATCTCGGTAAGTTTTTGAGAATTTATAAGTTGAACTATGTTGTTGGCTGCCCATTTTGAATGGAGTAATTATTTATTTTTTGGCAAAACCGATGAAGAAAGATTACACGTATGCATGCAACATAGACGAAGAAACTTTCTTTGGTTCACAGTAGTAAAATTAGTGAATCAATTGCATATGAAAAATAGTTAGTACGTTAATAAAATGTGGGGATACAAAAACATATAAGCATTGTTTTACTAAGGGTTTAGTAAGTTAAACGAAAAGTCACTAAGGTTCATAGATGATAATAAAATGAGGCGATACAAAGACACATAATCCTTATTGTAGTTGATAGAGGTTAAGTCCAAAAAGGCCATTGGGCCGAAGGTATAGCAACCCAATTAGGGAAATATTTAATACACTACTTAATTCTCGCAGTCGTGGGTAATTAAGGACGTTAATTAAGGAGAACCTTATTTAGGACGTGAAGTATAAATACAAGGTATGCATTTACTTATGATTCATTATGTCTTAAACATATTTGAACGCTTGGACTAACTTAAGCATCGGAGTGCTGAACCCTGGAACCCCAGGGACAGTTTAATTGCAGGTTAGTTCGAGAAGAACTTAGGCCCACGAACTGGCTGGTGGTCGCAGACGCATCAAGTCGCACAGTCTATGAGGACGATTAAGCCGGATCAAGGGTTTTGAAAGTTTATGTCCACGGTAGTTCGAAGGAGTGAAATGTTGAGGTCAATAGGTACGGGGGCTAGATCTCCACCAAGGTTAACATCAGAGAATCCATGAGGAGAAAATGACACATGCATCGAGGACAGCAAAATGGCCAACATTCAAACGACGGGAACGGAGTTGCGAGTGGAGCCTAATACAAGCGTAGGCCACGAGAAGGGGGGGCAAACCTCAGTGGCGGTTGGCGCAAATCCCCTGGCGCCAGTCTAGAATGACATGTTGGGGCCCTCGAGGACGCTGGAAATGATGGGAGAGCAAAGACAAGGAAACACCGATTCCTTGTTTGAAAGGGTGGCTGATTCAAGGGATGGAAGGTTTACGGAGGTTTCAGGAGATTCATATATGGAAGCTTATGGTCAATATGGGCAAGGAAATTAGAACGTGGGGAGGGTGACCCCAAATTAAGATGTGGAACGAGCAGCTTAGGTCCTGGCTGCGGTCGGTTATCGAATCACCCATCCCTCGAGGGATGATAGGGTCACGATGAGGGCATTACTGCCCTCACCTTTGGGAATAACTATGGGGTGGGCCTCTCAACACCCGATAGCCTACCCTTATCTGGGATATGCTGGAGAAATGCTACAGGCTAGGCCCCAGCCTTCTATTACTAGTTACTCCCAAGGTCCCGTATATGCGCTACCTCCGCTAGCCCCATTTGCTCCATCCTCGACCTGGCCGGTCCAGGAACATCATATGGAATAATGGACTCTTCTGGCATGCAAGGATACGAGAGTATATTAATCAGTCAGGGGCTGTACAATCCTTATATCCAACCACCCGCACCCGCACCGCCAGTATACCCAAATCTCAGACAGCATTGGATGAACCCGTGATACAGAGGAACCCAATCTCTCTATATGCCACAGTTGGGTGGTCACGATAAGGGGCTGAACCTTCCTGGGGGGAAACACGAACTCCCCTCGGATGCAAGTAAATCGTTAAGAAAGGAATTAGATAGGTTGCGGCCCCTTGGGCTAGGTTGCAGGGTCTCCTTTCAGCTCGATAATCACTGGAGTTCGAAGGACAATAGAAGTGAAGCCACCGGAAGGACTTCCCACGTACAGTGGTGAAACTAACCCTCGAGAGTTTATACAGACGTTCCTGGGCTTGATAAGTTCGAGAGACTTTGATGAGAAAATGACATGCAAGCTGGTAGGTAGCTACTTGCGGGGAAAGGCACGGGAGTGGTTTAATAAGTTTCCAAGGGGCTTGCTTCGATTGTATTGGGACTTCAGCGGAGCATTGTTGATGATATGAATTAGGTTTATTTATTTATATTTATTTATTAGGATTTTTAGAAGATAACACTATACTCTTTTTCCCACTGGGTTTTTTAATGAGGTAGTGTGATCATTTATTTTATTTTAGAATAAGGCCCATTAATTCTGCCATATTGGCCTTAGAAGAATTAATGTTTCGGTCATGCATATATTTTAGTATTTAGAATATTCAGTTCTGATTTGATTAGAATTAGATTTAGTTAGATTAGATAAAGCAATATTCATTCAAGATTTATCTTGAAGAATATAGTCATTTATTTTAGGTAGTCTAGTTAAATATGGTTTTAGCTTCTTAAAACTGCCATAATCCTTTTCAGTTTCTTATTTGTATTTTTTGAAGACCATACCTATGTACTATAAATAGGGGTGGTATTCAATATTATTTTTACCTTACAACTTTTCATCAACCAAATATACAACCTTTTGAGTTCATACTCTTTGCTTGTGAGCTATTCCATTGTTGCTTAACCCCGAGGGCTAGTTAAGTATCAATAAACCTTGTAATCTGATCCTGAGGGCTAGTTAGAGAGCAAGTCGAAGTTAGGCGTACCCCGAGGGCTAGACTCCTGAATTTTGTGCGAGATAGTGTGGGTTTGCAGATCCCTTCACTAGATCAAAGATATTAATTTCGCAAATCGTGAGTCTTCGCAAGGAGATTCATATCAGTTGAGCCAGTACGCACATAAGAAGAAGTTTACCAAAACCTTGTTAGAACTCTACCAGACGAAGCAAAAGACAGGAGAAAGCACGGAAACCTTCTATCACCGGTATGTAGATGAGAGTTTATGGGTGATAGAAACGGAAGGGAATGGGGAGGGATCGGTAGTATTGTTGTTCGCCCTTGGAATATTTGGGAAACCTGATAAAACAATTCAACTCTGATTAATGTTTATAAAAAAAGGGATGCTAAAACAATTAAATGTATAAGGGGGGATGGAAAAGAACCTTAGGGTTAGATGCCATCGCTGAAAGGTGATGCTCGATCCTGGATATAGACGCCGCATCATGCGAAGGGGGCGGAGATGGTTGATGAAAATCCTCGCCACCATGTGATCCCATGAGTGGTCTTGGTGCGAAGGGATCGGTAGTATTGTTGTTCGCCCTTGTCTTCTAGCGAACGTTCCTAGTGTGAGGTGACTCCTCAGCACCAGTGGTTGAGATAGGCCTTTCGAGGCCTGCTGCAGGAGGAGAGACCATGTTCAAAAGGGGAGACACTAGATTCGAGGGAATAGCAACCTGATTCGAGCAGTCAATGATCCCCTTTGAATGAGCTGGACCCTACTTCAGGGGTTTCTTCTTTAAGTCCATAGCGAAACCCACTGAAAAAGGAAAGAGGGAGAGAATCAGTCAATATCGGTAAACCCAATAACACAACAAATGAGAGAAGCAGATGTCTATTAAGGGTCCCAAAGGCCTAAAGAATCAGACAATAGCGGTAAACCCAATAACACAACAAATGAGAGAAGCAGATGTCTATTAAGGCACCTTCAGAGGGTCCCAAATGCCTAAAGTCACTAACGATGGTATCGAGGGGAGGGTCATCTCTGGGGTCCTCAGTTTCTCTTCTCCTATTTCTTGTATCCTTCCGGAGTATACTATACACATATTCTTCATAGACTCTGGGAGGGAACACAAATCCGCCAATCCGGGGGTTAGGGTTGTTAAAGAGGCTGTAGTCGAGGGAGTTAGATAACAATTTTTGCATATCCCTCTCGAGGGCATCTGGGCAGATATATTCCCCAGGATTGGGAGACTTAACTCGAATGCCCCAGTTCCACGGATTCTCCTATTATCGAACAAAATACCTTTCTTCCAGCTTTTCCAGTCGCCCAAATTTCCAGGCACACTAAAAACCTTATGATGTACCTCCTTGTTGACAAACGTGACGATCATATCGGTAAACCGCCCACTGTAGGACACGAAGTATAGCAACCGAAACAACTTATAACTGGGTTTAATACTGAACTCATCACACCTGGTTAAGAACATCATAATGATCACCAAAATGTTGGGATGGACTTGTGCAGAGTTCACTTGGAATTTTCTAAGCAATTTGGAAAAAAGGGGCGGAAAGGGAAAGGTGAGCCCACAACGAAGGTGTCTGAGAGATATGGACGATCTTCCTTCGGGAAGGTTATGGGAGGTATCACTCTCTCGAAAGGGTTGAAAATTAGCATCCGAGGTTATATGTTGACCAGGAGGAATTGAGTCCAAAATTTTTGACATGACGGGCCCCACTATTGGAACTGGGGGCTCCCTCCCTGAGTCCTTTAGCCTTAGCCTTCGATAAGTCCATTTCTTCTTCTCTTAAGAGGATTCAGCCAGAGGAGATACCCGAGGCGCTCTCGAGGGGGCTTCCTCCCCCTCGAGGATTGTCTTCTCCCTCAAAAGAGATGCATCTTCCTCCTCCCCCATGGCTTCAAGCCCTGGATTTGGAGGAGGATAAAAACCAATCTTGCCGCTCGTAGGGGACCTCCTGATGTAGGGTTTGCCCATGCATGGAAGCCAGTTTTCAATGGCATCTCGAGGAGGCATATCAATTATGGGGAAAACCCCTTCTTCCCCAAGACTGTTAGCAATTTGATCGGATACGCCATCTCTAGCATCTGAATTGTACTAGAGTTCTTCGGAGTGAATACATCCCGGGTCAGTAACAGTTCTCTCCGATTTACTTACTCCTGTCTTGCCCATCCTAAGTTCACCGGAAAGTTTCTCGGAAGCAGAACCCTCACCGGAGCGGGCCATGATTGAAAGGGTAGTAAACGAAAAGATTAGAATGAGAGTAAAGATGAAAGGACTTAGTGATTTTCTGGGAAAGGTGATGGAAATTGGATCGCTCGCGAGAAAAATACAGAAGGAATGCTTGTAAGAAGACACCCGCAAATGAGAAAAGTGAATAAGGAAGAGCGGATGAGAGGTAATTATGGGGGCTGAAATGACGGGTAATTATTATTACCTTGGAAATATAAAGTTATGGAAAGGCGCAATCGCTTCTTTGTCTTCAGATAAAGCGCCGTTTGGGGAGCTGTGACACGCGCGATCGTACAACACGCGCACGCCCTTTTGAAATCCCAAACGACAAAGTTGATTAGAAAACCAGATTCTCACCTTCAAAGGCATGAGCAACGAGTGCAAGGTTCATTTCGAGTCTTCAAAGTCCTTAAACTGTCCCATGCATTCGAGACCTCGAAGACTTTCGTGGCATTCCAGCTTTAAGGTCGAGAACCTACTTTTCTGGGGACTCTTGATAGAGGTTAAGCCTAAGAAGGACATTGGGCCGAAGGTATAACAGCTCGGTTAGGGGAATATTTAATGCTCTACTTAATTACCGCAATCGTGGGTAATTAAGGGCGTTAATTAAGGAGAACGTTATTTAGGACATGAAGTATAAATACAAGGTACGCATTTACTTATGATTCATTCTGTCTTAAACATATTTGGACGCTTGGACTAACTTAAGCATCAGAGTATTGACCTCTGGAACCCCAGGGACAGTTTAATTGCAGGTTAGTTCGAGAAGATCCCAGGCGCATGAGCCGGTCGGTGGTCGCAGACGCATCAGTAGTGTATTTTGGAAAAAGTAGAATGGCTTATTTTATCGGGAGATAGCTAAAATGTCATCTGTTCAACATAAGGGAGCACTAATATTTAATTACTCCCTCCGTCTCATTTAAATACGTACACGTTTTTATCAAGTTTTTTCACGTTATGTTTGACCACTGATAACTTCAGTTACGTATGCTAATAATGTATTAAAATTGTTTATGATGATAATAATTGTAGGTTTTCTGGATTCACCCAGATAAATCCTTAAACCAAACCTAACCTCCTATTAAGACTGGTGTTAGTCCAGAAAAGTAAATTACTCAGAAAGGACAATCCAGCTAAAAGAAGTTTGAGGTATTACCATTGCAAAATTGACAGAATCTAAACATGTTCAAAAAGTCCACGCAACTTTTTAAAAACATGATTAACCATTTCTCTAGTCCTTTCTATATTCCATCCATCTTGTCCGCAATGAAAAAATTATTCCAAAATAAAATAACTGCCAAATGGCATCCATTATAATTAGCACCACCTATATACTCAAAGCTAAAACTCCCACTCCATTTCATACATTCATCAACCATGGCAAGATACTACAACGACTCTCCATACTATGACTACCTCCAGCACCTCTCCCTCCCCATCCACATCTCCTTCTTCCTGGCCATACTCTTCCTCTTCCTGTCCTTCTCATGGTACGTAAGCTACGAGTCGAAATACGAGGAAATGATGAACCAGCTGAAGCTGCTGCTGATGATCTTCCCCGTCGTGATGCTGCTCATGGTGCACTGGATGTCCAGCGAGACCACGGAGCGGGTCCCGCTCGCGGTCTCTCTGCCGGAGAAGGACTCGCTGCATCGCGTCGGGGGGTCCCCCCTCGGGGTTGCGCTTCTGCTCCTCTTCCTCATCTTCATGATCTCCCACCAGGCCTCTTTTCAGGAGCGCTGGTTTCCGCTGTTCGGGAGAAGATAGAAATGGTTATGGTTTTATTCATGCAGCATGTTATTGTTATGTAAGCCTTCTGTGAGCAAGTTTTGTTGTTTGTAATGCTACTTTTGAAGAACGATTTTTGGAATATTTTCTGCACTTTTTCAGCCAGTGCTTAAGCAAAATACTACATTTGGTGAATTAAGGATCCAACAGGCTACGGGATCCAGTCAGATAAATTATTCTCACAACTATGGCACTTCTCTTTTCTTTTTCTCATATTGTTAAAAAAAACTAAAATCTATGGTGATTAGTAATTTTTTTCCATCGTGAATATGGTAAATAGTATACATGTGTCGCGTCTAACGGGATGGACCCACCCATGTTATTATATTTCCTTCCGTTCCAAGATTATTGGTCTATTTACTTTTTTAAAGTCAAATTTTGTAAACTTTGACCTTACATATAAATTAATATATGTATAATAAAAATATCACGTGAGATATTGTTAGATTAATCTAACATCTATTTTCTAAATATCAATTTTATATGCGAAAATAATATGTGTAACTAGAGATATTAACGGTTAAACGTGATAATTGAAGATCGTGAAAAAGTAAATATGTCAATAGTTATGGGACGGAGGGAGTATGATCTTATACAAACTTCTCCACTTTGGGTGAAGGGGCAACTACCGAACCCTATATGTTCGCGGGGCAAATGCATTCAGAAAATCTGAAAATAAAGTTTACTAGCGGTTAGGAAGAATCGCTCTCATGCTCAACCCAATCTGCTTCTACCTCGAAACAGAAGAAGCCTTCTAAAGGATGTGCAATCGAGACAAGGAACTCGAACCCTGAGTTCCTTCTAAATAAACAAGTACTGTGGTAATTTTTTATGTTGATGAGAGGTGTTTCGGGTTCATCACATGCTGATCTTGTTTAAATAAATCAGATGGGAAATTGTTCCTTTCCTCCCTAAATCAAGAGATCAAACAAGCAAGACTTGGCATTTTCTGCCAACTTTTTTTGGTTCAAGTGTCAAAAGACTAATATACTAATCTGAACTCAGGACTGACTTCGTGTGGATTAAAAGACAATAAAGAATGAAAGATGTTGCTATAAATTAATTTTTATTCAATCTAATACTTTGATGAGATGTTCAGCAGGAAAGAACCCACAAGAAGCCAAAAATGGTTGCTTTGTAGAGAATCATATGCTGAAAATCTTTGTTTAAAGATGTACTATGTTAAAGTGAAATTGAATATTTGGAGGATCCATTGAGACAAGGAAAAATCACGCACCAGGAAACTTCATGCTGTGTAGTATAGTGGGTTAGACCAAGTGCAGTGGTAGAACCTGTTATAGGTTTTTATCAATTAAATATATTATTTTTCTTATTCTATTTTTTTCATCTAACCTTAAGAAATCACTTAAGAAATCACCATTTTTTTCATCCTCAATGGTAAGAAATTACTATTCACTATTCATGGACCCCGTTTAATTTTCTCTATCATACTCACTAATTTTTTATATTTAATTAAAATAAATTAATCCACCAAAATATGTTAAATGCGAAATTTAATAATACATTTTCATTTTAAAATTTAATTTCGTTTTTTCAAAAATAATTCAATATTTTGTGAATAATTTTTTTTTTCAGATTTATAAATTTATTTACAAATTTTTAAATAAAGTTTACAATTTAAAATTCCAATTTTTTTAAAAAAAATTAAAAAGAAAAGTTGGGACACGTGGCCCAATCAGAGGGTGCCATGTGTCCCTCTATTTTACAAAAAAATAAAGATGCAGTATTTGATTGGGACACGTGGGCCAATACATGGCTGCCACATGTCCCAGTTGGGGACAAAAAAAAAGGGCATTACTATATCTCGCCCTGTATTTTACTATCCTCGCCCTAATACGTATAAATACACGTATTAGTATTTTAAAAAAATTAAAAATTAAAAACCCTAAAATCCTCTCCCCCTTCCCTCTCTCCATTCCATCCGGCCAGGTGCCGCCGCCCGCCGCCCGCCGCCGCCGCCGGAAATCCACCGGAAAACGTAAGTTTTGGAGGATTTTTTTTTAGTTTTCGTGCGAATTTTTTTTGTTTTCGTGCGAATGAGGGGTGTAGTTGTAAATATAAGAAAATAGGAGGCTTCACTCTTAAATTAATTTAATTCATAAGATAATAGGAGATTAAGATGTAGAATAATTTGGAAAAATCTAATATAAGAAATTTAATGAATTTTGGAATTAAAACGAAGAAATTGAGATTGTTAGAAATTATTTAATTTAAATTTGGAAGTGAATTTAATGAATTTGGACACGTTTAAACAAAATGTGCAGATATGACTGGGACAGAGGAGGGAGTACAAACTGTTTTGATCAACTTTTTATAATATGCATTTATTTGTAAAATTCAACTAGTACATATATTTATAAAGGGTAAGGCCAGGACACGTTTAATGAAGCTGTAGGTAGTCGATTGATTGTATATGCTATATTTAAAGCAAAAGCAGTCTCCGTTACAGTAGAAGGAGGAATTCTTCCCTTACCGAGGGAAGTACTGCATATACAATCAATCGACTACCTACAGCTGCATATACAATCAATCGACTACCTACAGCTGCATATTAGTTCACACGTTGTTCGAAAATATTAGTTCACAATAATTTACTACACAATTGTTTACATCGGATTAATAAATTTTATTTAAATAGAACTATATTCTATTATGTCACATATACTTTCCAAATTACGGAAATAGTAATCATTTCCAAATTTAAACTAAATAATTTCTAAAAAACACAATTTCTTCGTTTTAATTCCAAAATTCATTAAATTCCTAATATTAGATTTCTCCAAATTATTCTACATCTTAATCTCCTATTATGTTATGAAATAAATTAATTTAAGAGTAAAGCCTCCTATAATCATTTCCAAATTTAAATTAAATAATTTCTAATAATCACAATTTCTTCGTTTTAATTCCAAAATTCATTAAATTTCTAATATTAGATTTTTCCAAATTATTCTACATCTTAATCTCCTATTATCTTATGAAATAAATTAATTTAAGAGTAAAGCCTCCTATTTTCTTATATTTACAACCAAACCCCTCATTCGCACGAAAACAAAAAAAATTCGCACGAAAACTAAAAAAAAATTTGCCAAAACTTACGTTTTCCGGCGATTTTCCAGCGGATTTCCGGCGGGCGGCGGCGGCGGGCGGCGGCGGCGGCGGCGGCCCAGCACCTGGCACGGCTCGCGCCCAGGCCACGGCGACCCGAGGCTCGTCCGGCTCGCGCCCGGCGCCTGGCGAGCGGACCGCGCCCGCCTCGCGACGAAGCCACGGCGAGCGGTGGCTCGCGCCCAGGCCAGCGCGAGCGGAGCCGGTCCGGCTCGCGCCCAGACCGTGGCGAGCGGTTGGGCGGCGGCTCGCCGACCGTCGGTGGCGACCGGTCCGGCGTTGCCTCGCGCCCAGGCCGTGGCGAACCGGAGCCGGCGGCGGCGACCGGCGGCGCGGCGGCGGCGGTCCGGCGGCGCAATTTAGATTAATTAACTAAAGTCGTTCCGTTAATATTAACTAACTACAATTATCTAAATTGATTTTAATTTACCTATTGAAAATAAAAAAATAAAAAATACTGTATACGTATTAGGGTGAGAATAGTAAAATACAGGGCGAGATATAGCAATCCACGGGTCGCAGGATGCGGCCCATGCCCATGTGCACTGCTGACACATGCAGTTTCCACACCGATTTCCTGCTTGGTAACCAAGGGCCGATGTGGGTGTTCTTAATTTCTAGAGCGATTTTTTAAATTTAATAAGCGCCAATTACATTTGTTCTTAGTGTGTAATGTGGATATCTTATAGTACGTATGTTTCTCGATTTATATCACACATGATTTGACCATCATAGTTTTTTAAGTAGAGGAAATTGATGATTTCAAGAAAAAACGAGCAATATAAGTGGTTGAAGTTGATCTAACTTTTGCCAAAATAGTAAAGTATCGTAAATAAAGAAACACCTAACATTATAAACAGAGAACGGATGGATTATATTATTGTAGTCCATGGTAGTACTACATAGATCACATGCTTTTGGGTTTTCTCTTGAACTTTACCTTTCATGTGTCATTTCATATATCCCCATCTCAAGGGGGAAAGTGAGATGCATGAAGATGTTTGTCTAAAACAGAACCGTTGTTTCACTATTTTTTTTAAATTTCATCTTTAAACTAAGCGTAGGACCTCAAGAACCATATTGATAAAATATAAAAGAGTTTATTATGGTGCATTGATATCACATCAATGACCCATCTCATCAATGATGAGGATTACAATATATAGGCTTACAACAAACCAAAGTCTAACAGAAATATAATTCTAAGTCTATAAGGAAACTATCATCTATAACTAATCCTATAAGGTAACTACCATTTATAACTAATTCTATAAGGTAACTACCATCTATAACCTTTCCTACAAGGAAAGATTTCTATTTCCTTAACACATATGTCCTCTTCTTTTATGATTGATACATTTTTCATTAATTTATGTTAATATAAATTGGTCACGCTTACATTAATGGCAGAAAGTATACATGCTCATCTACTCATAAAATTTTTTATTCCATTCATTCAATTCAAAATACATTTCAACTTGCATAAAATACGCACAGAAGACTAGTATGTCAAAACAAATAAGATCGGAGGGTTTGTTGAAATTGACGTTATGAGCCTGGATCTTGATATATCATCACAAGTGCTATGCCCATTGAGCCATCATGTCAGAATCTGAGCTGAAAGCACCAATGCTAAGGACTGTTTTTTCAAAAGGTAAAGCACGTGAAAAATCTCCACCATTCAACGCAAGGTAGCACTAATATTTAGGTAGCATTTCAAGTAGTGTTTTTACACTTGAAAAATTCTACAAATAGTACGCTTGGCAACCGTTGAAAAATTCACATTATTAGCTTCTAGATATTTGTAGATTGTGGAAATAGGTTGCTTGATTTCTGTTACATTTAATGCTTCAAATGTAAAAAATGTATTTTACATATTGACAAAATGCAAGATATTGGCGAAATTGTTCATCATAATTTGTCATTGCTAATTTGATATTATGAACAGAATATGCCATTTCTATTTTTTTTGTTATAGCTCGATACCAATTTAACTAATAAAAGAATTATTTATAGATATATTCTACATGCAGTCCAATTTCAGACAATAGCATGCATTCACTATTAAAATGGACTTTCTTTTATTGATCCATAAAATATTATGCATGAAAAATTCAAAAGTTATAATATATTCATTGTCTTCATAGTGTATGCATGGTTGAAAGGCTTATTATTTTATAAGAAATTTTTATAAATTTAAATTATTATAATATTGTTTTTATAAGAAAGTACTATGTAATATATTTATTCATATAAATAAATTATATTAAGTTATATTAAAAACACGTGGAATTTATCAATCTACACATAAATGTAGCTTAGCATTAGGGGCGGAGCTAGGCGGGGGCTAGAGGAGACTCCAGCCCCCGCCGAGATGAAATTTAGTAGAAATATGGGAGTAAATTTTTTTAAAAGAATTTCCAGCCCCCTCCAATATAAAGAAAAATTGAGATTTTTTTCCTTTTACATATCAGTCCCCGCCACTGATGTGTTCTGCCTCCACCTCTGCTTAGCTTTGTGGGAATGTGTACTTGCCACACCATTAGATTGAAAAGTTGACATGGTAAGTCAATCTTTAGCCCCTGTATTTTATAATTGGAGAAGCACAAAAGAATTTGATCAAATAAGGCTTGGACAAGAAAAATTTGCAGACTGGCCTTTGAATTGAGTTAAGAGATTGATGACTACAAATTTAGCCATTACAAAGTCCATTTGGATTTTGAGGGAGTTTAGTTCACGTTATCAAGGAACAGGCATTTCTTTTCCATTTTCTTTATTCACCATTCAAATATCATCTACAGCCACTGCACGTATTATAACTAAACAAACACTAGTTAAAATGCAATCACAAAGTCATTCTAATCATTCCACAACATGTTCTTCTTTTGGAATGCAATCACGACATACTTAGACTCCACAAGGTGCATTCAAAAGCCCTGCTCCAGTAGAGCGATTTTCGAAAGTATGACACAAGGCTTGTCAATTTAGCCTGTGGAACCAAAGTGAGAAGACGTGGATGACGCTTGATTAAACAAGTTTTCCCAAATTTGATGTTTCTGGATGCACCAAGAGTGGGAGTGCTTTATTTTTGGGTGCATGATCCTGCAATTTTGGATACAATTGTGCATCTTCTTAAAGTTGAAAATCAATGTGGAGGGCGCATTCTCAAGGTGTTTTTTTTTTTTTGCAAAAATTGTAGAGGACGCATTATGGGAATGCGTTCTCAGTTTCTAAATTTTTTATAAAAAATTATTGTGTAGAATGCATCCTCATGGTGTTTTATTTTTGTTTTTGCAGAAATTTTAGAGGACATCGGAATCTGGAGTTCCGCTTCATCACCGCCGGAATCTGGTACCACCACCGCCGCCATCCTCTCGAACCCTACCTCACCTCTCAAAACTCTGATGGTCACCACCACCTCTCGAAACCCTTCCTCACCTCTCGAAACCCTACCTCACCTCTCAAAACTCTGATGGTCACCACCACCTCTCGAAACCCTTCCTCACCTCTCGAAACCCTACCTCACCTCCTCTCGAAACCCTACCTCACCTCCTCTCGAATCCCTACCTCACCTCTCAAAACCCTACCCTGATGGTCACCACCACCTTTCGAAACCCTACCTCACCTCTTGAAAGTTGGTCAATGGCGGTCCACGGCGGTCCAATGTCATCCTCTTCAGCGAACAAACAAGCAGCTAGATGTCGGAACTACAAAGGAGAGAACAATTAAGCACAAAACAAGACCAAACATAGCGGATCTAAACAAAACCAAAAAAATAAACAAGAGCTTCATTAGAAAACCAACCGAAGGAGGAGGACGGCGGTGAGCTGAGCTACGGTGGCGGCCTGAGCAATGGAGGAGACGGCGGAGGAAGAAAACGGGGGATGAAGTGAGGCGAAGGAAGTGAGGAAGATGGTGATAAAACCAAGAAAATGAGGACGCATTCACCGAATTCATCCTTTGAAAATCTGATTAAAAAAATCAGCATCGTGAGGAGGCATTCACAAAATGCGTCCCCCAATTTCTGTTTAAAAAAATTAAAAGCATGAGAACGCATTACGTAAATGCATCCTCTAGATTCCATGTATATAAAAAAATAATCATGAGAACGCATTCCCGAATGCGTTCTCCACTTTCGCATCCACCGTCGGCTACTGTAGCCGTATTAACATAAATTTTCCCAAGAGTGGGAATACATCGGGGATGGAAGGACTGATCGCATTCAACACAGCGATACATCCGGTGTTTGGGATGAATCTCTTCTTCACAAACTTTGCAATAAAATTCCTCATCTCCATCTGTGTCAGTGTCGCGGAAATGGGGAGGAAAGGATAGGAGGTGCGAGTGTTTGTCCCACCTATGCTTCACGGTTGCAGGCAGCGGAGCACAGCAAGATCCTAAACTGAATCTGCAAGGATGGCAATATAAATGGGCACTTTCATCACGGTGTCCACAGCCACTGCACATAAACTTATTTATGAAATGATAGCACACCCTGGAGTGAAGATGATGTTTGTGGCCTATATGTGTGATGCAACCTATAAAGTAACATCACTTGATATCCATGGAGAAATCACAGCCAGTCTTAGTACACTTGTATGTGTATCCATTACAGAATGAATTGCATGCTTTGCATTTCACAACCTCCCATGGATTCTTAGGGAAATACAACTTCAACTTCGAAGATTCACTAATACTGTGATGCATATGTTGACCCGCTTAGCGATGTATTGGCAAAGCAGCGCAAGTGGTGTGGAGAAAAAAATTGCAGTGCTGTCTGCATTTGTAGTATGGAGAAGAGGCGTGATCAATGGGTTCAATGCATCCGTCACATATGATTTCATCTTCATCTTCATGTTGCTGATGATCAGAATTTAGAACTAAGGAGTGCATATGGCTGTCAACCTTTACCTCAGGCAACCGTCTGCCTTCTTGCTCCACATATTCATGATGTGCTTTTTCCACAATGTGACTGAATTGTAACGTGTGCTTCATAACTGTCTTCAGCTCTCTATATGCAAACAAAAATACACTTAATATAGACGAAAACACAATCTTTATAAAGGTTGTAACTTCATATTGTGTCCAGTTCTATTTCACATTGCCCAAGATACAATTGAGGAAGAATAATTTGCACGTGCAATAGAAACTTGTTAATTTTAAATGAATGAGCGAAGAAAATTTGATCACCTGATAAATATCCATCTCAGTGGATAGAAGTCATCACTGTCATGGTTTGCCATTTAGGATGGAGCCTTGGCTGCTATGCAGTTGATATGAATGAAGTATTTGCACCGCTGGCAATAATAAATCCAAACCTTGGATCCTAAATTCTCGCGGCATTTTTCACAGGTAAACTTATATTTGCGATACCGAGCTGGCATATTAATGGCAACCCGAAGAGGGTGATCGTGATCTGGGCGTTTAAACATCTCCGATAATGATCCGCATTTCTTATGGACCCAAAACCTGCATGATGGTTGTGTACATATATATGACTCATCGTCCTCACCTCTAACATCACAGGCATTGCATTTGAACGAAGCTGGCCTTGGGATGAGCATCACCGGATGGTGGTGAGTCGGGATCATTATATCCTTATCCTCTAAAAACGCACAAAGAATGTCTATATCATACTCACAAGAGGAGCAGTGGTACAAGAAATTCCTCCAATTCTTTTGACACACTCGACATTCACATGTTTCACTTTCGTAAGAAGGCTTGGCGAGAAGAACCAGAGGATGTTCTGAATGCATAGGATGATCGATCCGCTTGGGCAATTCAGCACACTTCCTGTGAATCATTTTGTCACCATTACTATATGAATAGTACAAGGCCTCACCTGACTCTGAGGATGTTCTCGTGCAGGCGCTACACTCTGCATTCTCTGGTGCTGCACTGGTCATGATTCTCAACGTCTCCTCCTCATCCCAATTCACCGATTCCTCTTCCATTGATGATCGCTGACGCCCCTGATGAAATTTCTTGTGGAGTTGGGACAAGAACCAAATTTCTTAGAGGATGCTTTGCTTTTGCAACTTCCATATTCCAAAATTGAAAACAAAGCATACCAAACCAATTGGTGGAGCCAACAACACCTGAGTATCTTTCTTTTCTCTTTATCCTTTCTTAGTTGTGTCTCAACATTATACCATTATTGATGCGAAAAACCCCGTCGACAGTACAAATTGCGAGAAGAACACATTCCTCAGAAGGTTTCCAGAACATCGGGCTTTCATGATTACTTCCACAATGTCAACAGTAGGCATTTTAGTCAGAAAACCTATGTAGCACCAGTGAACAAATCTAAGTATTGCAACGTCATCTCGACCACTCAACAAATAGAAACAAAATAATTCAGCACTATATTAGCAATGTTTTCAAAATGCACAGGTCAACTCCTCAGTATTAGGAACTTGAGAGCTGTACCCAACTGCAACCAGGGATCTTCTTCAGACCTTTTTCTTTCATGGTAATCCTCAGGTTATTATCGTGACCCGAATGACCAGATGAAGAGTCTGTATTTCCAGCAAGAACATAATTTGCACCTAAATCAGGCTCTATATTAAGCAGAAGTTTCCGAAGATGTTTGTCTTCACAAACAAAGCAGCCATGGTTTTGACAAGAGCTAATAAAGCTCCTCAGTATGATGGAGTTAGGCTCCATTGGCATGTCCCTCACAATCCGATAAGCCTCTTCGATTCTTCCAGCACGCCCAAACATGTCCACCATGCATCCATAATGTTCCATGGTAGGTTCGATGTTATACACTTTCACCATTTTATCGAAGTAACTCTGGCCCTCCTCAACAAGCCCCATATGACTACACGCGCAAAGGATAGCGGAAAACGACTTGCTATCAGGCTGAAATCCAGCTTCCTCCATAGCAGCAAAGAGCGATATCGCTTCTTCCCCAAAGCCATTGTCAGCAAAGCCAGAAATCATCGCTGTCCAAGACTTTAAATTCCTCGAATCCATGGAATCAAAAACGTGGAATGCTTTCGCCATGTGGCCGCACTTTGAGTACACCTCAAGCAGGGCTGTTCCCAGTGCAACATTAAACTCAATACCTCTAGTGAGAATGTAGGAATGAATGGATTCTCCGAGTTTTACATTCAGGAGACGAGTACAAGCAGTGAGCAGGCTAACCAAAGTTACTGAATTCGGCTTCTCATTTGCCGCTAGCATGTCTTCAAACACCATTACAGCTCTTACAGGACAATTGCTGTTTCAAGACAAAACCTCTAACATTAGTTAAATTCAGCTAAAATTAACATAAATTGAACTAGCATCAAGTTACAAAGCATGAAGTTACCAATCAACATAGGCAGCAATCATGGAGCTCCAAGAAACCACATTTCTCTGAGACATTCCGTCGAACACCTGTCTCGCAAAACGAATCAGATTGAACCCACCATACATTCTGAGAAGGGTATTGCATATATGCGAATCCCAATCAAAACCCAGCTTCAAAACCATGGAATGCACACTCCCACCGACTCCAACTTTCAAGCAGCGCCCGCAGGCTTTGAGCACGAAAGGGTAAGTATACTTATCAGGCCTATCCCCGCCACTCCTATGAAGGTCCAAAAACAATTTCACGGACTCCAACGGCGCCGGGCTCTTGGAATACTCTCTGATCAGTATATTCTTTGCAAAAAACGGCGGATCTATGGGCGAATTGTCGAAAATTTGGCGGGAAAATTGTAGGGACATGGAAGATGAGGCTAATATGAGTTTAGAAACGAAGTGTTCGTGGTGATCTAGGGCTGTTTTGATGACGAGGGATTGAAGTTGGAGAAGATGCGCCGAGGTTTTCGACCGTTGCAACAACGTTTCAACATGGCGGGAAATCATTGGCGATCTTTTTAAGATCTTTGCAGCTTTCTTTTCAAAAAAGTAGCCTTTTCTATGCTTCTCAACCTTTACCTGCCTGCATAAGTCATGTGATGTCCAAACCAATTGATAGGAAATTGAATGACTAAAGATCTTACCATATATTACTCCGTCCCAACCGAATGTGCACACTTTTTGGTCAACTTTCCTATGTCATGTTTGACCAACAATAACTTTAGTTACGTATATTAATGGTGTGTTAAAATTTGATATTTAGAAAATACAGCATGCAGAGAATCCAACAATATCTCACATGATGATATTGGTATCTATATACTAGTTGAAATTTATGGTCAAACGTGTCTTGAGAAAGTTGACCAAAAAGTGTGCAGATTCGGCTGGGACGGAGGGAGTAAGAATGTTCTTTTTTTACATTCCAATTACTTTAATGTTAGAACACTTATTTTTTACCTTATTCTACACTGTATTTGGTAAATTACATACAAAATTTAGAATTTTTAAAAATATTATTTCATATCATATATTTTTATATTTTTACTTTCAAATGCATATTATCACTTATTTTAACTTATAAAATACAATTTTTAAATCTTATTAAAAAAAATTACAACATTTAAGGTGAAAACCCTTGTAGGCTGTCCACAATATTATGAAAATGTCGCATTTCCTAAGACTTTCTCTTAACTTATATGAACTATTCATTTTACTCTTTCAACTTTTCATCCAATTTGCACCACAATTAGCAACTCCTAAAACTTTGTACCAAAAAGAGAAGTGCTACAATTAAATGAACAAAGGGAGTACTTAACAACTTAATATCGTCGAAATATTCCACAAGCAGTCTATGCAGGTGGTCAATGATGGTGAAATCGTGGTGGTTCCGATTTTGGTGGTGGCGGTTCGTTGGTGGTGCAGCGTTTAAGTGTTCTCAGGAGGGCACCCCTATCTATTCAAATTGATGGAGTTTCAGACTTCACTGAATCTCAACAGATTCAATGTCGGTGTCTCCTAGTTAGATCCTAGATTATGATATTAATATGTGATTTGGTTGCTTGCACGGAATCTTTAAAATTTTTTAAAAAAAGTATATTCTAACATTGAACAAAAACTTGAGTTCATAAAGCTGCAACACCTATTTATCATTCATGTGAGATGGAATAATACAAAACAACCATCCCCCACGCTACTTCAAAACAAGAAACAAGCGCACACACTAACACCACTTGATCCTACCGCCTTATGTTGCTTGTAATGATCGTCAGATTTGAATCTCCCATCAGCTGCCTCAATTTGTTTTGCCATATCAGCCACACTGCGAGAACAATCAGAAACCTCGATGATTTCAAGGTTCGAAATGTTTGCCAGACAACAAGGCATCTCCTCCAACCTTGAACAGCTTTTCAACACCAACTTCTCTAAGCAGTTAAGTTGTTCCTCGTCAGAACCACAATCTGTACACCACCTGACCAGCTGCAAATCTGCAAACTTCAATGATTTAAGCCCCGGGAATGCCCCTTCTTTCATTTCCCAAGTTGCCTCCTCAAATGTAATCTCTACTGATTTCAGGACTTCAAGATTCGGCAGTACAGAAATGGTTGAAATGTTTCTACATGGCAGGCTGAACTTTTATAAGGTCATTTTTTTTCAGATTTGCCGGTAAACCAAACTCATCAAACTTGAAGCCTGGATTGTACCATCTATCATAGTATAACATATGAAGTGATTCTAGTCGACTCAAACAGTCAGGAACTACAACAACTTCACAATCACCACGCAAATTTTGTAGTATGCATTTCAACTTACGGATGTTTGGAAACTTCCTCAGTAGACTTTCCATCTTGCTGGGAGTAATTGTTGCACTAGAAAGCCTCTCCATCTCATACAAAGTAGCTGAGCTCTCAAGATCTCCAGTGGGCAGAGAAGTACTACCATTGATTCCTAAGTACAGATATTGTAATTTATGTAGATTCCATAAACTTTCTGGTAATGACGTGCGAGGACACAGATTCCCAGTAGGATAAAAGTTTCTAAATTTGAGAGGTTACCGATCCATGATGGAATTTCTGTCGCATTGCTTTTAATTGCCAAGAAGGCCAAGTGGAAAAGCAGTTTAATTTCACTTGGAAACCCATCAACTAAAAAAAACTAGCTCCAAATCCAAGACTTTTAGACGATCAACGGCTCGCCCTCAGCCGGCCCCAGCCACCTGACACCATGGGCCTCATCGGAGAGGTAAATCACCACTTCCGTAGCAGAGCACATGGCCCTCGACTGTGTTCGGTGCGCACAAGGAGTCCTCCCACTGGAAGAACTGCTGCTGCCGTGAGTCAAACCCAATGTATTCCATCAGGAAAATTTTGTGCCGTTGGAATGTGGTTGAGAATTAGAGAGCGTGCACGAGGACTGATGCGTCTTCGACCACCGATCGGTTCGTGGGCTTGAGTTTTTCTTAAACTAACCTGCAATTAAACTGTCTCTGGGGTTTCAGGGGTCAGCACTCCGATGCTTAAATTAGTCCAAGCGTCCAAATATGATTAAGACAGAATGAATCATAAGTAAATGCGTACCTTGTATTTACACTCCATTTCCTAAATAACGCTCTACTTATTTAACGTCCTTAATTACCCATGAATGAGGTAATTAAGTTAGAGTATTAAATATTCCCCTAACTGGGCTATCATACCTTCGGCCCAATGGCCTTCTTGGGCTTAATCTTTATCAAGAGCCCCCGGAAAAATAGGTTCTTGACCTTAGAAAGCTGGAACGTCACGAAGGTCTTCGAGGTCTCGAATGCATGGGACAGTTCGATGACTTTGAAGACTCGAAATGACCCTTGCACTTCGTTGCTCCTGTCTTCGAGGATGTGACCTGGTTTTCTAATCAACTCCATCGTTTAGGATTCCAAAAAGGCGTGCGGGTGCTGTACCACTGCGTGTGTCATTGCTCTTCAAACAACGCATTGTCAGGAGACAAAAAAGCGACTACGTCTTTCCATAACTTTTATGTTTCCAAAGCAGTAATAATTATCGGTCACTTCAACCTCCATAATTACCTCCCATCCAATCTTCCTTATTCACTTTTCTCGCTTGCAGGCATCTTTTTACAAGCACTCTTTCTGTATTTCTCTCTCGAGCGATTCAATTCCCATCATCTTTCCCAGAAAATCAGTAAGTTCTTTCATCCCTATTCTCATTCTAATCTTTTCGTTTCATCCCCTTACAATCATGGCCCACTCTAATGAGGGTTCCGTTGCCGAGAAATTTTCCGATGAGGTTAGGGTAGGCGGTACAGAGGTTAACTCCCCGGAGAGGGCCGATAGTAATTCGGAATGCACTCATTCCGAAGAACTCTGGTACGAATCAGATGTTGGAGAGGGCGTATCTGATCATGTTGGTAATATTCCTGGGGAAGAGAGAGTTTTCCCCACGACTGACATGGCTCCTTGAGATGCCGTTGAAAACTGGTCTCCATGCATGGGCAAGCCCTACATAAGGAGGTCCCCTACGAGCGGCAAGATTGGTTTCTACCCTCCTCCGAATCCAGAACCTGAGTCGAAAAGGGTGTCAAGTACATCTTTTACCTATATGGAGGCACCTCTCGAAGTCAGAGAAGAGGAGGAGAGGGAAATCCTCAAGGGGGAGGAAGCACCCTTGAGAGCGCCTCAGGTATTTCTTCTAGCTAAACCCTCTAAAAAGAAGAAAAAGGGGTTATCAAAGATTAAGGCCAAAGAACTCAACTCAATCTTCCACACGGCCAAGCCCAGCCTCCTTGTTTTCCTGGCGATGAAGCTGCGGGTGGTTCTCGTTGAACCTTGTTGCTCTGGTTCTCGTTTGAGCCTTGTCTCTTTGTTTCTTGTTTGAGGTAAATACGGTAAATAGTATAGACGGTGTGACCCACGGTAGAGCCCTACCAAATACAAAAAATAATCCAACCCTAGGCTAAAACCTAGGGAAAATGCAGGGCGGGGTACCCATATGGGTACCCCCTCCCCCCCCCCCCCCCAATTTTTAAAGAAATGCTAACCCTAAGATAGAGAGTGCTAAGCCTAGGGAAAAATAAATGCAAGTCCAGATGTGTGAATCTAGACCTATACATAGCAACCAGAAATGTGTACTGGCTCTTCATATGCTAATTTAACACAAAGTGTAGCACGAGCATAGAGCGCGTAATGACCGTCAAGTCCAAGTAACAACTAGCAGTGGATTAATTAATTTCGCGTACGCTAATTAATTTTCCAACTACCCAACTCCTATGGTCGTACAACCAAATGTAGAAAGGTTGCTCTCCCATCCTCCAAGGGGAAAATGTGCAATTATCCACCCAATACAATTTTAGCCCAAAGATAAGGCCAAAACTCAACAAAAATCCACAAATTAGAGCCCAAAAATGAAGCAAATTCGGCCCAAGAATAAGGCATATAAGCTGAAAAATTCTCTATTTAATTAGGCCCAAATTACCTTGAATTCAACCCACATGCTTGGTTTTTTCACTCGGTCCAGCAGCACAACTTTTCGGCCCAGCAGCTCAGCCCAGTACCCTAAGGGTTTCAACTTGACTCCAGCCGCCTCCAGTAGTGCATCCATTGACCGGGTTAAAAACTGGGTTATAAGCTTGGCCTGTTTCTTCTTGCATTTTAATCCGCCCTCAATTTCCATTTCGGCCCAGCAGCTTGTAATTTCAGCCTAGCAGAGCCTTTTCTTTCAGCCCAGCAGCTCGGCCCAGTCCCTATTTGCGTGACCCGGCCGCCTCCTTCAACCGGGTTATAAGATAACCCGGACCTCATGAAATTCCATGGCCCGATAGTAAAGAGAAACGGCCCAGTAGCCTTGGCCCAGCAGCTAGGGTTTAGGCTCTTGACCCGATCGCCTCATGAGGGGGTCATACGACCCGGCCGCCATGAATCGGGCCAAAACCCTAGTTAGTCCTTGCCCCATTTTTTCATGCTCGGGTACACTGACCCGGCGGCGCACAAAACGGGTCGAGCACCCAGATTCACATCCTCGTCGGTTTCGCGATTTTCCAGCACCGTCGAGCTGCCGGAAAGAAGCCGAAATCTGCAAAAATTCGCCAATGAAAAAACTCTCGAATCTGGGCACTCTTCCAAGTGAAATTTCAACCGGATTTAGCACCTAAAATGCTGAATTTTATTCCCCCAAACCGTGGCATGTGAAATTCGGCCGAAAATTAACCATTCCCCTTGCCGGAGTCGCGATTTTCCGGCGAGCAAAAACAACCATATCAACACTCCTTTATTCTCTTTTCCAGCCGTGAGAAGCATCTCAAGTATGAAGAATTATGAATCCGAGTCTAGGGACAGAGAATCGAGGCTATTTCATGCTTTACCCCCGCCGGAATGGCGTTTTTCCAGCGACTTCCAATCGGAAAATCTGAAACTCTAACCTCCAAAATCCAAAAATTACCAGTTGCCTTTCCGATCGGATAATGCATAAAAAAACGAAATCTGAATTTTTCAAGGCATAAAAAGCATTATAACTCGCCGGAAAAAGTGTTTTTCCGGCATATTCGATCGGAAAATTCTAACAATCATCATCCAAATAATCCATCCTTTACAAAAAATCTGCTCCTCCATTCATCTAGATCTGACCATTATCATGAGATCGAAACAACGAGGAAAATACCTTGGGCCTATCGTCGTTGATGATTCCAATTCAACCAATTATCTCCAAACATCTGTCTTGAATCCGACTAATCCCAAACCATCAACCCCATCGAACAATAACATTCAAACACCCAAAATCTAGAATCCCACATGAGTGTTCATCAATCAAGAAAATAAATTTAAATTCTTGGCATAAAACATAGCAATCTGGTCGAAATTCCAATTAAAGCAAACAATCATGGACAGTGGCGCATCTGATCACATGAATGCCCTCTCATAAAATCCATCATGAACACTTCCAAATACTAAAAAATTTATGCCTCAAATTCATCTCTATTTCCAATCCAACATGAACATCACATTAACTATCCACCATAAACAGATAATCTTTCATACAAATCCACACAGATTCATCATAAATAAATCCCTCATCAATCCACTAGATTAGATCTATCAACGAAAGATTTAAACTTACTTGGAATAATGGTAGATATTCATCTAATCCGCTCCATCAATAAATTCAAGATCGAAAAGTCTGATCTTCACCCAAAAACCCCAGATCCAAAGATCAAATCTTCAAACTCAAGCACAAATCATACACCAAAAGATGCCCAGCGAGGAATCCAACATTAATGTCGGATTCCTCGCCGGAAACTCTGAATCGTGGGAGAGAAACTGGAAAAAAATTGGCTCCGGTGTTTGGGAGAAGAACTGCGTCCTTTTTTCTCTGCTTTGTTTCTTGTTTGAGTAAATAGGTAAATAGTATAGACGGTGGAACCTGCAGTGGAGCCCGAAAAGGGCCCCACCAAATACAAAAGAATCCAACCTTAGGTTACGTAGTAGACCTAAGGAGCAAAGTCCAGAAGAGGTAGGGGGGAATAGAAGAATGTAAATCCGGAGGACAACACTCTCCTATCCCCCCCTATGTCTAAATAAAATAACAACCAACCCAATGCAAGATAAACGAGCAGAGGGAGCACAAAACAACCTGGAAAAACACAGGCTATAACACAAACGAAATAATGAGGTGAGAACAAACTCACTACCCATAAATAAAATAATCCGCTTCTACCCCGAACAAATGGGGCCTTCTTCATTCCAATTCCAAAATGCAGCCAAGAGATAGAGTCTCGGGTCTTGACTGTTGTAGTTAATGGAACGTTGATGAAGAAACTAAGATCCAAGGTCGAATGATAAGAATATCCTAATGCATCCGAGGATGTCTCGGGTCTTGGATGTCGCAAGTAAGTTGGAGCCGATGATCCAAATGAACAACAGCTTCTACCATTTACATCCCTAAGATGAAGAAAGAGGGATGTTATTGGCCTTCTGACATTCTCTGTTTGCACCGAAATTGATCCAATGGGCAAAGATTAATGAGGCCGTGCCTCCCACCTTTGTGTTTCCCAATGAAAGAAACTTCCCGAGGATGTGAGAATGGATGCACTTGTACCGCGTGCACCAAGCGTGGCGAGTATGTACTCGCCCACTCCATTTTGAGCAAATGAACAGCTAAATGCTAGTTTAACACAAAGTGTAGCGCAAGCATAAAGCGCAAAAATAACCGTTAAATCCTTAGTAAAAACTAGGCTTAGGAGAAAGAGCATCGGAGTGTAAATCCTTACTCTAAAACCTATTGCCTCCTCCAGAAAAACGAGCTGGTGTTGCCACTAGAAATCCGAGAAAAATCCGTAGCAAACCTGGACTCCATCGGGCACAAAGCAACTCGCTCCCATCGCTGAAAACCGCATCAATCGTCCCACAAAAATTCCAAACACCCGCGCCAAGAGAAGCTATCCGTGGCGCGGGATCCAGCAGCCAATCTCACAAACCGTCGTCCTGCCTGGCGCCCTGCATCCCATCAATTGACAAACTCCAGCGCTACTCCTGACGCCCAGCACCGCGCCTGAAATGAAGCACCATGACCCGCGTTGTGAAGCACCCGTGCGATAAAGCACAAAGTCCTGCTATATGAAGCACCAAGCGCAAGGCAGCCAGCACCCATCAACCCCCCATGTGAAACAAGTGCTCATCCGGAAATAGCCTATTCATCACCATGTAGCAATCCTTCATAATGATTTTCACCACTCTTTCCGAACTTGGTTGAGCACCATCCATAACCACATTATTCCTTTCCCTCCAAAGGCGATAAACCGTGGTGATCAAGGCTAAGATACCAAACTTCTTTCTCATCTTTGAGCCTTTAATTTGCCTTTTCACCCAAGTCATGGAACTTGGGATTGAATTAGTTCGTCTCCTTAAACCAATCCAAGTTCTTATGCGCCCCCATACAACCTCAGAAAACTCACATTTGAAGAACAAATGTTCGTTCGTCTCCTCTTCCAGTTGGCATAAAGAGCATACCTTCTCCATACTGTCCCCTTCCTCCAATCGATGCTTGTCCTTGGTATGTAGTCTCTTTATTGCAGCCAACCAAGTGATGAATGAGAATTTAGGCGGAACAAAACCACGCCAAATACTGTTAAAGACCTTTTCACTTGATCGGCCAACATCATAAACACCCGGATATTTATGGCGATGCATATAGAGATAAGCCGCACTAGTGAACTTCCCCGAACTAGACCATAAGCCAAGATGGGTAATTACCTCTTGTGTATTACCTTGAAACATTAGGCACAGCTCATCCCTGAGCTTACAAAGATCACCAAAATAACTCGAGTATCTCTCTCCCAGTCGACCATTTGCAATTCTCGGATTTAATCCCCAGAAGTCCTGGTCATGAAGATAAAATGAGTGGATCCATTTAACCCACAAACAATCTTTCTTCAAGTGAATATCCCATAGCCGTTTAGCCATTGAAGCACAGTTCCACGTGAAGAAGTCTCTCAAACCGAGGCCACCAAAAGATTTGGGTGCGCAAAGCTTTTTCCACGCCACCTTAGCTTTATGCTTACCCCCCCATAGGAAGCGTTTACACTTCTGCTCGAGAGCGTCAATGACTGTAGACTGTATTATAAAATTCTAAATCCAGAATCCCGCAATACCTCCCACAATTGATCTCACAAGTTCCAGTTTACCTGCATACGAAAGAGTGTGACCCTTCCATTTTGCTATCTCCGAATCAACCTTCCCTAGCAGAGTACCAAATTGTGTCACCTTCAACTTGCTGGAATCAAGTGGCACGCCTAGGTATCGGACAGGGAATGTCGCCCAAGGAATACCTGTGAAGCTCAAATCCTCCTTTATACCAACTCCAAAGAACTTCGACTTTGCAGCATTGATTCCCAAACCCGAAGTGCACTCAAACTCATTCAAGGCGTTCATGAGTATATGTACTGAACTCGTGTTCGCCTTAGAGAAGAGCATGAGATCATCTGCAAAAGCCAAATGCGTAATCCGAAGAGTCTCGCATCTCGGATGGAAGGTAAAAGGCCTAGAGGTCGTCCTCCTTTTCAGCAATCTCGAGAAGTACTCCATGCAGATCACAAACAGATGAGGCGACAAAGGGTCACCTTGACGAATACCCCTCTGTCCCTGAAAGTGATCGCACAGTTTTCCATTAATTGCAATCGAGTATGAAGAAGTGCAAACACAAGTCATGATTCTGTTCGTTAGCCTTTCCGGAAATCCCAGTCCAAGCAAAACTTCTTCCAGAAAATCCCAAGAGACTGTATCAAAAGCTTTTTGAAGGTCCACCATAATCATGCATCTAGGCGAAGTGCGAACTCTTCCATATCCCCGAACAAATTCCTGCGCTAGCATAACATTATCCGAGATATTTCTGCCCTTCACGAATGCCCCCTGGCAAGGGTCAATGATCCCTGGCAAAATACATTCAAGCCTGTTAGCTATGATTTTCGTAATAACTTTATAGACCACATTGCAGCACGCAATTGGTCTAAAGTCACCGACCTTCAGGTTATCCGCCTTCTTCGGAATTAAGGCCACCGAAGTGTGGTTTAGCTGCGCCAAAATGTCACCTGTTTGAAAGAATTCAAGTACTGCAGCCGTAACTTCCTCTCCCACAATGTTCCAATGCTTCTTAAAAAATCCTGCTGTATAGCCATCCGGACCCGGAGACTTATCATCCGCCATTGCAAATAGCGCCTGCTTAACTTCAATACTCACCACCTCCTGATTCAGATAGGCTCTATCAACATCGGTAAGCTTATTGCTCGCATCAAATATGCTCGGATCCGTGGCAACTCTGTCCCTCTTCGTACCAAATAAGCCTTTGTAGAAATCAGCAAATAGCTCTCCCTTGCGACTATTGGAAGTGACAATCCGATTGTCACTATCAATAATTACGGGGATACCTCCTCCCTTTCGTGCAGAGACCATAGAGTGAAAATACTTAGATCCCTTATCTGCCTGAGTGATATGGTTTATCCGTCCCTTTTGCGCAAGAAAAGAAGATTCAGCTAGGTAGTACAACATAGCTTGCTTCTTCAATTTACGCAAAGCCGAAATGTCTTCATCCGAAGCCGCCTTAGCATCAAACTCATCAAATGCCTTGTTGTATTCCGCATCCGCCAACTTTGCCTTTTCAGAAATGTGCTGAAAATCGAGTTTACCCAACTCCTTCAATGGGTACTTCATGCGAAATAATTTCCTGATCACCGAGAACTGCTTAGTCCCTTCAACCGATGGACTCAAATAGTCTTCTACAATTTGCCCGCAATTCGGATGACCCAACCACATATTCTGAAAGCGGAACGGCCTTCCCTTTCCAACAATCTCTTGCGACATATCTACCACCACAGGAGAGTGATCGGATTGTGCTGAAATTGGCAGAAAAGTTGTGTGACAAGCTGTATCATCCCAACCGTGATTTAAGAGCACCCTATCAAGCTTCCTCCAAATTTTCCAGTCCGCACTATGCCAAGTTAAATGCTCGCCAATAGCGGGCGCATCCCTTAAACCACACTTAGTACAGACATCCTGAAACTCCTTCATGGGATACAGACTGGGGACAGTGGTTCCATAATGATCGTCAACGCTAAGGATGGCATTGAAATCACCAAGAACCATCCAAGGAGAGTTCAGATTAACACCAAAAGACTTCAAATCCTCCCATAGTGGTAAACGCGCCAAACGCCCCTCACTATGTCCATAAACAAACGAACAGAAAAACTCAATGCCAGATGAAAGATTACGAACTTTTAGATGAATACATTGAGAGATTTTCCGAGAACTTCCACCAAGAAGCCTTTCGGATCCCAGATAATGAGTATCCTCGAATTCTGCCACAGTTCAAAATTATGTGTAAACATCCATCCCTTAAAACTCTTCAAAAATATTTGCAACGCCTTATCCTCCATTTTCGTTTCCAACAACCCACACAGTCCAACCCTATTTGCGGAGATGATATTTTTCACCCATCTCCTCCTTACAGGGGCCGATAGACCCCTGACATTCATTGCTGATGTATTCATCGGGAAACAGAGGTCCCTTTAGGCTTCGGACCGCCGCCTTCAGTACTTTGATTTCCAGAACTACCTGAGTTACTCATTGCAGCATTGAGCATACGTTGGAATGGCTTCTGGATACCTTTCCCGAACTCATCTAATCTTGTTCGACTCTTGCTCCGAGATCTAGTCAAAGCCCCTGAAGCAGAAGGAGGTCTACTCTTACTCTTACTTCTATACACCCTTGGAATCTTCGAACCTCTAGCATCAGGATGAACCATTTGCTTGGGCATTCTTCCAGCACCTTCTATTGGGTTATCATCATCGCCAAATGCCAATTGTTGAGTTAGCGCTGGAATGGCCGAATGCGCGGCTCGGCCTTTGCTAGAAATCGCGCGTTCAGCACTTCTGCCGCGCGCTGCCTGGTCGCCCTTCTCGCGCGATGCCTTACTGCCGGATCCTATGCCACGACCAACTGCGCCAGTGCTTACCTTTGCAGTGCCGGTGTTTGTTGTTCCAGGCATTGGTGAAGCGCCCAGCTGCGCTGGCAGCGCAACAATTGACCGAGTATCCTCATCCCGAGAGTTTACGATAGTAATGCCATGCCCCTTTTTTGCACTTCCTGCTTTCTCGATGATCTTGACAATGTTTTCAACCATTTTTCCTTTCCCTTTTCTTAGCCTCTCTCCCTCCTCATTATCCGAAGAGGCATCCTCTATAGTAACCTGTTCTCTCGCTCCAACCGAGTTTGAACTTAGAGTATCTCCTATGTTTTCCTCTTGCATTTTCCGAACCCACACTTGGTCATTGTACCTTGATCTCCAATTTCTCCTTCCATTACCCTTCTTAGGTATAGGAACAACCAAATCCGTGAGGTCCTTTTGCTCCATCTCCTTGGCTTTCCAATAGTCATTACACTCCTCCAAAAGATGAGTGTTTTCACCACAGTTAGCACACCAAGGTCTACAATAATCGTAGATGATCCTTTGCACAAACACTTCACCATTCGGAACACGAAAGCTCACCTCCTCCTTGAGCTTTTTAGATGTATCAATTCAAACCAAAAGGCGTGCATAGTAGCCCCTTAACTCGAGAGTACCATTGTCCATAAGGATAGGCTCTCCTAGTGAGGTAGCGATTTTTTCCAATGACTTCTTGTGCCAGTACGCCTTTGGCAAGTGTTCCATCCGTATCCAAGTTGGCTTAGTGGCTTGGATATTCGCATCATACTGCCCAGATTCATCAATTAACATCATGAACAACTTCTTACCATGGAGATAATGGTCAGGACCATTCATCACCTTATCTTTATCCTCTGCACTGTTGAACTTGAACATGACGTATCCATTCTGCTTGGTCTGAACATTACACTGCACCTTCCACTTCGCCACTAGTAGAGTCCGAATTGCATACATGCCAGGGAAGAAGCCCGGAAATACACCCAAAAATCCGAAGAAAGGCTTATGTATATCCTTATGAATCTCTTCATCAGTGAGCACAAAATCGACACAATCTCCATTGTTTGCAACAACTTCGATGTCCGACTTATTCATGAGAATTTCAGGATCATCCCATCTCCTTCTCCTTTCCAGTTTCGGATCATTCCAATCCCTTGGGTGCACTTGTTGATTCGGCCCCTTGTTACCATTACCATTGTTGTTCTTTTCACCCGAATGATTCCCCACATTCATCACCATTGTTATGGATGAATTCCGATAAAACAGATCGGATTCACCAAAACAACCTGATCACAAAACAAACAAATATAGAAGAATAAATCACCAATCACTAAATCGATTTCAAGAACAAGCAAAACATGCACCAAAAGCTTGAATCCAAAACCGAAAAGACCCTATGATCTATCGGATTTAATGACAAAACTTGATCTCAAAATCGAACTACACCAAGCATCAAATCGGATCAAGAACAGCTCAATAACAAAACCGTAATCCACCAATCACCAAACCGGATTCAAAAACAAGCAAGAACAAAACTTGAATCAAAACCGATTAAACCCTATGTGAAATCAGATTCAAGACTTGACCTTAAGACCGAATTCTTTTAAGCACTAGATCGGATGCACACACACATAGAATCATGCTCCAAATCGAAATACAAACAAAACTCAAGAAGATGGGTCGAATAAACCTGGAAACCGTGGAAACCTTGATCACCAAGCAATCCGAATTCAAGCCTTGCGTCCGAAATTGTATTCCGATCAAAGTTCTCCAATATTTGTGCTAAATCTGAACCAAAGTGTAGGAATTTGATTAAAATTCGTGCTGGAAATTTTAATCAAAACCTTTATACTCCATTACGCAACCAAATCCAAATCCAAACCGAAGAAAGATTGGGTTTGTTGATCAAATCTCCTTCTCGAACAAGGAATTAGGTGAGAGACCAATGCGATCTCCCTCCCATATCCAGATCCGAATCTGTATCCTCAATCCAAATCCAATTCACGATCAAGATCCACCAAGAACCCTCTTTGCGATTTCAAACCCTACTCCAAAGCCAATTTAGATCAAAAACTCACCACAAATTGCATATAGTTTTGTGCGGAATCCAGAGTAGAATCCGTTAAACCATAATTCATCGATGGATTGTTAATGTAATTGAAGAAATCGGCCTCCAGAAGATGGAAGAAAGGCTGCGCCTTTTTTCTTCTTTTTTTTTCGCCCTAGAGCTAGAGAGAGAATTTTTATTTTGAGAGCTCTTTCAAGATCTTTGTTTCTTGTTTGAGCCGTTACCGCTGGTGGTTCTCATTTGAGCCACGGCACTGAGCGGGGAAATAAGAGCCGGAGAGCTCACAGTGCTGGGCGGGCAAACAAGAGTTACGGCGATGTGGGCGATGAGAAGTAGGGCGGAGCGAGCGCGAGAACCAGATCGGATCGGAGCGACGAGAATGGCCGAGGATGGTGCTGTCCAGAGGCTGTCCAGAGGACAAATCTGGAAAACGAGAGCCACTAGAACAGATCTGAAATGCTCGTGGGCTGGCCGAGAATAGCGACCTACGCCGGAGAAGACGTTGGGGACATGGAGAAGACGCCGGCAAACACTATGGGCGGCGAACACCTCCACCGTCGGGAAACACTTCTTCACCGCTAGGGTATTAAATTATGTTTAAAATTAATTTTTAATTATTATTAAGTAGAAAAAGTATTGGGAAAGACAATCTTTTTATAGACTTATGAAAAGACGAGTTGAATTATAATAATAAAGTTAAAGGGATGGTCTTCTGTGAGGCAGAATAAACTTTAGGTAGAGACCAAAGCAAACCACCTTCCTATAGAATTTGGGGCATGGGCGTAATTACTTTGTTTTTGGTGTCATATTATACGGTTTCTCTCTCTATCTTTCTCTCTCTAATCTCATTCACCTAAAATTCCTTCCGAAAATCTCTGAATCTGAAGCTCATCTCATCTAAACCACGAAGCAATCTAGAAAACTACAACGTAATCTCGACTATATCAGCTTCAATATCGATGGTTTCATCTCTAATCTCGAGAAATTCAAACGATGAACACAGACGAAGATTCAACCTGGTAAACAAATTTCTTCTGAAGTCCAATTCAATTTTTTTATGAATGTGATAAAAATGATGTTCTAATCGATCGAATTAGCAGGAAAAATAAGCAGCTTGAACCTCACCATAAAAATCAGGAACTTAATCCAATATCCGATCTAAATCAGACACTTGAATCAGGAACTTACTCTGAGCAAACTGAGATTCTGCAAATCACAGGTAATCTCGCAAAGAACTAAAGCTTACTGTTAAAAACATGATGTCAATATACACATAATAAGGGTAATTGTTAATAAGGTGATGTATGTATAGCAACACTAGTACATTGTGTTGTAACTAAGAATCCTTTATCAATATATTCATATAATTATATGAATGATGTTCCCTATTTTTCTTTTAATGTATAAAGAATATAACTTGAATTTCTTGTCTTTCCTATTGATGTTTATGTTTATCCTGATGATATGTGAAGTTTGTAGCATAATAATTATATTTTCTTTTTAAATACTGCTGCTCAGCATATATGATGATGAGATTCCTGTTTTTATTGTTGAGCTATAGATTATATATAATGAGGTTCATGTTTTCTCGGTTGAGGTTCACATATAGAATTTGAGGATGATTGATGCTCCTGTTTGATGTTTAAAAAAATAGGAGCTGATAATGAAATAGAAGAGGTAGATGTTTACCAAAACTTAGAAGGGGTGACAACAAGAACGTGGGAAGAGTTTGAAGACATGTACCACCGCCACTCAAAAGCATTAGGTTTCAGTATACGAAAATCAACAACACGTTGGACAAACGACAAGAAGCTGAAGGGTAGATACTATACATGTTCTTGTGAAGGCAAAACAAACAAGAATTTCGTAACTACAGCAGTTGAGAATAACAATAGGAAGAGGAAGGAATTCCTTCTAACAAGAATAGGATGCAGAGCCGAGATGTTTATCAAAATGATTAAAGATGGCATGTACACAGTCCATCAGTAAGAGTGGCAAATGGGCGGTTGGATCGAATGTGGGTTGGGTAATATGGGTTGTTAAAAATATGGGTATGACCTATTTTGACCCATTTTATGATGGGTCAAAAATGAGTCGGGTCACAAATGGGTTGGGTTGAAACTTGTAAACCCGTGGGCAAAAAAATATTCAACACATGGATCAAAATTGGGTAAACCCACGGGTTTCAACCCATATAGGTTTATATACCAACTCATATGGGTAAAACCCGTGGGTTTCAACCCATATAGTGACATGTATGGGTTTATATAACCTATATGGGTAAAACTGAGGGTTTCAACCCATGTATTGACCCATATGGGTTTATATACAAACGCATATATGTTGAAACCCGCCAGTTTACCCATATGGGTATACCCGTGGTAAACCGAAAACCCAACCCGTCCGACCCATATTTTTTAAATACCCATTTAACTCATTATCCATTTTACCCAAGCCCACTAGGTTTAAAAATAGATAACCCGTTTGACCAGCGGGTTACGAGTCTATTTCGCCACCCCTATCCACCAGCATGTTGCAATTCACAATCATGAACTCACCATTCCTCAGTGGCAACATCTGCACTGAAGTGAAAGAAAAATAGACCTTGAAAATGGAAAAAACAATCGAAGCAATGGAACAAGCTGGACTGACACCAGCAGATGGATACAAGTACATGGTAAATGATGTTGGAGGTGAATACTTAATTGGGCACACCATGAGAGATCACATCAACTATGTAAGCAGACTCAGAATTAAACAAATAGAAGCTGGAGATGCTTAAAAGTTGATCGATCTGCTCATAGAACATGATGAAAAAAGAAGAAGGTTTATTTTTTAGGGTTAAGCTCGGCAATGAGGAAAGAATGTCAGCACTAATTTGGAGGGATTCCATGATGGCTGAAGATTTCAAGATATATGGAGATTTGCTAATTTTCTATACGACCTATCGAACCAACAAATACAATCTCATATGCGCTCCTTTTGTTGGCCTCAACAATCACAGAAAGAATGGCATGTTTGGATGTGCCTTCATCAACGATGAAGCGGTAGAAACTTTTGTGTGGTTGCTGCAAACATTCAAGAAATTTATGGGAGAACTGGAACCTATCACTATTTTCATAGATCAGGACCAGGCCATGGAAAAAGCCATACAAGAGGTATAATACACATACATTTTTCTTCTAACTTATGTTTCAATAATATCTAATGAGCTTTCAATTTTTACTGATGATGTGTAACCAATATAAAATGAAGTTGTTCTTTTACCAACTAATGTTTTGTAAACCTGGAGTTGAGGTTGTTGTTTTCTTTTAACTCTTTTGATCATATAAACTGAGGTTTATTTTTTTATTGCTGATATGTGAATAATATAGAATGAGATTTATTTTTCTTGCTACTGCTCTATAAATCAGACATCTGGATATTATCAATTGAAGTATCTTTTTCCCCTGATGATGTTTGAAAAACTTCATCTGAAATTGCTCTATTTTTATAAATTTACAGGTGTACCCCAACACAAGGCACAAACTTTGTATTTGGCATCTGAAACACAATTCCATCAGCCACATTGCAATTTGAGGAGCGACTCTGAATTCAGTAGAGCATTTGACAAGTGCCTGATATTTTGCTCAAATGAGGACAAATTCGAGAAAGAATGGGCAGAAATGTCAACAAATACCAGCTACAAAATGATGCTTGGTTCAGGAGAATACACATGCTGCGAGAGAAATGGTGCACTGCACTGAGCAAGGACTACTTCTTAGCTAGGACACTATCTTCACAAACAAGTGAGATTACAAATGTTGTTGTCAGTTTCAAAGCATCGAAGACTACAACACTCGTTAAATTTTATCACATTTACTGTGCCACAATCCATAACTGGAGAACCAAAAAAATAGAGAAGGAGTTCTATTGTTCCAAAGCAAGACCAAAAGAAGAAGAAGAATTTCCAGCAATCCTCAAACATGCAACAAGAATCTACACACACGGGATCTACAAAGATTTCAAGCTACAAGGAATAGCATCAAGAGCATATCTCGGAATGAACGGAGGAACCATGTGCATTTATGAAGTTTTGCACGGAAGCAGTAACTAAAAAACATAATCAATTCTATACACAAAGCCAACAGAAACTTAGCAAACAAAAGTCAAATGATCTTGCAAACACTTTGACGAAGTATGGTTCCTCTACAGCCACGGCCTACATGTATTGCACATGCTGAACAAAACAAGAACCCCGGACGAGTACATAACCCCGAGATGGATTAGATGATAGTTTTTACAAAAAAATTAAAATATTTGAATTATATGATAGTTTGTACTCATTAAATTTTTTAATGATAGTTCTTCCAATGATAGTTTGTACTCATTAATGATAGTTCTTCCAATAATTTTTTACTATATTGTGATTAATTGATAACATTGTGATATTTTACGACCGAAAAAGACATTCTAGAGAAGGTCATTTTTTTATTAAACATTCTAGGGAAGATCAGAAAAAAAAAACTTCTATAGTTAACAAATATTATACTTCGTAAAAGGTTGGACATTTTTTGCAGCACCAGTGGCTAAACCATATTCAGTCAAATGTAATGAGGAACTCATTTATATTGACAAAAAGTTGTGTATGTTAGGTCTAAATTTTTTAAAATTAGGGATATTGTCAACAATTCATGATTAATTGATTGAATTAGAAATATATAAAATATAATTTTTAAATTTTGATCCAAAATAAATATAAATTCATCCTTCTAGATAAAAAAAATAGTCTTAAATTATCAATATTTCATAATTATTAATTATACAGATTAAAGAAAGTTAAAATTTATGATAATCTAAATTTAATATTAAAATTAATATGTAATTTACCTTAATACAGTAAAATTTTTATGAATTTTTTTTTGAGAAAGATCACCTTTTCATAGGCATATGGAAAGACGAGTTGAAATAGAATTATAGAAAGGTAAAATGTTTTAGTTACAATATGGAAATTTTACTATGCAACATGCAATAGTTATAAGTTTATAACTCGATTAATGCAACCCAAAATTTTTATCTTAATTTCTTCTAATTTACAATTTAAACATTAGTATTCATAACTTATGGAAAGACGATCTTTCGAAAGACATCATTTTTAAATACTATTACCAATCACATATTGATATGCACTAAAATATGCCATTTCTAGATATTAGTTAACAAACATAAAATAAAGTCGTATAAATAGACAAAGTCTTTAGAAAGACCGTCTTTTCAACCTCATGTGAAAAGATGAGGTTGAATTAGAATTTTAGAAAGGTAAAATTTTTAGTTGCAATATTATGACTCAATTACTGCAATTCAAAAAAATTATCTTGATTCAATTACTGCAATCCATCCATCCCAAATTAAACTGCACACTTTACTATTTGGCATTATTCATTGTCAGACTTTGATCACACAATTAAATAGTTATATAAACAATAATATTGTTATATTCATCATAACTAGTAGATTCTAAAAAGTAATTTTTCTTTATCAATATTATGCCTAGTTAAATATGTTAACGATTAAATATATTAACAGTTAAATATATTTCTTAATAACCATAAAATATAATGTTCTATGCAATTTAATTTGCAAGGGAGGAGTATAGATTTGGCCTGTTCATGAACCCTTTTGGGTTCTTTTGTTATGCAGTGAAAGAATCCCTACTGGCTCCTTGCATCAAAGGGTTCAAGTCCTCATTTCTTCACTGTACTCTTTTGCAGTAGAGCTCATTCCGGGTTTCCTCCCTCAATATCGACGGTACTTGAAACTGAAAAACCCAATCCCAGATGGCAGAGATGAAAAAGACAGAATCTTTACCAGTATCTAGTGATGATGATATTGGAGGAACATTCCCAGTTCCTGAGTTCATCAGTAGTATGCCCAGTAACCTTTCTTGGTCGGACAGTGCTTCCATTCACCATCTGAAGCTTTTCTGGACCCCAGATGGTCATGTTCTTCAAAACATGGAAAAGATCAAATCTGCAGTCAAAGATTTGGGTGTTTTTATCTACCCAACTCTATTTCAGATTTGGGCACCCAAAGATGATAATGGGCTGCAGGTTCTTGTTTCTGCAGACCAGCTGTTTGGGATTAGTTCCCTGAGAAAAGGGCTCTGTTTGTTTAGGAAAAAGTGTTCGGATTACAAGTATAATCTTGATGGTGAAGAAAGTGTTGGTGGCCCTGTTGGAAGAGTTTTTAGAGATGGGTTTCCAGAATTTAGTCCAATTGTGAGCTGCTACAGCTCTCAAGAATTTAAATTGAGGGATACTGCTGAGAGCTGTGGTGTACACGGGTACTTGGTTTTGCCTGTGTTTGAGGGAGAGGAAAGGAAATGTGTGTGTGTGATTGAGCTGATTGCAGTTTTTGATGGGAACTACTGCTTGACAAGAACAGTTGAGAGTGTCTCGGAAGCTCTAAAGGTTGGATTCCTGTTTTCTTGGGGTTTTCTTATTTCCTTTTACGATGCTTTTGATAGCGAGATATGATGCATAGAATGGGATAGACTCTTGGTTGTTGCTGTTTTGATGGTTGTAGTTGAAGTTTGTGCATTTGTCCATTTTCTGGTGAACAAGAATCTGTGTTCTTGCTAATTTGTTGGCATGTAACTGTGTGCATTTTTCTATTGTTTTTGCCGACACCTATCTAATGTTTCAATTCTACATTACAAGTATTGGAATGACATTTTGAAGCTTGGGAGTTTGTGAAATCTGTACTTCTTTCTTGATCCCTTGATGTGCTTTATTCAGCTCTTTGAAGTAGAATTTTCTTTCGGTTATTCTGATTCTGGTCTTTCTCTGCAGACTGTTGGACTGAGGACTTGCAATATGAGCTGGCCCATTGACATGGGAAGGGTGAGTTGAAGCTGCTATGTATATCCCATTAACTGATTTGCGAATTCGCGGTTTAATCTTATCAATACTGCTGGCCTCATGATCATATTTTGTATAGCTAACCATGACTACTATTATGAGCAGAGTTCACGACATGATTCTGCGCTCAGTGAAATCGAGAGGGACTTGAAAGTGATATGCCTAGAACACAACATACCTTTTGCTCAGACCTGGTTTGCTAGCAAAGAAGAGGGTTCCACGGAAACTGTCATGGTCACGAGTAGAAAGGGATCAAGTACGTTGAAGAAAAGGTTCTCATCCTTCCAGAATGACTGCATTATGTTCGGGTTAAAGAAAGGACAAAGCATTGTTTGGAGGGCATTCACATCCTCCGATTCATGGTATTGCAAAGACGTTAGTCAATTAAGCGTCAAAGATTACTCTTTAGTACCCAGCGCACGCAAAGTCAACTTAGCTGCTGCTTTCGCCATTTATCTGAAAAGCTCGTGCGTAGAGGATGATGACTCTTATGTGCTAGAGTTCTTTCTACCCTTGAACCACACAGCCTATGGCAAACCATCAGCCAATTTTATGAACTTGCTTTTATCCACGGTTTCACAGCATTTTAAGAGCTTTAAGATAGCAATCAGACAAGAACAAGGAGCGGATGGAACTGTTTTTAGTATCAACAGCATCACAGATTGTGAAGAAACGGATAAAAGCACAGAACATGCATCAGATGACATGGTTGTCAAAGTTCCTCCAGGTAGGAACCTTGAAAAATGCTGATTTTTTTTACCATGACCTTTGGTTTTGACATACTGATTTTTGAGATTCTTTCTTCATCAGCTTCCCCTGTGGCGCAAACGGTGCAAACACCTAGTGATGAAGGTCCAATAATCGTGAAGGCGGAATATAAAGAGGACATGATAAAGTTTCAACTCCCTCTTCACTCAGGGATGGCGGAACTGAAGAAGGAGATCATACTCCGTCTCAAGTTGGATGAAGCCGGTTTCCAAATCAAGTATCGGGTTGAAAACGACGAATGGACTCCTGTGGACAAAGACACTGATCTGCACAAGTGTATGGAGGTTGCGAAAGCACTGGAAAACCGAACTCTCAGACTGGTGCTGGAGCCACTTGCTAAGATAACCATAAAAGCGACGTATGAAGAGGATATCATAAAGTTCCAGCTCTATCCATCAGCAGGAATGGTGGATCTGAAGAATGAAGTGACCAAAAGGTTCCAAATGAGCAGTGAAAGTTTCAAAATGAAATATGAAGATGGTGATGCTGATGGGGGCTGGTTTTATGTATGTGATGATGAACAATTGCAGAAGTATTTGAGGGATATGGCATCAAATGAGTCTACCATCAAATTCCATATTGAACGCATAAGAATTAGTCCTTAGAATTAGTCTTGAAGAACTTCAATCCATGTACCTTTGTGTTTTAGTTTTGCATCTTGCTAGAAAGCCTATGAGCATGCAGCATGCAGGTCTTTAAGTAAACCATTGTTGTGAGCTCACTTATCGGTTCATTAGTATTTGAATTGCTCCTTTAGTATTTCTTACTGTTTGAGTAAACTGTTTCTCTGGACAACTTTTTTTATTTATTATTAAACAGTTGACTCTCTGGTTCATCTCTGGTTTTAATTTTAATTTATCAATTTTCTTTGCTGGTTTTATATTCTTTTCTTTAATGCTATTACTAAAAGAGAAATTCTCACATTTTATGGATTGCATGATAAAGATTTTCTTTGAGAAAGCTAGATCTAAAGCTCTGTCATATAATAGTGGCGTTAAGAGGTGGAGTAACTTTCACAATTCCTCATTGGGCTAAACCTGATGAATTGGCTCGACGGAGGTCGGCAACAACACTCAATGACAGATGGTAGAGTATTGTTGAGTTTTCTTCAACTAGTGACTGGCAAAATCGTCGCGGATGGAGAACTGTGAGAAAATGTTGCGCAGTCAAGTCAAACCAACGTCTGGTCTTCATGGAGGATCGGACGTGGGGCATAACTCAACATGGTCAAACTTGGTCACCAGAATTGGGCCTTACTAGGCTGAAACCCATGAGTCGGATTTCTCTCACATTGCTGTGGGAGTTCGAGATTTGTAGGTTTCAATAATGAAACACTTTTACGTAAATGAGTTCAATACCACTTCTCATGTCACGTAATCGATCTCAGTGTAAAAGTTTTGGGTCTATTTATCCAGTCATTAGTATCAATATGAAGATGTGAGCACTAAAAATCACTTCCATCATGCAAATAGTTTTATATTTTATATTATAATAAAGTTACAATATTTGAACCTTCCCACCATAAATATTTCTCATATAGCATATAAGTGTGCAATTATTAATCACTATCATTGACTTAAGGAAAACATTTGTAATAACAATTCGTATACTATTGGGAATATAGTATGGAAGGTATTCCCGAGATACAACGTGCATCTTTCTCTCTTCTTCAAGTATAATAATATGTTAATTTTTTATACTTGGACATAAGCTTGCGAGATTTTATGACTGACAATTTTAGAAAGTTGAAATAAGATTAATAATAATCAAAAACTGTGCAAAAGAATGACTGAAATAATAAATATAATTTGAGTTCATCTCTTGTGAGACCGTCTCATGGTGAGACCAAGCACTAGAAGTAAAATAGGAAAAGAGTAAACTAAATTTGGGGTAAAAAACTAATAGAACTTGACTAAATTGCAAATTATCATAATTACACATTAAATCTCTGAACTTTTAAAACATCAATATGAAACCCCATCTTAAAATCATTGCAATTTAATCTCTGGTTTTGTCCTATAATTTGGCTATAAATGTAATTCAACCATTAAATTAAATAATTTAATATTTTACTAATAAAATTTTAAAAAAGTGTACTGTATGTTCGTATACGCATACATATACATCAAATGAAATTTTATAATGATGTTACCAAAATGAAACTAAAGCTGAAATGAGTTAGTGATATCGTTTTAAACTCAAAATTAGACCCAAGCTCATGAACACTCCATGTGACAACCAGGAAAACGAGGTTTCGAGTTCAGAACAGATAAGACCGGAGAAGAGGCGGCGCCGCTGCGGGAACAGAGAGTTCAGTTCTATGAAGCCCAACAATGGCGGCGGAGACGCTCCTAAGCTCGCCGGAAAGTCCGAATCAAAAGAGCAGAAGAAACCCCCTTTCAGACCGGCTCTCGACGACACCAAACCCTTTCTCAAGGACCCTGTAAGAACCCGCTAATTCGTTTCATTTCATTGATTTTGGCAACGATTTGTTGAATTATGAGGTCTGTGGATTTGATCGAGGATTGTTGGTTTTGCAGATACTGAGATCGGACCCCATTGAAACTGAGGAAGCTGTTCTTCGTTTACCCCCTTTTCCCTTCAACAAAACTGCTGCTTAAACAAAGAACTGTTCTGTTCTTTTTTAAGATTGAACAATTAGAGTTTAATCAGTATCCGTTGAATATTACATCTTGTTCTGTACCCATTCAATGAAATTATTGATCACATGTTTCAGCTATTTGCTTTACTTGTTCAATATTCTGATCAAAATGTGTAAAAAAAATCAAAGGATAAAATTGAGCTACCGTCTTTTTGATGAAATTCATTTTACAAACACGTTTGTCCATCAGATGGCAAAAGGTTGGGCAACCATGAGTAAAATATCCATATACATTACAGATCACTTCAAATGAAAACACATGAGTTACAGCACAAAATTACACATCATATATAGAAACTAAAGAATGCGGAAATCGGTCGCCATCTGCCTTCCTTCCAAATCAATCCCTCAAATGGTGTAAGCTTGTAAGGTTCAAAGGTTTGCAATGACTACCTTTACAAAATTTCCGTAATCCTTCTGTACTTCTTCTATCTCCCTGGCTAAATCTTCCACATTGTTAGAACACTCAATTACTTCAATCTCCTCAAGCGTTGCACTTGTTGTCAAACAGTCAGAAGGAAGCTCTTCCGACACCTGACATTCACGCAACACCAACTTCTTCAAACACGGTAGTTGCTCATCGGAAACTGTCCACCTCTTTATCCACAAGCCATACATCTTAAGGTATCTAAGTTTTGAGAACTCCCCTTCTTTCATGTCCAGTGTATCATTACAGAAGCGAGTGAACTGCAACTTGAGAACCTCAAGATTGGGTAGTTTTCCTATGTCTGCAACGTTTTCCCCGAACAGCTCAAAACCCTCCAATGACAATCTTCTGAGATTTTCACTCAAACCAAATTCGCATTGAAGATAACCTGTCGCGGAAATGCTAAGACATTGCAGCTGATTTAGAAACACAGGAATCACAATTTTGTTGGAATTTGATGAACTTTCAGCACCAGATAGGATACTGCATTTCAACCTACGGAGGTTGGGGAACTTCCTCAATTGTTGCTCAATGCTTCCGTAAGAGCTGAAACCAACTCCACAAAGGGTTTCCAGTCCCAATAAAGGAGAGGAGTTTTCAAGATTTTCCATCGGCAAAGTGAAACCTGTATAACCAATTTCACTCACAATACGAAGCCACTTCAATTTATGCATATTCCAGAGAGAGTGTGGAAATGACATAACTTCATACGACCGAAATTCTCCAATTAAAGTTTCCAAGTTTGGGAGGTTACCTAAAGAAGATGGAATGACACCCAGCCTGGTACAGAAGGACAAATACCTCAATCGAGTAAGGAGCTCTATTTCACTTGGAATACCAGCCCAGAGAGAAAGCATAGATATATCCAACACATGAAGAAGTTTAAATGTCTGAATGATGAATATCATATCAGACAAATATGACCTATAATAAGCTCGTGTGGGGAACAGTATGGAATGTGCATCAGTCCAGAATAATCTGGCCTCCTTAAAATGATTTGGATCGGAATGAATGGACAACCTCTGCAGGTAGCATGGCTCGTTAAAATCCAAAAGCTCATCATCCCTTTGTGAGAGGATATGGAAGAAGTTTTCTTGCTTAGATTTTTTCAGACAAAAATCATGTATTAAGTCATGAATCCGGCAAGTTTTGACACCTCCAATAGTTCTGTTTCGAACAACCATGACTAAACTTCTTTGAATTAACTTCTCCATGTACTCTCGGGCAACATCTTCTACTCCCTTCAATTCATTTGGTCTGACAAATCCCTCTGCCGTCCATAATCTAAGCAACCGCTTCACAGAAATCTCTTCATCTTCTGGAAATGCAGCAAAATATAGAAAGCAGAGTTTTAAGTCATTTGGTAAATGCCTGAAACTCAACTCGAATGCACTATTGCATTGCTTTTCACCAGATACACCACTCGAATTCAAATGGTCCAGAATTCCCTTCCAGCCTTGGTGGTTAGTGGTCCCTAAGAGTCCAGCTACAACGACAACAGTAAGAGGCAGTCCCTTACACATTTTTGCAATGGTCATCCCAAGTTCAGAAGTCCAGCCTTTTTTGTGGGAGAGTTGTCTCTGCAGTATCTCTGAACATTCATTGTCTTCACGGAGCCGAAGTAAACAAGGTCGCTGATTGGGTAGAACATGGGGAGCAATATTATGATCTCGACTAGTTAAAATAACTCTACTTTGAGTAGAATCATCAGGAAACGATGCTGCCAAGCTCTTCCATGCTTCAGTTGTCCATACATCATCCAAAACAATAAGATATCTCTTTCGTTTCAGACTCTGACGAACCTTGTTTGCTAATTCATCTTCAGTCATCTCTGAAAAGCTTCCAGACTCCGGATTTAACTGGTTTAAGAGCTGAAGCACAACTGCCTTTGTGTCCAGAACTTGAGAAATGGCACACCATGCACGGGCCTGAAAATGGTAGATGATCGAACGATGATTGTATATGGTTGAGGCAAAAGTAGTCTTACCTAGTCCCGCCATTCCACATATGGGAACTATTTGCAATTGTTTTGATCCCCTGGTAAGCCGATCCAAAATCAAACCCACCTCATCATCTTGAAAACCAGCAACTTGAGGAGGAATACTGCTTTGTTGAGGTTGATGACTCGACACAACAGTCCCCTCACAGCCATCAGAAATCATGAGGTCTTCCATGATGTATTCTAAATCACCAGGACCCAAGTCTTCTGCTGTTGGAGCTCTAGAATCGGAAGCACTGTTTCCAAATTGTATTTGAAGAACACCAAAGCTTTCTAACAGCTCTGAAAGCCGCTCAGGATATGATATTTCTACATGCGTATGATGAAGCGAGCACACCAACATTCCAGCACCACGTATGAGAACTCCAATTTGATCCCTGATTTTCCAACCGAAGCTTCTCTGCTGCTGCTTCAGAATGGATCTACAGAATCTTAGTTGTTCGTATAACACTTTCAACTGATCCTTAATCCTGGAATCCGGATGGCGACGCAGCACATCCCACAGGAGTGATATGAGAGAGTCGAGAAAATTCTTCACGATATATAAGGTGGCATCATCGTCCGTATCTGCATATTGTGATGGTGTGGAGGAAACTATGGAGGTGCTTAGAGCCTGAGTGTAAGCCTGATAGACTTGGGGGGAAGTAGCTATGCCTATCAATGTTGGGCATTTCAAAAGTATTTTTTCCTCCCCATGCTTATACCAATGACCAGGCTGGTCAATGACAAACAAGTGTGCTGCATGGATGGCGAACGGTTGAATTTGGTTCAAAAAAATGCTGCAGTTCAACCCCAGTCCCCTTGGCAAAGACTAGCAAACCTTTCAAGAATGTTAGCTGTGCTTCAATGGCATCAAACATGTCTACTTCCACAAACTTCGACACTTCAGGCCTAATATATCCGTGCACCAAAACAAGAAAATCAACAATGTTTTCCATAATGGAATCAGCGATGCTGACAACTTGATCCACGGCCAGTGGATATGAGTTCAATTCATCAGCTAGTAGTTTTACAAAACTGCTGACATCATACAAAATATCTCCATAGACCCATTCTGAAAAGGTAGAAACATCAAGGATAGATGGAATTTCCTGGAGCAGTATGCTTCCAATAGCATCTTCAATCCCTGGAAATAGAGTTGAAGATTTATGTTCATCATCACCTAAACAAAGAAGTTGCAACTTTACATTCCTTAGCTCAATCTTCAAAAAAAGTGCCTCATAAGTTGTTCCCCAACAAACTCTTCTGTCAATGAGGTCCAGATGTTCCAAAGCGGAATGAATAGAAGTAATAAGGTAGGAGGCCATGTTGATACAAATTGCCTAAAGAATGGAAAGCTGTAGGACCGGTGAAGATGGTGATGAAGCTACGCCTCCTATAGCATGAAATGTAATGTCTTTCTGCATTTCAATTGGATTTGAATTAGCATACTCAATTGGATGACTTTAAACTCTAGTCTTACATATCCTATCGATGAATTTAAACAGCACGTGGATCTGAATTCAATTGAATGTTGCGTTTCATATCTTATCATGTATGAACAATGAAAAATCTTAAGACTAGTGGAGTTATACCGCGCCAAAAACATGTGATCTTCAATGCATTCAATCATGGAAAAAGAAAAAATTTGAGTGGAGTAGTAAAAATCAGTAAACTCTCTTATAATTCACGGGAAAAACAAAGAAACTCAAACGGTTTCATGTAAAAGAATCCACAAAGGACAAGCAAGCATCATTTCAACATCCTTACAATCACAAGTGAACTTTTAATCCGGGGATAATAACTGCTCTAGAACATAGTGATCCATCATCTTACAGAATTGTGATTAAGGAGCAAATTTGGAGCATCATTTCACATATCAGTTATATCCAAGACGAGAACCACATATAATCAAACTACAAATGAAGGGTAAAAAGTGCAAAACCCTCAGTACTGACTCTGTAATCAAGCCGGTTTCGGGTCCCCCGGCGCTATGTTTCTGGCCGTGTATTGAGAGTAATCGGCAATACCAATAGCGTCGAATAAAATGCTTTTTGCAATTTGGATCTGAATTCAACAGGATGACTTCTTTTTCAACTCATATCCATATGCCCATTGAGAATCTTTTCCAACGCTGACGAAGCTTTTCAAACCATATCTTCCCATACCACTCCCTCCGGTTTCGCTTCCTTTTCTTCTTCTTTTTTAACAATAACTTCTACTTTTTTTAAAAGTTATTTTTGTTTAGGCAAAGTCTTGGGAAAGACGGTCTTTCCATAGACTTATGGAAAGACGGGGTTTAACTAAAATAATAAAAGGTAAAAGGTCTTAGTTGCAATATTAAACTTTTAGTGTGTAACATGTAGTAGTTATAAAATTTATAACTCGGTTCATGCAACCCGAAAATTTTATCTCCATTTCTTTCAAGAGACGGACTCTTTTATTTATTTAATTTATTTTCTACTCTCCCAATACAATACAATATCAATCACTCATTTTACTTTATTTATTTTTAATATTGGGGACAATGTTAAGGAGGGACTACAGTATTCTCTTCTCTTGTTAACCGCCACTTTTTTTAAGATTCGTTTTCCTCCCTTTGTTGTCTAATATTTTGCACTTCAAATTTTAAGAAGATGTCAATTTTGTGGAGCATATTAATTGTAAAACGTAAAAAGATAACGAGTGGAAACATATTCACTCTATCTCCCTATTAATAGAACACTTTCATATTGTTTCTTATTATGTTGCCACACTTTTTATTCTACTTTTTATTTTCTATACTCAATTTCATTCGATCATTTTCTTCACCTAAATCCAAACATCTAAACATATGGTGATAGTAATAGAGAAACAGAGGAAGTACTAAAAGAAAGTGGAAAGCGATAAAAGAAAACACATATTCCCTCTGGCTCACTAACATTTAGGGGTGGGCAAAAAGACCAAAAACCAAACCGAAAATCAAACTAGCCGAATTCAAATAAATCAAACCAAATTTATTATACGATTTTTGGATATTCAAATTCTGAATATGGTTTTTAGTTTGGTTTTGAATATTTAAACTCAAACCAAAACCCGAACCGAATACCAAATTGTAATTATGTAAATATATATATATATATATATATATATAATAATTAAATTTTAAAACAACAAAATAAATTTAAGTTGGAGGACCAATCTTTAAATTAAAAAAATTATCCCCAAACTCTAAACTCTAACTAAGTTTGTGGAGTGCTTGAAGACTTCAAGAATGTAAAAGCTTTGAAAATGAATATTAAAATGAACTATTTTTCTTTAATTTTAAATGTAAAGCTAAAATTGTTATGTTTGAATTTGTATTGTACTTGTTGGATTTTTATTTTGAAAACTTGATTTTAATGATGTAGAAATTAGATTACATATTTTAATTTAATTTAAAGTTAATTAAAATGATTTTAGTAATTATTTTTAAAAATTTTAAAAATCAATTCGGATTATTTGGGTTGAATTCAGTTTCAAACCGAAATCAAATTATGAATTCAGTTTGGATAATTCGGGTTATTCGAGTCGGATTCGGTTTATGGATTTTTAGGGGCAAAACCAAATAACCCAAATTGAATAAACTGAAAACCGATTAAACCGAACCAACGTCCACCCCTACTAACATTGGCTCACTTACTTTTGGTATTTGGATTTAGAAAAGGTAGAAAAGTTGTGGAGAATATATTGAAAGAGTAAAAAGTAAATTGAGTGTATGAAAACAATCTAAAACTTGCCAAAAGGAGAAGGAGTCAATAGTAAAAAATCATTCGAAAATAGAAAATGAGCCAATGTTAGGAAATGAAGAGAGTAAAAGAAAAGTGACCCAAAATAAAGTAGATGGAGGAGGTATCACCTTTACCTTTAATTATATAATAATTAAATGTATACTCTTCTCACTCTTTTGCACCAACTTAAAATGCACACTTTTATTTTTAACAGTTGAGTTAAAAATATTTGATATTCCACTAAGAATAATTAAAATTTGTGAAAATTTTATAGTTTAATAATATGTGATAATGAATTTAACAATGTATTACATAATTGTAGTTACATTTATACATTAATTCAATTTTATGGTCAATGTGAAGAAATATTTACTAAATAAATAGTTAAGTTCTACTTTATCGAAGTTAAGAGTGATGACTGCTGCCTCAAATATCAGCGAAAACGTCCGCAATTAGCGAAAATTATTTCTCTCCTCACTGCGAAATGCGTGAGACGGCACATGGAATGTTGGCAACTGTGGAGCGTCAGAACGTCTTTAATGCTTGTCAACTTTAGTAGCAGAGAAATCAAAGGTCTTTAGAGTATGTGCAGTGGGGGTTCTATTTATTTCACTGCCATCTCAATATTTTTCACCAACCACTGTATCATTCATGTAGAGCAATATGCTGTGAGAGGAAAATCTAAGTGAATGAATCTCAGTGCAGGATAGACCAGATTTGATTTAGCTCAAGAGTTTAAGTCTAAGACTAATTGCTGGAACAGTTCCCCCCCCCCTGTCTTTTGTCAGCTCCCTTCGTCCCTCTACTGTTCTTTTTTATCATTTTTTTACTCATTTTAATATAATTTTGGAACAAAGTCTTGGGAAAGACCGTCTCTACAATCTCTCCATATAATTTGAAGAAATTGTATTTCACGCGCCATATATATAAAGATCCCTTTTTAAATTTCATTTAATTTTCATTTTAAATCCCCTGAAATTCTCTCTCTACCCTTTCTCTTCTTCTTCGTCGAAATTCTTCTTCTCCTAGGTATCGCGATTTCGACCAGAATTTCATCGTTCATTTTGCTACTTCGGTGTTCCTTTGTGTTCGCCATAGGTTATATTCTACTTTTGAGCTAGTTTAATGTTTTGTTTTAGGTTATATGTTCTTATATTAGGGTTTTTGTTTCAGATATGATATTTCTTGTGTGTTATTACGGCGGAATGGTGAAGAGGAAGGATATTCCTATCGATAGTGTTCAGAATGATGAAGGTGATGTTTATTTCTCAATTTTTGCTTTTATTCAATATTTTTGTTGCCAAATGCTGAATGCTTTGCTTTATTTTTCCTTATAACTGGTTTTTTTATTATATTTGTGTGATGATGTTAGTGTTTTTTATGTTTTCCCCAATTTAGTAGGTTTGGGGTTTAGAAGATCTGTTAATAGCTTTGGTTTTTACTAGGTTTAGGGTTTAGGAGATCTGTTAATAGCTTTGGTGTTTACATGAAGATTTTGTGTTTATAGCTTTGGTGTTTACATGAATTAGTAAAGGTTATTCATGTTGTTATATATATTCTGTCGGGGGAATTGTGTCTGAATAGGCCAAAATAGTTCTGATTCACCAAAAACTCTGAATACACGGAGTTGGAGAAATTGTTTAGTGTGACTGTTGTGATGTTAGGTCTAAAGTATCCCTTCAGTAGAACCAGAGTAACATGGTATATAATACTCATATGTGCGCTATAATTTTGTTAAAATGTAGTTATTCAATATATTCAATATTCTTTTTATGTAATCAGTATTTTGTTTACCATAATAGTAACCTTCTGTATTGTGTTTTGATGCAAGAAATGTGAATTCAGTTTCTGTTTTCATTCTAAAATTCTGCACTCCTTCTAAGGTTCTTTAGAATTATGGTTAGGTGTTTTATGTATATTGATGAATGCTTAGGTCTCCTATGTTTCTAGTGATATCTTCAGTCTGTTTACAGCCATTCTACAAATACATGTCATCTAATATGTGTACCTTTCATGGCGTCTACCTCTCCTTTTCTTGTTTCTCACCATTCATGGCTCAATTTTTGAGCTCGTTGTAGTTTGTATGACTTTGAGCTTATGTCCCACATTGTATGAGATTTATGCTCAGTAACATTATGATGATGGCTACAACAAAGTAAAGATTTTGTGTTGTTTCTTAGCCCTCGTGTAAAGATTCACAAGTCTATGGACAACAACCTGAAGGGATCTGAGTTAAATTTCAGAAAAGTTTAAGATTTATTTTGATTACATGTTTATGAAACCTGAAGAGGAAGAGCGTTGTGAATGATTATCAGGATGTTTGGTCTCTCTTAAGGATTGGTGGGGTAGATTAGTGAATAGATATATATTGTATTATGCTATGATAATTGTTGTAACTGTGAATGTATAGCAAGAAGTGTTGCTATTCATATTTGTTATAAAAGGTTAAGTGTTTATTATGAATATTGTTGCTATTCTTCACTGGTTTTTTAAAGGTTGTTACATTAGTATGTTACATTATCAGTTTATCTTGTAAGGTTCATTATTATATCTGTAATGTTGTTGTTTTATTATTTTTACTGATCAGGTTGCCTTTTGTACAAATAAGTGTGCGCAAATCCTCGCGCCTTAAGAATTAATCAGTTGTTCCATTGGAACTTTCCAAGAAGAGGAAAAAACAGTTGATATGGTCATTGAGGAACAAGAAAATGTTCCTCTCTACGCTTTTAATAAGATTGTTTAAAAAAAGTGCATTGTTAGCACTAAAGTTGTGGATGATGTTAGTCAGAGGTTGCTGATAGTTCTGATTGTGCTTGGGTGCTCAGGGTTCTAAGGGTGTAGGGGGTGCTCAGGTTTCTGAGGGTGTCGGGGGTGCTCAGGGTTCTAAGGGTGTCGGGGGTGCTCGGGGTTCTGAGGGTGTCAGGGGTGCTCAGGGTTCTGAGAGTGCAGGGGGTGCTCGAGTTTTTGAGGTTCTGAGGGTGTGGGGGGTGCTCAGGTTTCTAAGGGTGCCAGGGGTTTTGATGTTTCTGATTTTGTTGACGATGTTGACCTTGTTGGGCAAGCTAGGAAGGTCAAGTTTCCTGTGATGAAAAGAGTTGTTGATGTTGTGGCTGAAAAGGTTGCAGGTGAAGAGTTGAAGAAAGCTGCAACTGAGAAGAACAAGGCCGCAAAAGCTGAGAAAGTGTTGAAGGAAGCTGCTAATGAGAAGAATAGAGCTGAGAAGAACAAGGTCACTGAAGCTGAGAAAGAGTTGCAGAAAGCTGCAACTGAGAAGAACAAGGCAGAGAAGAACAAGGCCGCTAAAGATGGGAAAGAGTTGAAGACAGTTTCAACTAAGAAGAACAAGGCTGAGAAGAACATGGTCGTTGAAGCTGAGAAGACCAAGGCTACTGAAGCAGAGAAGAACAAGGCTACTGAAGTTGAGAAGAACAAGGCTCTTCAAGTTAAGAAAAACAAGGCTGATGATGATACGAAGAAGAATGTTGTTGAGAAGACAACAAAGAAGAAGGCTGATGGTGATTCGAAGAAGAAGGTTGACGGTGATTCGAAGAAGAAGGTTGATGGTGATGTGGGAGTCAAAAAGAGAGATCGGAAGGTTCAACAAGTCGTGACGTTGGTGGGCAGCGATGGAGTAAAGTAAGTTTTTTCATTTTCAACATAATGTTTTTATGATGAAAAATGTGATTTTTTAAAAACAGTTTTTGCTTTAGTTTTATTTTTCAATGTATTTGATTTTATTTTTCAATGTTTCTAGTAGGATCCTATCGGAAATATGCATGCTGATCATGTCTGAAATATGTATACTGATCTTGCCTATGTTGTAAGTTGATGATCTTGTTGAACTGGAAATATTGTCATTAAATAATCATTTAAGAATCTAACTTAAATAAATGTATTTTTTCAACATGATGCTTTTATAATGAAACATGTGATTTTTGTTTTGAACAGTTTCTGTTCTAGTTTTTTAAATATGTGTTGTAATTTAGTTTAAAGGGTTTACTGTTTATATTAAAGTGTTTGTTGTTTATCATTCTCTGCTTAGTAATTATGGATTTGATGTATTTTGATGTATTACTCTGCTCGTTGTAGCATCAACTGTTGATGGCTTTGATTGCATTGGCTCGGCATTAGGCTCCTCTTAACTTGCGATGGCTGTATTTTTTTTTGAGCTTGCAAACGAATCGTCTGCATTAGGAATACTTGTAGGTCGGATGGTTTTAGTTTGTTAGGTTAAAGTTTGGATATGTAGGTGAATATTTTTTTTGTTCGGATAAAATTTGGGAGGGATGTTTAATGATTTTGATGTGAAATACGGTATGGTTTTTTCTTGGTACGTGGATATAGATAACTTTTATTGGTTCTGCTCACTTGGAATGAAATAAGAGTCTGCACCTAAAATAATTCATCATTGAAAGTAACATTTTAATGCATATCAAATGAAATTGGTGTTTATGCATAAAGTAGTCTATTTATGATCTCTGACCCAGAGGTTGTACCATGAATTTAGTTTAATTTAGTTTTACTGTTTATATTAAAGTACTTGTTGTTTATTCATGATGTGATTATCTGTTACTTTTAGTGAGTGAAGCTATTATTTTATAAAGCAGTGTACCTTTTTTAAAATAAGGTTAACTTTTTAGTTATAATGTATCATTTTATTGATGTGTTGTTGTTTGCAATTATAGAGTTGAGAAAATTTTCAAGTCTTCTTGCAGACCTGACTTGATTAAGGAGTTGAATGGATTTTTGTCTGATTGTCAAGTGGCTGGTATTCTTTCTCTTGGTTTTGGTGGTTTGTTGGAGATTGGTATTCGTAAGTTGCCCCTTAAGACTGTTCCTTTTTTCGCTCAGAATTCTGATCTTGGTTTTTGTGTGCAATATATTGGTGATGATAAGTATACCCTGTGTCCGGATGATATCTTTGATGTGTTTGGTTTGCCTATTTCTGATGAAGAAGTTGTTGAAATTAGTCATGCAGACTAGGGTGAAAAACCAGATGTAGAATTGAGGGGACAATGGAGGGAAATGTTTAAGATTGAAGACAGTGGGGATATTCCTTTAGAACTAGTTTATGATTATATGCTTGGGTTGAGAGAAGGAGGTGAGAACTTTCAGCGATTTTTTGTGTTGTATTGTGTTGGGTACTTCCTTGATCCTTGTGGGTATTGATATGAAGCTTTTAAGAGTTGTTGAAGATTTGAGTAGAATCAAGAAGTTGAATTGGTGTGGATATGTTCTTAAAAAAATGTGTGAGGGTGTGGAGAGATTTAAGAAGGTTCCCTCTTACAAAGATGTGAGTGGTTGTGTCTATTTTCTCATAATTCAGTTTTTGCAACGTGTTCCTTATCATGGTATGAAGGATTATGTGGTTGTAGCCCTCTTTCGGCATTGGACTGAGGAAAATATTAGAAGTAGGTGTGAGTGGCTGAAGAAATGTGGGTATGAGCGAGTTGTGCTACTGAAGGATGTGTGTCCTTTGACCGATTGTGGTAGACTGAGAGCTAGTGGGTCGAAAGGTAGTATGATGTGTCCATTTTAGGCGCATTATTTAGTAGTATTTAGGATCACTTTTGTGCTCTTTTATTATCGAGAGCTTGTGTTTTACCTTGAAATTCACTTAGGAGAGGTAAAAGCAACTTTGTACTCTTTTACCTCTTTTAAGTGGATTTTGTGTGACAAGGGAAGAACACGGAACCAACGAAGACCGGGAGACATTGAAGACTATACTTTCGAAGACTTTTGGATACTCACTTCGAAGACATGAAGACCGGAGGCCGTTGAAGACCATTTTTGGAGCCGTTGAAGACTTGAAGATCGAGAGGGATGGCTATGAAGAAGACAAAGAAACAATGCAGAATTCTGGCTCCCGTCGCGACACCGTCGCGACACCATCGCGACTCGGGGCACCGTCGCGAGTCGCGACGAACCCCGTCGCGAGTCGCGACGAACGGGCAGCCAGAAATCAACTTTATCTTCTTCTGACTATAAATACTACTTTTTTCCCTCTTCTTCTCCAGTTCTGGGAGCCCGCTTCTCTCTGGTTTTGGGCGCCATTTTTTAGGTTTTTCTTCTTCTTTCTTTTCTTAGCTTTCTCTTAGTTTGATTATGTCTTTTCTTGTTGTTCTAGAGTAGTTCTTGTTCTTGGGAGCAAAGGATTGAAGCTTCCACTATCTATGTAGCAAGAACTCATTTATATCTATCTATTTGGTATTTTTTGCTATTGTGCAATTATTGTGCTTTGAATGTTAATTGTTGATTGCATTGATGTTGTTGAGAGCTTGATGATATGAAATGCTTGGATTAATTGCTAGCTAGGGTTTGGGGGATCTGGGTTAATTTCCCCCCTGTTCTTGTTAGCAATGTGAGAGTATGAATTAGAGCTTTCGATTGTGTTAGTGTGTTGACAATGTGCTAGGCGAATGTGATTGATGTCGAACTCTTCGTCACGTTCGTTTGTGTAGCAAACGAGAGAGTCATATGCTCGCGGATGAATGTGCGTTGCACGTTCATCCAATCTCGTGTAATTGCATGAATTGGTTCAATGCCTAGTCACGGTGTAGTGGTCATAGGCATTGCCAAGCTTGTTGGTCCTTCGTGCTAAATGCCACCAATGTCGCCTTGAGTCGTGGTCGCGACTCGGGAGCCATTGGTGAGGTTTGACGAGAGATGTCGAACTCACTCTCGCAAACTACGAACTAAGAAGGATAGGAGTTCAGTCTCCACGACAAGTAGTTGAAGTATTGAATAGGTGATTTAAACTCATTCCTGAAGCATTTGTTGTTTGGCGTTTATGTACTCTTGACGGTGTGTTTCGCTGCATGTGTGCCATGAGTGGTTTGAGCATAGGGAGTGCTTGTGTGGTTGAATTGCTCAGGTGTAGGAACGTGACGACTTCCGTAGCACCTTTGCATGAAGATCTACGAGCATGAACTTAGAACTCCTTGTGGTGTGTGTGTTGTGGTACTCGCTAGATGGGGTGTGTGAGCGTTGGGTCATTTCATGCTATATGATGGAATGTGTGAATAATTCGATGAACTACATTAGATGTGGAAGTGGATATCCGTTGCCCCCAAGGCATTTTATCTTTGTAGTTTAAAACCCTTTTTCTTAGTTTCGTTTGATGATTAGCATAGTCACTTGACGTTGCTAGTTATCTCGTCTTTTTATCTTTGTTAACTCAGGAACCAACCAACCAACCAACCCCCCCCCTTTTTACTCGCTTTTAAGTGTGTGCGTATATATATTTACTCCTAGCCTAGTATATCAACCATTTGTGTGCTTAGACGCTTAGGAAGATCCCTCTTCTCATTGGACGACCCCGATTTGCCACTATCTACCTAGTTGTAGAAAGTAAGCACTGAGGGCTTATAAATTATCTTTTGGCGCGCGGGCGCGACGACCGCCCGCGCCTGTCATAGTAGGAGTGGGTCTCGTAAAGTTTTTGCTTCTGATAGTCAGGCTCTACAATTTGATATTCCCCCTGTGGTTCTAACAGATTTAGATATTGCAGCCCTTAAAATGAATGTGAGCATAGTGTTTCATTTGTTTTTTTGTTTTATGTTGGTTTAGTTGTATTTTAGTTTACTTAGTAGTTTTTTATAGGCTACTAGTGAGGCATTTGCCTTGTTTTGAAGGGATGTGGAAGTGGTTAGTGCCAAATTATCATAGCATTTGTTGAAAGCACAACCAGTGGCTGCTCAGGATGATCCCGATACTGATTCTGACCGACAGCTCAGCTCTCAAACTTTTTTTGAAGATCCCACGATCTTGAAGCAGGTTGATGATTTGTGCAATGATTTTAAGAAGAAAGTAGCTGATTCCATGCCTAGTTTCGACCTTCACATTGATTATTGACCTTCACATTGTTTTGAAAATATTTTGTAATAGGCTGTGGATTTAGATGTACCCAGAATTTGAATCTTTTGGATGAAAACATATTATCTTTTGGATGAAAACATAATTTGAACTTTAGTTATGACAGGTTGTCTGACTTTAAGCATGATAGGGTGGATGTTTTATGTTAAAACAATGATAGTTTATAGTGATACATGCTCACTTTAAAATGTGTATTTCAGAAGTTTATTTTATTTAATGATTTCTCTTAAAATTTCAAAGTTACCTGCTTATTTGTTTGCAAGGTTGGATTTTAGGTTAAAACATTGCATGTTTGTAGTGATACATCTTAACTATAAGTTGCATTAGTCAAAAGTTTAGCATGCTATCTACCTTATTTTAATTTTGGCAGATTTGATATTTAGGTTAAAAGATTGAGACTTTATAGTGATAGATGCTCATTATGAAACGCATAATTCATAAGTTTACAATTTTAGTTATGATTTTTGAAAGATTACTTCTTGTAATGAATGCAATCTATAATGTCAATTATGCGATTATAATGAAGGCTATATAAAAAAACATTAATACTTTAGAATAAACATTGTAATGAATGTAGTCTATAATGTCACTTAAAAGGAACATTCAGTTTCTGAATTACACTTGAAATAAGTTGCTGAAGTGGTTCAAATGATATGTTGTTTTGGTGTTTTGGTACCAAACTCATTTGTAGATCGTTTGCCTTTCTCTAATGCCGACTTGATTCTTGAACTTGATTCAAATAAGTAGCCTCGTTTTGTTCTGTGGCACTTGATTCTGTACACAAGATTTGCTGAATTGTGATTGTTTGCTTACCTAGGGCATCTTTGAGAATTCCTCTAGCGTTTACACCGTCTTCACTCTTCAAGATCAGGTTGTGGAACTTCCTTTCCATTTTGTGTCACGGAATGGTGTCCTTCAATTTCTTTGTTGTCGGGTCTATGTCTTGCTTGAGGTATTTATCCCAGGCCTGTTTCTTCACATTCTTTGTCCATCTTGTAGAAATGTACAGTGTGGGTATTCTAGATATGGAATGGAGGTGCAAAACGCTAATGCAATGAAAGCACAACATACATATTTCAAGCACTGAAGGGTTTACAATTTATGTTAAAACAATAATTGTTTATACTAAAACAATAATTGTTTATCAGAAGAATTGTTGATTAGCTACATACATGTTTCTTCAAACGTCTTGTAAGAATAGTTGAGCTCAACAAATTCTTTTATTTTATTGAACATTACTGATTCTATTACCGTTGGGTGCTACTCCCAACTTACTTCAAACAGTTTGAAATTGTCACCGTTGTAGCTTTTTGCTATTGTTGTTGGCATTGCGATGTCGAATTTCTTCTTGAAGTCATTATACAGTTTCAGAGTGTAGACCTTGCCTGCATGTTTTAGAAGCCCAACATGACTATCATGCGCTGATTTTGGGATGGATCGAGCGCAGTTGTGCTTGGTTGTGCTTTCTATGCTTCTCCATTTCTTGAAAGTTTTCTCAAATATCTTCAAGAACTGAGTGAGAGATGTTGTTTACTAGCATTGAACGTGATGGAGTTGTTGGTACTCTCACTACTTTGTAATGCTAGAATTCCGGCTGAGAAAAAAAATCTGTGTTCAAAGCTGGGCACCATTCATCGCGGATATTGTATAGACGTTGAAACCAAGTGTGGTCTTCCAAGCCATATGTCGTGATCATTGCCTGCCAACTGTCTTCAAATTCTTCATAATTAACACACCATCTTAAGCAACGATCAAATGCCTTTTTAAATGGACCGTCTTTCTTTAATTCTCCATAGTGCGTACAAGCATTTTGCTGAAGGTGCCATAAACATAGTCGGTGTCTTGCTATTGGGGATATGAGTCATATATTAAAACAGTAATTGTTTATAAAGAAACCAAAATTGTTTATGAGAAGATCAAGATTTGTAAGATTAATGTTTTATAGTGTAACATAAAGCATTTACATGAAAACGGTACCTTTTCTATTGCAGTCGCCATTGCTTGGTCTTGATCAGTGAATATGGTTATGGGTTTTTTCCCTCCCATGCATTTTATGAAGGTTTCAAGAAACCATTCAAACGTTGGTGCCTTTTCATTAGATATGAAAGCACAAGCAAACATGAAGTTTTTCCAGTAGTTGTTAACGCCCACAAATAGAGCACATATTAGGTTGTATTTATTTGTTCTAAAGGTTGTGTCAAACACCAATACATCTCCAAACAATGTGTAATCCTCCTTCCTCATCGAGTCCCTCCAAAATAAGGCCGATAACCTGCTTTCATCATCCATCTTCACTCGAAAGAAAAAAAAATCTGCATCTTCTTCATTCTTTTGTTGAAGCTCCTCTATAATAGTTTCTACATCCCCACCTTCAATCACCTTCATTCTCAGCCTTCCAACGTAGTTTATATGGTCCCTTGTGTTATGACCCGAATTCTCTTCACCTCCAGTTTCATGGACTAAGTAATTGAAGCCAATTAATGGCTTTAATTAAGGGGCTTCCATCCCCTCTATGATCTTGGCCTTCTCTGCTGTGATTTTAGTCTCACTACATTGTAGATATTGTCAAGTTGGTCTTATAAAGTCGTGGTTGTGCTGTAAAGGTTGTCCACCAACTTGATTCGTATTTCAGCCTTACAACATATTCTGGTTATAGAAAATTCCTTTGTCTTTCTCCTTTCGAGGTTGATTCGTTCTATCCATCACAGATTGGCATTGGTGGGCTTGATGTTGTTTTTTTCTCTCGAGTTTTCCCTTGACATGAGCATGAAAAGTACTTTTCAGTAATGACTCCTTCGTTGTTCTTCCTTTGTGTGATTTTTTGTAGCTAAATCCCAATTTGCTAGCATGACGTTTGTAGAGATCCTCCAACTCTTGTAACGTTCTTGCTTGTAGCTCATCGAAGCATTCAGTCACGTCAATTTCAGCTAAGTTTGGTAGATGTTCATACACTGCAGTAAGTTCAAATAAAACATTAGAGTTTCAGATTGAAATATTTGATATATAATTTAGACTAAATTATTTTTTAGTCCCCTACAAAGTATCTTATACCATGTTTTGGTCCCCATTTGTAAATCAACCCTTAGACGGTACCCAACAAATTTAAAACATTTTGTTTGGTCCCCAAACCCAGTTTTCGACCTATTTTCTGGTTTTCCGGCGCACGTGCCGGACACGTGATTTTTTTTCGGTAAGGTCAGGGGTAATTTAGTGATTTCACACTCATTTTTTACTTCAACCTAACCATTCGAATTACCCTAACCCAGTTCATCTTATGCCCAAACCCGACTTTCAGTTTTCCCAGTTCATTAATCTCCAAAATTTACTCAGAATCTCACCAGAAAATCACGACCTTAGAGATTGATGGTCTCTATTCTTGTTTAATCCGGTCGTACGCCATTTGTTCTCTTAACCAGTGTGCGCCCTGTGCATACCCCTAGAGTCGACAGAGGCGTTGAGTCGTTACTCTGCCGTTTGTGATGGAACCTTAGGTATTTTCAAAAAAAAATGTGCTTTCTCTGTTTGGGTTCAATTCTTTTCCATCGACGTTGTTGGTTTGATAGTGTTATGCTGATGGGTTGGCTTGTGCGAGTGTAGGTCACAGTGGACTCGAATAAGAGGTTGTTGTTGCTAGAAGATCGTTGTTGTTTTGGTGGGGAAATAGAGCTCCTAACTTAGGTATGTAACCTTTAAGAATGCAAAGATATGTGTTGATGGTTGTCCCTACTGGTAGCTGTATAGTTAATAATCTGGCCAACCTTTTGAATGTAGTGGTCCCCTATTTTGTTGCTGATGGTTGATAACCAATTAGAATAGGATCCTTTTTGTCCCCACAATTAGTTAATGCATAGGACTGTTAGTGCTAATCTGATTAGTTCTGATTTTGGATAAGATATGGTGTGGTTGGGAATAATATATTGTTGGTGGGGATAATATGCCCCATTACATAACTTAATAATTTATGTTTGGTAGGGTTGTGGTTCTTTATGTATAGTAATCCATTGTTTATTTTTCAGTTCTTGGAACCATCAGCTTCTCTATTAGAATACATTGTCATGGTAACCTAGTATAGGAATCGTTTCCTATGTATGTTGGTGGCTCTATGTACATGTTGATTATTGTGAAGCTGAGGGTATATAACTATTTGGGTTATAGGGGCATAATATCTGGTGTGTTTTTGGAGCCCGGTATGATGTTCAGTTCTCTAGAGGTAGACCATCTGTTATGCTTTCTTAAGCAATCAAAGGTACTAGCTAGCATAGGGCTAAAGAATGGAGTGGTTGATGTTTATTTCTTTGGTTACTACTGGAATTATCTGAATTGGCCTACTGGTGAGAAGGAAATGAAAGCGGGTGTCAGGTTCTTAGGGAAAGAAGGGGATTGTGGTTCTAAGAATGTGGAGCAGATTGGTTCTGAGATGAAGAAAACTAGTGGTAGGAGACCAGGAAAAGGTCTGAAGCATAGAGCTCCGAAAAGGATAGACAATGAAGAATCTATCCCTGCCCTGAAGAATTATTACCAAAATGTGTCAAGGTCGCAGAGGCAACATCATAGGATGTTGAAGAAAAATGGAATTTATGTTGGTCCCCGGACAAGACAATGTACAAGAGTGGAATTGAAGGAAGTTGACAAGTGGTAATTATTGATGAACCTGCGAGCATGGATGACGAGGGTCCTATAACACAGCCTTCTCAATAGTTTCTAAGCCTTGAAATTGGTCCTGAGGTCACTGAAACTGTGCCAGAAGCCAGGGATGAAGACGAAGTGGCTAGGAAGTTGAAGGATGAAGAAATTAATGGTCAAGAAGTAGATTATGTAGAAGCAGATGCCACAGGAGGTGGTTTAAGAGATGGTGAAAAACTGGATCAGGAACAAGGGGTGAAGTTGAGAAAGTTGTTAGTGTTGGTGGAAAAAAAGGGAAGAGATACCGGAAAAGGTCATCAGGGAGCAGGAAAATAAATGGAAAGAAGGCATCAGGTAACAAAGAAGGTAAGAAAAAAGCTCCAGTAGTTGAGCCAGATGACAAGGATGAAGTTGATGAGAAATTTGTAGACCTAGAATGTGATGTGGATGACGGTGATAATTTAGTGGTGATCATGAATGATAGGGAAAACATTGGGGGTGAAGTGTCAGGGAAAATGCTGCCTGACAGGGAAAAAAGCAAGGGAAAACAGAAGGAGAATAAGGCTGTGTCAGACTCAAGCGACGTTTTTGGTGATGGGGATGACCAAAGTCAGACAAGTTCTGATGAGGAAGATGATGTTAAGAAACAGCGGATAAGGGTTCCCAAAAGGGTCATGCCACCGATTGGTAACAATGATGTGGAATTCTATCTGGCAGGGATTTGTTACCAAAGAAGAGTTCAAGTTGGCTTGCAAACACCACGGGACAGTAGCCAATAGGAGGATCCGGTTTAGGAAGAACAATTTGAAGAGGTGTACTGTTGTGTTATTTTCAAACACAGGTAAATGCAACTGGATGGCATCAGGAAAAAAACAAACCACTGGGAGTTAACTTCTCTAGTAAGGTCTCATTCCTGCAATGCTACATTCCTCTATCGGTGTGCGAGTTACAAATACCTTAGTATGAGGTATAAGGATTACTTCAAGATTATGCCAAACTTGAAGGTTTCAGAGCTTGTGAATAAAGTCCATAAGGACCTGAGAATAAATATATTCATGGATGTTGCATTTAAGGCGAGGAAGAGGACCATTGATGAGATAGTTGGAGACTACAAAAAACAGTATACAATTATGAGGGACTGCTGCAATGAGTTGTTGAGGGCCAACCCCAATTCGACAGCTGTGATGCAGACAGAAAAGGATGATTTTGGGAATGATGTTTTTCATAGAATTTACATTTTCTTTGATGCATGCAAGAAGGGTTTCATAAGTTGGTGTAGAACCTTGATAGGACTCGATGGATGCCACATGACCGGGCCTCACAGGGGGATATTGTTGGCGGCTGTTGGTCTAGAGGGGAATGATCAAATTTACCCTATGGCTTATGCAGTGGTGGAGATACAGAACAAAAGTACCTGGCAATGGTTCCTGACCCATTTGCAGAGAGATAATAGCATTAAAAAATGAATCTGGTTGGACTCTACTTTCGGACAAGCAAAAGGAATGATTTTTTATCTTGGCATGTAGGATCATGAAACTGATTATGTGATTGTGTATGTAATTTTATGATTCAGAAAAGACTTATTTTGGTTTATTCAAGTTATGAATCTGTTTCTGTGATTATGCCTTTGATTTTTTTTTATTGTACATTGGTTGATTATGGTAATTTTTTTAGGAATCTAATTATGTTGTTGATTTTGTTATAATGAAATGGCTGATTATGTACTGGTTACATAACTAAAATTATTATTTGAAAAAGAACCTTATCTATTGCCATGTCAAACCAGGGATTTGAAGGAGTTACTGGCAGATGCTGAACACAAACACTGCACATGGCACATGTACAAAAATTTCAAGGGCTCATATTCAAGTATGGAGTTGAAGAAAATTATTTAGGCCGCTGCTAAGTGAACCCATCTAGCCCAGTTTATGAACCATCTGAGAGACATCAAGGCACGAGATCCAGGAGCGATGAAGTGGTTAAAAACATGAACAAATCCAAAGGAATGGTCACGGGCTTTCTTCAATACTCAATCCAAGTGTGATATTCTGGTCAATAACTTCTGTGAGTGCTTCAACAAGGTAATATTACACGTGGGGGATAAGCCAATGCTGACTATGTTGGAAGCTATTAAATTTTATTTCATGGACTGACTTACCAAAAAAAGGGCTTCTATTGCAAGGATTGATGGAAGATTTGGGCCGAAGATAAGGAAGAAGTTGGAGGTTAACAAGTATGCTTCAAACCGTTGCTTTGCTACTCTATGTGGTGATTTGGAGTTTCAGGTGACTTGCATCTATGGGGGAAGTTATGTTGTTAATCTGAAGTCAACGTCCTACGGATGCAGAAAATGGGATCTGACAGGGGTACCTTGCCCTCATGTTGTTACTGCAATTAGTTTTGTTAAGGAGGATGTGGCGGATTTCATGCATTCTTGCTACTTCATGACAGTTTACTCAAGTTCATATAGCCACATTGTCCATCCCATAAATGGTCCAGATTTATGGGTCAGGATGGATAATCATAGTTTGTTGCCACCCTTAGACATTAAGTTGCCTGGAAGACCCCCGGAGTCAAGGAAAAAATCTCCGGGTGAAAAGAATTCGACTAAGCAAAAAGTCAGGAAACACAGTGAGGTTGAGAAGCTATCTAGATCAGGCAAGATGGGTCCATACAAGTGCTCGCTGTGTGCGCAGATTGGCCATAATGCGAAAAAATGTCCAGTTACAACTGCCACTGCTGAGAACCTAACAAACCCTCCAAATGTGGCTGAATCCACATCTTCAAATCGCCCAAAGAAGAAGGTAATTTGTTTAGTTAATCTAATTTTGTGTACAGGTTCAGTTATGGTGATTTTGGCAATTTATTCAGTTATGGCAATCTGAGAATTTTGTATATGGTAATATGCAGGCAAAAATACAGTCCACAGCTGCAGCTCACTCCTCATCTTCAAACCTGACTAAGGTGAAGGTTATTTCTTACCACAGGAATCCTTCGTTAGATTATGGTCCTTCAACATTTGTGGTATATGTTAATATTTGCATGTTTTTTGTTCATGGCAATATACAGGCAAAATGGGTATACAAGTGCACCTTATTCAGTCAAGTTGGACATATAAAGATCACATGCAAGAGCTATCATCATCGTGCTTTCAAGAAGTTAACTATTCCGAGATGCGTGGTGATGCTTGGAGATTTCCAGAGAATCACTAAATTGGTATACTACCTCCTGCTGCATTTTATAGTAGATTAATTTTGACTTCGAATTGATCTAGAACCTTACTGCTGTATTTTTGGTTAAGCAAGAGATTAGCCTTTTCATAAGGTTAACTCTGCATAGGTCTGGAACCAAGGTTTTGGGTTTGGATAGGGAAGTCTAGAACTAGGTCACTTTATTGGCATTGTCTATTGCGATCGAAACTACACTTCTTTTGTCGACGTTTGGATGCTCAATATTGGCAGTTTGTGTATGAAACTGTGATCACTTTATCCATCAACATGTGGATGCTCAATATTGTTCATTATGTCTATGAAATTGTGCTCATTGGTTTGTAATCATGATCAAACAAATGGAATGAATGAACTTGAACATTGCAAACTTGAACTACATTGAAACATATGATCGAACTAAATTGGAACATACTAAACATCCAACAAACTCTTCACCAATTCCTTCATGAAACTACTCTATTATAGATGAAGAACTGCATTCTAATCATCCATCAAGACAAATCAGTAGCACAAGCAAACAGCCCAGGGGATAATCTTTACAGCACTAAAATTGGTACAATTAACACTAATCAGAATCATTGCAAGAAATATCGCAATAATAAAACCCACCAAACGAGAGTTCTTCATCTTCCTGCAAATCTAACGCTCTATTTCAAGCTCATCTTTCATATCAGCAACTTCGCCCCCTAACCTAGCCATCCCTTCCTCCAACGCACGGTTCCTCGCCTGAATTCCTTCAATGACCTCATATGCGACCTCGCATTCCCAGCAACCCTCGTCACACCATCTGAAAAAATTGCAACCACCGCAACCTAACAGACAACCAAAAAACTTCCTTCTATGATTCTCCGTTGTGTTAGCAGTGCGAATACGGCAACGATGGCCACATGCACATCTCAAGTATTCGACCACAAACAAAGTGGAGGAGACGGAGGAGACACTGCAACTCAACATCAAGAAAATTGGTTTGAATCGGAAATTTGGTGCTAGAACTAGGAACACAGAGACAGAGTTGAAGATTTAGGAGGAGTTAGGATGATTTTGGAGGAACATGAATGAAGAGGCGATGATTTTGGGTGGATTCGAGTGATGGAATTGAGGAAGATTTATGAGGAGGAGATGGTTTGGGGGGTAAATCTGATGAATTGGGGTAGGGTGAAGTAAAAATGAGTTAATGTATTTAATTTGTGAAATTACTAAATTACCCCTGACCTTACCCAAAAAAAGTCACGTGTCCGGCACGTGCGCCGAAAAACCAGAAAACATGCCGGAAACTGAGTTTGGGGACCAAACAAAATGTTTTGAATTTGTTAGGTACCGTCTAAGGGTTGATTGGCAAATGGGGACCAAAACATGGTATAAGATACTTTGTAGGGGACTAAAAAAACAATTTAGTCTATAATTTAAATCATATAAGTTTTATATATTAAATACATAATTGCTCATTCGTAATTTCAGTTAACTTTTCTTTTCGGTTTTTCTTCTGTGATCTAAGACTCTTAAATATGTTCAGTATAAACATTAAAGCTTTATGTTGAAACTTGGACTTTAAGTCTTAAAACAATAATGAAATTTGAAATGTTAACATTTACTGAGATTTCATATTTCATGAACAAAAAAAAACTTCATATTAAGGTAGTATGTATGATTTAAAAGGTACTTTCGTGTGAAACATTCTATTTTTAATGAATATAAAGTGGATCGACAGGGAGACGAATTTGTGTATGATAGCAGTAACAACAATATGTTCTTTGATTTCCAATTTCATGAACATAAGAACTTCATATTTGTTTTTAAAAAAAAAACAGTACGTATGATTTAAAAGGTATCATTGTGTATGTGCGACATTCAATTTTTAATGAATCTAATTGTGTATGAATGGAAAGGGAGACAAACCTTCAATTTGTTCAGTAGGCATAACAACAGCAACAATAAGATGTTCTTCAATTTCTTATTCAGTTTCAATCATCTGAACAATAAAATTCAATCAAATTAATAAAATATTAGGATTATATTGCACTTCAAAACTTAATTCACAAACAAAAATTGTACAATTCAGGTCATAAAAAATTGTACAATTACCTCGCCTAAATTCATCATGCTGCAATATTTTCCGGCGATCTGGCGAATCTGCAACGTTTTCTGGTGAGGCCTGCAACGTTTTAAGATCCGTAACGTACAATTTGAGATTAGCATAATTGTAAATTTGAATTTGACGCGATGTAGAGCAGAGCCACGGGAAAGGATTTGGGGGAAAATGGAAGGTTGGGGTTTTAGGTTTCATAGGCGCGTGAAATAAAACTTTTTTATGACCCAAATTTCGACCCGGATTCTGCTATTTGTGACTCGCGAGTTTTTGCTTGCCAATTGTCCTGAAATTGCAATGTAGTCTCTGTTCTTTCCATAGTTTATGAAAAGACGGGCTCTAATTTTGGGAGTTTTAATTAAGCAAACTCCACGCCATGTATTTGGTACCATGCCCTCTTCTATTATTTAGTTTTAATTGAGAAAATAATTTGAAAAAATGAAACTAAATTTAAATTTAAAATTTAAAAGACAAAAATAAATTGTATTATTAAATTTCACATTTCAATTTATTTAGGTAGGTAAATTTATTTAAATTAAATATTAAAGGTACAATTAATTAGTAGGACAGAGAAAATTAAGTGGGGTCCATAAGACCCACATGATATTTTTATTATATGAGTATATATTAGTTGAAATTTAGGTTCACAATTTATAAAATTTGACTTTAAAAAGTAAATAAGTAAGTTTTAGTGGGACAGAGAGAATATATATCTTAAACCTAGTGGTTTGGAGAGTTTATAGAATCGTCCATCTATATATATATAGAAATGCATCTTCTTATTTGTTTCATTCTATTTGTCGTTATTAATACACAAACACGCTTGTGATAACTTGGATATCGGAGAATTTTCTCCCAACACACTAAAAGTTGTCTCGCATATCATTGAACGAAAATAAGCAATCAAATCGATGTTCATCCCGCATCTGCTTGGAAGACGATGAAGAAGCTACACCTCCTGTAGCGTGGAATGAAATGTTTTTTTTTGTATTTAGGTAGCATTTGGATCTGAAATCAACTTCAGCTTTAGAGCATGGGCAGTGGGTTTCTTAAATTTTAAAAAAGCGCTCTAAAAACCAAAAACATCCACAGCAGTGATTTTTAGGCCGATTTCTTGTTAAGAAACCGGCCCATAGTGTCCAACTAAGGAACCGGTTAAAAAACCGGACCTTGTCAGCCGTGTCAGGCTTGTCACAGCAAAGGGGGCCGCCATGTGCGGCCCATTTTAATTTCTCTTAGTGGGACACGTGTCGCCCATGCATCGGCCACGTGTCCCACATGCAGAATTTATTTATTCTTTTGTTTTAAATCCATTGACATGTGGCACCTCCTGGTTGGGCCACGTGTCCAACGGATTTTAAATTCTGAACTATTGGTTATCAGAAATGAGTGGGACACGTGTCCCACTTATATGGCGACACGTGTCCCCGCTCAACGGGAAAATATGTGCTTTCCATATTGAAATGGGACATGTGTCCCAATCAGGTGGTGACACGTGTCCTAACGGCTATTTTTAAAAAAAAATGCAAATTTTTTTTAAAAAATTAAATTTCAGATTTTAGATCCAGCGGATTTTTTTTTTACTTATAAATAGAGTCATTTCACCCAATTTAATCACACCACTTTCAATTCCAACACTTCTACCTCAATCTTTCATCTCCTAAATTTGTCTCCAATATTCACTTTGTTATCAATTTTTTAAATGGATTCGCGAAGACCGTCGAATGGAAAAGGTAAGGTAATTCCAAATTCTTCTAATTCCAAAAATCCATCCCAAAATCCGAATATTCGTCCAATTTCAAATTTGGAATTTTATGAAAGTTCGCCAAACATCCCGCCCAATTTTTATAAGAATTCCCAACATTCGTACATGAATTTCCAAAAATCAATATAATTCTTCCCAAAATGCATACACGAACTCTCCTTACCCGAACCACTATTCCCAAAATCCTAACGCCCAATCGCAAATTCCTACCCAAACTTTTATAGTCCAAACTTTCATTCTCCACACCTTGATGCAATTAACGAATCGGGATCATTTTGCTACCAAGGAGGTCGGGGTTCACCGGGTCAAAATTTTGCAAATGATCATGGGCGTCAATTTGGAAGTCACGAAGTTTCGGATGGTAAACCCTATCTTAATCTGTTATATTTTAATTATGAAGAATTCAGTTCATCAATAATTTTTATTGCATTTATTTATTTATGTTATATTTGAAAATTAGTATATTCGATATATTATTCATTTATGTGTAGACAATTTTTGTTAACTTACATGTAGTATTTATTTTAAAGTATTTAAATTAAAATATATTAAATAGTATTATTTTTCTTTTATTTAAATTATGAAATGTACATAATTTATTTTCGTTGGCTCTATTTAACAATGTAGTACATTAAATTCAACAACGTTGCATCTCTTTTTACTTTATATATACAAATTCGTATATTTAATTTGTTTGTATATTATAATAGAATTTGAAGAAAGCGATGATCTTGCACTAGTGTGCGGGAGTACGGATACGAAGAAGAAAAGTAACCGGGAGAAGTGGACAGTAGAAGCTGATAATGTTCTATGCAGCGCTTGGTTTGATAATTCTACCGATTGTATAATGAGTACGGGGCATAATGCTGGTGTGTTTTGGCATAAAATTACATCCGATTTGAATAAGTATGCAAAATGCAACCGGGCAATGAAGTCTTGCAAGGCTAGGTGGCAAAAACTTTCTCACGACATCACCAAATATGTGGGATGTGAAAGTAAAGCCGCGCGACACTATAGTCGGATTGGGAGTGGCTCCAGCTAAGGAGATATGAAGTCATGGGCCATGAATTTGTATGCAGATGAAAATGATGGCCAACAGTTTCTATTCTTTCATTGCTATGAATTGTGCAAGACTAACCCTAAATTTATGGCACAATATGGCCCAAAGGACACAAATGGAGGGGAATATTCACCACGGGTGCCATCAACGCCCCGTAGTAGCGATGATGCTCAGACAACGCAATATCCATCTAGGCGTATTGGTGTGAAAGCCGCAAAATGCAAGGCAAGGGGAAAGGGAAAGGCAACGCGAAGAACAACAAATGATGAGTAATCAAAAGAATCACAACGAATGCAGTGTATGGCCACAATCGTAGAACCTTCTAAGAATGCTGAAAAGATTGCAGATAGCGAAAGAGCTAAATTGGAGTATAACATAGCGCAACGGGAGTTCGTCCAAATTCAATCAAAGCGCGAAGTTTATGTAGCTAACACTAGATTCCTTACTGCTCTGATGCAAAGGGAAGATTTGAGCACAGCAGAGGAAGCACTATGAGATAAATTAATTGGGGTAGTCTATGGTCGGAATTGATTGTAATAATTTACTTGTAATAATTGGTCAGACTAGATCATACAATATCAATGTGCAAGAGTCATTGACAAGTCCCATCGAGTCACGTGGGTCGAATTCATCAATTTCAAAGATTCCGACACACAAATTCAATGCGGTTGTCATTGACAAGTCTCATCGAGTCACATGGGTCGAATTCATCAATTTCAAAGATTCCAACATACAATTTCAATGCGGTTGTCATTGACAAGTCCCATCGAGTCACATGGGTCAAATTCTTCAATTTCAAAGATTCCAACATACAAATTCAATGCGGTTGTCATTGACAAGTTCCATCGAGTCACATGGGTCGAATTCATCAATTTCAAAGATTCCAACATACAAATTCAATGGGGTTATCACATGTGATGGTTCTATATAAAGGGGTCATTCGCTTATGTTTCATTTCATTCTCAAATTCCTATCAACCCAATTTTCCTTCTTTTACACAACTATGTCTTCCTCTACCTCCCCCAACAACGATGATGACCTTCACTTTGGAGAATCATCAAACACAAATACTTATGATATTCCCGGTTTTCTACCCGGTACCAATCCGGAGATGATTCTTTGTCATGAATTTTCCATAAATGGCAAGACAATTGTACGCAACCTTTGAGGATGAGAGTGCTCAAACTTCTTCAACCTTACCAAAGAAAACCTGAAATCATATACGAAGAGACCGTCTCCGAGCATAAGAAGTACTCCAGAGGCAATATTTTTCTCCACCTTCTGAAAGAATGTACGATGATCAACATTTTCATACTCGGTTTCGTATGCGGCGAAATGTATTAGAGCATATAGTGGAAGATATCACCAACCATGATCCCTATTTAAGACAAAGGGCCGATGCAACCGGTTATCAAGGATTTTTGCCACTCCACAAGTGCACGATAGCAATGCGCCATTTGGCATATGGTTGTGCATACGACCAACTGGATGAAAGCTTACAGATGGGAAAAACAACGGTCAGAGAAATGGTGGCTCATTTTGTCAAAGCAATTATTGTCGTATATCGTCCAACATACCTCCGACCAGCAAACCCAAACGATATTACACGGCTTATGCATGTAGCTCGTGGACGTGGATTTCCAGGTATGTTAGGAAGTATTGATTGTATGCATTGGGAATGGAAAAACTGCCCTATGGGTTGGAAAGGACATTTCAGGGTAGAAATGGGCGTGCCTCAATTATATTAGAAGCAGTGGCCTCATATGATACGTGGATTTGGCATGCATTTTTTGGCATGGCAGGGTCAAATAATGATAGCAACGTCCTAGACAAGTCACCTTTGTTTGATGACGTATGTGAAGGAAGGGCTCCACGTTTTCCATATGAAGTCAATGGTCGCAACTACAATCAAGGGTACTATCTTACAGATAGAATCTATCCTAAGTGGGCGACCTTCATGCCAGCGTATACGGCTCCAAATGACCCAAGAACGTGCTACAGGAAAGACGTCGAACGTGCTTTTGGTATTTTACAGGCCCGGTTCTCCGTGATCCGTAACCCAGCCAAGTACTGGAACATAGAAACATTGGGTGAAATTCTGATAGCTTGCATCATACTACATAACATGATAGTTGAAGATGAAAGAGATACTTATGGGTTGCGGGTTCAACCAGGTGATTATGACCAAATCGACGACTCTTCATGGCATTACAACACAGAGCGGCATGCTGATCTACCGACTTTTAGACAAAATTGGAGGGAAGTACGCAATAGAGCTAAACATGACCAATTGAAATACGACCTAACTGAACATCTGTAACAATATTTGGGTGGTCAAAATTAGCATATCGGTATGGTTCTGTCATCCATGTTTTTTTGTTTTGTATTAGTAATAATTGGTCAGACCAGATCAATATTTCAGGTGCATATTTGTAATAATTGGTCAGACTAGATTTCTATTTTCAATTCGTAATAATTGGTCGGACTAGATCTAATATTTTATTATTTAAGTATTTATTGTAATTTGTCTTCTCGTTATAATTGGCCTTTCAAATGTCATGTTTTTAATTTAATTTTATAAAATCAATATATCTTATTCAGATAACAAAATATTAAACAATTTCATGACAAGAAAAAAGATATTTAAATTATGAATAATAAAACACAAAATTTATAAATTAAAGAAAATGAATTATTTTATACTTTTTTAAATAAAATGAAATTCTATTAATAAAAATTATAATGTATTATTAAATTTCACATTCAACTTATTTTGGGTGAACAAATTAAATTATATTAAATGTTAATGGTAAAATTAATGAATAGGATAGAGAAAATCAAGTAGGGTCAGTGAATAGTTAAAAAGTAGTTTCTTACCATTGTGGAGATAAAAAAGAGTGGTTTTTTAAGCAATTTTTTAAAATTAAGTGAAAGAGAAAGAATGATAAAAATAATATATTTAATTGGTAAGAAATCAATAACGATTTCCACCTACCATTGCATATGCTGTTGCATGCTCACTGAGAAAGCTTTTCAAACAACTGAGAATGCTTTTCAACACTGTGAAAACTTTTCAAAACATATGTATGCCCACTGAGAATGCTTTTCAAATCATACATATTACTATACTCCCCGTGCTCCTTTTATTATGGTCTCAATTTTTTGGCACAAATTTTTTTAAAAATACAAATGAATGGTAGAGATTGTATAAAAAGTATAAAATGTAAAATGCGTGGATAAAAACAATCTAGAATTTACTAAAAGATGAAAAAGTTAATATAAAAAAATTATCCAAAAAAAATAAGTAAGTTATTATTAGTGGACCGGAGGGATCAGATGCCCACCGAGATATCTTAAAGAGGAGTAGATGCACATTTGAATTTGTGCAAGACCTAAGACAGATTTTAATACATTTACTTGCTCTGACATCATGATGTCCAAGACTACACAGAGCCTCGTAGAACCATTCAAACAAAACGAAGAAACAGAAGGTGAAAAACTGAATTACTACACGCATTTGTCCATCGGACGGCAAAATAATGGTAATACATGATAGAGTTACAGCACAACCATCAGGAGAAATACATCACCGGTCCCAGACATTTGAAATGTGTACCTTGACAAAGTTTCCGTAGTCCTTCTGTACGTCTTCTACCTCTCTGGCTAAATCTTCCACACTGCGCGAACAAAAAGATACCTCAATCTCATCAAGCGTTGCACTTGTCGTCAAACAGTCAGAAGGAAGCTCTCCAGACACGTGACAGTGAAGCAACACCAACTTCTTCAAACACGGTAGTTGCTCATCGGAAACTGTCCACCTCTCTATCCACGAGCCATTCATCTTGTAGAGTCCTCGGGAGTTGGACTTATTAATGGCATATTGTGAATACTAGTGATACGGTGTTTTAACACCACTGCTATCCAGTTTTCCAGACAGCAGGTTTCTAGCCACGAATTATGGAGCGAATTATGGAGTATAATTATGCGACCAGATCACAGAATATTGTGAATATTAGTGTGTAATTTCGTGGCAATCTATTTCTGGTAACCGAATATTCCTGTAATAGTTAGGAATTAATTAAGCAGTTTATTTATGGTACAACTCCTACTGATAAAGGATTGTCCATTTAAATACCAGATTAGAATTAGATCTTTCCTTAGTTTAGAAGTCTATTCTTGGTAGAGTTCGACAAGGAAAGAGTTGTGTACAAGGCAGGATTGCGAAGATGATAAAAGGAAGAAGATACAACGCAATCAGGGAGTGACCAAGTATTAATCTCTACGTGAGATACGGTGGTTTTGAGCAATCTGTCCGTGCTGTTTTGGAGGTTCGAAAATCAACCGACCAAGTTTGTAAAGATCAGAAATAAGGAAGCCTTAATTCCTCGGGAGGAGGAGATCCAAAGAGACGTGTTGATCGTGAGGGTTCAACGGCGTAGGATCGGCAGTGAGGGGATCTCACAACATTCACTCGATAGGTTAGCAATGTATTAGTATTTAAGTTAAGCTTCTTGTACTAAAGACTGCTTTCTAGTGGATGGTTTTTGATCTGGGCAAGGCCCCGCAGATGTAGGTGTGTTTGCACCGAACTGCGTAAACAAGTTGTGTGTGCTCCGCGTATTTTACTTCATGTTTTAATACCAAACATTAAACAACTTGTCATAAAAGTATAGACAGTAGGTGGAACAGAATTTCAATTGGTATCAGAGCAAGGCACTTGGTGACCCCTACAGGGAGAGTGAGATCAGGTTTCACCATGGCACCAAAGGAGGGGGCGTCAGTCACGCGACCACCGTTGCTGGAACAAGGGAATTATGCTTACTGGAAGGCACGTATGAAAGTGTTCATTGGAGCACTAGATGATCAAGCTTGGAACTATGTCATAAATCAATACACTCCACCTGCAAGTGACGAAGCTAAAGGATCAAGCTCGCTGACCACTAAACCATTTTCTAAATACTCCACCGAGGAGCACAAAGCACACGTGTCCAACTCAAAGGCATTGAATGCCATCTTTACGGCAGTGGATGAAGATCTGTTTAAGATGATTTCAAACTGTGAGACTGCTAAGGAAGCGTGGGATGTGTTACAAACTTACCATGAGGGGACAAACTCCGTCAGGGAATCAAAGCTGCAGTATTACACGTCAAAATTTGAAGAACTAAAGATGCGTGAAGATGAGACTATTTCTGAGTTCAATGGACGAGTCCGAGATATTGCAAACAAAGCTTTTCAGTTTGGCAAAAAGTACAAAGATCAAAAGCTTGTCGGAAGGTGTTAAGAGCTTTACCTCCGCGGTTCAACATGAAGGTCACAGCAATTAATGAAAATGGAAGGATAGGGACAATGACACTTGATGAACTTATGGGATCACTGGAATCTTATGAGATGGAGATGCTGCAAACAAAAGCAGGAAAGAAAGAGATGGCTTTTTCAAGCAGAACCTCTGAAAAGTCAGAAGATCATTCAGATAATGAAGAGTCCGACGAAATTGCAAACTTAACCAGGAACTTCTCCAGATTTATGAAGAAGATGGGCAGGAAGCCACAAGAGAAGTCAGGTGGGAAACAAATATCCAAACACAAACTCCACTCCAAGATTTGGCCAAGTAATTGGTGTTGAAACACCAAAGTTTAAATCAACAAATCCAAACCTGAACAGGAAAATCCAGTGTTGAGAGTGTGAAGGTTTCGGGCACATACAAGCTGAGTGTGCAAATACGCTTAAAAGGCAAGGAAAATCATATACCACAACCTGGAGTGACGATGACGTAGTAGATGAGTGTAAGGATGGAGAGGAGTATACCAATCATGTTGCCTTCGGTGTGTCAGTGGTGGAGTTAGAAGACTCTTTCGAGGAAAGTCTCAGTGGGATGAATGAAGATGAGAGTGGTACCTCAGATGAAGAGACTAGGAGCATTAGTGATGAAGACATTCGCAAGGAAAGCATGGAAATGTACAAGATGTGGTTAAAAGTGGCGGATGAAAACAAAGTGCTCAAGTCTGAGAACAAGAGACTGAGTGAAGAAGCTAAAATGAAGGAATTTGAAAAGGAAAAGGCAATCGGCGAACTGGAAATTTTCAAGAAGGAATTTGCTGAAATTGTGCAACGAGCAGAGGCAGCAGAACAATCTATTAGACGATTAAATACAGGAAAAGCTAAGCTCGAAGATTGTCTAAGAATGGGACAGACGACCAAATATGGAATCGGTTATGAAGGATCCACACCTGTGAATTCATGGAGCAACAAGGCAGATCAAGGTACGCCAGCCCAAAGAAAAATCGAGAGAAATTGCCCTGTTAAAAGGATCAGACGATGCGGATACTGTGGAGTGCAAGGACATGTAAGAAATAGATGTTTTCAGCTGCTTCGGACACTGTCTTTCAACTAAGCAAATCGAAGATTCAACACTGTGTCAGGGTATGGTAAAGGGCACTGTTACAACACTGGTGGATACAGAACCAGATTTCTGAACACACATGATAACCAAAGTCCACATCACATCGCTCGACCAACACGCCAGGTATGGATTCGAAAAACTCAAGATGTGTGTTTTTCAAGTTTTGTATGCTTTGGGGCACATACAGGGAACTCTTGGTATTTCGATAGTGCTTGTTCAAGACATATGACTGGAATACCTGAATTCCTGCAAAAATTTAAACCTGGATTTGGAGGACATGTGAGATTTGGAGATGGGAAACGCAGTAGAATAATCGACAAAGGTGAGTTAGCCATCAAAGGGCTTCCGGTTTTCCAAGATGTGTTACTAGTGGAAGGTCTGAAGGCAAACTTATTGAGCATCAGCCATATATGTGACAATGACATGACTGTGTTTTTTGACAAGGAGAAATGTGTAGTAAATCATGGGACTGGAGCGTTCACTGGATCAAGATCAATGGATAACTGCTATCTGCTCGATCAAGTCGTCACCTGCTTGAGTTCAAAGAAGGAAGTCAGTACTCTGTGGCACAGAAAATTGGGGCACATGAATTATAAATCCTTAGCACAAATTTCCAGACTAAAGGCAGTCAGAGGTATTCCAGAGATCAGTGACAACAGGGAGGTTGTGTGCAGGTCGTGTAAATAAGGAAAGCAAATCCGGATTCCACACCATGCAGTACACGATGTTTCAACGTCCCGACTTTTGGAACTACTGCATATGGATTTAATGGGGCCAGTGAACACCCCTAGTGTGGCAGGGAAGAAGTATATTTTCGTATGTGTAGACGATTTCTCTAGGTATACATGGGTATCATTTCTCAAGGAGAAGTCAGAGGCTGCTGATGTTTTCAAGAACTTGGCCCACAGGCTACATGTAGAAAAGGGAACCACCCAGGTACGAATCGCACGAATCAGGAGTGATCATGGAAAAGAATTCAAAAATTCTAAATTTCAGGATATTTGCGAGACACTTGGAATACACCACGAGTTCTCTGCTCCCATAACTCCTCAACAAAATGGTATAGTAGAAAGGAAGAACCGAACGTTGCAGGAAATGGCACGAGCAATGTTAGTCGAGAAAAAGGTTCATGCTAGATATTGGGCTGAGGCGGTACATACAGCATGTTACACTGTCAACAGAGTATATCTGCGTCCGTTTACGGAGAAGACACCATATGAGATCTGGAAAGGGAAGAAACCAGATGTGTCATACTTTCACGTCTTTGGAAGTAAGTGCTATATTCTAAAGGACCGAGAACCCTTAGCTAAATTTGATTCTAGAAGTGATATTGGTATGTTCTTGGGGTATTCTCCCACAAGTCAAGCTTTTCGAGTTCTTAATCAACGTTCTGGAGTAGTCATGGAGTCTATTAATGTGGTTGTTGATGATTCATAAGAAGATTCTTTGGGATAAGGCGATATTGGTATTGAAACACCAACACTCGACTCAATGAATCCTACTGGTGTTGAAACACCAACACAGTCAACTAGTGTTGAAACTCCGAAAACAGGAGCACATGAACCGGATCAAAGTTCGGCCAGACCCATGCAGTTAAGGGATCAGCCACGGGTAAATTACAGAGAATTGGCAGGATTATCATGTTTTATCTCCCTTACTGAGCCCAAAAATTACAAAGAAGCCTTGCTCGACGAGTATTGGATTTCGGCGATGCAAGAGGAGTTGCAACAATTTGAAAGAAACAATGTTTGGTATCTCACCCCGCGGCCGGCTGATGTAAATGTGATCGGAACTAAGTGGATCTTTAAGAACAAATCTGATGTGGATGGTAACATTACCAGAAATAAAGCTCGCCTAGTTGCTCAAGGTTATACACAAGTAGAAGGGGTTGATTTTGATGAAACTTTTGCGCCCGTAGCTCGATTAGAGTCTATTCAGTTGATGTTGGCGGTATCCTGCATTCTGGACTTTACTCTTCATCATATGGATGTCAAGAGTGCATTCCTGAATGGTCTAGTGAAGGAGGAAGTTTACGTGGAGCAGCCCAAGGGATTTGAAGACCCACATTTTCCTGACCATGTCTATCGGTTGAATAAAGCATTGTATGGCCTCAAGCAGGCACCTCGTGCATGGTATGAGCGACTGACAACCTTTCTGATTCAGAAGGGATATTGTCGAGGGGGAGTAGACCGTACACTGTTTGTGCTTCATAAGGGGACAAATATCCTAATCGCACAGATTTACGTTGATGATATTGTTTTTGGATCTACCTCTCCAGCATTATTGAAGGAGTTTGTTGACCTAATGACTAAAGAGTTTGAAATGAGTATGGTTGGGAAATTATCATATTTTCTGGGGTTACAGGTTAATCAGGAGAAAAATGGTCTGTTCATCAACCAACAGAAATATGCTGAGAATTTGATCAAAAGATTTGGACTCACAAGTGCTAAGGTGGTGCGCACCCCAATGGCTACCACTGATAAACTTACAAAAGACGAGTTGGGTCCAAGTGTTGACCAAACATTGTACAGGAGTATGATTGGCAGCTTATTATACTTAACTGCAAGTAGACCAGACATCTGTTTGAGTGTTGGAATTTGTGCTCGCTACCAGGATAATCCAAAGGAATCACATATGTCAGCTGTGAAGAGAATTATTCGATATATAAGTGGGACAGTGGAGTATGGAGTATGGTTTTCTAAGAACAAGGATTCGCAGTTAGTAGGATTCAGTGACTCTGACTGGGCAGGGAATGCTGATGATCGTAAGAGTACCACTGGTGGATGCTTCTTTGTTGGATCAAATCTGGTCAGTAGCAGAATTCTATATCATTGTCTACGGCCGAGGCAGAATATCTAGCTGCAGGAAGTTGTTGTACGCAGCTATTGTGGATGAAGCAGATGATGAGAGACTATGGATTCAATGATGTAAGTTTGACAGTCTTGTGCGATAATAAAAGCGCCATTGATATCTCCAAGAATCCTGTGCAACACTCTAGGACAAAACACATCGATATTCGACATCACTTTATCAGGGATTTGGTCGAAAAAGGAGAAGTTTCAGTTCATTATGTCCCAACGTCAGAACAACTTGCTAATATTTTTACAAAGCCTCTGGATGGCCAGACGTTTGAAGGCCTTAGACAGCACTTGGGTGTGTGTCGAATGTAAGGTGCCCAGATCTTCCATTATGTTGTATTATTTACTGTTCCATTTTTTTTCTCTTTTAAATATAGTTAAAAAAATCATAAATCTCAAAAAATATGAGAAGCCGTGTTTAAACACCGAGGGCTGGTGGTACTGAGAAATTGCTTGATTGGGAAGTAGATCAGATGAGCTAACCTTGGGCCAGAAAGTTATGTTGATGGGCTTAAATGTTTGTATGATGGTATTCTGAAAGAAGAGAAAATAAAGTGGCTTTTTGGTTTTCGAAAAAGGAAAGTGAAAGTGACAAGTGGTTGATTCCCACACAAACTCAAGTTCTTCAACTGTTCATCTTCCTAAATAGAGCTCCCGCACTTGTCTTCCTAGCAAACCTGAAATTTTCAAAAACCCAGAAATCGCATATCCCATACAAAACCTCGTCGATAATGGTGAACTTTACTTTCAAGAAATGATTTGGGGGTTTCTCAAGTGTGCAAGTTCCGGAGAATCTGTGTTTTGAGGAGCTTGACCCCGAGGTAGACGTGGAAGAATGCCCTGGGGGCCGAGAACAGAGGATAACTAAGTGGGATGGAGTAAATCGTCGACGCCCTAAGCCCAGGTTTGACCATTCTTTTGTCCATGACGGGACTTACTTTTACTCTGTTCTGGAATTTATTGCGTGGATGGTTCAGAATAGAGATTATGTTGATCTTCGGAAATTCAAGAATTTGAATAGGAAGATAAATGGATTTGATTTGAAAGAACTATTAACCGGTGGCATTGGAGAAATCAGTGAAATTAGTAAATTCTATGCTACATTAGTTGGAGTAGATTTTGGTGAACAGTACAAAGTAGGTGAGGAAATAGATCAGTTTTTTACCATCTATACGAGAATAGGTTCTCTGCACAGGCCTGTTATTAGAAGCTTAGGAGATGATGTGGTTGTGCAACCCTGGGTTAAAGTGGTTAAATCCACTAATTTTGCTAGAGCAAGTGGCAAAGAAATAGAGTGCTTTAATGGGTCTATGTTCCTGCTTCAAGAATTGTTGAGACAATTGCCTGTTCCAGTGGTGGAGATCAGTGATAGTGAAGAGGAGGCAGGGTGTGCAGGGGGAGCTGATGAAGCTGAGACATTTTCGATGATAAATGAACCAGAGAATGCCTCTGTGCTGAGTGAAGTTTTTTCAGAGTTTTTAAAGTCCGGTTCTGAGAAGAAAGATGATGAAAGTATTGCTGTGGAGAGTGTAGATGGTGCTGATATACCTAGTACCGGTACTCAACCACCAGTTGTGAACCTGGCCGAGAGGGAGCAAACTCCTGATGGTCCTGATGTTGGTGTTGAAACACCATCAGGGACAAGACAGACACGTGGACTCAAGAGGAAGAGTAAGGAGATGGGTGTTGAAACACCATCAGAGTCTGGGGAACTGCATGCCACGCAGTTGTCAAAGAAGGTCAAGGATAGTGTGGCCTCTGCTTCCAAGGGTACTCGAAGATCGAAGAGGTGCAGAGATAAGAGTATGGCCACTAGTGAGGACAGTGATGAGCCGATTGGGCTAAAACTGAAGATGTTACGGTCAGACCGGCAGAAGAGATCAGTTGAGCAAAAGGAGTCTCGGGCACTACCTGCACCTGAGGTAAGTAATGCAATTAGCCCTGAGTTTTATGATGAGGCTAGCAGAGAAAAGTGGGAGTTCATTTGTGGGAGAAAAATATTGGCAGAAAGGCCAGCTGACTCCGAAAAATATAGAGATTGTGGATTCACTGATTTTTTACAATACCTCAGAGTTGTGAAGGCTGCTACATGCTTTGTGGATTACAACAAGCAAATGGTGATGGAATTTTATTCTAATCTGAAAGAAGAGTGTGAGGATGAAGATTCCCCTTGGTTCCATAGGGTGTATGTGCGAGGGGAAGTTGTTGAGTTCTCCCCAGAGGCAGTGAATAAATGTCTGAGGCGTGGCACGTCCAGAAATGACCAGTCGGTGTTTAAACACCAGATGCCAGAAGCTTTTGATGAAGTGGCAGTGGAGCTTACAGGTGGTGTAGAAAGTACATGGCCAATGACTGGTAGACAACAGATACCTGCATCCAATCTCACCTACAGGTATTATTGCTTGTATATGGTAGCAGTACACAATTGGATTTCTTCGGTCAATAACACAAGTGTCACCAAAGAAATGGCTACACTTCTATATAGTCTGGGAGCAAGGCATAAGGTCAATATGGGAAGACTGGTGTTTAACGATATCATGGACTGTGCTCAGAAGACTAGGAAGGAAGCATTGGTACATCCATGTGTCATCACAATGGTGCTGCAACAAGGGGGTGCAGTCACAAGGGAGTCTGATGAAGTGATTCCTACTCAAGCCTTACGGCCGACCCTCAGAACCTTGAGTGGTCGAATTGTGAAGGATTTACCCTGGACACCTCCGGAAACAGCGTGCTCGGATGTTGGTGCGGCTCGGTTGAGAGCTATTGAGGCAAGGGCAGCAGTGTGTCAGGAACTGCTTGAGCGCCATCAGATTGCTGTAGTGAAGATTCAGGGGGAGTTGGCTGCATTGGAGGCTGAGCGAGGAGATTTGCTGGCCGCAGCAACTCCGGATGCTGATGGTTCAGAGGATGATGGTTCAGAGGATTCAGATGATATTTTGGAATAAATAGCTTTCTTGACATATTAATGAATTCAGGGGGAGAAACTTGACAGCTGAATTTTGATTTTGAATGATTTTGATTTTGCATTATGTAGATGTTTGGAATTCAGAATTTGATTGTTGCTTTGGTATGGATATTTGGATAATTGTGCTATCTGGTTGTCTATGTTATTTGTGCTGATGAATTCACTAATATGCCAAGGGGGAGATTGTAGAGTCCTCGGGAGTTGGACTTATTAATGGCATATTGTGAATACTAGTGATATGGTGTTTTAACACCACTGCTATCCAGTTTTCCAGACAGCAGGTTTCTAGCCACGAATTATGGAGCGAATTATGGAGTATAATTATGCGACCAGATCACAGAATATTGTGAAGATTAGTGTGTGATTTCGTGGCAATCTATTTCTGGTAACCGAATATTCCTGTAATAGTTAGGAATTAATTAAGCAGTTTATTTATGGTACAACTCCTACTGATAAAGGATTGTCCATTTAAATACCAGATTAGAATTAGATCTTTCCTTAGTTTAGAAGTCTATTCTTGGTAGAGTTCGACAAGGAACGAGTTGTGTACAAGGCAGGATTGCGAAGATGATAAAAGGAAGAAGATACAACGCAATCAGGGAGTGACCAAGTATTAATCTCTACGTGAGATACGGTGGTTTTGAGCAATCTGTCCGTGCTGTTTTGGAGGTTCGAAAATCAACCGACCAAGTTTGTAAAGATCAGAAACAAGGAAGCCTTAATTCCTCGGGAGGAGGAGATCCAGAGAGACGTGTTGATCGTGAGGGTTCAACGGCGTAGGATCGGCAATGAGGGGATCTCACAATATTCACTCGATAGGTTAGCAATGTATTAGTATTTAAGTTAAGCTTCTTGTACTAAAGACTGCTTTCTAGTGGATGGTTTCTGATCTGGGCAAGGCCCGGCAGATGTAGGTGTGTTTGCACCGAACTGCGTAAACAAGTTGTGTGTGCTCCACGTATTTTACTTCGTGTTTTAACTCCAAACATTAAACAACTTGTCATAAAAGTATAGACAGTAGGTGGAACAGAATTTCACATCTTAAGGTATCTAAGTTTTGAGAGCTCCCCTTCTTTCATGTCCAGTGTATCACCCCAAATGCGGATACCCTCCAACTTGAGAACCTCAAGGTTGGGTAATTTCCCAATGTCTGCAACGTTTTCCTTGGACAACTCAAAACCAAACAATGACAATCTTCTGAGATTTTCACTCGAACCAAATTCACATCGAAGAGAACCTGCCCCGGAAATGCTAAGACATTGTAGCTGATTCAGAAAGTCAGGTATCACAATTTCATTGGAATTTGATGAGCTTTCAGCACCAGGGAGGATACTACATTTCAACCTACGGAGGTTGGGGAACTTCCTCAACTGTTGCTCAATGCTGCCATAAGAGCTGAAAACAACTCCACAAAGGGTTTCCAGTTCCAATAAAGGAGAGGAGTTTTCAAGATTTTCTATCGGCAAACTGAAACCATCATTGCCCCTAATGATAAGCCATTTTAATTTACGCATATTCCAAAAAGTGTGGGGAAATGATATAACTCCGCCGCGAGGGAACACCACAATTAATGTTTCCAAGTTTGGGAGGTTACCTAATGAAGATGGAATGACACCCAGCCCGCTACGTATTGACATATACCTCAATCGAGTAAGGAGCCCTATTTCACATGGAATCCCAGCACTGAAAAAAATCCCATGAATATCCAATACTTTCAGAAGTTTGAATATCTGAATGACGAATAGCATATCAAACAAACATGAGTCATAATAAGCTTGTGTATCAGTGAGCAATATGGAATGTGCACCAGGACTGAATAACCTGGCATCCTTAAAATGAATCGCATCGGAATCAATGGACAGCCTCTGGAGGTAGCATGGCTCATTAAAATATGAAAGCTCGTCATCCCTTTGTGAGAGGATATGGAAAAAGTTTTCTTGCTTTGCTTTTTTCCGACAAAAATCATGCATTAAGTCATGAATCCGGCAAGTTTTGACACCTCCAGTGGATCTGTTTCGAGCCGCCATGACTAAACTTCTTTGAATTAACTTCTCCATGTACTCCCGGGCAACATCTTCCATTCTCTTCGATTCATTGAACCTGACAAATCCCTCTGCCGACCATAATCTAAGCAACCGCGTCACAGAAATCTCTGCAATATTTGCTACTTTGTTTCCTCATAATTTGAAGCAAATTAGGGATTTTGGTTTTGACCATTTTTTCATCAAATCCCTGAAACTTCAGAATGACGAACGGCCTACTTCCAGAACTTCAAAACAGATCTCACCGTTCAGAACTTAGCCCAACGACCCAGGAATCTCCTGCCAAAATCTCAGCCAAAGTTAACGGTCGGATTGAGAGAACGAGCGGATCTACCGATGCTGCAACATGGAGCTCGAAAATCCCCTTTCTTCTCACACTTTTTGTTTCTTGGTTCTCTACTCTTTACATACCTAAAATTTGCAGTCATACCCCTTAGGAAAAATACCCTAGCATGGTACGCTAAATTACTGGAATGCCCCTCTTTAATTTTGGGCCAACTTCCACAATTTCTTGGGCTACAATTTCCACACATGGAGGAAATAACCCAACAAATCTCCCCCTTTCCGACTATGTGGAGAAAATTGCCAAACCGGCAACATCTTTGCAAAATTCAAACTTGCCTCTTGATAAGACCTTAGTCAACATGTCTGAAGCATTGTCATCCGTGTGAACCTTTTCAAGTGCAAACACCTTAGACTCCAAAGCATCTCGTATCCAATGATACCGAATGTCAATATGTTTTGCCCTATCATGAGATGAAGGGTTCTTGCTAAGATCAATCGCACACTGACTGTCACATAACAAGACAAACCTCTCTTGCTTAAAGTGGAGTTCACGAAGAAATCTCTTCATCCACACAAGCTCTTTGCCAGCTTCACAGGCTGCAGTATACTCAGATTCCATGGTAGACAAAGAAATACACTTCTGCAATCTTGATTGCCAACTCACAGCTCCCCCTGCAAAAGTTGTCAAATAACCCGAAGTAGACTTACGAGAACCATCACCCGCCAAATCAGAATCACAGTAGCACACAAGAATAGGCTCCCTGCTTCCAAAGCAAAGCGACAAATCTGTAGTTCCACGGAGGTATCTCAAAATCCATTTCACAGCATGCCAATGCACCATCCTAGGATTAGAGAGATAACGACTGACCACACTTACTGCATGAGCTAAATCTGGCCTTGTACACACCATAGCGTACATCAAGCTACCAACAACAGAGGCATAGGGAATATTCTTCATATCATCATTCCCTTTAACATCATCAGAAGACTTAGTATCAAATTTAAAGTGAGAAGCCAATGGTGTACTTACCAGTTTAGCACCATCCATTCGAAATCTTCGAAGCACCTTCTCAACATACTTTTTCTGAGATAACCACAGCTTCCTACCTGCACGATCACGAGTAATTTCCATGCCAAGTATTTGCCTCGTTGGACCCAAATCCTTCATCGCGAAATACTTACTCAACTTTTGCTTCAAACTGTTGATCCTGGAAGCATTCTGACCAACAATAAGCATATCATCCACATAGAGCAATAAAATGATGAAATCATCCTCCGAGAATTTTTGCACAAAAACACAATGGTCAGAATTAGTCTTCTTGTAGCCAAAATTCTTCACCACAGACTCAAACTTCTTGTACCACTGTCGAGGCGCTTGCTTCAAGCCATACAAACTCTTCCTCAACCTGCACACAAAATTCTCCTTGCCTTGCTCCTTAAAGCCTTCAGGCTGCTCCATGTAAATTTCCTCATTCAAGTCACCATGAAGAAATGCAGTCTTCACATCCATCTGCTCAATCTCTAAGTCAAGACTTGCAGCTAACCCCAACACAACTCTGATGGAAGTCATCTTCACAACTGGAGAGAAAATCTCATTAAAATCCACCCCTTTCTTCTGAGCGAAGTCCTTAACAACCAACCGAGCCTTATATCGTGGAAACATAGACTTCTCATCATGCTTCAATCTATAAACCCACCGATTCTTCAAAGCTCGTTTGCCCTTAGGCAACTCAACAACATCATATGTATGGTTCTCCATGAGAGACTTCATCTCATCATTCATGGCTTCAATCCACTTGGATTTATCATCACTCTCCACAGCTTCTTCATAGCACTCAGGTTCTCCCCCATCGGTCAAGAGAACATACTCATTTTGAGATAAATGACATGAAGGTCTTCTTTCTCGCGTAGACTTCCTAAGCTCAACTGTAGGCTCTACAGAGACCTCTTCCTCGACATTTTCAACATCATTCAAGTGAGAATCATCTCCAGGATTATCATCAGGGACATCATGAACCACATGTTCTACTGCACGATCCACTGGCACTGGATCAATATCAGTCAACTGCTCAGAGCTCTCAGAACTTGCCTTTTCAGCCTTTCCAATGTCTTCAATAGTCTGGTCTTCAAAGAATACCACATCCTGACTCCTGACTAGCTTCTTCTCAACTGGGTCATAAAGCCTGTAGCCAAAGTCATCAAGTCCATAACCAATAAAGATACACTGTCTCGCCTTCACATCCAACTTGGACCTTTCATCTTTTGGAATGTGAACAGAAGCCTTACAGCCAAAAACACGAAGATGGTTATAGGAAACATCCCTACCAAACCATACTCTGTCAGGAACATCAGCATCCAAAGCAACAGCAGGAGACAGATTAATCACATAAGCAGTTGTATGCAGGGCCTCAACCCAAAAGGAATTAGGCAACTTCGCCTCTGAAAGCAAACATCTAACTCTCTCAACCAAGGTTCTATTCATCCTCTCTGCCAAACCATTCAACTGAGGAGTCTTGGGAGGAGTTTTCTGATGACGAATACCATGAATCTTACAGTAAGAATCAAATGGACCACAATACTCACCACCGTTGTCAGAACGAATGGCTTTCAACTTCTTGCCAGTCTGCCTCTCCACTAATGCATGAAACTCCTTGGATTTCTCAAGCACCTGGTCCTTAGACTTCAACGTGTAGACCCAAAGCTTCCTGGAACAATCATCAATAAAGGTCACAAAATAAAGTGCACCACCATGAGATCGTACCTTGAAAGGGCCACAAACATCAGAATGTACAAGCTCCAACAACTCTGACTTCCTTGAAGGCGGATGACTCTTGAATGATACCCTGTTTTGTTTCCCAGCCAAATAATGATCACAACTTTTCAGCTTCACACCTTTGATGCCTGAAAGTAGATTCTTCTTGGCCAAACAGTCAATTCCCTTCTCGCTCATATGGCTAAGCCTGCGATGCCATAACTCTTGCAAGTCATCATTTCCAACCACATTGATCGGAATACTACAAACTGAAGCCTCCATGATATACAAGTTGTTGTACTTCTTTGCTCGAGCCAAAATCAAAGAACCCTTAGTGAGCTTCCAATTGCCATTACCCATGGAATTGAAGCAACCATCATCATCAAGACAACCAACTGACATGAGATTGTAGGAAATCTCTGGTGCATGCCTCACATCATGAAGTACCAACTCCGATCCAACCTTGCTTTGCAAACAGACAGTACCAATGCCAACCACACTGATGAAATTGTCATTTCCCATCTTCAATACTCCGAAATCACCGGTAGTATAAGACGAAAACAATTGTCTCCTCGAGGTGACATGAACAACGGCTCCACTATCAACAACCCAACTGGACTCTTGCTGAACAAGATTGATAACATGCTCATCACAAGCAATAAGAAGATCACCAATCGCAGGAACGGTACACACAACATTGACCCCATCCTTTGATTCACCACCACCACCTTTCTTCTCATTCTTCCACTTGAAGCAATTCTTCCTGATATGCCCAAGCTTACCACAATGGTTACAAGTGACATTCTTGTAGCGTGATCTCGACTTACTTCTGATCTTCTCTCGCTCTTTCCCCTGAACCTTGCTCTTGCTTCTACCCCTCTCTTCAACATACATAATCTCAGAGCGCGACGATGAAGCTTGAGATATCCTCCTCATCTCTTCATTCAAAATGCCACTCTTAATGTAGTCAAAGGTAACATTACCTCCAGGAGCAGAATTAGCCAAGGATACCTTCAAAGTATCCCAGGAATCAGGTAGAGTATTAAGCAGAAACAAAGCTCGCACATCATCTTCGAATTTGATCCCTAGACCATCCAACTGATCAAAGATTCCCTGAAAATCATTCACATGATCAGAAACAGAAGTGCCCTCCTTATACTTCAAGTTGCACATTTGGTTCAACATGTACAACTTATTATTGCCAGTCTTGGAAGCATACAAGGTCTCCAACTTCTCCCACAAAGTTTTAGCATGTGTCTCATTAGCAATATGGTTAAGAACATTATCTTCAACCCATTGCCTAATATAACCACAAACCTGAAGATGCTCAAACTCCCACTCTTCATCACTATACTCCTCGGGCTTAGTTTTACCAAAGACGGGTAAATGCATCTTCTTAACAAACAAAAGATCTTTCATCTTTCCTTTCCATTTGTGGTAGTTGGTGCCATTCAAACAAATCATCTTGCCCACATTTGTATCCATCTTTCAAACAAAAACAACCACACCAAATCCAAGGAAAAACAAGGAACACGAAATCAAGGCTCTGATACCAATTTGATGAAAAAATTGTCAAAACCAAAATCCCTAATTTGCTTCAAATTATGAGGAAACAAAGTAGCAAATATTGCAGCGGAAATAATAAAGCACCAAGAAGATAAGACACGATGATTTACGTGGAAAACCCCTCCAATGCGAAGGGTAAAAACCACGGGGTCAATAGACCCACCTCTAATTCTTCATTAACAACCAAAGAGTGTTACAAAGATCCCCTACAACTAGCCACAACAAGCTCAAGTTGCTCCCAACAAGAATAGGATCTCAAAACCACTACAAGAATGAAGAGTTAAATAAGAAGAGAATAGAAGTCACCAAATCTGCCCTGAAACTTCAGAATGACGAACGGCCTACTTCCAGAACTCCAAAACAGATCTCCACCGTTCAGAACTTAGCCCAACGACCCAGGAATCTCCTGCCAAAATCTCAGCCAAAGTTAACGGTCAGATTGAGAGAACGAGCGGATCTACCGACGCTGCGACATGGAGCTCGAAAATCCCCTTTCTTCTTACACTTTTTGTTTCTTGGTTCTCTACTCTTTACACACCTAAAATTTGCAGCCATACCCCTTAGGAAAAATACCCTAGCATGGTACGCTAAATTACCGGAATGCCCCTCTTTAAGTTTGGGCCAACTTCCACAATTTCTTGGGCTACAATTTCCACACATGGAGGAAATAACCCAACAATCTCTTCATCTTCTGGAAATGCAGCAAAATATAGGAAGCAGTGTTTCAAGTCATTTGGTAAATGCATGAAACTCAACTCCAATGCACTGCTGCGTTGCTTTTCACCAGATACACCACTCGAACTCATATGATCAGAAATTCTCTTCCAACCTTGTGGCTTCGTAGTCCCTAGGAGTCCAGCTACAACGACAACAGTAAGAGGTAGTCCCTTGCACATTTTCGCAACGGCCATCCCCAGTTCAGAAGTCCAACCTTTTCTGTGGGATAATTTCCTCTGCAGAATCTCCAAGCACTCATGGTCTTCGCGCAACCGGAGTATATGAGGTCGCACATTGGGCATAGAGGAAACAATATCACAATGTCGACTTGTTAAAATAATTTTACTTTGAGTAGAATCATCAGGGAATGATGCCACCAAGCTACACCACGCTTCAGTTGTCCATATATCATCCAAAACAATAAGATATCTCTTTCCTTTCAGACTCTGACGAAGTTTGTTTGCAAAATCAGCTTCTGTCATTTCTGAACAGCTTCCAGACTCAGGAAATAATTGGTTTAAGAGCTGAAGCACAACTTCCTTTGCGGCCAAAACTTGAGAAATGGTACACCATGCACGGGCCTGAAAATGGTAAATGACCGAAAGATGATTGTACAGGGTTGAAGCAAAAGTAGTCTTCCCTAGACCCGGCAATCCACAAATTGGAACTATTTGCAATTGTTTTGATCCTCTGGTCAGCCGATCCAAGATCAAAGTCACCTCATCAGACTCAAAATTAGCAACTTGAGGAGGACTACTGCTTTGTTGAGGTTGATGACTCGACATAACGATCTCCTCGCTGCCATCAGAAATCATGATGGCTTCCATGATGTATGCTAAATCATTAGGACCCAAGTCTTCTGCTGCTGGAGCGCTGGATTCAGAAGTGTTGTTTTCAACTTGTACTTGAAGAGCATCGAACTTTTCTAACAGCTGTGAAAGCCTGTCAGGATATGTTATTTCTACATGCGTACGATGAAGCGAGCACACCAGCATTCCAGCAGCACAAATGAGAACTCCAATTTGATCCCTGGTTTTCCAGTCAAAGCTTCCCTGCCGCCGCTTCAGAATGGCCCTGCAGAATCTTAGTCGTTCATATAATACTTTCAACTGATCCTTGATCCTGGAATCAGAATGATGACGCAGCACATCCCACAGGAGTGATATGAGAGAGTCGAGAAAATTCTTCAAGATACACAAGGTGCCATCATCATCCATATTTGCATATTGTGCTGGTGCGAAGGAAAAGATTGAGGCGCTTAGAGCCTGATAGACTTGAGGGGCAGTAGCTATGCCAATCAATGTTGAACACTTCAGACGTATTTCTTCGTAACAATCCCCACACCATTGATCAGGCTGGTCTATGATAAACAAACGTGCTGCATTGATGGCGAAAGGTTGAATGCGGTTCAACAAATGCTGCAGTCCAACTCCAGTCCCCTTGGCGAACACTAATGATTCTTTCAAGAATCTCAGTAGTGCTTCAATGGCATCAAATACGCCTTCTTCCATAAAGTTTGGTACTGGTACCATATAATAATTTGCCGCCAAAAGCCGAAAATCATTAATATTGTCCTGAATGGAATCAGCAATGCTGACAACTTCATCCACGGCCAGTTGACATGTGTAGCATTCATCAGCCAATTGTTTCACAAAACCGCGGAGCTCAAGCAAAATTTCTGTAAAGATCTGTCCTCTCGAAATAATAGAATCTTCAGACTCATAGCCTGAAACTTCCTTAAGTGGTATCCTTCCAATAGCACCTTCAATTCTTAAAAGGAGAGTAGAAAATTTCATCAAGCGTGCATCATCGCCCAACTTTCTCAAACAAAGAAGATGCACATTTAAATTTCTTAGCACGATGCTCAGTTCAGACTCTGGAATAGGTCTGGCAAAACCTGTTCTGCAATTAAAGCCCTCCAGACGACGCAATGCAGATTGAACAGAAGCAAGAAGGTAGGAGGACATGTTGATACAAATTGCCAAAAGGTTGGAAAGGTCTAAGCATGGGGAAGATGATAAAGAAGCTACACCTCATGTAGTGCGGAATCAAATGTTTTTTTTTTGTATTTAGGTAGCATTTTGATCTGAATTCAGTTGGATGATTTCAACTTCAGCCTCTTATATCTTATCTTTGACTTAAAAGAGCATTTTGATCGGAATTCAGTTGGATGATTTCAACTTCAGCCTTTTATATCTTATCTTTGACTTAAAAGAGCATTTGGATCTGAATTCAGTGGGATGGCTTCCTAGTATCATCTTCAGCCTTTCATATTTTATCTATGACCACTAAAAAATCTTGAGACTAGGGGAGTTATACCATGCCAAAAACAGTTTACGTTAATTAGTTTGATCATTAGAAAAGAGAAAAAGTACAGTAGTAAAAATCAGTTAGCTTATAAGAGCACAAGAACCTAAACAGATTGTGGAATAAGACTTTCCCTATTCTGGCACTTGAATAAAACATATACTCCCGGATCATAAGCAACATGCACGCAGAAAAACAACAAACAGACGAGTAGACATACATGGGAAGCATGTAGGGCATAATTCTGAACCTTATGTAGCCAAATCATGCAGGCATCCTGAAAAGGGAATATGATTGAAGACAAAACACAAATAAAACAAACTCTGATAACCGATTTCATGTAAAAGAACCCAAAAGGGAAAAGAAAACATCGTTTATAACATTACAAGTTCAGGCGAACTATTAATCCGGGATAATAACTAAACCATAGCCATGCATCAGCATGTAGAAATACAATTAAGGAACAAGTTTGTACCACCATTTTATACATCAGGATATTTAAACAAGACACTCTTTGTATGAAACCATCTTTAAAAGGTAAAATATAAAATCTAAAGAGATCAACCTACATTCAGATAACAGATTTCAATACGTTGAAAGTAAGACATCAACCGTACTTACCAACTCGGCCATTGGAAAGTAGGATAACATCATCAAAAGGCTCAAATGTCTCGAGGCAGCATAGAGATGACCATGTTATATCCTTGACAGTCAAGCTGGTTTCAAATACTCCACAGCTGTTTTCAAGTTCAAGCTTAATACCTGCATGCTCAAATAAATCATGCATTAGAAGCTAATCGGTAATCACTCGAGGTGTAACAAGGTAAAATAACTTGTTACTGCACGAGAATAAGAGGGAAAGTAAGTTGTTGAGAAACATACCTGACAGTTGAATTAGTGGCGCCACAGGAAAAGAGATTTCAATTCTATTAAGGGGAACAGCAGAATCCGAAGCTGCTCATTGCTTGGTTTTGTACGATTCCAAAATGTGGCCGTGTACTGAGTGTTTGCAGAAATCATCACTTAACTTTTTGTTCTTATCCAATTTTAAGTGTTTTTCCCCCACTCTGCCCTATTTATGCAATTATCCAACATTTTGCTATTTAATTTAGACTTTGCAACATCTATCTCATAAATGCAGCAGCATACAAAGCACGTGATAAAAAAAGAGTATTTCTAATTGCCAAATAATCATTGCGCTTGGACACTATAGTAATGCCAGTTATAATTAGTAAATTACAGCTCCAAATGTCTATAGCCAATAATCAAGCATACCCTGAAAAGGTACAGAATAAATCCAATGCCTAATCTAATTGCCTTCAAGGGAGGGGATATCCCTTCGGAAGAATGAAGACTGGAGCTTTAGTTGATTGGCCTTTCACCGCCAATGCCAGAGAGTGTCCAAGTGCCCGAGCAACGGGAACAGCTACAGCATTTCCAACTTGCATGTATCTGACAATTATCCAGCAAATTGCACATAGATCAGAACTAGCTAGGGTTATCAAGATGCACAAATTAAAATGCAAGTTAAAAACAATAACTCTAACCTTTGTTTGATAGGGCCAAATAGTTTGTAGTAGTCTGGAAAACCTTGTAGCCTAGCATTTTCGCGAATGGAAAGAACCCTGTCTTGCTCCGGATGCAATATAATCTAAAAAAATAGCAAATAATATTTAGAGAAAGCATAAATAGCAACAATAATATATTCAAAGTTGAAGCTGAACCTAATTGCTATGTAAGAAGGCAAAGTCTTAGGAAAGACGGTCTTTCCATAGGCTTATGGAAAGACGGAGTTTGATTAGAATAATAAAAGGTAAAAGGTCTTAGTTGCAATATTAAAGTTTTAGTATGAAACATGTAGTAGTTATAAAATTTATAACCCGGTTCATGCAACCCAAAAATTTTATCTTAATTTCTTTTAATTTACATTTTAAACCTTGATCTTTCCATAACTTATGGAAAGACCGTCTTTCAAGAGACGGATTCATGTAAGAATGCCCTACAACCTGTAAAATCATTTTCACACTGATACATTACCATCTATATAAGCTCACATATCCACTGATTATACTACAGTCCGTCCAATTGTCATTTATGGAACTCAAAATAACACCTCACTGTCTAATTATAATATCTCCACTGAGAATTCAAATCTGAAAGTCATTCTTGTTTCCAGTCAAATACTTCAAAATTAAAAGAACACTTGAGTAACAATATTACGTTTAAAAGGGAAATCGAATGCAACTACTGTATCATGAAAGACCTGTAACTACAGCATTTATTAACTTGGATACATCATCTATTCCAACTTGACATCCATTGATCATTCAAAAGAGACCCAAATTAATTTCTTGCTGTCTAAATCCTAATATCTCTGCTGAGCATTCATTTGTAATATCACTTGTGCTTCAAGTCACTTGATTTGGAGAAAAACTAAAATTACCTGATTGTGAGGCTCGGCTCTGGTGACGACGGTGGGAACAGTTTCATCCCACCATAATCTGCCAAAAGGCCTGAAAAGAGAATGCGACAATTTATAAGCTCACAAATTATAAGGAAATAAGATAGTCCATTCAAAAAGAGCAAAAGTCGAATGATTACTTGCTGGAAGTTCCCCGAACAAATGTAATAGCATAATCAGGAACCTATGAGACATTCAAATGATTAACTTAACAGCCAAAACAAATCAAATAACAGTATTACTACATGTATACATAATCAGCATACATACCAAAGGCTTTCCAGAATCCAGCAATTCACGTTGTACAGTTGTGTCAAGTTCAACCTTGTTCTCTATCACTTTTAAGCCCGGCAAGTCCCTAAAATTTGCTCCCTTGAAATGTAATAAAAGTAATTCAGCGCCAAACTCTCCAAAGGAAATTAGGTACAAGGAAGTTTTGCTGAGCATGTTTTACCTTCTTTTTTGGGATTCGGCACACACGGGTATAATCATCAACATTGAGGCGTAAGGGTCGATGATCATAGAGCATATGTGGGACTGCCTCCAGACCATAGTTAAGACTACCAGGCATTTCTGGATAAGAATCATAGTTAAAATATAACTGTGAGGCCTTGGATGAAATCAAATATTGCTCTACACAATGAAAATAACTATATAATTCATTTTAAATAATCATATCAACCATTGGCAGATAAAACGTGCATGCTTAAAAGAACAGACAGCAAGCTCACACACCAAGCATATAAAATAAGGAATATGTTGCAGCACAAAAAGAATACGACTAAGATATGAAAATAAAATGAAAGCCTACCATCTTTTCTCAATCTAATGAACTGCTGAAATTCAGTTTTTGCTGGACCACCATATGCCATTTCATCACTGCTTTCATTATTCTCTACCGGTGGGAGATCGGATATAATATCAGTCAGGAACAGTTTGTCTTCAAGTTTGGGCTTACTACCTTCCTCATATGCAACGAAACAAGCCTCAAATTCTTTGGGAACATTACCCCTCACAACAACATCATGGGTGGGCAGAGGATATTGGGGTAACTTTTCAGACGGAAGAGCAGCCCACACAAATGCACGCATCCGAAATTGTGCCAACCCATACGCTCCAGCCGCCATCAGCCCCACGCGCGCTTGATAGTTCATTTGCACTAGACGAGCGAAAGCATACCTTCCCAAATGGGCACCAGAGAATTTAAACAGGTCGACTACATTTTCCATCAGAACAAACCTTGGTTTCAAGAACTGAACAATATCCATGTATACAATAATCTGCTTGTTTTTTTCATCTTTCAGTGGGTTCTTTGAATCCCGAAACCGATTAAAACCACTAATTCCTTGACATGGAGGACCTCCACATATAACATCCACCATTCCCTGAAAACATGATACATATAGAGTTACAAGTGAAACAAAACCATCACTAGAAGACTTAACAAAGAATACTTTGATACTTTCAAATAGTTACCGGCAGAGGCAAAAGCTTTTTCTCATAGCTTTCTGTGACAAATTCCTTCAGTTTTGCCGGACAACCACTGAGATAAAAAATAGATTACATGTTAATTCAAAGAGGATAAACCACATTACAATAGAATAGTTAGGGTAAAGGTTTATTTCGTACCTCAGACCCTCAATAGGCTCCCAGGTATCATATGTTGGTCCATAACCTTTCCATTTGATCTAAGTATGAGAAGGTAGCTACATTAGTAGATAATATATTTGGCTCAATGTGTATAAATTTTTAATGTTAACAGTGATGCAATGCTGAAATAACTTTCCGGGTGTCATGCATGAGATGGCTCATTCAGTCAAAATATCTATGTTTCCAGCCAAATACCAAGCAACTAGTAGATGCAATTAAATTTTAGTTTCCATATAAATAGACAAACAGAAACATTTAATGCAACGTCAAGATTAATTCCACAATAATTCAGTTTCTCGACGTTTGGGTTACATTTTAGTCATAAAATTAATACAGCCAAAAGGATCATGATAAAGAAATTCCAAACCAATTTATATCAGGAACACATGTGACGACCAGCTTTTAAGATTCGATTGTCAAGATAATACATGAAGAAGTAAGACAGGTATGGGATCAAACTTTATATTAAAAATATACCTTAAAGTATAGCCCAGCTTTCTTATCATCTGGTGAGCCGTAGCATATACCTATAACTTTTTCTACTTCAAATATTTCAGAATCATCATCTTCCTCATCTTCACCATCTTCGTCGCCTTCATCATCTTCCTCGACTTCACTAGAAGGATTCACCTTTGGATGTGGGGTGCTTTCTACTAAGAAAAAGGAAGCACACAGCTGCTGCCACTCTTTTAACAATTCAAGGAAGTCATGAGCATATTCATTTCTAACCTGTTATATATTACAGGTATCAACATTATTAGTCACTAAAAGATAACTTTGATCTAATACAATAAAATGCCAAGCAAATGTAGTTATAAGCACCTCAGTTTCTGGATGATTCCATCTTAAACTGTCACAAGCATGCTCATTTAAATCTAGTGCCCATTTCTGTGTACACAAGCAAGAATAGGTGAGAATCTAGGTTATCACAGGTGAGGATGAAACATAACGAAATCTTACCAAAATAAAGGAGTAACATACTGCACTTACCGTGACAAGTTTAACACCAGCACTATTAGACCCTAAACACAATCCTGTAGACATTGCACCACAGCCAGAGTAAAGATCAAGCATGGTCATCTCAACCTTGTTCGCCCCCTCCAAAACATCAACACCACTAATCACAGTAGCATTTGCATCAGCATCACTGGAAATGGTGGATCCCGAATCACTCACTGATACCTCAGCATCATCTGAGTAGTTGATCAAACAAATACATACATACAACATGAATAAACATATTTCAAAAGGTAACATGGATTATCCATACTAACATAAAGTAGGGAAAGTAGCAATCTCTAGATAAAGCTAGTATAATTGCTTTAAGACTAGGATTTACCTGGTCCCACGCTCAAAAAAGTGCAATGAGGAAGAAGGTAGAGCATGTCAAAATAGTAGTCACAATTCTTTATTATATTCTCCTTCTTCTTGGCATCCATCTAGAACACCATAAACTAGCTGATTAAAAAATAACACTTCTCCCAAAAAACAGGGAACTTTGTGAGTAACAGCCTTACATTTGATAGCAAACGAGCAATGTTAAGTGGTTTGACAAGGCAATCTAGATTATTATCATCCTGGACTTCAGAGAAAAATACCCGCTTTGCATCTTGTTTAACCAAGTCTTTGAGTTGAGCTGAAATAACCTGGAAAGAATTTTAAAAATTGATCTCAGTTGAACAGATAAAGAAACAAGGAAGCATGATGGCAAACTGGCAAGACAGTAAGTGCTTACAGTATCCTGAGCCCGGTAAAACCACTGTGCCCTAATATAAGGCACACCATCAACAGCCTCAAACATCTCCAAGATTTTACATATGTAGTTGTCCTCCCCCTCTCCAGCCTAGATACACCAATCATAAAAGTGAGAAACCACATTAGTGTGACAGAAGGAGAACAAATATAGTAAAGAGCTTAACCTGAACATATGCATCATCGCCCAATTTATATTCATAGCCATCAACTCGTGCTTGCCTATAGTGGCATTTGGCTTCAATCAAAATATCTGAATCATCGTCATCCCTGACAGCACACACAAGACAAGAATGGCATCAGGTAAGAGTGCAGCCATTTAGTAAAGTAAGCACCCCTTATAGCATGCATACATTTCAAAAATGCAAGAAAAAACCTTTCACTGAAAATGAATAATCAAACTCACCCATTAGAACTCCTTGATCCTCCTTTCGCCAAGGCCTGTGAAACAAACCATTGAGATCATCATAAAGAGACAATTACACAAGAATTTCCAAGTTCTCATTGATCAATTTACTGATAGACTTCACCTTTGCTTTAATTGCAAAGCGGTTAGGCCACCTGGTACGGGCCTCAGCCTCCGGGATAGGATCTATCAGCAAGCAATCAACTTCCTCGTCCTTCACCTTTCCTTCTCTACGCTTCGGCTTCCTCTGAAGAGAATCCGGCTCCTCCCCCTGGCCTCCACTAGCAAGCTCCTCATCCTCGAATTCCCCCTCCCCCAATTCAATCTGATCAGGCTCATCCGCCACATCACTGCTCTCCTTACTCTCCAAAACCTTCCCCTTCTTCTCCTTCTTCGAATTCTTCTTTGGAGAAGCCTTAGAACACGGGGAAGCCTTCGAAGAATTCGCATTTGCATCAGCCAATTCTTTCACATCAGGCTCACCCACGAAATCACTCTCGTCGGTGACCTTGATTTTCTTCACCGACACCTCATCCCTCTTCGAAGGGGAGGACGCATCCTCCGATTTGGCCTTCGATGCAGACGCCCTGGTCGACCGCTTCGACTCAGTCGCCGCCGGGGTCTTCGCCGGAGAGGACGACCGCGCCGCCTGCTTGCGCTTGGTCGCCATTTTCACTGTGTGAGTGTGTGTAAAATGCAGGCGGTGAGAATTAGGGTTCTTTGAGGAGGGATTCGAGTGAATTGAAAAAAATGATAGTTTGGGGAAGATATATAATGTGATACGCGCGTGAGTTTTATCCTTATTGTGCAAAATTCAGTGAATCTAAAAAGGCGGGTTTTCAATTGTTCGAAAAAAGGGATAGAGGCGGGAATACGAATTTGATGGAGCTATTTAATTGGACAAACTATCTGCGGTCAAATCCGGTAAGATATGGTCAATAATATTGGAATTTTGAAAACATATTCCTTTTTAGAATTTTTTGTTTTTTCAGTAATGTGTTTATTTTGGAGTAGTTTGAGAAATTACATTATTACAATCTTATACGAGACAAATTATACTCGCTCTGTTTGGCCGAGCTTTTAAATTTTTGTCCTTATAAGCAAAGTATTTTTTATTTTTGGTAAAGTGGTAAACAACGGTTTATTTTGAAAGTATAAGCTATTTTTTTGGGAAAGACAGAACATGGTCTCCTCTGCTTTCAAAATAAGACAACTTTCTACCAAACAGAGTCAAAGGTACATTGATTATCATATCTCTTGAGTGTATAATATCAGTGCAAATGCATAATCATACATATCCCTAAAATAACTGCTAAAAAGGTGGAAGATGAATTATTATATTATTATTACTGTTATTACCAGGGATATAAGTATTATACCTTCAGTATACCATATACGAACTGCTTATACGATCTCAGTAATTACTTAGTTTATTTATCATAAATTTTTTATTTTAAAAATTAAAAATAAAATCCAATCCATCATCCTTGTTTTTAGTGATTAACTACATTTATAATTTCTACACTCAGAATACGGTACGTAAGGTACACCCCAAGTATTGTACAATTTACGAAAAATTTATATTTAGATTATTATATATTTCCAAAATATATTTATATTGTGCGCTTGTGTCTTTGTTGTTATATGTGTCGATCCCATGAATCCTTATTAGTTTCAGAACATTTGTTATATGCAAAATATTTATTAGATGTATAGTATTGCTATTTGTATATATCTACCATTACTAATAAAACATTTATTTGATGAATCGCATTGTGGTTTTTATTCACCTAACTACCTAACTAAACATTTATTTGATGAGTGGTATTATTGTTTTGATTCACCTACCTAACTAAACATTTATTTGATGAATCGTATTGGTCTTTTCATTCACCCACCTACCTAACTAAACATTTATTAGATCATTTCGTATCGTTGTTTTTATTCATCTACCTATCTAGCTGAAACATTCATTAGATCCATCGTATCGCTGTTTTTATTCACCTACCTACATAATTAAACATTATTAGATCCATCGTATCGCTGTTTTTATTCACATACCTACCTAACTAAACATTTATTAGATCCATCGTATCGTTGTTTTTATTCACCTACCTACCTAATTAAACATTTATTAGATCAATCGTATCGCTGTTTTTATTCACATGCCTACCTAACTAAACATTTATTGGATGCATTGTATCAATATTATTATTCACCTACCACTAGTGAAAACATGGGTCATTAAAGGCAAAGAACTTGGATAAGCGTCTTAATGAACCCTGTTTCCACTATTTACCTATCTAACTTCTTAACAGAGTGTCTCGTGTTTAACTTTTTTTTATAAGCTTTTTCACTAGTTTCTTTTGTCTTTTGACAATTTTGAGTTGGTCAAATACCTATATAGAAAAAATTAAACATTAGCATTTTGGTGATGTAAAGTGGGGCCACATACCCCACTAAACATTTATTTCATGAATGGTATTGTTATTTTAATTCACCTACCTAACTAAACATATATTTAATGAATTGTATTGGTGTTTTTATTCACCTACTTACTCAACTAAACATTTAGTAGATGCATCGTAACGTTGTTTTTATTCACCTATCCACCGAACTAAACATTTAGTAGATGTATCGTACTGCTGTTTTTATTCACCTTCCAACCTAACTAAACATTTATTATATGCATTGTATCGCTATTTTAATCATCTACCTACCTAACTACAAATTTATTAGATGCATCATATCGTTGTTTTTATTCACCTACCACGACTGGAGAAGCACCTTTAATGAATCATGTTTCCGCTAGTGTACCTATCTAACTTCTTGTTAAAGTGTCTCGCGATTAACTTGTTTTTACTGACTATTTCACTAGTTTATTTTGTATTTCGACAAGTTTTAGTAGGTCAAATAATTAATACTCTCCCCGTCCCATCTCAAATTGCAAATAATTTTTTTCATAGTTATCTAGAAACATGTTTGACTGTTAATATGTTAAAATATGTATAACAACGACAGATAAAAATTTAATATTTAGAAATTATTTGTTACGATGAATCCAACCATTTAACATATCATAATATTAATGTT